>OZ010609.1:40619084-41002379 GCA_963932145.1 Acanthosepion lycidas | reverse complement strand
GTTTTGATTGATTTCATATCGATTTTCAATAATTTCATTGTTTTTCTTATGTTTACAAACAGTTATTGATATTTACAAACTAGTGTTAAAAAGTAGTGAAAAAAGCTAGATTTTGTATGTAAATCGCTATGTAATTAAAAGGTGTGTAAAACATAAAATCTTAAATAAAACTATGTCAAACTTCTGAAACTAGTTAAAATCAATAAGTTTTGATTGATTTCATATCGATTTTCAATAATTTCATTGTTTTTCTTATGTTTTCAAACAGTTATTGATATTTACAAACTAGTGTTAAAAAGTAGTGAAAAAAGCTAGGTTTTGCATGTAAATCGCTATGTATTTAAAAGTTGTGTAAAACATAAAAACTTAAATAAAACTTTGTCAAAACTTCTGAAACTAGTTAAAATCAATAAGTTTTGATTGATTTCATATCGATTTTCAATAATTTCATTGTTTTTCTAATGTTTTAAAAGAGTTATTGATATTTACAAACTATGTTAAAAAGTAGTGAAAAAAGCTAGATTTTGCATGTAAATCGCTATGTAATTAAAAGTTGTGTAAATCATAAAATCTTAAATAAAACTTTGTCAAACTTCATAAACTAGTTAAAATCAATAAGTTTTTCTTGATTTCATATCGATTTTCAATAATTTCATTGTTTTTCTTGTTTTCAAACAGTTATTGATATTTACAAACTAGCGTTAAAAAGTAGTGAAAAAAGCTAGATTTTGCATGTAAATCGCTTTGTATTTAAAAGTTGTGTAAAACATAAAAACTTAAATAAAACTTTGTCAAAACTTCTGAAACTAGTTAAAATCAATAAGTTTTGATTGATTTCATATCGATTTTCAATAATTTCATTCTTTTTCTAATGTTTTCAAAGAGTTATTGATATTTACAAACTAGTGTTAAAAAGTAGTCAAAACAGCTAGATTTTGCATGTAAATCGCTATGTAATTAAAAGTTGTGTAAATCATAAAATCTTAAATAAAACTTTGTCAAACTTCATAAACTAGTTAAAATCAATAAGTTTTTATTTATTTCATATCGATTTTCAATAATTTCATTGTTTTTCTAATGTTTTCAAAGAGTTATTGATATTTACAAACTAGCGTTAAAAAGTAGTGAAAAAAGCTAGATTTTGCATGTAAATCGCTATATAATTAAAAGTTGTGTAAAACATAAAATCTTAAATAAAACTTTGTCAAAACTTCTGAAACTAGTTAAAATCAATAAGTTTTCATTGATTTCATATCGATTTTCAATAATTTCATTGTTTTTCTTATGTTTTCAAACAGTTATTGATATTTACAAACTAGCGTTAAAAAGTAGTGAAAAAAGCTAGATTTTGCATGTAAATCGCTATATAATTAAAAGTTGTGTAAAACATAAAAACTTAAATAAAACTTTGTCAAAACTTCTGAAACTAGTTAAAATCAATAAGTTTTGATTGATTTCATATCGATTTTCAATAATTTCATTGTTTTTCTAATGTTTTCAAAGAGTTATTGATATTTACAAACTAACGTTAAAAAGTAGTGAAAAAAGCTAGATTTTGCATGTAAATCGCTATGTAATTAAAAGTTGTGTAAAACATAAAATCTTAAATAAAACTTTGTCAAAACTTCTGAAACTAGTTAAAATCAATAAGTTTTTATTGATTTCATATCGATTTTCAATAATTTCATTGTTTTTCTTATGTTTTCAAACAGTTATTGATATTTACAAACTAGCGTTAAAAAGTAGTCAAAACAGCTTGATTTTTGCATGTAAATCGCTATGTAATTAAAGGTTGTGTAAAACATAAAATCTTAAATAAAACTTTGTCAAACTTCTGAAACTAGTTAAAATCAATAAGTTTTGATTGATTTCATATCGATTTTCAATAATTTCATTGTTTTTCTTATGTTTTCAAACAGTTATTGATATTTACAAACTAGTGTTAAAAAGTAGTGAAAAAAGCTAGATTTTGCATGTAAATCGCTATGTATTTAAAAGTTGTGTAAAACATAAAAACTTAAATAAAACTTTGTCAAAACTTCTGAAACTAGTTAAAATCAATAAGTTTTGATAGATTTCATATCGATTTTCAATAATTTCATTGTTTTTCTTATGTTTTCAAACAGTTATTGATATTTACAAACTAGCGTTAAAAAGTAGTGAAAAAAGCTAGATTTTGCATGTAAATCGCTATGTAATTAAAAGTTGTGTAAAACATAAAAACTTAAATAAAACTTTGTCAAAACTTCTGAAACTAGTTAAAATCAATAAGTTTTTATTGATTTCATATCGATTTTCAATAATTTCATTGTTTTTCTTATGTTTTCAAACAGTTATGGATATTTACAAACTAGCGTTAAAAAGTAGTGAAAAAAGCTAGATTTTGCATGTAAATCGCTATGTATTTAAAAGTTGTGTAAAACATAAAAACTTAAATAAAACTTTGTCAAAACTTCTGAAACTAGTTAAAATCAATAAGTTTTGATTGATTTCATATCGATTTTCAATAATTTCATTGTTTTTCTTATGTTTTCAAACAGTTATTGATATTTACAAACTAGCGTTAAAAAGTAGTCAAAACAGCTTGATTTTTGCATGTAAATCGCTATGTATTTAAAAGTTGTGTAAAACATAAAAACTTAAATAAAACTTTGTCAAAACTTCTGAAACTAGTTAAAATCAATAAGTTTTTATTGATTTCATATCGATTTTCAATAATTTCATTGTTTTTCTTATGTTTTCAAACAGTTATTGATATTTACAAACTAGCGTTAAAAAGTAGTCAAAACAGCTTGATTTTTGCATGTAAATCGCTATGTAATTAAAGGTTGTGTAAAACATAAAATCTTAAATAAAACTTTGTCAAACTTCTGAAACTAGTTAAAATCAATAAGTTTTGATTGATTTCATATCGATTTTCAATAATTTCATTGTTTTTCTTATGTTTTCAAACAGTTATTGATATTTACAAACTAGTGTTAAAAAGTAGTGAAAAAAGCTAGATTTTGCATGTAAATCGCTATGTATTTAAAAGTTGTGTAAAACATAAAAACTTAAATAAAACTTTGTCAAAACTTCTGAAACTAGTTAAAATCAATAAGTTTTTCTTGATTTCATATCGATTTTCAATAATTTCATTGTTTTTCTTATGTTTTCAAACAGTTATTGATATTTACAAACTAGCGTTAAAAAGTAGTGAAAAAAGCTAGATTTTGCATGTAAATCGCTATGTAATTAAAAGTTGTGTAAAACATAAAAACTTAAATAAAACTTTGTCAAAACTTCTGAAACTAGTTAAAATCAATAAGTTTTTATTGATTTCATATCGATTTTCAATAATTTCATTGTTTTTCTTATGTTTTCAAACAGTTATGGATATTTACAAACTAGCGTTAAAAAGTAGTGAAAAAAGCTAGATTTTGCATGTAAATCGCTATGTATTTAAAAGTTGTGTAAAACATAAAAACTTAAATAAAACTTTGTCAAAACTTCTGAAACTAGTTAAAATCAATAAGTTTTGATTGATTTCATATCGATTTTCAATAATTTCATTGTTTTTCTTATGTTTTCAAACAGTTATTGATATTTACAAACTAGCGTTAAAAAGTAGTCAAAACAGCTTGATTTTTGCATGTAAATCGCTATGTAATTAAAAGTTGTGTAAAACATAAAATCTTAAATAAAACTTTGTCAAACTTCTGAAACTAGTTAAAATCAATAAATTTTGATTGATTTCATATCGATTTTCAATAATTTCATTGTTTTTCTAATGTTTTCAAAGAGTTATTGATATTTACAAACTAGCGTTAAAAATTAGTGAAAAAAGGTAGATTTTTGCATGTAAATCGCTATGTAATTAAAAGTTGTGTAAAACATAAAATCTTAAATAAAACTTTGTCAAAACTTCTGAAACTAGTTAAAATCAATAAGTTTTGATTGATTTCATATCGATTTTCAATAATTTCATTGTTTTTCTTATGCTTTCAAACAGTTATTGATATTTACAAACTAGTGTTAAAAAGTAGTGAAAAAAGCTAGATTTTGCATGTAAATCGCTATGTAATTAAAAGTTGTGTAAAACATAATATCTTAAATATAACTTTGTCAAAACTTCTGAAACTAGTTAAAATCAATAAGTTTTGATTGATTTCATATCGATTTTCAATAATTTCATTGTTTTTCTTATGTTTACAAACAGTTATTGATATTTACAAACTAGTGTTAAAAAGTAGTGAAAAAAGCTAGATTTTGTATGTAAATCGCTATGTAATTAAAAGGTGTGTAAAACATAAAAACTTAAATAAAACTTTGTCAAAACTTCTGAAACTAGTTAAAATCAATAAGTTTTTATTGATTTCATATCGATTTTCAATAATTTCATTGTTTTTCTTATGTTTTCAAACAGTTATTGATATTTACAAACTAGTGTTAAAAAGTAGTGAAAAAAGCTAGATTTTGCATGTAAATCGCTATGTATTTAAAAGTTGTGTAAAACATAAAAACTTAAATAAAACTTTGTCAAAACTTCTGAAACTAGTTAAAATCAATAAGTTTTGATTGATTTCATATCGATTTTCAATAATTTCATTGTTTTTCTAATGTTTTAAAAGAGTTATTGATATTTACAAACTATGTTAAAAAGTAGTGAAAAAAGCTAGATTTTGCATGTAAATCGCTATGTAATTAAAAGTTGTGTAAATCATAAAATCTTAAATAAAACTTTGTCAAACTTCATAAACTAGTTAAAATCAATAAGTTTTTCTTGATTTCATATCGATTTTCAATAATTTCATTGTTTTTCTTGTTTTCAAACAGTTATTGATATTTACAAACTAGCGTTAAAAAGTAGTGAAAAAAGCTAGATTTTGCATGTAAATCGCTTTGTATTTAAAAGTTGTGTAAAACATAAAAACTTAAATAAAACTTTGTCAAAACTTCTGAAACTAGTTAAAATCAATAAGTTTTGATTGATTTCATATCGATTTTCAATAATTTCATTCTTTTTCTAATGTTTTCAAAGAGTTATTGATATTTACAAACTAGTGTTAAAAAGTAGTCAAAACAGCTAGATTTTGCATGTAAATCGCTATGTAATTAAAAGTTGTGTAAATCATAAAATCTTAAATAAAACTTTGTCAAACTTCATAAACTAGTTAAAATCAATAAGTTTTTATTTATTTCATATCGATTTTCAATAATTTCATTGTTTTTCTAATGTTTTCAAAGAGTTATTGATATTTACAAACTAGCGTTAAAAAGTAGTGAAAAAAGCTAGATTTTGCATGTAAATCGCTATATAATTAAAAGTTGTGTAAAACATAAAATCTTAAATAAAACTTTGTCAAAACTTCTGAAACTAGTTAAAATCAATAAGTTTTCATTGATTTCATATCGATTTTCAATAATTTCATTGTTTTTCTTATGTTTTCAAACAGTTATTGATATTTACAAACTAGCGTTAAAAAGTAGTGAAAAAAGCTAGATTTTGCATGTAAATCGCTATATAATTAAAAGTTGTGTAAAACATAAAAACTTAAATAAAACTTTGTCAAAACTTCTGAAACTAGTTAAAATCAATAAGTTTTGATTGATTTCATATCGATTTTCAATAATTTCATTGTTTTTCTAATGTTTTCAAAGAGTTATTGATATTTACAAACTAACGTTAAAAAGTAGTGAAAAAAGCTAGATTTTGCATGTAAATCGCTATGTAATTAAAAGTTGTGTAAAACATAAAATCTTAAATAAAACTTTGTCAAAACTTCTGAAACTAGTTAAAATCAATAAGTTTTTATTGATTTCATATCGATTTTCAATAATTTCATTGTTTTTCTTATGTTTTCAAACAGTTATTGATATTTACAAACTAGCGTTAAAAAGTAGTCAAAACAGCTTGATTTTTGCATGTAAATCGCTATGTAATTAAAGGTTGTGTAAAACATAAAATCTTAAATAAAACTTTGTCAAACTTCTGAAACTAGTTAAAATCAATAAGTTTTGATTGATTTCATATCGATTTTCAATAATTTCATTGTTTTTCTTATGTTTTCAAACAGTTATTGATATTTACAAACTAGTGTTAAAAAGTAGTGAAAAAAGCTAGATTTTGCATGTAAATCGCTATGTATTTAAAAGTTGTGTAAAACATAAAAACTTAAATAAAACTTTGTCAAAACTTCTGAAACTAGTTAAAATCAATAAGTTTTGATAGATTTCATATCGATTTTCAATAATTTCATTGTTTTTCTAATGTTTTAAAAGAGTTATTGATATTTACAAACTATGTTAAAAAGTAGTGAAAAAAGCTAGATTTTGCATGTAAATCGCTATGTAATTAAAAGTTGTGTAAATCATAAAATCTTAAATAAAACTTTGTCAAACTTCTGAAACTAGTTAAAATCAATAAGTTTTGATTGATTTCATATCGATTTTCAATAATTTCATTGTTTTTCTTATGTTTTCAAACAGTTATTGATATTTACAAACTAGCGTTAAAAAGTAGTGAAAAAAGCTAGATTTTGCATGTAAATCGCTATGTAATTAAAAGTTGTGTAAAACATAAAAACTTAAATAAAACTTTGTCAAAACTTCTGAAACTAGTTAAAATCAATAAGTTTTTATTGATTTCATATCGATTTTCAATAATTTCATTGTTTTTCTTATGTTTTCAAACAGTTATGGATATTTACAAACTAGCGTTAAAAAGTAGTGAAAAAAGCTAGATTTTGCATGTAAATCGCTATGTATTTAAAAGTTGTGTAAAACATAAAAACTTAAATAAAACTTTGTCAAAACTTCTGAAACTAGTTAAAATCAATAAGTTTTGATTGATTTCATATCGATTTTCAATAATTTCATTGTTTTTCTTATGTTTTCAAACAGTTATTGATATTTACAAACTAGCGTTAAAAAGTAGTCAAAACAGCTTGATTTTTGCATGTAAATCGCTATGTAATTAAAAGTTGTGTAAAACATAAAATCTTAAATAAAACTTTGTCAAACTTCTGAAACTAGTTAAAATCAATAAATTTTGATTGATTTCATATCGATTTTCAATAATTTCATTGTTTTTCTAATGTTTTCAAAGAGTTATTGATATTTACAAACTAGCGTTAAAAATTAGTGAAAAAAGGTAGATTTTTGCATGTAAATCGCTATGTAATTAAAAGTTGTGTAAAACATAAAATCTTAAATAAAACTTTGTCAAAACTTCTGAAACTAGTTAAAATCAATAAGTTTTGATTGATTTCATATCGATTTTCAATAATTTCATTGTTTTTCTTATGCTTTCAAACAGTTATTGATATTTACAAACTAGTGTTAAAAAGTAGTGAAAAAAGCTAGATTTTGCATGTAAATCGCTATGTAATTAAAAGTTGTGTAAAACATAATATCTTAAATATAACTTTGTCAAAACTTCTGAAACTAGTTAAAATCAATAAGTTTTGATTGATTTCATATCGATTTTCAATAATTTCATTGTTTTTCTTATGTTTACAAACAGTTATTGATATTTACAAACTAGTGTTAAAAAGTAGTGAAAAAAGCTAGATTTTGTATGTAAATCGCTATGTAATTAAAAGGTGTGTAAAACATAAAATCTTAAATAAAACTTTGTCAAACTTCTGAAACTAGTTAAAATCAATAAGTTTTGATTGATTTCATATCGATTTTCAATAATTTCATTGTTTTTCTTATGTTTTCAAACAGTTATTGATATTTACAAACTAGTGTTAAAAAGTAGTGAAAAAAGCTAGATTTTGCATGTAAATCGCTATGTATTTAAAAGTTGTGTAAAACATAAAATCTTATATATAACTTTGTCAAAACTTCTGAAACTAGTTAAAATCAATAAGTTTTGATTGATTTCATATCGATTTTCAATAATTTCATTGTTTTTCTAAAGTTTTCAAACAGTTATTGATATTTACAAACTAGCGTTAAAAAGTAGTGAAAAAAGCTAGATTTTTGCATGTAAATCGCTATGTAATTAAAAGTTGTGTAAAACATAAAATCTTAAATAAAACTTTGTCAAAACTTCTGAAACTAGTTAAAATCAATAAGTTTTGATTGATTTCATATCGATTTTCAATAATTTCATTGTTTTTCTTATGTTTTCAAACAGTTATTGATATTTACAAACTAGTGTTAAAAAGTTGTGAAAAAAGCTAGATTTTGCATGTAAATCGCTATGTAATTAAAAGTTGTGTAAAACATAATATCTTAAATATAACTTTGTCAAAACTTCTGAAACTAGTTAAAATCAATAAGTTTTGATTGATTTCATATCGATTTTCAATAATTTCATTGTTTTTCTTATGTTTTCAAACAGTTATTGATATTTACAAACTAGTGTTAAAAAGTAGTGAAAAAAGCTAGATTTTGTATGTAAATCGCTATGTAATTAAAAGTTGTGTAAAACATAAAATCTTAATTAAAACTTTGTCAAACTTCTGAAACTAGTTAAAATCAATAAGTTTTGATTGATTTCATATCGATTTTCAATAATTTCATTGTTTTTCTTATGTTTTCAAACAGTTATTGATATTTACAAACTAGTGTTAAAAAGTAGTGAAAAAAGCTAGATTTTGCATGTAAATCGCTATGTATTTAAAAGTTGTGTAAAACATAAAAACTTAAATAAAACTTTGTCAAAACTTCTGAAACTAGTTAAAATCAATAAGTTTTGATAGATTTCATATCGATTTTCAATAATTTCATTGTTTTTCTAATGTTTTAAAAGAGTTATTGATATTTACAAACTATGTTAAAAAGTAGTGAAAAAAGCTAGATTTTGCATGTAAATCGCTATGTAATTAAAAGTTGTGTAAATCATAAAATCTTAAATAAAACTTTGTCAAACTTCATAAACTAGTTAAAATCAATAAGTTTTTCTTGATTTCATATCGATTTTCAATAATTTCATTGTTTTTCTTATGTTTTCAAACAGTTATTGATATTTACAAACTAGTGTTAAAAAGTAGTGAAAAAAGCTAGATTTTGTATGTAAATCGCTATGTAATTAAAAGTTGTGTAAAACATAAAATCTTAATTAAAACTTTGTCAAACTTCTGAAACTAGTTAAAATCAATAAGTTTTGATTGATTTCATATCGATTTTCAATAATTTCATTGTTTTTCTTATGTTTTCAAACAGTTATTGATATTTACAAACTAGTGTTAAAAAGTAGTGAAAAAAGCTAGATTTTGCATGTAAATCGCTATGTATTTAAAAGTTGTGTAAAACAAAAAAACTTAAATAAAACTTTGTCAAAACTTCTGAAACTAGTTAAAATCAATAAGTTTTGATAGATTTCATATCGATTTTCAATAATTTCATTGTTTTTCTAATGTTTTAAAAGAGTTATTGATATTTACAAACTATGTTAAAAAGTAGTGAAAAAAGCTAGATTTTGCATGTAAATCGCTATGTAATTAAAAGTTGTGTAAATCATAAAATCTTAAATAAAACTTTGTCAAACTTCATAAACTAGTTAAAATCAATAAGTTTTTCTTGATTTCATATCGATTTTCAATAATTTCATTGTTTTTCTTATGTTTTCAAACAGTTATTGATATTTACAAACTAGCGTTAAAAAGTAGTGAAAAAAGCTAGATTTTGCATGTAAATCGCTATGTAATTAAAAGTTGTGTAAAACATAAAAACTTAAATAAAACTTTGTCAAAACTTCTGAAACTAGTTAAAATCAATAAGTTTTTATTGATTTCATATCGATTTTCAATAATTTCATTGTTTTTCTTATGTTTTCAAACAGTTATGGATATTTACAAACTAGCGTTAAAAAGTAGTGAAAAAAGCTAGATTTTGCATGTAAATCGCTATGTATTTAAAAGTTGTGTAAAACATAAAAACTTAAATAAAACTTTGTCAAAACTTCTGAAACTAGTTAAAATCAATAAGTTTTGATTGATTTCATATCGATTTTCAATAATTTCATTGTTTTTCTTATGTTTTCAAACAGTTATTGATATTTACAAACTAGCGTTAAAAAGTAGTCAAAACAGCTTGATTTTTGCATGTAAATCGCTATGTAATTAAAAGTTGTGTAAAACATAAAATCTTAAATAAAACTTTGTCAAACTTCTGAAACTAGTTAAAATCAATAAATTTTGATTGATTTCATATCGATTTTCAATAATTTCATTGTTTTTCTAATGTTTTCAAAGAGTTATTGATATTTACAAACTAGCGTTAAAAATTAGTGAAAAAAGGTAGATTTTTGCATGTAAATCGCTATGTAATTAAAAGTTGTGTAAAACATAAAATCTTAAATAAAACTTTGTCAAAACTTCTGAAACTAGTTAAAATCAATAAGTTTTGATTGATTTCATATCGATTTTCAATAATTTCATTGTTTTTCTTATGCTTTCAAACAGTTATTGATATTTACAAACTAGTGTTAAAAAGTAGTGAAAAAAGCTAGATTTTGCATGTAAATCGCTATGTAATTAAAAGTTGTGTAAAACATAATATCTTAAATATAACTTTGTCAAAACTTCTGAAACTAGTTAAAATCAATAAGTTTTGATTGATTTCATATCGATTTTCAATAATTTCATTGTTTTTCTTATGTTTACAAACAGTTATTGATATTTACAAACTAGTGTTAAAAAGTAGTGAAAAAAGCTAGATTTTGTATGTAAATCGCTATGTAATTAAAAGGTGTGTAAAACATAAAATCTTAAATAAAACTTTGTCAAACTTCTGAAACTAGTTAAAATCAATAAGTTTTGATTGATTTCATATCGATTTTCAATAATTTCATTGTTTTTCTTATGTTTTCAAACAGTTATTGATATTTACAAACTAGTGTTAAAAAGTAGTGAAAAAAGCTAGATTTTGCATGTAAATCGCTATGTATTTAAAAGTTGTGTAAAACATAAAATCTTATATATAACTTTGTCAAAACTTCTGAAACTAGTTAAAATCAATAAGTTTTGATTGATTTCATATCGATTTTCAATAATTTCATTGTTTTTCTAAAGTTTTCAAACAGTTATTGATATATACAAACTAGTGTTAAAAAGTAATCAAAACAGCTAGATTTTTGCATGTAAATCGCTATGTAATTAAAAGTTGTGTAAATCATGAAATCTTAAATAAAACTTTGTCAAACTTCATAAACTAGTTAAAATCAATAAGTTTTTATTGATTTCATATCGATTTTCAATAATTTCATTGTTTTTCTTATGTTTTCAAACAGTTATTGATATTTACAAACTAGCGTTAAAAAGTAGTGAAAAAAGCTAGATTTTGCATGTAAATCGCTATGTAATTAAAAGTTGTGTAAAACATAAAAACTTAAATAAAACTTTGTCAAAACTTCTGAAACTAGTTAAAATCAATAAGTTTTGATTGATTTCATATCGATTTTCAATAATTTCATTGTTTTTCTAATGTTTTCAAAGAGTTATTGATATTTACAAACTAACGTTAAAAAGTAGTGAAAAAAGCTAGATTTTGCATGTAAATCGCTATGTAATTAAAAGTTGTGTAAAACATAAAATCTTAAATAAAACTTTGTCAAAACTTCTGAAACTAGTTAAAATCAATAAGTTTTGATTGATTTCATATCGATTTTCAATAATTTCATTGTTTTTCTTATGTTTTCAAACAGTTATTGATATTTACAAACTAGTGTTAAAAAGTAGTGAAAAAAGCTAGATTTTGCATGTAAATCGCTATGTAATTAAAAGTTGTGTAAAACATAATATCTTAAATATAACTTTGTCAAAACTTCTGAAACTAGTTAAAATCAATAAGTTTTGATTGATTTCATATCGATTTTCAATAATTTCATTGTTTTTCTTATGTTTTCAAACAGTTATTGATATTTACAAACTAGTGTTAAAAAGTAGTGAAAAAAGCTAGATTTTGTATGTAAATCGCTATGTAATTAAAAGTTGTGTAAAACATAAAATCTTAATTAAAACTTTGTCAAACTTCTGAAACTAGTTAAAATCAATAAGTTTTGATTGATTTCATATCGATTTTCAATAATTTCATTGTTTTTCTTATGTTTTCAAACAGTTATTGATATTTACAAACTAGTGTTAAAAAGTAGTGAAAAAAGCTAGATTTTGCATGTAAATCGCTATGTATTTAAAAGTTGTGTAAAACATAAAAACTTAAATAAAACTTTGTCAAAACTTCTGAAACTAGTTAAAATCAATAAGTTTTGATAGATTTCATATCGATTTTCAATAATTTCATTGTTTTTCTAATGTTTTAAAAGAGTTATTGATATTTACAAACTATGTTAAAAAGTAGTGAAAAAAGCTAGATTTTGCATGTAAATCGCTATGTAATTAAAAGTTGTGTAAATCATAAAATCTTAAATAAAACTTTGTCAAACTTCATAAACTAGTTAAAATCAATAAGTTTTTCTTGATTTCATATCGATTTTCAATAATTTCATTGTTTTTCTTATGTTTTCAAACAGTTATTGATATTTACAAACTAGCGTTAAAAAGTAGTGAAAAAAGCTAGATTTTGCATGTAAATCGCTATGTAATTAAAAGTTGTGTAAAACATAAAAACTTAAATAAAACTTTGTCAAAACTTCTGAAACTAGTTAAAATCAATAAGTTTTTATTGATTTCATATCGATTTTCAATAATTTCATTGTTTTTCTTATGTTTTCAAACAGTTATGGATATTTACAAACTAGCGTTAAAAAGTAGTGAAAAAAGCTAGATTTTGCATGTAAATCGCTATGTATTTAAAAGTTGTGTAAAACATAAAAACTTAAATAAAACTTTGTCAAAACTTCTGAAACTAGTTAAAATCAATAAGTTTTGATTGATTTCATATCGATTTTCAATAATTTCATTGTTTTTCTTATGTTTTCAAACAGTTATTGATATTTACAAACTAGCGTTAAAAAGTAGTCAAAACAGCTTGATTTTTGCATGTAAATCGCTATGTAATTAAAAGTTGTGTAAAACATAAAATCTTAAATAAAACTTTGTCAAACTTCTGAAACTAGTTAAAATCAATAAATTTTGATTGATTTCATATCGATTTTCAATAATTTCATTGTTTTTCTAATGTTTTCAAAGAGTTATTGATATTTACAAACTAGCGTTAAAAATTAGTGAAAAAAGGTAGATTTTTGCATGTAAATCGCTATGTAATTAAAAGTTGTGTAAAACATAAAATCTTAAATAAAACTTTGTCAAAACTTCTGAAACTAGTTAAAATCAATAAGTTTTGATTGATTTCATATCGATTTTCAATAATTTCATTGTTTTTCTTATGTTTACAAACAGTTATTGATATTTACAAACTAGTGTTAAAAAGTAGTGAAAAAAGCTAGATTTTGTATGTAAATCGCTATGTAATTAAAAGGTGTGTAAAACATAAAATCTTAAATAAAACTTTGTCAAACTTCTGAAACTAGTTAAAATCAATAAGTTTTGATTGATTTCATATCGATTTTCAATAATTTCATTGTTTTTCTTATGTTTTCAAACAGTTATTGATATTTACAAACTAGTGTTAAAAAGTAGTGAAAAAAGCTAGATTTTGCATGTAAATCGCTATGTATTTAAAAGTTGTGTAAAACATAAAAACTTAAATAAAACTTTGTCAAAACTTCTGAAACTAGTTAAAATCAATAAGTTTTGATTGATTTCATATCGATTTTCAATAATTTCATTGTTTTTCTAATGTTTTAAAAGAGTTATTGATATTTACAAACTATGTTAAAAAGTAGTGAAAAAAGCAAGATTTTGCATGTAAATCGCTATGTAATTAAAAGTTGTGTAAATCATAAAATCTTAAATAAAACTTTGTCAAACTTCATAAACTAGTTAAAATCAATAAGTTTTTCTTGATTTCATATCGATTTTCAATAATTTCATTGTTTTTCTTGTTTTCAAACAGTTATTGATATTTACAAACTAGCGTTAAAAAGTAGTGAAAAAAGCTAGATTTTGCATGTAAATCGCTATGTATTTAAAAGTTGTGTAAAACATAAAAACTTAAATAAAACTTTGTCAAAACTTCTGAAACTAGTTAAAATCAATAAGTTTTGATTGATTTCATATCGATTTTCAATAATTTCATTGTTTTTCTAATGTTTTCAAAGAGTTATTGATATTTACAAACTAGTGTTAAAAAGTAGTCAAAACAGCTAGATTTTGCATGTAAATCGCTATGTAATTAAAAGTTGTGTAAATCATAAAATCTTAAATAAAACTTTGTCAAAACTTCATAAACTAGTTAAAATCAATAAGTTTTTATTGATTTCATATCGATTTTCAATAATTTCATTGTTTTTCTAATGTTTTCAAAGAGTTATTGATATTTACAAACTAGCGTTAAAAAGTAGTGAAAAAAGCTAGATTTTGCATGTAAATCGCTATATAATTAAAAGTTGTGTAAAACATAAAATCTTAAATAAAACTTTGTCAAAACTTCTGAAACTAGTTAAAATCAATAAGTTTTCATTGATTTCATATCGATTTTCAATAATTTCATTGTTTTTCTTATGTTTTCAAACAGTTATTGATATTTACAAACTGGCGTTAAAAAGTAGTGAAAAAAGCTAGATTTTGCATGTAAATCGCTATATAATTAAAAGTTGTGTAAAACATAAAAACTTAAATAAAACTTTGTCAAAACTTCTGAAACTAGTTAAAATCAATAAGTTTTGATTGATTTCATATCGATTTTCAATAATTTCATTGTTTTTCTAAAGTTTTCAAACAGTTATTGATATTTACAAACTAGCGTTAAAAAGTAATCAAAACAGCTAGATTTTTGCATGTAAATCGCTATGTAATTAAAAGTTGTGTAAATCATGAAATCTTAAATAAAACTTTGTCAAACTTCATAAACTAGTTAAAATCAATAAGTTTTTATTGATTTCATATCTATTTTCAATAATTTCATTGTTTTTCTTATGTTTTCAAACAGTTATTGATATTTACAAACTAGCGTTAAAAAGTAATGAAAAAAGCTAGATTTTGCATGTAAATCGCTATGTAATTAAAAGTTGTGTAAAACATAAAAACTTAAATAAAACTTTGTCAAAACTTCTGAAACTAGTTAAAATCAATAAGTTTTGATTGATTTCATATCGATTTTCAATAATTTCATTGTTTTTCTAATGTTTTCAAAGAGTTATTGATATTTACAAACTAACGTTAAAAAGTAGTGAAAAAAGCTAGATTTTGCATGTAAATCGCTATGTAATTAAAAGTTGTGTAAAACATAAAATCTTAAATAAAACTTTGTCAAAACTTCTGAAACTAGTTAAAATCAATAAGTTTTTATTGATTTCATATCGATTTTCAATAATTTCATTGTTTTTCTTATGTTTTCAAACAGTTATTGATATTTACAAACTAGCGTTAAAAAGTAGTCAAAACAGCTTGATTTTTGCATGTAAATCGCTATGTAATTAAAAGTTGTGTAAAACATAAAAACTTAAATAAAACTTTGTCAAAACTTCTGAAACTAGTTAAAATCAATAAGTTTTTATTGATTTCATATCGATTTTCAATAATTTCATTGTTTTTCTTATGTTTACAAACAGTTATTGATATTTACAAACTAGTGTTAAAAAGTAGTGAAAAAAGCTAGATTTTGTATGTAAATCGCTATGTAATTAAAAGGTGTGTAAAACATAAAATCTTAAATAAAACTTTGTCAAACTTCTGAAACTAGTTAAAATCAATAAGTTTTGATTGATTTCATATCGATTTTCAATAATTTCATTGTTTTTCTAAAGTTTTCAAACAGTTATTGATATTTACAAACTAGCGTTAAAAAGTAATCAAAACAGCTAGATTTTTGCATGTAAATCGCTATGTAATTAAAAGTTGTGTAAATCATGAAATCTTAAATAAAACTTTGTCAAACTTCATAAACTAGTTAAAATCAATAAGTTTTTATTGATTTCATATCGATTTTCAATAATTTCATTGTTTTTCTTATGTTTTCAAACAGTTATTGATATTTACAAACTAGCGTTAAAAAGTAGTGAAAAAAGCTAGATTTTGCATGTAAATCGCTATGTAATTAAAAGTTGTGTAAAACATAAAAACTTAAATAAAACTTTGTCAAAACTTCTGAAACTAGTTAAAATCAATAAGTTTTGATTGATTTCATATCGATTTTCAATAATTTCATTGTTTTTCTAATGTTTTCAAAGAGTTATTGATATTTACAAACTAACGTTAAAAAGTAGTGAAAAAAGCTAGATTTTGCATGTAAATCGCTATGTAATTAAAAGTTGTGTAAAACATAAAATCTTAAATAAAACTTTGTCAAAACTTCTGAAACTAGTTAAAATCAATAAGTTTTTATTGATTTCATATCGATTTTCAATAATTTCATTGTTTTTCTTATGTTTTCAAACAGTTATTGATATTTACAAACTAGCGTTAAAAAGTAGTCAAAACAGCTTGATTTTTGCATGTAAATCGCTATGTAATTAAAAGTTGTGTAAAACATAAAAACTTAAATAAAACTTTGTCAAAACTTCTGAAACTAGTTAAAATCAATAAGTTTTTATTGATTTCATATCGATTTTCAATAATTTCATTGTTTTTCTTATGTTTTCAAACAGTTATTGATATTTACAAACTAGCGTTAAAAAGTAGTCAAAACAGCTTGATTTTTGCATGTAAATCGCTATATAATTAAAAGTTGTGTAAAACATAAAATCTTAAATAAAACTTTGTCAAAACTTCTGAAACTAGTTAAAATCAATAAGTTTTGATTGATTTCATATCGATTTTCAATAATTTCATTGTTTTTCTTATGTTTTCAAACAGTTATTGATATTTACAAACTAGTGTTAAAAAGTAGTGAAAAAAGCTAGATTTTGCATGTAAATCGCTATGTAATTAAAAGTTGTGTAAAACATAATATCTTAAATATAACATTGTCAAAACTTCTGAAACTAGTTAAAATCAATAAGTTTTGATTGATTTCATATCGATTTTCAATAATTTCATTGTTTTTCTTATGTTTTCAAACAGTTATTGATATTTACAAACTAGTGTTAAAAAGTAGTGAAAAAAGCTAGATTTTGTATGTAAATCGCTATGTAATTAAAAGTTGTGTAAAACATAAAATCTTAAATAAAACTTTGTCAAACTTCTGAAACTAGTTAAAATCAATAAGTTTTGATTGATTTCATATCGATTTTCAATAATTTCATTGTTTTTCTTATGTTTTCAAACAGTTATTGATATTTACAAACTAGTGTTAAAAAGTAGTGAAAAAAGCTAGATTTTGCATGTAAATCGCTATGTATTTAAAAGTTGTGTAAAACATAAAAACTTAAATAAAACTTTGTCAAAACTTCTGAAACTAGTTAAAATCAATAAGTTTTGATTGATTTCATATCGATTTTCAATAATTTCATTGTTTTTCTAATGTTTTAAAAGAGTTATTGATATTTACAAACTATGTTAAAAAGTAGTGAAAAAAGCTAGATTTTGCATGTAAATCGCTATATAATTAAAAGTTGTGTAAATCATAAAATCTTAAATAAAACTTTGTCAAACTTCATAAACTAGTTAAAATCAATAAGTTTTTCTTGATTTCATATCGATTTTCAATAATTTCATTGTTTTTCTTATGTTTTCAAACAGTTATTGATATTTAGAAACTAGCGTTAAAAAGTAGTGAAAAAAGCTAGATTTTGCATGTAAATCGCTATGTAATTAAAAGTTGTGTAAAACATAAAAACTTAAATAAAACTTTGTCAAAACTGCTGAAACTAGTTAAAATCAATAAGTTTTTATTGATTTCATATCGATTTTCAATAATTTCATTGTTTTTCTTATGTTTTCAAAGAGTTATTGATATTTACAAACTAGTGCTAAAAAGAAGTGAAAAAAGCTAGATTTTGTATGTAAATCGCTATGTAATTAAAAGTTGTGTAAAACATAAAATCTTAAATAAAACATTGTCAAACTTCTGAAACTAGTTAAAATCAATAAGTTTTGATTGATTTCATATCGATTTTCAATAATTTCATTGTTTTTCTTATGTTTTCAAACAGTTATGGATATTTACAAACTAGCGTTAAAAAGTAGTGAAAAAAGCTAGATTTTGCATGTAAATCGCTATGTATTTAAAAGTTGTGTAAAACATAAAAACTTAAATAAAACTTTGTCAAAACTTCTGAAACTAGTTAAAATCAATAAGTTTTGATTGATTTCATATCGATTTTCAATAATTTCATTGTTTTTCTTATGTTTTCAAACAGTTATTGATATTTACAAACTAGCGTTAAAAAGTAGTCAAAACAGCTTGATTTTTGCATGTAAATCGCTATGTAATTAAAAGTTGTGTAAAACATAAAATCTTAAATAAAACTTTGTCAAACTTCTGAAACTAGTTAAAATCAATAAATTTTGATTGATTTCATATCGATTTTCAATAATTTCATTGTTTTTCTAATGTTTTCAAAGAGTTATTGATATTTACAAACTAGCGTTAAAAATTAGTGAAAAAAGCTAGATTTTTGCATGTAAATCGCTATGTAATTAAAAGTTGTGGAAAACATAAAATCTTAAATAAAACTTTGTCAAACCTTCTGAAACTAGTTAAAATCAATAAGTTTTGATTGATTTCATATCGATTTTCAATAATTTCATTGTTTTTCTTATGTTTTCAAACAGTTATTGATATTTACAAACTAGTGTTAAAAAGTAGTGAAAAAAGCTAGATTTTGTATGTAAATCGCTATGTAATTAAAAGTTGTGTAAAACATAAAATCTTAAATAAAACTTTGTCAAACTTCTGAAACTAGTTAAAATCAATAAGTTTTGATTGATTTCATATCGATTTTCAATAATTTCATTGTTTTTCTTATGTTTTCAAACAGTTATTGATATTTACAAACTAGTGTTAAAAAGTAGTGAAAAAAGCTAGATTTTGCTTGTAAATCGCTATGTATTTAAAAGTTGTGTAAAACATAAAAACTTAAATAAAACTTTGTCAAAACTTCTGAAACTAGTTAAAATCAATAAGTTTTGATTGATTTCATATCGATTTTCAATAATTTCATTGTTTTTCTAATGTTTTAAAAGAGTTATTGATATTTACAAACTATGTTAAAAAGTAGTGAAAAAAGCTAGATTTTGCATGTAAATCGCTATGTAATTAAAAGTTGTGTAAATCATAAAATTTTAAATAAAACTTTGTCAAACTTCATAAACTAGTTAAAATCAATAAGTTTTGATTGATTTCATATCGATTTTCAATAATTTCATTGTTTTTCTTATGTTTTCAAACAGTTATTGATATTTACAAACTAGTGTTAAAAAGTAGTGAAAAAAGCTAGATTTTGCATGTAAATCGCTATGTATTTAAAAGTTGTGTAAAACATAAAAACTTAAATAAAACTTTGTCAAAACTTCTGAAACTAGTTAAAATCAATAAGTTTTGATTGATTTCATATCGATTTTCAATAATTTCATTGTTTTTCTAATGTTTTCAAAGAGTTATTGATATTTACAAACTAACGTTAAAAAGTAGTGAAAAAAGCTAGATTTTGCATGTAAATCGCTATGTAATTAAAAGTTGTGTAAAACATAAAATCTTAAATAAAACTTTGTCAAAACTTCTGAAACTAGTTAAAATCAATAAGTTTTGATTGATTTCATATCGATTTTCAATAATTTCATTGTTTTTCTTATGTTTTCAAACAGTTATTGATATTTACAAACTAGTGTTAAAAAGTAGTGAAAAAAGCTAGATTTTGCATGTAAATCGCTATGTAATTAAAAGTTGTGTAAAACATAATATCTTAAATATAACTTTGTCAAAACTTCTGAAACTAGTTAAAATCAATAAGTTTTGATTGATTTCATATCGATTTTCAATAATTTCATTGTTTTTCTTATGTTTTCAAACAGTTATTGATATTTACAAACTAGTGTTAAAAAGTAGTGAAAAAAGCTAGATTTTGTATGTAAATCGCTATGTAATTAAAAGTTGTGTAAAACATAAAATCTTAAATACAACTTTGTCAAACTTCTGAAACTAGTTAAAATCAATAAGTTTTGATTGATTTCATATCGATTTTCAATAATTTCATTGTTTTTCTTATGTTTTCAAACAGTTATGGATATTTACAAACTAGCGTTAAAAAGTAGTGAAAAAAGCTAGATTTTGCATGTAAATCGCTATGTATTTAAAAGTTGTGTAAAACATAAAAACTTAAATAAAACTTTGTCAAAACTTCTGAAACTAGTTAAAATCAATAAGTTTTGATTGATTTCATATCGATTTTCAATAATTTCATTGTTTTTCTTATGTTTTCAAACAGTTATTGATATTTACAAACTAGCGTTAAAAAGTAGTCAAAACAGCTTGATTTTTGCATGTAAATCGCTATGTAATTAAAAGTTGTGTAAAACATAAAATCTTAAATAAAACTTTGTCAAACTTCTGAAACTAGTTAAAATCAATAAATTTTGATTGATTTCATATCGATTTTCAATAATTTCATTGTTTTTCTAATGTTTTCAAAGAGTTATTGATATTTACAAACTAGCGTTAAAAATTAGTGAAAAAAGCTAGATTTTTGCATGTAAATCGCTATGTAATTAAAAGTTGTGTAAAACATAAAATCTTAAATAAAACTTTGTCAAAACTTCTGAAACTAGTTAAAATCAATAAGTTTTGATTGATTTCATATCGATTTTCAATAATTTCATTGTTTTTCTTATGATTTCAAACAGTTATTGATATTTACAAACTAGCGTTAAAAAGTAGTCAAAACAGCTTGATTTTTGCATGTAAATCGCTATGTAATTAAAAGTTGTGTAAAACATAAAATCTTAAATAAAACTTTGTCAAACTTCTGAAACTAGTTAAAATCAATAAATTTTGATTGATTTCATATCGATTTTCAATAATTTCATTGTTTTTCTAATGTTTTCAAAGAGTTATTGATATTTACAAACTAGCGTTAAAAATTAGTGAAAAAAGCTAGATTTTTGCATGTAAATCGCTATGTAATTAAAAGTTGTGTAAAACATAAAATCTTAAATAAAACTTTGTCAAAACTTCTGAAACTAGTTAAAATCAATAAGTTTTGATTGATTTCATATCGATTTTCAATAATTTCATTGTTTTTCTTATGTTTTCAAACAGTTATTGATATTTACAAACTAGTGTTAAAAAGTAGTGAAAAAAGCTAGATTTTGCATGTAAATCGCTATGTAATTAAAAGTTGTGTAAAACATAATATCTTAAATATAACTTTGTCAAAACTTCTGAAACTAGTTAAAATCAATAAGTTTTGATTGATTTCATATCGATTTTCAATAATTTCATTGTTTTTCTTATGTTTTCAAACAGTTATTGATATTTACAAACTAGCGTTAAAAAGTAGTGAAAAAAGCTAGATTTTTCATGTAAATCGCTATGTAATTAAAAGTTGTGTAAAACATAAAAACTTAAATAAAACTTTGTCAAAACTTCTGAAACTAGTTAAAATCAATAAGTTTTGATTGATTTCATATCGATTTTCAATAATTTCATTGTTTTTCTTATGTTTTCAAAGAGTTATTGATATTTACAAACTAGTGCTAAAAAGTAGTGAAAAAAGCTAGATTTTGTATGTAAATCGCTATGTAATTAAAAGTTGTGTAAAACATAAAATCTTAAATAAAACTTTGTCAAACTTCTGAAACTAGTTAAAATCAATAAGTTTTGATTGATTTCATATCGATTTTCAATAATTTCATTGTTTTTCTTATGTTTTCAAACAGTTATGGATATTTACAAACTAGCGTTAAAAAGTAGTGAAAAAAGCTAGATTTTGCATGTAAATCGCTATGTATTTAAAAGTTGTGTAAAACATAAAAACTTAAATAAAACTTTGTCAAAATTTCTGAAACTAGTTAAAATCAATAAGTTTTGATTGATTTCATATCGATTTTCAATAATTTCATTGTTTTTCTAATGTTTTCAAAGAGTTATTGATATTTACAAACTAACGTTAAAAAGTAGTGAAAAAAGCTAGATTTTGCATGTAAATCGCTATGTAATTAAAAGTTGTGTAAAACATAAAATCTTAAATAAAACTTTGTCAAAACTTCTGAAACTAGTTAAAATCAATAAGTTTTGATTGATTTCATATCGATTTTCAATAATTTCATTGTTTTTCTTATGTTTTCAAACAGTTATTGATATTTACAAACTAGCGTTAAAAAGTAGTCAAAACAGCTTGATTTTTGCATGTAAATCGCTATGTAATTAAAAGTTGTGTAAAACATAAAATCTTAAATAAAACTTTGTCAAACTTCTGAAACTAGTTAAAATCAATAAATTTTGATTGATTTCATATCGATTTTCAATAATTTCATTGTTTTTCTAATGTTTTCAAAGAGTTATTGATATTTACAAACTAGCGTTAAAAATTAGTGAAAAAAGCTAGATTTTTGCATGTAAATCGCTATGTAATTAAAAGTTGTGTAAAACATAAAATCTTAAATAAAACTTTGTCAAAACTTCTGAAACTAGTTAAAATCAATAAGTTTTGATTGATTTCATATCGATTTTCAATAATTTCATTGTTTTTCTTATGTTTTCAAACAGTTATTGATATTTACAAACTAGTGTTAAAAAGTAGTGAAAAAAGCTAGATTTTGCATGTAAATCGCTATGTAATTAAAAGTTGTGTAAAACATAATATCTTAAATATAACTTTGTCAAAACTTCTGAAACTAGTTAAAATCAATAAGTTTTGATTGATTTCATATCGATTTTCAATAATTTCATTGTTTTTCTTATGTTTTCAAACAGTTATTGATATTTACAAACTAGTGTTAAAAAGTAGTGAAAAAAGCTAGATTTTGTATGTAAATCGCTATGTAATTAAAAGTTGTGTAAAACATAAAATCTTAAATAAAACTTTGTCAAACTTCTGAAACTAGTTAAAATCAATAAGTTTTGATTGATTTCATATCGATTTTCAATAATTTCATTGTTTTTCTTATGTTTTCAAACAGTTATTGATATTTACAAACTAGTGTTAAAAAGTAGTGAAAAAAGCTAGATTTTGCATGTAAATCGCTATGTATTTAAAAGTTGTGTAAAACATAAAAACTTGAATAAAACTTTGTCAAAACTTCTGAAACTAGTTAAAATCAATAAGTTTTGATTGATTTCATATCGATTTTCAATAATTTCATTGTTTTTCTAATGTTTTCAAAGAGTTATTGATATTTACAAACTAGTGTTAAAAAGTAGTCAAAACAGCTAGATTTTGCATGTAAATCGCTATGTAATTAAAAGTTGTGTAAATCATAAAATCTTAAATAAAACTTTGTCAAACTTCATAAACTAGTTAAAATCAATAAATTTTGATTGATTTCATATCGATTTTCAATAATTTCATTGTTTTTCTAATGTTTACAAAGAGTTATTGATATTTACAAACTAGCGTTAAAAATTAGTGAAAAAAGCTAGATTTTTGCATGTAAATCGCTATGTAATTAAAAGTTGTGTAAAACATAAAAACTTAAATAAAACTTTGTCAAAACTTCTGAAACTAGTTAAAATCAATAAGTTTTGATTGATTTCATATCGATTTTCAATAATTTCATTGTTTTTCTTATGTTTTCAAACAGTTATTGATATTTACAAACTAGTGTTAAAAAGTAGTGAAAAAAGCTAGATTTTGCATGTAAATCGCTATGTAATTAAAAGTTGTGTAAAACATAATATCTTAAATATAACTTTGTCAAAACTTCTGAAACTAGTTAAAATCAATAAGTTTTGATTGATTTCATATCGATTTTCAATAATTTCATTGTTTTTCTTATCTTTTCAAACAGTTATTGATATTTACAAACTAGTGTTAAAAAGTAGTGAAAAAAGCTAGATTTTGTATGTAAATCGCTATGTAATTAAAAGTTGTGTAAAACATAAAATCTTAAATAAAACTTTGTCAAACTTCTGAAACTAGTTAAAATCAATAAGTTTTGATTGATTTCATATCGATTTTCAATAATTTCATTGTTTTTCTTATGTTTTCAAACAGTTATTGATATTTACAAACTAGTGTTAAAAAGTAGTGAAAAAAGCTAGATTTTGCATGTAAATCGCTATGTATTTAAAAGTTGTGTAAAACATAAAAACTTAAATAAAACTTTGTCAAAACTTCTGAAACTAGTTAAAATCAATAAGTTTTGATTGATTTCATATCGATTTTCAATAATTTCATTGTTTTTCTAATGTTTTAAAAGAGTTATTGATATTTACAAACTATGTTAAAAAGTAGTGAAAAAAGCTAGATTTTGCATGTAAATCGATATGTAATTAAAAGTTGTGTAAATCATAAAATCTTAAATAAAACTTTGTCAAACTTCATAAACTATTTAAAATCAATAAGTTTTTCTTGATTTCATATCGATTTTCAATAATTTCATTGGTTTTCTTATGTTTTCAAACAGTTATTGATATTTACAAACTAGCGTTAAAAAGTAGTGAAAAAAGCTAGATTTTGTATGTAAATCGCTATGTAATTAAAAGTTGTGTAAAACATAAAAACTTAAATAAAACTTTGTCAAAACTTCTGAAACTAGTTAAAATCAATAAGTTTTGATTGATTTCATATCGATTTTCAATAATTTCATTCTTTTTCTAATGTTTTCAAAGAGTTATTGATATTTACAAACTAGTGTTAAAAAGTAGTGAAAAAAGCTAGATTTTGTATGTAAATCGCTATGTAATTAAAAGTTGTGTAAAACATAAAATCTTAAATAAAACTTTGTCAAACTTCTGAAACTAGTTAAAATCAATAAGTTTTGATTGATTTCATATCGATTTTCAATAATTTCATTGTTTTTCTTATGTTTTCAAACAGTTATTGATATTTACAAACTAGTGTTAAAAAGTAGTGAAAAAAGCTAGATTTTGCATGTAAATCGCTATGTATTTAAAAGTTGTGTAAAACATAAAAACTTAAATAAAACTTTGTCAAAACTTCTGAAACTAGTTAAAATCAATAAGTTTTGATTGATTTCATATCGATTTTCAATAATTTCATTGTTTTTCTAATGTTTTCAAAGAGTTATTGATATTTACAAACTAGTGTTAAAAAGTAGTCAAAACAGCTAGATTTTGCATGTAAATCGCTATGTAATTAAAAGTTGTGTAAATCATAAAATCTTAAATAAAACTTTGTCAAACTTCATAAACTAGTTAAAATCAATAAATTTTGATTGATTTCATATCGATTTTCAATAATTTCATTGTTTTTCTAATGTTTACAAAGAGTTATTGATATTTACAAACTAGCGTTAAAAATTAGTGAAAAAAGCTAGATTTTTGCATGTAAATCGCTATGTAATTAAAAGTTGTGTAAAACATAAAAACTTAAATAAAACTTTGTCAAAACTTCTGAAACTAGTTAAAATCAATAAGTTTTGATTGATTTCATATCGATTTTCAATAATTTCATTGTTTTTCTTATGTTTTCAAACAGTTATTGATATTTACAAACTAGTGTTAAAAAGTAGTGAAAAAAGCTAGATTTTGCATGTAAATCGCTATGTAATTAAAAGTTGTGTAAAACATAATATCTTAAATATAACTTTGTCAAAACTTCTGAAACTAGTTAAAATCAATAAGTTTTGATTGATTTCATATCGATTTTCAATAATTTCATTGTTTTTCTTATGTTTTCAAACAGTTATTGATATTTACAAACTAGTGTTAAAAAGTAGTGAAAAAAGCTAGATTTTGTATGTAAATCGCTATGTAATTAAAAGTTGTGTAAAACATAAAATCTTAAATAAAACTTTGTCAAACTTCTGAAACTAGTTAAAATCAATAAGTTTTGATTGATTTCATATCGATTTTCAATAATTTCATTGTTTTTCTTATGTTTTCAAACAGTTATTGATATTTACAAACTAGTGTTAAAAAGTAGTGAAAAAAGCTAGATTTTGCATGTAAATCGCTATGTATTTAAAAGTTGTGTAAAACATAAAAACTTAAATAAAACTTTGTCAAAACTTCTGAAACTAGTTAAAATCAATAAGTTTTGATTGATTTCATATCGATTTTCAATAATTTCATTGTTTTTCTAATGTTTTAAAAGAGTTATTGATATTTACAAACTAGCGTTAAAAATTAGTGAAAAAAGCTAGATTTTTGCATGTAAATCGCTATGTAATTAAAAGTTGTGTAAAACATAAAATCTTAAATAAAACTTTGTCAAAACTTCTGAAACTAGTTAAAATCAATAAGTTTTGATTGATTTCATATCGATTTTCAATAATTTCATTGTTTTTCTTATGTTTTCAAACAGTTATTGATATTTACAAACTAGTGTTAAAAAGTAGTGAAAAAAGCTAGATTTTGCATGTAAATCGCTATGTAATTAAAAGTTGTGTAAAACATAATATCTTAAATATAACTTTGTCAAAACTTCTGAAACTAGTTAAAATCAATAAGTTTTGATTGATTTCATATCGATTTTCAATAATTTCATTGTTTTTCTTATGTTTTCAAACAGTTATTGATATTTACAAACTAGTGTTAAAAAGTAGTGAAAAAAGCTAGATTTTGTATGTAAATCGCTATGTAATTAAAAGTTGTGTAAAACATAAAATCTTAAATAAAACTTTGTCAAACTTCTGAAACTAGTTAAAATCAATAAGTTTTGATTGATTTCATATCGATTTTCAATAATTTCATTGTTTTTCTTATGTTTTCAAACAGTTATTGATATTTACAAACTAGTGTTAAAAAGTAGTGAAAAAAGCTAGATTTTGCATGTAAATCGCTATGTATTTAAAAGTTGTGTAAAACATAAAAACTTAAATAAAACTTTGTCAAAACTTCTGAAACTAGTTAAAATCAATAAGTTTTGATTGATTTCATATCGATTTTCAATAATTTCATTGTTTTTCTAATGTTTTCAAAGAGTTATTGATATTTACAAACTAGTGTTAAAAAGTAGTCAAAACAGCTAGATTTTGCATGTAAATCGCTATGTAATTAAAAGTTGTGTAAATCATAAAATCTTAAATAAAACTTTGTCAAACTTCATAAACTAGTTAAAATCAATAAATTTTGATTGATTTCATATCGATTTTCAATAATTTCATTGTTTTTCTAATGTTTACAAAGAGTTATTGATATTTACAAACTAGTGTTAAAAAGTAGTGAAAAAAGCTAGATTTTGCATGTAAATCGCTATGTAATTAAAAGTTGTGTAAAACATAATATCTTAAATATAACTTTGTCAAAACTTCTGAAACTAGTTAAAATCAATAAGTTTTGATTGATTTCATATCGATTTTCAATAATTTCATTGTTTTTCTTATGTTTTCAAACAGTTATTGATATTTACAAACTAGTGTTAAAAAGTAGTGAAAAAAGCTAGATTTTGTATGTAAATCGCTATGTAATTAAAAGTTGTGTAAAACATAAAATCTTAAATAAAACTTTGTCAAACTTCTGAAACTAGTTTAAATCAATAAGTTTTGATTGATGTCATATCGATTTTCATTAATTTCATTGTTTTTCTTATGTTTTCAAAGAGTTATTGATATTTACAAACTAGTGTTAAAAAGTAGTGAAAAAAGCTAGATTTTGCATGTAAATCGCTATGTATTTAAAAGTTGTGTAAAACATAAAAACTTAAATAAAACTTTGTCAAAACTTCTGAAACCAGTTAAAATCAATAAGTTTTGATTGATTTCATATCGATTTTCAATAATTTCATTGTTTTTCTAATGTTTTAAAAGAGTTATTGATATTTACAAACTATGTTAAAAAGTAGTGAAAAAAGCTAGATTTTGCATGTAAATCGCTATGTAATTAAAAGTTGTGTAAATCATAAAATCTTAAATAAAACTTTGTCAAACTTCATAAACTAGTTAAAATCAATAAATTTTGATTGATTTCATATCGATTTTCAATAATTTCATTGTTTTTCTAATGTTTACAAAGAGTTATTGATATTTACAAACTAGTGTTAAAAAGTAGTGAAAAAAGCTAGATTTTGCATGTAAATCGCTATGTAATTAAAAGTTGTGTAAAACATAATATCTTAAATATAACTTTGTCAAAACTTCTGAAACTAGTTAAAATCAATAAGTTTTGATTGATTTCATATCGATTTTCAATAATTTCATTGTTTTTCTTATGTTTTCAAACAGTTATTGATATTTACAAACTAGTGTTAAAAAGTAGTGAAAAAAGCTAGATTTTGTATGTAAATCGCTATGTAATTAAAAGTTGTGTAAAACATAAAATCTTAAATAAAACTTTGTCAAACTTCTGAAACTAGTTAAAATCAATAAGTTTTGATTGATGTCATATCGATTTTCAATAATTTCATTGTTTTTCTTATGTTTTCAAAGAGTTATTGATATTTACAAACTAGTGTTAAAAAGTAGTGAAAAAAGCTAGATTTTGCATGTAAATCGCTATGTATTTAAAAGTTGTGTAAAACATAAAAACTTAAATAAAACTTTGTCAAAACTTCTGAAACTAGTTAAAATCAATAAGTTTTGATTGATTTCATATCGATTTTCAATAATTTCATTGTTTTTCTAATGTTTTAAAAGAGTTATTGATATTTACAAACTATGTTAAAAAGTAGTGAAAAAAGCTAGATTTTGCATGTAAATCGCTATGTAATTAAAAGTTGTGTAAATCATAAAATCTTAAATAAAACTTTGTCAAACTTCATAAACTATTTAAAATCAATAAGTTTTTCTTGATTTCATATCGATTTTCAATAATTTCATTGTTTTTCTTATGTTTTCAAACAGTTATTGATATTTACAAACTAGCGTTAAAAAGTAGTGAAAAAAGCTAGATTTTGCATGTAAATCGCTATGTAATTAATAGTTGTGTAAAACATAAAATCTTAAATAAAACTTTGTCAAACTTCTGAAACTAGTTAAAATCAATAAGTTTTGATTGATTTCATATCGATTTTCAATAATTTCATTGTTTTTCTTATGTTTTCAAACAGTTATTGATATTTACAAACTAGCGTTAAAAAGTAGTGAAAAAAGCTAGATTTTGCATGTAAATCGCTATGTATTTAAAAGTTGTGTAAAACATAAAAACTTAAATAAAACTTTGTCAAAACTTCTGAAACTAGTTAAAATCAATAAGTTTTGATTGATTTCATATCGATTTTCAATAATTTCATTGTTTTTCTAATGTTTTCAAAGAGTTATTGATATTTACAAACTAGTGTTAAAAAGTAGTCAAAACAGCGAGATTTTGCATGTAAATCGCTATGTAATTAAAAGTTGTGTAAATCATAAAATCTTAAATAAAACTTTGTCAAACTTCTGAAACTAGTTAAAATCAATAAGTTTTGATTGATTTCATATCGATTTTCAATAATTTCATTGTTTTTCTTATGTTTTCAAAGAGTTATTGATATTTACAAACTAGTGTTAAAAAGTAGTGAAAAAAGCTAGATTTTGCATGTAAATCGCTATGTATTTAAAAGTTGTGTAAAACATAAAAACTTAAATAAAACTTTGTCAAAACTTCTGAAACTAGTTAAAATCAATAAGTTTTGATTGATTTCATATCGATTTTCAATAATTTCATTGTTTTTCTAATGTTTTAAAAGAGTTATTGATATTTACAAACTATGTTAAAAAGTAGTGAAAAAAGCTAGATTTTGCATGTAAATCGCTATGTAATTAAAAGTTGTGTAAATCATAAAATCTTAAATAAAACTTTGTCAAACTTCATAAACTATTTAAAATCAATAAGTTTTTCTTGATTTCATATCGATTTTCAATAATTTCATTGTTTTTCTTATGTTTTCAAACAGTTATTGATATTTACAAACTAGCGTTAAAAAGTAGTGAAAAAAGCTAGATTTTGCATGTAAATCGCTATGTAATTAAAAGTTGTGTAAAACATAAAAACTTAAATAAAACTTTGTCAAAACTTCTGAAACTAGTTAAAATCAATAAGTTTTTATTGATTTCATATCGATTTTCAATAATTTCATTGTTTTTCTTATGTTTTCAAAGAGTTATTGATATTTACAAACTAGTGCTAAAAAGTAGTGAAAAAAGCTAGATTTTGTATGTAAATCGCTATGTAATTAAAAGTTGTGTAAAACATAAAATCTTAAATAAAACTTTGTCAAACTTCTGAAACTAGTTAAAATCAATAAGTTTTGATTGATTTCATATCGATTTTCAATAATTTCATTGTTTTTCTTATGTTTTCAAACAGTTATGGATATTTACAAACTAGCGTTAAAAAGTAGTGAAAAAAGCTAGATTTTGCATGTAAATCGCTATGTATTTAAAAGTTGTGTAAAACATAAAAACTTAAATAAAACTTTGTCAAAACTTCTGAAACTAGTTAAAATCAATAAGTTTTGATTGATTTCATATCGATTTTCAATAATTTCATTGTTTTTCTAATGTTTTCAAAGAGTTATTGATATTTACAAACTAGTGTTAAAAAGTAGTCAAAACAGCTAGATTTTGCATGTAAATCGCTATGTAATTAAAAGTTGTGTAAATCATAAAATCTTAAATAAAACTTTGTCAAACTTCATAAACTAGTTAAAATCAATAAGTTTTTATTGATTTCATATCGATTTTCAATAATTTCATTGTTTTTCTAATGTTTTCAAAGAGTTATTGATATTTACAAACTAGCGTTAAAAAGTAGTGAAAAAAGCTAGATTTTGCATGTAAATCGCTATATAATTAAAAGTTGTGTAAAACATAATATCTTAAATATAACTTTGTCAAAACTTCTGAAACTAGTTAAAATCAATAAGTTTTGATTGATTTCATACCGATTTTCAATAATTTCATTGTTTTTCTTATGTTTTCAAACAGTTATTGATATTTACAAACTAGTGTTAAAAAGTAGTGAAAAAAGCTAGATTTTGCATGTAAATCGCTATGTATTTAAAAGTTGTGTAAAACATAAAAACTTAAATAAAACTTTGTCAAAACTTCTGAAACTAGTTAAAATCAATAAGTTTTGATTGATTTCATATCGATTTTCAATAATTTCATTGTTTTTCTAATGTTTTCAAAGAGTTATTGATATTTACAAACTAGTGTTAAAAAGTATTCAAAACAGCTAGATTTTGCATGTAAATCGCTATGTAATTAAAAGTTGTGTAAATCATAAAATCTTAAATAAAACTTTGTCAAACTTCATAAACTATTTAAAATCAATAAGTTTTTCTTGATTTCATATCGATTTTCAATAATTTCATTGTTTTTCTTATGTTTTCAAACAGTTATTGATATTTACAAACTAGCGTTAAAAAGTAGTGAAAAAAGCTAGATTTTGCATGTAAATCGCTATGTAATTAAAAGTTGTGTAAAACATAAAAACTTAAATAAAACTTTGTCAAAACTTCTGAAACTAGTTAAAATCAATAAGTTTTGATTGATTTCATATCGATTTTCAATAATTTCATTGTTTTTCTAATGTTTTCAAAGAGTTATTGATATTTACAAACTAGTGTTAAAAAGTAGTCAAAACAGCTAGATTTTGCATGTAAATCGCTATGTAATTAAAAGTTGTGTAAATCATAAAATCTTAAATAAAACTTTGTCAAACTTCTGAAACTAGTTAAAATCAATAAGTTTTGATTGATGTCATATCGATTTTCAATAATTTCATTGTTTTTCTTATGTTTTCAAAGAGTTATTGATATTTACAAACTAGTGTTAAAAAGTAGTGAAAAAAGCTAGATTTTGCATGTAAATCGCTATGTATTTAAAAGTTGTGTAAAACATAAAAACTTAAATAAAACTTTGTCAAAACTTCTGAAACTAGTTAAAATCAATAAGTTTTGATTGATTTCATATCGATTTTCAATAATTTCATTGTTTTTCTAATGTTTTAAAAGAGTTATTGATATTTACAAACTAGCGTTAAAAAGTAGTGAAAAAAGCTAGATTTTGCATGTAAATCGCTATGTATTTAAAAGTTGTGTAAAACATAAAAACTTAAATAAAACTTTGTCAAAACTTCTGAAACTAGTTAAAATCAATAAGTTTTGATTGATTTCATATCGATTTTCAATAATTTCATTGTTTTTCTAATGTTTTCAAAGAGTTATTGATATTTACAAACTAGTGTTAAAAAGTAGTCAAAACAGCTAGATTTTGCATGTAAATCGCTATGTAATTAAAAGTTGTGTAAATCATAAAATCTTAAATAAAACTTTGTCAAACTTCATAAACTAGTTAAAATCAATAAGTTTTTATTGATTTCATATCGATTTTCAATAATTTCATTGTTTTTCTAATGTTTTCAAAGAGTTATTGATATTTACAAACTAGTGTTAAAAAGTAGTGAAAAAAGCTAGATTTTGTATGTAAATCGCTATGTATTTAAAAGTTGTGTAAAACATAAAAACTTAAATAAAACTTTGTCAAAACTTCTGAAACTAGTTAAAATCAATAAGTTTTGATTGATTTCATATCGATTTTCAATAATTTCATTGTTTTTCTAATGTTTTCAAAGAGTTATTGATATTTACAAACTAACGTTAAAAAGTAGTGAAAAAAGCTAGAATTTGCATGTAAATCGCTATGTAATTAAAAGTTGTGTAAAACATAAAATCTTAAATAAAACTTTGTCAAAACTTCTGAAACTAGTTAAAATCAATAAGTTTTGATTGATTTCATATCGATTTTCAATAATTTCATTGTTTTTCTTATGTTTTCAAACAGTTATTGATATTTACAAACTAGCGTTAAAAAGTAGTCAAAACAGCTTGATTTTTGCATGTAAATCGCTATGTAATTAAAAGTTGTGTAAAACATAAAATCTTAAATAAATCTTTGTCAAAACTTCTGAAACTAGTTAAAATCAATAAGTTTTGATTGATTTCATATCGATTTTCAATAATTTCATTGTTTTTCTTATGTTTTCAAACAGTTATTGATATTTACAAACTAGTGTTAAAAAGTAGTGAAAAAAGCTAGATTTTGTATGTAAATCGCTATGTAATTAAAAGTTGTGTAAAACATAAAATCTTAAATAAAACTTTGTCAAACTTCTGAAACTAGTTAAAATCAATAAGTTTTGATTGATTTCATATCGATTTTCAATAATTTCATTGTTTTTCTTATGTTTTCAAACAGTTATTGATATTTACAAACTAGTGTTAAAAAGTAGTGCAAAAAGCTAGATTTTGCATGTAAATCGCTATGTAATTAAACGTTGTGTAAAACATAAAAACTTAAATAAAACTTTGTCAAACTTCATAAACTAGTTAAAATCAATAAATTTTGATTGATTTCATATCGATTTTCAATAATTTCATTGTTTTTCTAATGTTTACAAAGAGTTATTGATATTTACAAACTAGTGTTAAAAAGTAGTGAAAAAAGCTAGATTTTGCATGTAAATCGCTATGTAATTAAAAGTTGTGTAAAACATAATATCTTAAATATAACTTTGTCAAAACTTCTGAAACTAGTTAAAATCAATAAGTTTTGATTGATTTCATATCGATTTTCAATAATTTCATTGTTTTTCTTATGTTTTCAAACAGTTATTGATATTTACAAACTAGCGTTAAAAAGTATTGAAAAAAGCTAGATTTTGCATGTAAATCGCTATGTATTTAAAAGTTTTGTAAAACATAAAATCTTAAATAAAACTTTGTCAAACTTCTGAAACTAGTTAAAATCAATAAGTTTTGATTGATTTCATATCGATTTTCAATAATTTCATTGTTTTTCTAATGTTTTCAAAGAGTTATTGATATTTACAAACTAGCGTTAAAAAGTAATCAAAACAGCTAGATTTTTGCATGTAAATCGCTATGTAATTAAAAGTTGTGTAAATCATAAAATCTTAAATAAAACTTTGTTAAACTTCATAAACTAGTTAAAATCAATAAGTTTTGATTGATTTCATATCGATTTTCAATAATTTCATTGTTTTTCTTATGTTTTCAAACAGTTATTGATATTTACAAACTAGCGTTAAAAAGTAGTGAAAAAAGCTAGATTTTGCATGTAAATCGCTATATAATTAAAAGTTGTGTAAAACATAAAAACTTAAATAAAACTTTGTCAAAACTTCATAAACTAGTTAAAATCAATAAGTTTTTATTGATTTCATATCGATTTTCAATAATTTCATTGTTTTTCTTATGTTTTCAAAAAGTTATTGATATTTACAAACTAGCGTTAAAAAGTAGTCAAAACAGCTTGATTTTTGCATGTAAATCGCTATGTAATTAAAAGTTGTGTAAAACATAAAATCTTAAATAAAACTTTGTCAAACTTCTGAAACTAGTTAAAATCAATAAGTTTTGATTGATTTCATATCGATTTTCAATAATTTCATTGTTTTTCTAAAGTTTTCAAACAGTTATTGATATTTACAAACTAGCGTTAAAAAGTAGTCAAAACAGCTTGATTTTTGCATGTAAATCGCTATGTAATTAAAAGTTGTGTAAAACATAAAATCTTAAATAAAACTTTGTCAAACTTCTGAAACTAGTTAAAATCAATAAGTTTTGATTGATTTCATATCGATTTTCAATAATTTCATTGTTTTTCTTATGTTTTCAAAGAGTTATTGATATTTACAAACTAGTGTTAAAAAGTAGTGAAAAAAGCTAGATTTTGTATGTAAATCGCTATGTAATTAAAAGTTGTGTAAAACATAAAATCTTAAATAAAACTTTGTCAAAACTTCTGAAACTAGTTAAAATCAATAAGTTTTGATTGATTTCATATCGATTTTCAATAATTTCATTGTTTTTCTTATGTTTTCAAACAGTTATTGATATTTACAAACTAGCGTTAAAAAGTAGTGAAAAAATCTAGATTTTGCATGTAAATCGCTATATAATTAAAAGTTGTGTAAAACATAAAAACTTAAATAAAACTTTGTCAAAACTTCTGAAACTAGTTAAAATCAATAAGTTTTGATTGATTTCATATCGATTTTCAATAATTTCATTGTTTTTCTAAAGTTTTCAAACAGTTATTGATATTTACAAACTAGCGTTAAAAAGTAATCAAAACAGCTAGATTTTTGCATGTAAATCGCTATGTAATTAAAAGTTGTGTAAATCATAAAATCTTAAATAAAACTTTGTCAAACTTCATAAACTAGTTAAAATCAATAAGTTTTTATTGATTTCATATCGATTTTCAATAATTTCATTGTTTGTCTTATGTTTTCAAACAGTTATTGATATTTACAAACTAGCGTTAAAAAGTAGTGAAAAAAGCTAGATTTTGCATGTAAATCGCTATGTAATTAAAAGTTGTGTAAAACATAAAAACTTAAATAAAACTTTGTCAAAACTTCTGAAACTAGTGAAAATCAATAAGTTTTTATTGATTTCATATCGATTTTCAATAATTTCATTGTTTTTCTTATGTTTTCAAAGAGTTATTGATATTTACAAACTAGTGTTAAAAAGTAGTGAAAAAAGCTAGATTTTGTATGTAAATCGCTATGTATTTAAAAGTTGTGTAAAACATAAAAACTTAAATAAAACTTTGTCAAAACTTCTGAAACTAGTTAAAATCAATAAGTTTTGATTGATTTCATATCGATTTTCAATAATTTCATTGTTTTTCTAAAGTTTTCAAACAGTTATTGATATTTACAAACTAGCGTTAAAAAGTAATCAAAACAGCTAGATTTTTGCATGTAAATCGCTATGTAATTAAAAGTTGTGTAAATCATAAAATCTTAAATAAAACTTTGTCAAACGTCATAAACTAGTTAAAATCAATAAGTTTTTATTGATTTCATATCGATTTTCAATAATTTCATTGTTTGTCTTATGTTTTCAAACAGTTATTGATATTTACAAACTAGCGTTAAAAAGTAGTGAAAAAAGCTAGATTTTGCATGTAAATCGCTATGTAATTAAAAGTTGTGTAAAACATAAAAACTTAAATAAAACTTTGTCAAAACTTCTGAAACTAGTTAAAATCAATAAGTTTTTATTGATTTCATATCGATTTTCAATAATTTCATTGTTTTTCTTATGTTTTCAAAGAGTTATTGATATTTACAAACTAGTGTTAAAAAGTAGTGAAAAAAGGTAGATTTTGTATGTAAATCGCTATGTATTTAAAAGTTGTGTAAAACATAAAAACTTAAATAAAACTTTGTCAAAACTTCTGAAACTAGTTAAAATCAATAAGTTTTGATTGATTTCATATCGATTTTCAATAATTTCATTGTTTTTCTAATGTTTTCAAAGAGTTATTGATATTTACAAACTATGTTAAAAAGTAGTGAAAAAAGCTAGATTTTGCATGTAAATCGCTATGTAATTAAAAGTTGTGTAAATCATAAAATCTTAAATAAAACTTTGTCAAACTTCATAAACTAGTTAAAATCAATAAGTTTTTATTGATTTCATATCGATTTTCAATAATTTCATTGTTTTTCTTATGTTTTCAAACAGTTATTGATATTTACAAACTAGCGTTAAAAAGTAGTGAAAAAAGCTAGATTTTGCATGTAAATCGCTATGTAATTAAAAGTTGTGTAAAACATAAAAACTTAAATAAAACTTTGTCAAAACTTCTGAAACTAGTTAAAATCAATAAGTTTTGATTGATTTCATATCGATTTTCAATAATTTCATTGTTTTTCTAATGTTTTCAAAGAGTTATTGATATTTACAAACTAACGTTAAAAAGTAGTGAAAAAAGCTAGATTTTGCATGTAAATCGCTATGTAATTAAAAGTTGTGTAAAACATAAAATCTTAAATAAAACTTTGTCAAAACTTCTGAAACTAGTTAAAATCAATAAGTTTTGATTGATTTCATATCGATTTTCAATAATTTCATTGTTTTTCTTATGTTTTCAAACAGTTATTGATATTTACAAACTAGCGTTAAAAAGTAGTCAAAACAGCTTGATTTTTGCATGTAAATCGCTATGTAATTAAAAGTTGTGTAAAACATAAAAACTTAAATAAAACTTTGTCAAAACTTCTGAAACTAGTTAAAATCAATAAGTTTTTATTGATTTCATATCGATTTTCAATAATTTCATTGTTTTTCTTATGTTTTCAAACAGTTATTGATATTTACAAACTAGCGTTAAAAAGTAGTCAAAACAGCTTGATTTTTGCATGTAAATCGCTATATAATTAAAAGTTGTGTAAAACATAAAATCTTAAATAAAACTTTGTCAAAACTTCTGAAACTAGTTAAAATCAATAAGTTTTGATTGATTTCATATCGATTTTCAATAATTTCATTGTTTTTCTTATGTTTTCAAACAGTTATTGATATTTACAAACTAGTGTTAAAAAGTAGTGAAAAAAGCTAGATTTTGCATGTAAATCGCTATGTAATTAAAAGTTGTGTAAAACATAATATCTTAAATATAACATTGTCAAAACTTCTGAAACTAGTTAAAATCAATAAGTTTTGATTGATTTCATATCGATTTTCAATAATTTCATTGTTTTTCTTATGTTTTCAAACAGTTATTGATATTTACAAACTAGTGTTAAAAAGTAGTGAAAAAAGCTAGATTTTGTATGTAAATCGCTATGTAATTAAAAGTTGTGTAAAACATAAAATCTTAAATAAAACTTTGTCAAACTTCTGAAACTAGTTAAAATCAATAAGTTTTGATTGATTTCATATCGATTTTCAATAATTTCATTGTTTTTCTTATGTTTTCAAACAGTTATTGATATTTACAAACTAGTGTTAAAAAGTAGTGAAAAAAGCTAGATTTTGCATGTAAATCGCTATGTATTTAAAAGTTGTGTAAAACATAAAAACTTAAATAAAACTTTGTCAAAACTTCTGAAACTAGTTAAAATCAATAAGTTTTGATTGATTTCATATCGATTTTCAATAATTTCATTGTTTTTCTAATGTTTTAAAAGAGTTATTGATATTTACAAACTATGTTAAAAAGTAGTGAAAAAAGCTAGATTTTGCATGTAAATCGCTATATAATTAAAAGTTGTGTAAATCATAAAATCTTAAATAAAACTTTGTCAAACTTCATAAACTAGTTAAAATCAATAAGTTTTTCTTGATTTCATATCGATTTTCAATAATTTCATTGTTTTTCTTATGTTTTCAAACAGTTATTGATATTTAGAAACTAGCGTTAAAAAGTAGTGAAAAAAGCTAGATTTTGCATGTAAATCGCTATGTAATTAAAAGTTGTGTAAAACATAAAAACTTAAATAAAACTTTGTCAAAACTGCTGAAACTAGTTAAAATCAATAAGTTTTTATTGATTTCATATCGATTTTCAATAATTTCATTGTTTTTCTTATGTTTTCAAAGAGTTATTGATATTTACAAACTAGTGCTAAAAAGAAGTGAAAAAAGCTAGATTTTGTATGTAAATCGCTATGTAATTAAAAGTTGTGTAAAACATAAAATCTTAAATAAAACATTGTCAAACTTCTGAAACTAGTTAAAATCAATAAGTTTTGATTGATTTCATATCGATTTTCAATAATTTCATTGTTTTTCTTATGTTTTCAAACAGTTATGGATATTTACAAACTAGCGTTAAAAAGTAGTGAAAAAAGCTAGATTTTGCATGTAAATCGCTATGTATTTAAAAGTTGTGTAAAACATAAAAACTTAAATAAAACTTTGTCAAAACTTCTGAAACTAGTTAAAATCAATAAGTTTTGATTGATTTCATATCGATTTTCAATAATTTCATTGTTTTTCTTATGTTTTCAAACAGTTATTGATATTTACAAACTAGCGTTAAAAAGTAGTCAAAACAGCTTGATTTTTGCATGTAAATCGCTATGTAATTAAAAGTTGTGTAAAACATAAAATCTTAAATAAAACTTTGTCAAACTTCTGAAACTAGTTAAAATCAATAAATTTTGATTGATTTCATATCGATTTTCAATAATTTCATTGTTTTTCTAATGTTTTCAAAGAGTTATTGATATTTACAAACTAGCGTTAAAAATTAGTGAAAAAAGCTAGATTTTTGCATGTAAATCGCTATGTAATTAAAAGTTGTGGAAAACATAAAATCTTAAATAAAACTTTGTCAAACCTTCTGAAACTAGTTAAAATCAATAAGTTTTGATTGATTTCATATCGATTTTCAATAATTTCATTGTTTTTCTTATGTTTTCAAACAGTTATTGATATTTACAAACTAGTGTTAAAAAGTAGTGAAAAAAGCTAGATTTTGTATGTAAATCGCTATGTAATTAAAAGTTGTGTAAAACATAAAATCTTAAATAAAACTTTGTCAAACTTCTGAAACTAGTTAAAATCAATAAGTTTTGATTGATTTCATATCGATTTTCAATAATTTCATTGTTTTTCTTATGTTTTCAAACAGTTATTGATATTTACAAACTAGTGTTAAAAAGTAGTGAAAAAAGCTAGATTTTGCTTGTAAATCGCTATGTATTTAAAAGTTGTGTAAAACATAAAAACTTAAATAAAACTTTGTCAAAACTTCTGAAACTAGTTAAAATCAATAAGTTTTGATTGATTTCATATCGATTTTCAATAATTTCATTGTTTTTCTAATGTTTTAAAAGAGTTATTGATATTTACAAACTATGTTAAAAAGTAGTGAAAAAAGCTAGATTTTGCATGTAAATCGCTATGTAATTAAAAGTTGTGTAAATCATAAAATTTTAAATAAAACTTTGTCAAACTTCATAAACTAGTTAAAATCAATAAGTTTTGATTGATTTCATATCGATTTTCAATAATTTCATTGTTTTTCTTATGTTTTCAAACAGTTATTGATATTTACAAACTAGTGTTAAAAAGTAGTGAAAAAAGCTAGATTTTGCATGTAAATCGCTATGTATTTAAAAGTTGTGTAAAACATAAAAACTTAAATAAAACTTTGTCAAAACTTCTGAAACTAGTTAAAATCAATAAGTTTTGATTGATTTCATATCGATTTTCAATAATTTCATTGTTTTTCTAATGTTTTCAAAGAGTTATTGATATTTACAAACTAACGTTAAAAAGTAGTGAAAAAAGCTAGATTTTGCATGTAAATCGCTATGTAATTAAAAGTTGTGTAAAACATAAAATCTTAAATAAAACTTTGTCAAAACTTCTGAAACTAGTTAAAATCAATAAGTTTTGATTGATTTCATATCGATTTTCAATAATTTCATTGTTTTTCTTATGTTTTCAAACAGTTATTGATATTTACAAACTAGTGTTAAAAAGTAGTGAAAAAAGCTAGATTTTGCATGTAAATCGCTATGTAATTAAAAGTTGTGTAAAACATAATATCTTAAATATAACTTTGTCAAAACTTCTGAAACTAGTTAAAATCAATAAGTTTTGATTGATTTCATATCGATTTTCAATAATTTCATTGTTTTTCTTATGTTTTCAAACAGTTATTGATATTTACAAACTAGTGTTAAAAAGTAGTGAAAAAAGCTAGATTTTGTATGTAAATCGCTATGTAATTAAAAGTTGTGTAAAACATAAAATCTTAAATACAACTTTGTCAAACTTCTGAAACTAGTTAAAATCAATAAGTTTTGATTGATTTCATATCGATTTTCAATAATTTCATTGTTTTTCTTATGTTTTCAAACAGTTATGGATATTTACAAACTAGCGTTAAAAAGTAGTGAAAAAAGCTAGATTTTGCATGTAAATCGCTATGTATTTAAAAGTTGTGTAAAACATAAAAACTTAAATAAAACTTTGTCAAAACTTCTGAAACTAGTTAAAATCAATAAGTTTTGATTGATTTCATATCGATTTTCAATAATTTCATTGTTTTTCTTATGTTTTCAAACAGTTATTGATATTTACAAACTAGCGTTAAAAAGTAGTCAAAACAGCTTGATTTTTGCATGTAAATCGCTATGTAATTAAAAGTTGTGTAAAACATAAAATCTTAAATAAAACTTTGTCAAACTTCTGAAACTAGTTAAAATCAATAAATTTTGATTGATTTCATATCGATTTTCAATAATTTCATTGTTTTTCTAATGTTTTCAAAGAGTTATTGATATTTACAAACTAGCGTTAAAAATTAGTGAAAAAAGCTAGATTTTTGCATGTAAATCGCTATGTAATTAAAAGTTGTGTAAAACATAAAATCTTAAATAAAACTTTGTCAAAACTTCTGAAACTAGTTAAAATCAATAAGTTTTGATTGATTTCATATCGATTTTCAATAATTTCATTGTTTTTCTTATGATTTCAAACAGTTATTGATATTTACAAACTAGCGTTAAAAAGTAGTCAAAACAGCTTGATTTTTGCATGTAAATCGCTATGTAATTAAAAGTTGTGTAAAACATAAAATCTTAAATAAAACTTTGTCAAACTTCTGAAACTAGTTAAAATCAATAAATTTTGATTGATTTCATATCGATTTTCAATAATTTCATTGTTTTTCTAATGTTTTCAAAGAGTTATTGATATTTACAAACTAGCGTTAAAAATTAGTGAAAAAAGCTAGATTTTTGCATGTAAATCGCTATGTAATTAAAAGTTGTGTAAAACATAAAATCTTAAATAAAACTTTGTCAAAACTTCTGAAACTAGTTAAAATCAATAAGTTTTGATTGATTTCATATCGATTTTCAATAATTTCATTGTTTTTCTTATGTTTTCAAACAGTTATTGATATTTACAAACTAGTGTTAAAAAGTAGTGAAAAAAGCTAGATTTTGCATGTAAATCGCTATGTAATTAAAAGTTGTGTAAAACATAATATCTTAAATATAACTTTGTCAAAACTTCTGAAACTAGTTAAAATCAATAAGTTTTGATTGATTTCATATCGATTTTCAATAATTTCATTGTTTTTCTTATGTTTTCAAACAGTTATTGATATTTACAAACTAGCGTTAAAAAGTAGTGAAAAAAGCTAGATTTTTCATGTAAATCGCTATGTAATTAAAAGTTGTGTAAAACATAAAAACTTAAATAAAACTTTGTCAAAACTTCTGAAACTAGTTAAAATCAATAAGTTTTGATTGATTTCATATCGATTTTCAATAATTTCATTGTTTTTCTTATGTTTTCAAAGAGTTATTGATATTTACAAACTAGTGCTAAAAAGTAGTGAAAAAAGCTAGATTTTGTATGTAAATCGCTATGTAATTAAAAGTTGTGTAAAACATAAAATCTTAAATAAAACTTTGTCAAACTTCTGAAACTAGTTAAAATCAATAAGTTTTGATTGATTTCATATCGATTTTCAATAATTTCATTGTTTTTCTTATGTTTTCAAACAGTTATGGATATTTACAAACTAGCGTTAAAAAGTAGTGAAAAAAGCTAGATTTTGCATGTAAATCGCTATGTATTTAAAAGTTGTGTAAAACATAAAAACTTAAATAAAACTTTGTCAAAATTTCTGAAACTAGTTAAAATCAATAAGTTTTGATTGATTTCATATCGATTTTCAATAATTTCATTGTTTTTCTAATGTTTTCAAAGAGTTATTGATATTTACAAACTAACGTTAAAAAGTAGTGAAAAAAGCTAGATTTTGCATGTAAATCGCTATGTAATTAAAAGTTGTGTAAAACATAAAATCTTAAATAAAACTTTGTCAAAACTTCTGAAACTAGTTAAAATCAATAAGTTTTGATTGATTTCATATCGATTTTCAATAATTTCATTGTTTTTCTTATGTTTTCAAACAGTTATTGATATTTACAAACTAGCGTTAAAAAGTAGTCAAAACAGCTTGATTTTTGCATGTAAATCGCTATGTAATTAAAAGTTGTGTAAAACATAAAATCTTAAATAAAACTTTGTCAAACTTCTGAAACTAGTTAAAATCAATAAATTTTGATTGATTTCATATCGATTTTCAATAATTTCATTGTTTTTCTAATGTTTTCAAAGAGTTATTGATATTTACAAACTAGCGTTAAAAATTAGTGAAAAAAGCTAGATTTTTGCATGTAAATCGCTATGTAATTAAAAGTTGTGTAAAACATAAAATCTTAAATAAAACTTTGTCAAAACTTCTGAAACTAGTTAAAATCAATAAGTTTTGATTGATTTCATATCGATTTTCAATAATTTCATTGTTTTTCTTATGTTTTCAAACAGTTATTGATATTTACAAACTAGTGTTAAAAAGTAGTGAAAAAAGCTAGATTTTGCATGTAAATCGCTATGTAATTAAAAGTTGTGTAAAACATAATATCTTAAATATAACTTTGTCAAAACTTCTGAAACTAGTTAAAATCAATAAGTTTTGATTGATTTCATATCGATTTTCAATAATTTCATTGTTTTTCTTATGTTTTCAAACAGTTATTGATATTTACAAACTAGTGTTAAAAAGTAGTGAAAAAAGCTAGATTTTGTATGTAAATCGCTATGTAATTAAAAGTTGTGTAAAACATAAAATCTTAAATAAAACTTTGTCAAACTTCTGAAACTAGTTAAAATCAATAAGTTTTGATTGATTTCATATCGATTTTCAATAATTTCATTGTTTTTCTTATGTTTTCAAACAGTTATTGATATTTACAAACTAGTGTTAAAAAGTAGTGAAAAAAGCTAGATTTTGCATGTAAATCGCTATGTATTTAAAAGTTGTGTAAAACATAAAAACTTGAATAAAACTTTGTCAAAACTTCTGAAACTAGTTAAAATCAATAAGTTTTGATTGATTTCATATCGATTTTCAATAATTTCATTGTTTTTCTAATGTTTTCAAAGAGTTATTGATATTTACAAACTAGTGTTAAAAAGTAGTCAAAACAGCTAGATTTTGCATGTAAATCGCTATGTAATTAAAAGTTGTGTAAATCATAAAATCTTAAATAAAACTTTGTCAAACTTCATAAACTAGTTAAAATCAATAAATTTTGATTGATTTCATATCGATTTTCAATAATTTCATTGTTTTTCTAATGTTTACAAAGAGTTATTGATATTTACAAACTAGCGTTAAAAATTAGTGAAAAAAGCTAGATTTTTGCATGTAAATCGCTATGTAATTAAAAGTTGTGTAAAACATAAAAACTTAAATAAAACTTTGTCAAAACTTCTGAAACTAGTTAAAATCAATAAGTTTTGATTGATTTCATATCGATTTTCAATAATTTCATTGTTTTTCTTATGTTTTCAAACAGTTATTGATATTTACAAACTAGTGTTAAAAAGTAGTGAAAAAAGCTAGATTTTGCATGTAAATCGCTATGTAATTAAAAGTTGTGTAAAACATAATATCTTAAATATAACTTTGTCAAAACTTCTGAAACTAGTTAAAATCAATAAGTTTTGATTGATTTCATATCGATTTTCAATAATTTCATTGTTTTTCTTATCTTTTCAAACAGTTATTGATATTTACAAACTAGTGTTAAAAAGTAGTGAAAAAAGCTAGATTTTGTATGTAAATCGCTATGTAATTAAAAGTTGTGTAAAACATAAAATCTTAAATAAAACTTTGTCAAACTTCTGAAACTAGTTAAAATCAATAAGTTTTGATTGATTTCATATCGATTTTCAATAATTTCATTGTTTTTCTTATGTTTTCAAACAGTTATTGATATTTACAAACTAGTGTTAAAAAGTAGTGAAAAAAGCTAGATTTTGCATGTAAATCGCTATGTATTTAAAAGTTGTGTAAAACATAAAAACTTAAATAAAACTTTGTCAAAACTTCTGAAACTAGTTAAAATCAATAAGTTTTGATTGATTTCATATCGATTTTCAATAATTTCATTGTTTTTCTAATGTTTTAAAAGAGTTATTGATATTTACAAACTATGTTAAAAAGTAGTGAAAAAAGCTAGATTTTGCATGTAAATCGATATGTAATTAAAAGTTGTGTAAATCATAAAATCTTAAATAAAACTTTGTCAAACTTCATTAACTATTTAAAATCAATAAGTTTTTCTTGATTTCATATCGATTTTCAATAATTTCATTGGTTTTCTTATGTTTTCAAACAGTTATTGATATTTACAAACTAGCGTTAAAAAGTAGTGAAAAAAGCTAGATTTTGTATGTAAATCGCTATGTAATTAAAAGTTGTGTAAAACATAAAAACTTAAATAAAACTTTGTCAAAACTTCTGAAACTAGTTAAAATCAATAAGTTTTGATTGATTTCATATCGATTTTCAATAATTTCATTCTTTTTCTAATGTTTTCAAAGAGTTATTGATATTTACAAACTAGTGTTAAAAAGTAGTGAAAAAAGCTAGATTTTGTATGTAAATCGCTATGTAATTAAAAGTTGTGTAAAACATAAAATCTTAAATAAAACTTTGTCAAACTTCTGAAACTAGTTAAAATCAATAAGTTTTGATTGATTTCATATCGATTTTCAATAATTTCATTGTTTTTCTTATGTTTTCAAACAGTTATTGATATTTACAAACTAGTGTTAAAAAGTAGTGAAAAAAGCTAGATTTTGCATGTAAATCGCTATGTATTTAAAAGTTGTGTAAAACATAAAAACTTAAATAAAACTTTGTCAAAACTTCTGAAACTAGTTAAAATCAATAAGTTTTGATTGATTTCATATCGATTTTCAATAATTTCATTGTTTTTCTAATGTTTTCAAAGAGTTATTGATATTTACAAACTAGTGTTAAAAAGTAGTCAAAACAGCTAGATTTTGCATGTAAATCGCTATGTAATTAAAAGTTGTGTAAATCATAAAATCTTAAATAAAACTTTGTCAAACTTCATAAACTAGTTAAAATCAATAAATTTTGATTGATTTCATATCGATTTTCAATAATTTCATTGTTTTTCTAATGTTTACAAAGAGTTATTGATATTTACAAACTAGCGTTAAAAATTAGTGAAAAAAGCTAGATTTTTGCATGTAAATCGCTATGTAATTAAAAGTTGTGTAAAACATAAAAACTTAAATAAAACTTTGTCAAAACTTCTGAAACTAGTTAAAATCAATAAGTTTTGATTGATTTCATATCGATTTTCAATAATTTCATTGTTTTTCTTATGTTTTCAAACAGTTATTGATATTTACAAACTAGTGTTAAAAAGTAGTGAAAAAAGCTAGATTTTGCATGTAAATCGCTATGTAATTAAAAGTTGTGTAAAACATAATATCTTAAATATAACTTTGTCAAAACTTCTGAAACTAGTTAAAATCAATAAGTTTTGATTGATTTCATATCGATTTTCAATAATTTCATTGTTTTTCTTATGTTTTCAAACAGTTATTGATATTTACAAACTAGTGTTAAAAAGTAGTGAAAAAAGCTAGATTTTGTATGTAAATCGCTATGTAATTAAAAGTTGTGTAAAACATAAAATCTTAAATAAAACTTTGTCAAACTTCTGAAACTAGTTAAAATCAATAAGTTTTGATTGATTTCATATCGATTTTCAATAATTTCATTGTTTTTCTTATGTTTTCAAACAGTTATTGATATTTACAAACTAGTGTTAAAAAGTAGTGAAAAAAGCTAGATTTTGCATGTAAATCGCTATGTATTTAAAAGTTGTGTAAAACATAAAAACTTAAATAAAACTTTGTCAAAACTTCTGAAACTAGTTAAAATCAATAAGTTTTGATTGATTTCATATCGATTTTCAATAATTTCATTGTTTTTCTAATGTTTTAAAAGAGTTATTGATATTTACAAACTAGCGTTAAAAATTAGTGAAAAAAGCTAGATTTTTGCATGTAAATCGCTATGTAATTAAAAGTTGTGTAAAACATAAAATCTTAAATAAAACTTTGTCAAAACTTCTGAAACTAGTTAAAATCAATAAGTTTTGATTGATTTCATATCGATTTTCAATAATTTCATTGTTTTTCTTATGTTTTCAAACAGTTATTGATATTTACAAACTAGTGTTAAAAAGTAGTGAAAAAAGCTAGATTTTGCATGTAAATCGCTATGTAATTAAAAGTTGTGTAAAACATAATATCTTAAATATAACTTTGTCAAAACTTCTGAAACTAGTTAAAATCAATAAGTTTTGATTGATTTCATATCGATTTTCAATAATTTCATTGTTTTTCTTATGTTTTCAAACAGTTATTGATATTTACAAACTAGTGTTAAAAAGTAGTGAAAAAAGCTAGATTTTGTATGTAAATCGCTATGTAATTAAAAGTTGTGTAAAACATAAAATCTTAAATAAAACTTTGTCAAACTTCTGAAACTAGTTAAAATCAATAAGTTTTGATTGATTTCATATCGATTTTCAATAATTTCATTGTTTTTCTTATGTTTTCAAACAGTTATTGATATTTACAAACTAGTGTTAAAAAGTAGTGAAAAAAGCTAGATTTTGCATGTAAATCGCTATGTATTTAAAAGTTGTGTAAAACATAAAAACTTAAATAAAACTTTGTCAAAACTTCTGAAACTAGTTAAAATCAATAAGTTTTGATTGATTTCATATCGATTTTCAATAATTTCATTGTTTTTCTAATGTTTTCAAAGAGTTATTGATATTTACAAACTAGTGTTAAAAAGTAGTCAAAACAGCGAGATTTTGCATGTAAATCGCTATGTAATTAAAAGTTGTGTAAATCATAAAATCTTAAATAAAACTTTGTCAAACTTCTGAAACTAGTTAAAATCAATAAGTTTTGATTGATTTCATATCGATTTTCAATAATTTCATTGTTTTTCTTATGTTTTCAAAGAGTTATTGATATTTACAAACTAGTGTTAAAAAGTAGTGAAAAAAGCTAGATTTTGCATGTAAATCGCTATGTATTTAAAAGTTGTGTAAAACATAAAAACTTAAATAAAACTTTGTCAAAACTTCTGAAACTAGTTAAAATCAATAAGTTTTGATTGATTTCATATCGATTTTCAATAATTTCATTGTTTTTCTAATGTTTTAAAAGAGTTATTGATATTTACAAACTATGTTAAAAAGTAGTGAAAAAAGCTAGATTTTGCATGTAAATCGCTATGTAATTAAAAGTTGTGTAAATCATAAAATCTTAAATAAAACTTTGTCAACCTTCATAAACTATTTAAAATCAATAAGTTTTTCTTGATTTCATATCGATTTTCAATAATTTCATTGTTTTTCTTATGTTTTCAAACAGTTATTGATATTTACAAACTAGCGTTAAAAAGTAGTGAAAAAAGCTAGATTTTGCATGTAAATCGCTATGTAATTAAAAGTTGTGTAAAACATAAAAACTTAAATAAAACTTTGTCAAAACTTCTGAAACTAGTTAAAATCAATAAGTTTTTATTGATTTCATATCGATTTTCAATAATTTCATTGTTTTTCTTATGTTTTCAAAGAGTTATTGATATTTACAAACTAGTGCTAAAAAGTAGTGAAAAAAGCTAGATTTTGTATGTAAATCGCTATGTAATTAAAAGTTGTGTAAAACATAAAATCTTAAATAAAACTTTGTCAAACTTCTGAAACTAGTTAAAATCAATAAGTTTTGATTGATTTCATATCGATTTTCAATAATTTCATTGTTTTTCTTATGTTTTCAAACAGTTATGGATATTTACAAACTAGCGTTAAAAAGTAGTGAAAAAAGCTAGATTTTGCATGTAAATCGCTATGTATTTAAAAGTTGTGTAAAACATAAAAACTTAAATAAAACTTTGTCAAAACTTCTGAAACTAGTTAAAATCAATAAGTTTTGATTGATTTCATATCGATTTTCAATAATTTCATTGTTTTTCTAATGTTTTCAAAGAGTTATTGATATTTACAAACTAGTGTTAAAAAGTAGTCAAAACAGCTAGATTTTGCATGTAAATCGCTATGTAATTAAAAGTTGTGTAAATCATAAAATCTTAAATAAAACTTTGTCAAACTTCATAAACTATTTAAAATCAATAAGTTTTTCTTGATTTCATATCGATTTTCAATAATTTCATTGTTTTTCTTATGTTTTCAAACAGTTATTGATATTTACAAACTAGCGTTAAAAAGTAGTGAAAAAAGCTAGATTTTGCATGTAAATCGCTATGTAATTAAAAGTTGTGTAAAACATAAAAACTTAAATAAAACTTTGTCAAAACTTCTGAAACTAGTTAAAATCAATAAGTTTTTATTGATTTCATATCGATTTTCAATAATTTCATTGTTTTTCTTATGTTTTCAAAGAGTTATTGATATTTACAAACTAGTGCTAAAAAGTAGTGAAAAAAGCTAGATTTTGTATGTAAATCGCTATGTAATTAAAAGTTGTGTAAAACATAAAATCTTAAATAAAACTTTGTCAAACTTCTGAAACTAGTTAAAATCAATAAGTTTTGATTGATTTCATATCGATTTTCAATAATTTCATTGTTTTTCTTATGTTTTCAAACAGTTATGGATATTTACAAACTAGCGTTAAAAAGTAGTGAAAAAAGCTAGATTTTGCATGTAAATCGCTATGTATTTAAAAGTTGTGTAAAACATAAAAACTTAAATAAAACTTTGTCAAAACTTCTGAAACTAGTTAAAATCAATAAGTTTTGATTGATTTCATATCGATTTTCAATAATTTCATTGTTTTTCTAATGTTTTCAAAGAGTTATTGATATTTACAAACTAGTGTTAAAAAGTAGTCAAAACAGCTAGATTTTGCATGTAAATCGCTATGTAATTAAAAGTTGTGTAAATCATAAAATCTTAAATAAAACTTTGTCAAACTTCATAAACTAGTTAAAATCAATAAATTTTGATTGATTTCATATCGATTTTCAATAATTTCATTGTTTTTCTAATGTTTACAAAGAGTTATTGATATTTACAAACTAGTGTTAAAAAGTAGTGAAAAAAGCTAGATTTTGCATGTAAATCGCTATGTAATTAAAAGTTGTGTAAAACATAATATCTTAAATATAACTTTGTCAAAACTTCTGAAACTAGTTAAAATCAATAAGTTTTGATTGATTTCATATCGATTTTCAATAATTTCATTGTTTTTCTTATGTTTTCAAACAGTTATTGATATTTACAAACTAGTGTTAAAAAGTAGTGAAAAAAGCTAGATTTTGTATGTAAATCGCTATGTAATTAAAAGTTGTGTAAAACATAAAATCTTAAATAAAACTTTGTCAAACTTCTGAAACTAGTTTAAATCAATAAGTTTTGATTGATGTCATATCGATTTTCATTAATTTCATTGTTTTTCTTATGTTTTCAAAGAGTTATTGATATTTACAAACTAGTGTTAAAAAGTAGTGAAAAAAGCTAGATTTTGCATGTAAATCGCTATGTATTTAAAAGTTGTGTAAAACATAAAAACTTAAATAAAACTTTGTCAAAACTTCTGAAACCAGTTAAAATCAATAAGTTTTGATTGATTTCATATCGATTTTCAATAATTTCATTGTTTTTCTAATGTTTTAAAAGAGTTATTGATATTTACAAACTATGTTAAAAAGTAGTGAAAAAAGCTAGATTTTGCATGTAAATCGCTATGTAATTAAAAGTTGTGTAAATCATAAAATCTTAAATAAAACTTTGTCAAACTTCATAAACTAGTTAAAATCAATAAATTTTGATTGATTTCATATCGATTTTCAATAATTTCATTGTTTTTCTAATGTTTACAAAGAGTTATTGATATTTACAAACTAGTGTTAAAAAGTAGTGAAAAAAGCTAGATTTTGCATGTAAATCGCTATGTAATTAAAAGTTGTGTAAAACATAATATCTTAAATATAACTTTGTCAAAACTTCTGAAACTAGTTAAAATCAATAAGTTTTGATTGATTTCATATCGATTTTCAATAATTTCATTGTTTTTCTTATGTTTTCAAACAGTTATTGATATTTACAAACTAGTGTTAAAAAGTAGTGAAAAAAGCTAGATTTTGTATGTAAATCGCTATGTAATTAAAAGTTGTGTAAAACATAAAATCTTAAATAAAACTTTGTCAAACTTCTGAAACTAGTTAAAATCAATAAGTTTTGATTGATGTCATATCGATTTTCAATAATTTCATTGTTTTTCTTATGTTTTCAAAGAGTTATTGATATTTACAAACTAGTGTTAAAAAGTAGTGAAAAAAGCTAGATTTTGCATGTAAATCGCTATGTATTTAAAAGTTGTGTAAAACATAAAAACTTAAATAAAACTTTGTCAAAACTTCTGAAACTAGTTAAAATCAATAAGTTTTGATTGATTTCATATCGATTTTCAATAATTTCATTGTTTTTCTAATGTTTTAAAAGAGTTATTGATATTTACAAACTATGTTAAAAAGTAGTGAAAAAAGCTAGATTTTGCATGTAAATCGCTATGTAATTAAAAGTTGTGTAAATCATAAAATCTTAAATAAAACTTTGTCAAACTTCATAAACTATTTAAAATCAATAAGTTTTTCTTGATTTCATATCGATTTTCAATAATTTCATTGTTTTTCTTATGTTTTCAAACAGTTATTGATATTTACAAACTAGCGTTAAAAAGTAGTGAAAAAAGCTAGATTTTGCATGTAAATCGCTATGTAATTAATAGTTGTGTAAAACATAAAATCTTAAATAAAACTTTGTCAAACTTCTGAAACTAGTTAAAATCAATAAGTTTTGATTGATTTCATATCGATTTTCAATAATTTCATTGTTTTTCTTATGTTTTCAAACAGTTATGGATATTTACAAACTAGCGTTAAAAAGTAGTGAAAAAAGCTAGATTTTGCATGTAAATCGCTATGTATTTAAAAGTTGTGTAAAACATAAAAACTTAAATAAAACTTTGTCAAAACTTCTGAAACTAGTTAAAATCAATAAGTTTTGATTGATTTCATATCGATTTTCAATAATTTCATTGTTTTTCTAATGTTTTCAAAGAGTTATTGATATTTACAAACTAGTGTTAAAAAGTAGTCAAAACAGCGAGATTTTGCATGTAAATCGCTATGTAATTAAAAGTTGTGTAAATCATAAAATCTTAAATGAAACTTTGTCAAACTTCTGAAACTAGTTAAAATCAATAAGTTTTGATTGATTTCATATCGATTTTCAATAATTTCATTGTTTTTCTTATGTTTTCAAAGAGTTATTGATATTTACAAACTAGTGTTAAAAAGTAGTGAAAAAAGCTAGATTTTGCATGTAAATCGCTATGTATTTAAAAGTTGTGTAAAACATAAAAACTTAAATAAAACTTTGTCAAAACTTCTGAAACTAGTTAAAATCAATAAGTTTTGATTGATTTCATATCGATTTTCAATAATTTCATTGTTTTTCTAATGTTTTAAAAGAGTTATTGATATTTACAAACTATGTTAAAAAGTAGTGAAAAAAGCTAGATTTTGCATGTAAATCGCTATGTAATTAAAAGTTGTGTAAATCATAAAATCTTAAATAAAACTTTGTCAACCTTCATAAACTATTTAAAATCAATAAGTTTTTCTTGATTTCATATCGATTTTCAATAATTTCATTGTTTTTCTTATGTTTTCAAACAGTTATTGATATTTACAAACTAGCGTTAAAAAGTAGTGAAAAAAGCTAGATTTTGCATGTAAATCGCTATGTAATTAAAAGTTGTGTAAAACATAAAAACTTAAATAAAACTTTGTCAAAACTTCTGAAACTAGTTAAAATCAATAAGTTTTTATTGATTTCATATCGATTTTCAATAATTTCATTGTTTTTCTTATGTTTTCAAAGAGTTATTGATATTTACAAACTAGTGCTAAAAAGTAGTGAAAAAAGCTAGATTTTGTATGTAAATCGCTATGTAATTAAAAGTTGTGTAAAACATAAAATCTTAAATAAAACTTTGTCAAACTTCTGAAACTAGTTAAAATCAATAAGTTTTGATTGATTTCATATCGATTTTCAATAATTTCATTGTTTTTCTTATGTTTTCAAACAGTTATGGATATTTACAAACTAGCGTTAAAAAGTAGTGAAAAAAGCTAGATTTTGCATGTAAATCGCTATGTATTTAAAAGTTGTGTAAAACATAAAAACTTAAATAAAACTTTGTCAAAACTTCTGAAACTAGTTAAAATCAATAAGTTTTGATTGATTTCATATCGATTTTCAATAATTTCATTGTTTTTCTAATGTTTTCAAAGAGTTATTGATATTTACAAACTAGTGTTAAAAAGTAGTCAAAACAGCTAGATTTTGCATGTAAATCGCTATGTAATTAAAAGTTGTGTAAATCATAAAATCTTAAATAAAACTTTGTCAAACTTCATAAACTAGTTAAAATCAATAAGTTTTTATTGATTTCATATCGATTTTCAATAATTTCATTGTTTTTCTAATGTTTTCAAAGAGTTATTGATATTTACAAACTAGCGTTAAAAAGTAGTGAAAAAAGCTAGATTTTGCATGTAAATCGCTATATAATTAAAAGTTGTGTAAAACATAATATCTTAAATATAACTTTGTCAAAACTTCTGAAACTAGTTAAAATCAATAAGTTTTGATTGATTTCATACCGATTTTCAATAATTTCATTGTTTTTCTTATGTTTTCAAACAGTTATTGATATTTACAAACTAGTGTTAAAAAGTAGTGAAAAAAGCTAGATTTTGCATGTAAATCGCTATGTATTTAAAAGTTGTGTAAAACATAAAAACTTAAATAAAACTTTGTCAAAACTTCTGAAACTAGTTAAAATCAATAAGTTTTGATTGATTTCATATCGATTTTCAATAATTTCATTGTTTTTCTAATGTTTTCAAAGAGTTATTGATATTTACAAACTAGTGTTAAAAAGTATTCAAAACAGCTAGATTTTGCATGTAAATCGCTATGTAATTAAAAGTTGTGTAAATCATAAAATCTTAAATAAAACTTTGTCAAACTTCATAAACTATTTAAAATCAATAAGTTTTTCTTGATTTCATATCGATTTTCAATAATTTCATTGTTTTTCTTATGTTTTCAAACAGTTATTGATATTTACAAACTAGCGTTAAAAAGTAGTGAAAAAAGCTAGATTTTGCATGTAAATCGCTATGTAATTAAAAGTTGTGTAAAACATAAAATCTTAAATATAACTTTGTCAAAACTTCTGAAACTAGTTAAAATCAATAAGTTTTGATTGATTTCATACCGATTTTCAATAATTTCATTGTTTTTCTTATGTTTTCAAACAGTTATTGATATTTACAAACTAGTGTTAAAAAGTAGTGAAAAAAGCTAGATTTTGCATGTAAATCGCTATGTATTTAAAAGTTGTGTAAAACATAAAAACTTAAATAAAACTTTGTCAAAACTTCTGAAACTAGTTAAAATCAATAAGTTTTGATTGATTTCATATCGATTTTCAATAATTTCATTGTTTTTCTAATGTTTTCAAAGAGTTATTGATATTTACAAACTAGTGTTAAAAAGTATTCAAAACAGCTAGATTTTGCATGTAAATCGCTATGTAATTAAAAGTTGTGTAAATCATAAAATCTTAAATAAAACTTTGTCAAACTTCATAAACTATTTAAAATCAATAAGTTTTTCTTGATTTCATATCGATTTTCAATAATTTCATTGTTTTTCTTATGTTTTCAAACAGTTATTGATATTTACAAACTAGCGTTAAAAAGTAGTGAAAAAAGCTAGATTTTGCATGTAAATCGCTATGTAATTAAAAGTTGTGTAAAACATAAAAACTTAAATAAAACTTTGTCAAAACTTCTGAAACTAGTTAAAATCAATAAGTTTTTATTGATTTCATATCGATTTTCAATAATTTCATTGTTTTTCTTATGTTTTCAAAGAGTTATTGATATTTACAAACTAGTGCTAAAAAGTAGTGAAAAAAGCTAGATTTTGTATGTAAATCGCTATGTAATTAAAAGTTGTGTAAAACATAAAATCTTAAATAAAACTTTGTCAAACTTCTGAAACTAGTTAAAATCAATAAGTTTTGATTGATTTCATATCGATTTTCAATAATTTCATTGTTTTTCTTATGTTTTCAAACAGTTATGGATATTTACAAACTAGCGTTAAAAAGTAGTGAAAAAAGCTAGATTTTGCATGTAAATCGCTATGTATTTAAAAGTTGTGTAAAACATAAAAACTTAAATAAAACTTTGTCAAAACTTCTGAAACTAGTTAAAATCAATAAGTTTTGATTGATTTCATATCGATTTTCAATAATTTCATTGTTTTTCTAATGTTTTCAAAGAGTTATTGATATTTACAAACTAGTGTTAAAAAGTAGTCAAAACAGCTAGATTTTGCATGTAAATCGCTATGTAATTAAAAGTTGTGTAAATCATAAAATCTTAAATAAAACTTTGTCAAACTTCATAAACTAGTTAAAATCAATAAATTTTGATTGATTTCATATCGATTTTCAATAATTTCATTGTTTTTCTAATGTTTACAAAGAGTTATTGATATTTACAAACTAGTGTTAAAAAGTAGTGAAAAAAGCTAGATTTTGCATGTAAATCGCTATGTAATTAAAAGTTGTGTAAAACATAATATCTTAAATATAACTTTGTCAAAACTTCTGAAACTAGTTAAAATCAATAAGTTTTGATTGATTTCATATCGATTTTCAATAATTTCATTGTTTTTCTTATGTTTTCAAACAGTTATTGATATTTACAAACTAGTGTTAAAAAGTAGTGAAAAAAGCTAGATTTTGTATGTAAATCGCTATGTAATTAAAAGTTGTGTAAAACATAAAATCTTAAATAAAACTTTGTCAAACTTCTGAAACTAGTTTAAATCAATAAGTTTTGATTGATGTCATATCGATTTTCATTAATTTCATTGTTTTTCTTATGTTTTCAAAGAGTTATTGATATTTACAAACTAGTGTTAAAAAGTAGTGAAAAAAGCTAGATTTTGCATGTAAATCGCTATGTATTTAAAAGTTGTGTAAAACATAAAAACTTAAATAAAACTTTGTCAAAACTTCTGAAACCAGTTAAAATCAATAAGTTTTGATTGATTTCATATCGATTTTCAATAATTTCATTGTTTTTCTAATGTTTTAAAAGAGTTATTGATATTTACAAACTATGTTAAAAAGTAGTGAAAAAAGCTAGATTTTGCATGTAAATCGCTATGTAATTAAAAGTTGTGTAAATCATAAAATCTTAAATAAAACTTTGTCAAACTTCATAAACTAGTTAAAATCAATAAATTTTGATTGATTTCATATCGATTTTCAATAATTTCATTGTTTTTCTAATGTTTACAAAGAGTTATTGATATTTACAAACTAGTGTTAAAAAGTAGTGAAAAAAGCTAGATTTTGCATGTAAATCGCTATGTAATTAAAAGTTGTGTAAAACATAATATCTTAAATATAACTTTGTCAAAACTTCTGAAACTAGTTAAAATCAATAAGTTTTGATTGATTTCATATCGATTTTCAATAATTTCATTGTTTTTCTTATGTTTTCAAACAGTTATTGATATTTACAAACTAGTGTTAAAAAGTAGTGAAAAAAGCTAGATTTTGTATGTAAATCGCTATGTAATTAAAAGTTGTGTAAAACATAAAATCTTAAATAAAACTTTGTCAAACTTCTGAAACTAGTTAAAATCAATAAGTTTTGATTGATGTCATATCGATTTTCAATAATTTCATTGTTTTTCTTATGTTTTCAAAGAGTTATTGATATTTACAAACTAGTGTTAAAAAGTAGTGAAAAAAGCTAGATTTTGCATGTAAATCGCTATGTATTTAAAAGTTGTGTAAAACATAAAAACTTAAATAAAACTTTGTCAAAACTTCTGAAACTAGTTAAAATCAATAAGTTTTGATTGATTTCATATCGATTTTCAATAATTTCATTGTTTTTCTAATGTTTTAAAAGAGTTATTGATATTTACAAACTATGTTAAAAAGTAGTGAAAAAAGCTAGATTTTGCATGTAAATCGCTATGTAATTAAAAGTTGTGTAAATCATAAAATCTTAAATAAAACTTTGTCAAACTTCATAAACTATTTAAAATCAATAAGTTTTTCTTGATTTCATATCGATTTTCAATAATTTCATTGTTTTTCTTATGTTTTCAAACAGTTATTGATATTTACAAACTAGCGTTAAAAAGTAGTGAAAAAAGCTAGATTTTGCATGTAAATCGCTATGTAATTAATAGTTGTGTAAAACATAAAATCTTAAATAAAACTTTGTCAAACTTCTGAAACTAGTTAAAATCAATAAGTTTTGATTGATTTCATATCGATTTTCAATAATTTCATTGTTTTTCTTATGTTTTCAAACAGTTATGGATATTTACAAACTAGCGTTAAAAAGTAGTGAAAAAAGCTAGATTTTGCATGTAAATCGCTATGTATTTAAAAGTTGTGTAAAACATAAAAACTTAAATAAAACTTTGTCAAAACTTCTGAAACTAGTTAAAATCAATAAGTTTTGATTGATTTCATATCGATTTTCAATAATTTCATTGTTTTTCTAATGTTTTCAAAGAGTTATTGATATTTACAAACTAGTGTTAAAAAGTAGTCAAAACAGCGAGATTTTGCATGTAAATCGCTATGTAATTAAAAGTTGTGTAAATCATAAAATCTTAAATAAAACTTTGTCAAACTTCTGAAACTAGTTAAAATCAATAAGTTTTGATTGATTTCATATCGATTTTCAATAATTTCATTGTTTTTCTTATGTTTTCAAAGAGTTATTGATATTTACAAACTAGTGTTAAAAAGTAGTGAAAAAAGCTAGATTTTGCATGTAAATCGCTATGTATTTAAAAGTTGTGTAAAACATAAAAACTTAAATAAAACTTTGTCAAAACTTCTGAAACTAGTTAAAATCAATAAGTTTTGATTGATTTCATATCGATTTTCAATAATTTCATTGTTTTTCTAATGTTTTAAAAGAGTTATTGATATTTACAAACTATGTTAAAAAGTAGTGAAAAAAGCTAGATTTTGCATGTAAATCGCTATGTAATTAAAAGTTGTGTAAATCATAAAATCTTAAATAAAACTTTGTCAACCTTCATAAACTATTTAAAATCAATAAGTTTTTCTTGATTTCATATCGATTTTCAATAATTTCATTGTTTTTCTTATGTTTTCAAACAGTTATTGATATTTACAAACTAGCGTTAAAAAGTAGTGAAAAAAGCTAGATTTTGCATGTAAATCGCTATGTAATTAAAAGTTGTGTAAAACATAAAAACTTAAATAAAACTTTGTCAAAACTTCTGAAACTAGTTAAAATCAATAAGTTTTTATTGATTTCATATCGATTTTCAATAATTTCATTGTTTTTCTTATGTTTTCAAAGAGTTATTGATATTTACAAACTAGTGCTAAAAAGTAGTGAAAAAAGCTAGATTTTGTATGTAAATCGCTATGTAATTAAAAGTTGTGTAAAACATAAAATCTTAAATAAAATTTGTCAAACTTCTGAAACTAGTTAAAATCAATAAGTTTTGATTGATTTCATATCGATTTTCAATAATTTCATTGTTTTTCTTATGTTTTCAAACAGTTATGGATATTTACAAACTAGCGTTAAAAAGTAGTGAAAAAAGCTAGATTTTGCATGTAAATCGCTATGTATTTAAAAGTTGTGTAAAACATAAAAACTTAAATAAAACTTTGTCAAAACTTCTGAAACTAGTTAAAATCAATAAGTTTTGATTGATTTCATATCGATTTTCAATAATTTCATTGTTTTTCTAATGTTTTCAAAGAGTTATTGATATTTACAAACTAGTGTTAAAAAGTAGTCAAAACAGCTAGATTTTGCATGTAAATCGCTATGTAATTAAAAGTTGTGTAAATCATAAAATCTTAAATAAAACTTTGTCAAACTTCATAAACTAGTTAAAATCAATAAGTTTTTATTGATTTCATATCGATTTTCAATAATTTCATTGTTTTTCTAATGTTTTCAAAGAGTTATTGATATTTACAAACTAGCGTTAAAAAGTAGTGAAAAAAGCTAGATTTTGCATGTAAATCGCTATATAATTAAAAGTTGTGTAAAACATAATATCTTAAATATAACTTTGTCAAAACTTCTGAAACTAGTTAAAATCAATAAGTTTTGATTGATTTCATACCGATTTTCAATAATTTCATTGTTTTTCTTATGTTTTCAAACAGTTATTGATATTTACAAACTAGTGTTAAAAAGTAGTGAAAAAAGCTAGATTTTGCATGTAAATCGCTATGTATTTAAAAGTTGTGTAAAACATAAAAACTTAAATAAAACTTTGTCAAAACTTCTGAAACTAGTTAAAATCAATAAGTTTTGATTGATTTCATATCGATTTTCAATAATTTCATTGTTTTTCTAATGTTTTCAAAGAGTTATTGATATTTACAAACTAGTGTTAAAAAGTATTCAAAACAGCTAGATTTTGCATGTAAATCGCTATGTAATTAAAAGTTGTGTAAATCATAAAATCTTAAATAAAACTTTGTCAAACTTCATAAACTATTTAAAATCAATAAGTTTTTCTTGATTTCATATCGATTTTCAATAATTTCATTGTTTTTCTTATGTTTTCAAACAGTTATTGATATTTACAAACTAGCGTTAAAAAGTAGTGAAAAAAGCTAGATTTTGCATGTAAATCGCTATGTAATTAAAAGTTGTGTAAAACATAAAAACTTAAATAAAACTTTGTCAAAACTTCTGAAACTAGTTAAAATCAATAAGTTTTTATTGATTTCATATCGATTTTCAATAATTTCATTGTTTTTCTTATGTTTTCAAAGAGTTATTGATATTTACAAACTAGTGCTAAAAAGTAGTGAAAAAAGCTAGATTTTGTATGTAAATCGCTATGTAATTAAAAGTTGTGTAAAACATAAAATCTTAAATAAAACTTTGTCAAACTTCTGAAACTAGTTAAAATCAATAAGTTTTGATTGATTTCATATCGATTTTCAATAATTTCATTGTTTTTCTTATGTTTTCAAACAGTTATGGATATTTACAAACTAGCGTTAAAAAGTAGTGAAAAAAGCTAGATTTTGCATGTAAATCGCTATGTATTTAAAAGTTGTGTAAAACATAAAAACTTAAATAAAACTTTGTCAAAACTTCTGAAACTAGTTAAAATCAATAAGTTTTGATTGATTTCATATCGATTTTCAATAATTTCATTGTTTTTCTAATGTTTTCAAAGAGTTATTGATATTTACAAACTAGTGTTAAAAAGTAGTCAAAACAGCTAGATTTTGCATGTAAATCGCTATGTAATTAAAAGTTGTGTAAATCATAAAATCTTAAATAAAACTTTGTCAAACTTCTGAAACTAGTTAAAATCAATAAGTTTTGATTGATGTCATATCGATTTTCAATAATTTCATTGTTTTTCTTATGTTTTCAAAGAGTTATTGATATTTACAAACTAGTGTTAAAAAGTAGTGAAAAAAGCTAGATTTTGCATGTAAATCGCTATGTATTTAAAAGTTGTGTAAAACATAAAAACTTAAATAAAACTTTGTCAAAACTTCTGAAACTAGTTAAAATCAATAAGTTTTGATTGATTTCATATCGATTTTCAATAATTTCATTGTTTTTCTAATGTTTTAAAAGAGTTATTGATATTTACAAACTATGTTAAAAAGTAGTGAAAAAAGCTAGATTTTGCATGTAAATCGCTATGTAATTAAAAGTTGTGTAAATCATAAAATCTTAAATAAAACTTTGTCAAACTTCATAAACTATTTAAAATCAATAAGTTTTTCTTGATTTCATATCGATTTTCAATAATTTCATTGTTTTTCTTATGTTTTCAAACAGTTATTGATATTTACAAACTAGCGTTAAAAAGTAGTGAAAAAAGCTAGATTTTGCATGTAAATCGCTATGTAATTAAAAGTTGTGTAAAACATAAAAACTTAAATAAAACTTTGTCAAAACTTCTGAAACTAGTTAAAATCAATAAGTTTTTATTGATTTCATATCGATTTTCAATAATTTCATTGTTTTTCTTATGTTTTCAAAGAGTTATTGATATTTACAAACTAGTGCTAAAAAGTAGTGAAAAAAGCTAGATTTTGTATGTAAATCGCTATGTAATTAAAAGTTGTGTAAAACATAAAATCTTAAATAAAACTTTGTCAAACTTCTGAAACTAGTTAAAATCAATAAGTTTTGATTGATTTCATATCGATTTTCAATAATTTCATTGTTTTTCTTATGTTTTCAAACAGTTATGGATATTTACAAACTAGCGTTAAAAAGTAGTGAAAAAAGCTAGATTTTGCATGTAAATCGCTATGTATTTAAAAGTTGTGTAAAACATAAAAACTTAAATAAAACTTTGTCAAAACTTCTGAAACTAGTTAAAATCAATAAGTTTTGATTGATTTCATATCGATTTTCAATAATTTCATTGTTTTTCTAATGTTTTCAAAGAGTTATTGATATTTACAAACTAGTGTTAAAAAGTAGTCAAAACAGCTAGATTTTGCATGTAAATCGCTATGTAATTAAAAGTTGTGTAAATCATAAAATCTTAAATAAAACTTTGTCAAACTTCATAAACTAGTTAAAATCAATAAGTTTTTATTGATTTCATATCGATTTTCAATAATTTCATTGTTCTTCTAATGTTTTCAAAGAGTTATTGATATTTACAAACTAGTGTTAAAAAGTAGTGAAAAAAGCTAGATTTTGTATGTAAATCGCTATGTATTTAAAAGTTGTGTAAAACATAAAAACTTAAATAAAACTTTGTCAAAACTTCTGAAACTAGTTAAAATCAATAAGTTTTGATTGATTTCATATCGATTTTCAATAATTTCATTGTTTTTCTAATGTTTTCAAAGAGTTATTGATATTTACAAACTAACGTTAAAAAGTAGTGAAAAAAGCTAGATTTTGCATGTAAATCGCTATGTAATTAAAAGTTGTGTAAAACATAAAATCTTAAATAAAACTTTGTCAAAACTTCTGAAACTAGTTAAAATCAATAAGTTTTGATTGATTTCATATCGATTTTCAATAATTTCATTGTTTTTCTTATGTTTTCAAACAGTTATTGATATTTACAAACTAGCGTTAAAAAGTAGTCAAAACAGCTTGATTTTTGCATGTAAATCGCTATGTAATTAAAAGTTGTGTAAAACATAAAAACTTAAATAAAACTTTGTCAAAACTTCTGAAACTAGTTAAAATCAATAAGTTTTTATTGATTTCATATCGATTTTCAATAATTTCATTGTTTTTCTTATGTTTTCAAAGAGTTATTGATATTTACAAACTAGTGTTAAAAAGTAGTGAAAAAAGCTAGATTTTGTATGTAAATCGCTATGTAATTAAAAGTTGTGTAAAACATAAAATCTTAAATAAATCTTTGTCAAAACTTCTGAAACTAGTTAAAATCAATAAGTTTTGATTGATTTCATATCGATTTTCAATAATTTCATTGTTTTTCTTATGTTTTCAAACAGTTATTGATATTTACAAACTAGTGTTAAAAAGTAGTGAAAAAAGCTAGATTTTGTATGTAAATCGCTATGTAATTAAAAGTTGTGTAAAACATAAAATCTTAAATAAAACTTTGTCAAACTTCTGAAACTAGTTAAAATCAATAAGTTTTGATTGATTTCATATCGATTTTCAATAATTTCATTGTTTTTCTTATGTTTTCAAACAGTTATTGATATTTACAAACTAGTGTTAAAAAGTAGTGCAAAAAGCTAGATTTTGCATGTAAATCGCTATGTAATTAAACGTTGTGTAAAACATAAAAACTTAAATAAAACTTTGTCAAACTTCATAAACTAGTTAAAATCAATAAATTTTGATTGATTTCATATCGATTTTCAATAATTTCATTGTTTTTCTAATGTTTACAAAGAGTTATTGATATTTACAAACTAGTGTTAAAAAGTAGTGAAAAAAGCTAGATTTTGCATGTAAATCGCTATGTAATTAAAAGTTGTGTAAAACATAATATCTTAAATATAACTTTGTCAAAACTTCTGAAACTAGTTAAAATCAATAAGTTTTGATTGATTTCATATCGATTTTCAATAATTTCATTGTTTTTCTTATGTTTTCAAACAGTTATTGATATTTACAAACTAGCGTTAAAAAGTAGTGAAAAAAGCTAGATTTTGCATGTAAATCGCTATGTATTTAAAAGTTTTGTAAAACATAAAATCTTAAATAAAACTTTGTCAAACTTCTGAAACTAGTTAAAATCAATAAGTTTTGATTGATTTCATATCGATTTTCAATAATTTCATTGTTTTTCTAATGTTTTCAAAGAGTTATTGATATTTACAAACTAGCGTTAAAAAGTAATCAAAACAGCTAGATTTTTGCATGTAAATCGCTATGTAATTAAAAGTTGTGTAAATCATAAAATCTTAAATAAAACTTTGTTAAACTTCATAAACTAGTTAAAATCAATAAGTTTTTATTGATTTCATATCGATTTTCAATAATTTCATTGTTTGTCTTATGTTTTCAAACAGTTATTGATATTTACAAACTAGCGTTAAAAAGTAGTGAAAAAAGCTAGATTTTGCATGTAAATCGCTATGTAATTAAAAGTTGAGTAAAACATAAAAACTTAAATAAAACTTTGTCAAAACTTCTGAAACTAGTTAAAATCAATAAGCTTTTATTGATTTCATATCGATTTTCAATAATTTCATTGTTTTTCTTATGTTTTCAAAGAGTTATTGATATTTACAAACTAGTGTTAAAAAGTAGTGAAAAAAGCTAGATTTTGTATGTAAATCGCTATGTATTTAAAAGTTGTGTAAAACATAAAAAACTTAAATAAAACTTTGTCAAAACTTCTGAAACTAGTTAAAATCAATAAGTTTTGATTGATTTCATATCGATTTTCAATAATTTCATTGTTTTTCTTATGTTTTCAAACAGTTATTGATATTTACAAACTAGCGTTAAAAAGTAGTGAAAAAAGCTAGATTTTGCATGTAAATCGCTATATAATTAAAAGTTGTGTAAAACATAAAAACTTAAATAAAACTTTGTCAAAACTTCATAAACTAGTTAAAATCAATAAGTTTTTATTGATTTCATATCGATTTTCAATAATTTCATTGTTTTTCTTATGTTTTCAAAAAGTTATTGATATTTACAAACTAGCGTTAAAAAGTAGTCAAAACAGCTTGATTTTTGCATGTAAATCGCTATGTAATTAAAAGTTGTGTAAAACATAAAATCTTAAATAAAACTTTGTCAAACTTCTGAAACTAGTTAAAATCAATAAGTTTTGATTGATTTCATATCGATTTTCAATAATTTCATTGTTTTTCTAAAGTTTTCAAACAGTTATTGATATTTACAAACTAGTGTTAAAAAGTAGTGAAAAAAGCTAGATTTTGCATGTAAATCGCTATGTATTTAAAAGTTGTGTAAAACATAAAAACTTAAATAAAACTTTGTCAAAACTTCTGAAACTAGTTAAAATCAATAAGTTTTGATTAATTTCATATCGATTTTCAATAATTTCATTGTTTTTCTAATGTTTTCAAAGAGTTATTGATATTTACAAACTAACGTTAAAAAGTAGTGAAAAAAGCTAGATTTTGCATGTAAATCGCTATGTAATTAAAAGTTGTGTAAAACATAAAATCTTAAATAAAACTTTGTCAAAACTTCTGAAACTAGTTAAAATCAATAAGTTTTGATTGATTTCATATCGATTTTCAATAATTTCATTGTTTTTCTTATGTTTTCAAAGAGTTATTGATATTTACAAACTAGCGTTAAAAAGTAGTCAAAACAGCTTGATTTTTGCATGTAAATCGCTATGTAATTAAAAGTTGTGTAAAACATAAAATCTTAAATAAAACTTTGTCAAACTTCTGAAACTAGTTAAAATCAATAAGTTTTGATTGATTTCATATCGATTTTCAATAATTTCATTGTTTTTCTTATGTTTTCAAAGAGTTATTGATATTTACAAACTAGTGTTAAAAAGTAGTGAAAAAAGCTAGATTTTGTATGTAAATCGCTATGTAATTAAAAGTTGTGTAAAACATAAAATCTTAAATAAAACTTTGTCAAAACTTCTGAAACTAGTTAAAATCAATAAGTTTTGATTGATTTCATATCGATTTTCAATAATTTCATTGTTTTTCTTATGTTTTCAAACAGTTATTGATATTTACAAACTAGCGTTAAAAAGTAGTGAAAAAATCTAGATTTTGCATGTAAATCGCTATATAATTAAAAGTTGTGTAAAACATAAAAACTTAAATAAAACTTTGTCAAAACTTCTGAAACTAGTTAAAATCAATAAGTTTTGATTGATTTCATATCGATTTTCAATAATTTCATTGTTTTTCTAAAGTTTTCAAACAGTTATTGATATTTACAAACTAGCGTTAAAAAGTAATCAAAACAGCTAGATTTTTGCATGTAAATCGCTATGTAATTAAAAGTTGTGTAAATCATAAAATCTTAAATAAAACTTTGTCAAACTTCATAAACTAGTTAAAATCAATAAGTTTTTATTGATTTCATATCGATTTTCAATAATTTCATTGTTTGTCTTATGTTTTCAAACAGTTATTGATATTTACAAACTAGCGTTAAAAAGTAGTGAAAAAAGCTAGATTTTGCATGTAAATCGCTATGTAATTAAAAGTTGTGTAAAACATAAAAACTTAAATAAAACTTTGTCAAAACTTCTGAAACTAGTGAAAATCAATAAGTTTTTATTGATTTCATATCGATTTTCAATAATTTCATTGTTTTTCTTATGTTTTCAAAGAGTTATTGATATTTACAAACTAGTGTTAAAAAGTAGTGAAAAAAGCTAGATTTTGTATGTAAATCGCTATGTATTTAAAAGTTGTGTAAAACATAAAAACTTAAATAAAACTTTGTCAAAACTTCTGAAACTAGTTAAAATCAATAAGTTTTGATTGATTTCATATCGATTTTCAATAATTTCATTGTTTTTCTAAAGTTTTCAAACAGTTATTGATATTTACAAACTAGCGTTAAAAAGTAATCAAAACAGCTAGATTTTTGCATGTAAATCGCTATGTAATTAAAAGTTGTGTAAATCATAAAATCTTAAATAAAACTTTGTCAAACGTCATAAACTAGTTAAAATCAATAAGTTTTTATTGATTTCATATCGATTTTCAATAATTTCATTGTTTGTCTTATGTTTTCAAACAGTTATTGATATTTACAAACTAGCGTTAAAAAGTAGTGAAAAAAGCTAGATTTTGCATGTAAATCGCTATGTAATTAAAAGTTGTGTAAAACATAAAAACTTAAATAAAACTTTGTCAAAACTTCTGAAACTAGTTAAAATCAATAAGTTTTTATTGATTTCATATCGATTTTCAATAATTTCATTGTTTTTCTTATGTTTTCAAAGAGTTATTGATATTTACAAACTAGTGTTAAAAAGTAGTGAAAAAAGGTAGATTTTGTATGTAAATCGCTATGTATTTAAAAGTTGTGTAAAACATAAAAACTTAAATAAAACTTTGTCAAAACTTCTGAAACTAGTTAAAATCAATAAGTTTTGATTGATTTCATATCGATTTTCAATAATTTCATTGTTTTTCTAATGTTTTCAAAGAGTTATTGATATTTACAAACTATGTTAAAAAGTAGTGAAAAAAGCTAGATTTTGCATGTAAATCGCTATGTAATTAAAAGTTGTGTAAATCATAAAATCTTAAATAAAACTTTGTCAAACTTCATAAACTAGTTAAAATCAATAAGTTTTTATTGATTTCATATCGATTTTCAATAATTTCATTGTTTTTCTTATGTTTTCAAACAGTTATTGATATTTACAAACTAGCGTTAAAAAGTAGTGAAAAAAGCTAGATTTTGCATGTAAATCGCTATGTAATTAAAAGTTGTGTAAAACATAAAAACTTAAATAAAACTTTGTCAAAACTTCTGAAACTAGTTAAAATCAATAAGTTTTGATTGATTTCATATCGATTTTCAATAATTTCATTGTTTTTCTAATGTTTTCAAAGAGTTATTGATATTTACAAACTAACGTTAAAAAGTAGTGAAAAAAGCTAGATTTTGCATGTAAATCGCTATGTAATTAAAAGTTGTGTAAAACATAAAATCTTAAATAAAACTTTGTCAAAACTTCTGAAACTAGTTAAAATCAATAAGTTTTGATTGATTTCATATCGATTTTCAATAATTTCATTGTTTTTCTTATGTTTTCAAACAGTTATTGATATTTACAAACTAGCGTTAAAAAGTAGTCAAAACAGCTTGATTTTTGCATGTAAATCGCTATGTAATTAAAAGTTGTGTAAAACATAAAATCTTAAATAAAACTTTGTCAAACTTCTGAAACTAGTTAAAATCAATAAGTTTTGATTGATTTCATATCGATTTTCAATAATTTCATTGTTTTTCTAAAGTTTTCAAACAGTTATTGATATTTACAAACTAGCGTTAAAAAGTAGTCAAAACAGCTTGATTTTTGCATGTAAATCGCTATGTAATTAAAAGTTGTGTAAAACATAAAATCTTAAATAAAACTTTGTCAAACTTCTGAAACTAGTTAAAATCAATAAATTTTGATTGATTTCATATCGATTTTCAATAATTTCATTGTTTTTCTAATGTTTTCAAAGAGTTATTGATATTTACAAACTAGCGTTAAAAATTAGTGAAAAAAGCTAGATTTTTGCATGTAAATCGCTATGTAATTAAAAGTTGTGTAAAACATAAAATCTTAAATAAAACTTTGTCAAAACTTCTGAAACTAGTTAAAATCAATAAGTTTTGATTGATTTCATATCGATTTTCAATAATTTCATTGTTTTTCTTATGTTTTCAAACAGTTATTGATATTTACAAACTAGTGTTAAAAAGTAGTGAAAAAAGCTAGATTTTGCATGTAAATCGCTATGTATTTAAAAGTTGTGTAAAACATAAAAACTTAAATAAAACTTTGTCAAAACTTCTGAAACTAGTTAAAATCAATAAGTTTTGATTGATTTCATATCGATTTTCAATAATTTCATTGTTTTTCTAATGTTTTCAAAGAGTTATTGATATTTACAAACTAGTGTTAAAAAGTAGTCAAAACAGCTAGATTCTGCATGTAAATCGCTATGTAATTAAAAGTTGTGTAAATCATAAAATCTTAAATAAACCTTTGTCAAACTTCATAAACTAGTTAAAATCAATAAGTTTTTATTGATTTCATATCGATTTTCAATAATTTCATTGTTTTTCTAATGTTTTCAAAGAGTTATTGATATTTACAAACTAGCGTTAAAAAGTAGTGAAAAATGCTAGATTTTGCATGTAAATCGCTATATAATTAAAAGTTGTGTAAAACATAATATCTTAAATATAACTTTGTCAAAACTTCTGAAACTAGTTAAAATCAATAAGTTTTGATTGATTTCATATCGATTTTCAATAATTTCATTGTTTTTCTTATGTTTTCAAACAGTTATTGATATTTACAAACTAGTGTTAAAAAGTAGTGAAAAAAGCTAGATTTTGCATGTAAATCGCTATGTATTTAAAAGTTGTGTAAAACATAAAAACTTAAATAAAACTTTGTCAAAACTTCTGAAACTAGTTAAAATCAATAAGTTTTGATTGATTTCATATCGATTTTCAATAATTTCATTGTTTTTCTTATGTTTTCAAACAGTTATTGATATTTACAAACTAGCGTTAAAAAGTAGTGAAAAAAGCTAGATTTTGCATGTAAATCGCTATGTAATTAAAAGTTGTGTAAAACATAAAAACTTAAATAAAACTTTGTCAAACTTCATAAACTAGTTAAAATCAATAAGTTTTTATTGATTTCATATCGATTTTCAATAATTTCATTGTTTTTCTTATGTTTTCAAAGAGTTATTGATATTTACTAACTAGTGTTAAAAAGTAGTGAAAAAAGCTAGATTTTGTATGTTAATCGCTATGTAATTAAAAGTTGTGTAAAACATAAAATCTTAAATAAAACTTTGTCAAAACTTCTGAAACTAGTTAAAATCAATAAGTTTTGATTGATTTCATATCGATTTTCAATAATTTCATTGTTTTTCTAATGTTTTCAAAGAGTTATTGATATTTACAAACTAACGTTAAAAAGTAGTGAAAAAAGCTAGATTTTGCATGTAAATCGCTATGTAATTAAAAGTTGTGTAAAACATAAAATCTTAAATAAAACTTTGTCAAAACTTCTGAAACTAGTTAAAATCAATAAGTTTTGATTGATTTCATATCGATTTTCAATAATTTCATTGTTTTTCTTATGTTTTCAAACAGTTATTGATATTTACAAACTAGTGTTAAAAAGTAGTCAAAACAGCTTGATTTTTGCATGTAAATCGCTATGTAATTAAAAGTTGTGTAAAACATAAAATCTTAAATAAAACTTTGTCAAAACTTCTGAAACTAGTTAAAATCAATAAGTTTTGATTGATTTCATATCGAATTTCAATAATTTCATTGTTTTTCTTATGTTTTCAAACAGTTATTGATATTTACAAACTAGCGTTAAAAAGTAGTGAAAAAAGCTAGATTTTGCATGTAAATCGATATATAATTAAAAGTTGTGTAAAACATAAAAACTTAAATAAAACTTTGTCAAAACTTCTGAAACTAGTTACAATCAATAAGTTTTGATTGATTTCATATCGATTTTCAATAATTTCATTGTTTTTCTAAAGTTTTCAAACAGTTATTGATATTTACAAACTAGCGTTAAAAAGTAATCAAAACAGCTAGATTTTTGCATGTAAATCGCTATGTAATTAAAAGTTGTGTAAATCATAAAATCTTAAATAAAACTTTGTCAAACTTCATAAACTAGTTAAAATCAATAAGTTTTTATTGATTTCATATCGATTTTCAATAATTTCATTGTTTTTCTTATGTTTTCAAACAGTTATTGATATTTACAAACTAGCGTTAAAAAGTAGTGAAAAAAGCTAGATTTTGCATGTAAATCGCTATGTAATTAAAAGTTGTGTAAAACATAAAAACTTAAATAAAACTTTGTCAAAACTTCTGAAACTAGTTAAAATCAATAAGTTTTTATTGATTTCATATCGATTTTCAATAATTTCATTGTTTTTCTAATGTTTTCAAAGAGTTATTGATATTTACAAACTAGTGTTAAAAAGTAGTCAAAACAGCTAGATTTTGCATGTAAATCGCTATGTAATTAAAAGTTGTGTAAATCATAAAATCTTAAATAAACCTTTGTCAAACTTCATAAACTAGTTAAAATCAATAAGTTTTTATTGATTTCATATCGATTTTCAATAATTTCATTGTTTTTCTAATGTTTTCAAAGAGTTATTGATATTTACAAACTAGCGTTAAAAAGTAGTGAAAAATGCTAGATTTTGCATGTAAATCGCTATATAATTAAAAGTTGTGTAAAACATATCTTAAATATAACTTTGTCAAAACTTCTGAAACTAGTTAAAATCAATAAGTTTTGATTGATTTCATATCGATTTTCAATAATTTCATTGTTTTTCTAAAGTTTTCAAACAGTTATTGATATTTACAAACTAGCGTTAAAAAGTAGTCAAAACAGCTAGATTTTTGCATGTAAATCGCTATGTAATTAAAAGTTGTGTAAAACATAAATTCTTAAATAAAACTTTGTCAAACTTCTGAAACTAGTTAAAATCAATAAGTTTTGATTGATTTCATATCGATTTTCAATAATTTCATTGTTTTTCTTATGTTTTCAAAGAGTTATTGATATTTACAAACTAGCGTTAAAAAGTAGTGAAAAAAGCTAGATTTTGCATGTAAATCGCTATGTAATTAAAAGTTGTGTAAATCATAAAATCTTAAATAAAACTTTGTCAAACTTCATAAACTAGTTAAAATCAATAAGTTTTTATTGATTTCATATCGATTTTCAATAATTTCATTGTTTTTCTTATATTTTCAAACAGTTATTGATATTTACAAACTAGCGTTAAAAAGTAGTGAAAAAAGCTAGATTTTGCATGTAAATCGCTATGTAATTAAAAGTTGTGTAAAACATAAAATCTTAAATAAAACTTTGTCAAAACTTCTGAAACTAGTTAAAATCAATAAGTTTTGATTGATTTCATATCGATTTTCAATAATTTCATTGTTTTTCTTATGTTTTCAAAGAGTTATTGATATTTACAAACTAGTGTTAAAAAGTAGTGAAAAAAGCTAGATTTTGTATGTAAATCGCTATGTATTTAAAAGTTGTGTAAAACATAAAAACTTAAATAAAACTTTGTCAAAACTTCTGAAACTAGTTAAAATCAATAAGTTTTGATTGATTTCATATCGATTTTCAATAATTTCATTGTTTTTCTAATGTTTTCAAAGAGTTATTGATATTTACAAACTATGTTAAAAAGTAGTGAAAAAAGCTAGATTTTGCATGTAAATCGCTATGTAATTAAAAGTTGTGTAAATCATAAAATCTTAAATAAAACTTTGTCAAACTTCATAAACTAGTTAAAATCAATAAGTTTTTATTGATTTCATATCGATTTTCAATAATTTCATTGTTTTTCTTATGTTTTCAAACAGTTATTGATATTTACAAACTAGCGTTAAAAAGTAGTGAAAAAAGCTAGATTTTGCATGTAAATCGCTATGTAATTAAAAGTTGTGTAAAACATAAAAACTTAAATAAAACTTTGTCAAAACTTCTGAAACTAGTTAAAATCAATAAGTTTTGATTGATTTCATATCGATTTTCAATAATTTCATTGTTTTTCTTATGTTTTCAAAGAGTTATTGATATTTACAAACTAGTGTTAAAAAGTAGTGAAAAAAGCTAGATTTTGTATGTAAATCGCTATGTAATTAAAAGTTGTGTAAAACATAAAATCTTAAATAAAACTTTGTCAAAACTTCTGAAACTAGTTAAAATCAATAAGTTTTGATTGATTTCATATCGATTTTCAATAATTTCATTGTTTTTCTTATGTTTTCAAACAGTTATTGATATTTACAAACTAGCGTTAAAAAGTAGTGAAAAAAGCTAGATTTTGCATGTAAATCGCTATATAATTAAAAGTTGTGTAAAACATAAAAACTTAAATAAAACTTTGTCAAAACTTCTGAAACTAGTTAAAATCAATAAGTTTTGATTGATTTCATATCGATTTTCAATAATTTCATTGTTTTTCTAAAGTTTTCAAACAGTTATTGATATTTACAAACTAGCGTTAAAAAGTAGTGAAAAAAGCTAGATTTTTGCATGTAAATCGCTATGTAATTAAAAGTTGTGTAAATCATAAAATCTTAAATAAAACTTTGTCAAACTTCATAAACTAGTTAAAATCAATAAGTTTTTATTGATTTCATATCGATTTTCAATAATTTCATTGTTTTTCTTATGTTTTCAAACAGTTATTGATATTTACAAACTAGCGTTAAAAAGTAGTGAAAAAAGCTAGATTTTGCATGTAAATCGCTATGTAATTAAAAGTTGTGTAAAACATAAAAACTTAAATAAAACTTTGTCAAAACTTCTGAAACTAGTTAAAATCAATAAGTTTTTATTGATTTCATATCGATTTTCAATAATTTCATTGTTTTTCTAATGTTTTCAAAGAGTTATTGATATTTACAAACTAGTGTTAAAAAGTAGTCAAAACAGCTAGATTTTGCATGTAAATCGCTATGTAATTAAAAGTTGTGTAAATCATAAAATCTTAAATAAACCTTTGTCAAACTTCATAAACTAGTTAAAATCAATAAGTTTTTATTGATTTCATATCGATTTTCAATAATTTCATTGTTTTTCTAATGTTTTCAAAGAGTTATTGATATTTACAAACTAGCGTTAAAAAGTAGTGAAAAATGCTAGATTTTGCATGTAAATCGCTATATAATTAAAAGTTGTGTAAAACATAATATCTTAAATATAACTTTGTCAAAACTTCTGAAACTAGTTAAAATCAATAAGTTTTGATTGATTTCATATCGATTTTCAATAATTTCATTGTTTTTCTTATGTTTTCAAACAGTTATTGATATTTACAAACTAGTGTTAAAAAGTAGTGAAAAAAGCTAGATTTTGCATGTAAATCGCTATGTATTTAAAAGTTGTGTAAAACATAAAAACTTAAATAAAACTTTGTCAAAACTTCTGAAACTAGTTAAAATCAATAAGTTTTGATTGATTTCATATCGATTTTCAATAATTTCATTGTTTTTCTTATGTTTTCAAACAGTTATTGATATTTACAAACTAGCGTTAAAAAGTAGTGAAAAAAGCTAGATTTTGCATGTAAATCGCTATGTAATTAAAAGTTGTGTAAAACATAAAAACTTAAATAAAACTTTGTCAAACTTCATAAACTAGTTAAAATCAATAAGTTTTTATTGATTTCATATCGATTTTCAATAATTTCATTGTTTTTCTTATGTTTTCAAAGAGTTATTGATATTTACAAACTAGTGTTAAAAAGTAGTGAAAAAAGCTAGATTTTGTATGTTAATCGCTATGTAATTAAAAGTTGTGTAAAACATAAAATCTTAAATAAAACTTTGTCAAAACTTCTGAAACTAGTTAAAATCAATAAGTTTTGATTGATTTCATATCGATTTTCAATAATTTCATTGTTTTTCTAATGTTTTCAAAGAGTTATTGATATTTACAAACTAACGTTAAAAAGTAGTGAAAAAAGCTAGATTTTGCATGTAAATCGCTATGTAATTAATAGTTGTGGAAAACATAAAATCTTAAATAAAACTTTGTCAAAACTTCTGAAACTAGTTAAAATCAATAAGTTTTGATTGATTTCATATCGATTTTCAATAATTTCATTGTTTTTCTTATGTTTTCAAACAGTTATTGATATTTACAAACTAGCGTTAAAAAGTAGTCAAAACAGCTTGATTTTTGCATGTAAATCGCTATGTAATTAAAAGTTGTGTAAAACATAAAATCTTAAATAAAACTTTGTCAAACTTCAGAAACTAGTTAAAATCAATAAGTTTTGATTGATTTCATATCGATTTTCAATAATTTCATTGTTTTTCTAAAGTTTTCAAACAGTTATTGATATTTACAAACTAGCGTTAAAAAGTAGTCAAAACAGCTAGATTTTTGCATGTAAATCGCTATGTAATTAAAAGTTGTGTAAAACATAAATTCTTAAATAAAACTTTGTCAAACTTCTGAAACTAGTTAAAATCAATAAGTTTTTATTGATTTCATATCGATTTTCAATAATTTCATTGTTTTTCTTATGTTTTCAAAGAGTTATTGATATTTACAAACTAGTGTTAAAAAGTAGTGAAAAAAGCTAGATTTTGTATGTAAATCGCTATGTAATTAAAAGTTGTGTAAAACATAAAATCTTAAATAAAACTTTGTCAAAACTTCTGAAACTAGTTAAAATCAATAAGTTTTGATTGATTTCATATCGATTTTCAATAATTTCATTGTTTTTCTTATGTTTTCAAACAGTTATTGATATTTACAAACTAGCGTTAAAAAGTAGTGAAAAAAGCTAGATTTTGCATGTAAATCGCTATATAATTAAAAGTTGTGTAAAACATAAAAACTTAAATAAAACTTGGTCAAAACTTCTGAAACTAGTTAAAATCAATAAGTTTTGATTGATTTCATATCGATTTTCAATAATTTCATTGTTTTTCTAAAGTTTTCAAACAATTATTGATATTTACAAACTAGCGTTAAAAAGTAATCAAAACAGCTAGATTTTTGCATGTAAATCGCTATGTAATTAAAAGTTGTGTAAATCATAAAATCTTAAATAAAACTTTGTCAAACTTCATAAACTAGTTAAAATCAATAAGTTTTTATTGATTTCATATCGATTTTCAATAATTTCATTGTTTTTCTTATGTTTTCAAACAGTTATTGATATTTACAAACTAGCGTTAAAAAGTAGTGAAAAAAGCTAGATTTTGCATGTAAATCGCTATGTAATTAAAAGTTGTGTAAAACATAAAAACTTAAATAAAACTTTGTCAAAACTTCTGAAACTAGTTAAAATCAATAAGTTTTTATTGATTTCATATCGATTTTCAATAATTTCATTGTTTTTCTTATGTTTTCAAAGAGTTATTGATATTTACAAACTAGTGTTAAAAAGTAGTGAAAAAAGCTAGATTTTGTATGTAAATCGCTATGTAATTAAAAGTTGTGTAAAACATAAAATCTTAAATAAAACTTTGTCAAACTTCATAAACTAGTTAAAATCAATAAGTTTTGATTGATTTCATATCGATTTTCAATAATTTCATTGTTTTTCTTATGTTTTCAAACAGTTATTGATATTTACAAACTAGCGTTAAAAAGTAGTGAAAAAAGCTAGATTTTGCATGTAAATCGCTATGTAATTAAAAGTTGTGTAAAACATAAAAACTTAATAAAACTTTGTCAAAACTTCTGAAACTAGTTAAAATCAATAAGTTTTGATTGATTTCATATCGATTTTCAATAATTTCATTGTTTTTCTAATGTTTTCAAAGAGTTATTGATATTTACAAACTAACGTTAAAAAGTAGTGAAAAAAGCTAGATTTTGCATGTAAATCGCTATGTAATTAAAAGTTGTGTAAAACATAAAATCTTAAATAAAACTTTGTCAAAACTTCTGAAACTAGTTAAAATCAATAAGTTTTGATTGATTTCATATCGATTTTCAATAATTTCATTGTTTTTCTTATGTTTTCAAACAGTTATTGATATTTACAAACTAGCGTTAAAAAGTAGTCAAAACAGCTTGATTTTTGCATGTAAATCGCTATGTAATTAAAAGTTGTGTAAAACATAAAATCTTAAATAAAACTTTGTCAAACTTCATTAACTAGTTAAAATCAATAAGTTTTTATTGATTTCATATCGATTTTCAATAATTTCATTGTTTTTCTTATGTTTTCAAACAGTTATTGATATTTACAAACTAGCGTTAAAAAGTAGTGAAAAAAGCTAGATTTTGCATGTAAATCGCTATGTATTTAAAAGTTGTGTAAAACATAAAAACTTAAATAAAACTTTGTCAAAACTTCTGAAACTAGTTAAAATCAATAAGTTTTGATTGATTTCATATCGATTTTCAATAATTTCATTGTTTTTCTAAAGTTTTCAAACAGTTATTGATATTTACAAACTAGCGTTAAAAAGTAATCAAAACAGCTAGATTTTTGCATGTAAATCGCTATGTAATTAAAAGTTGTGTAAATCATAAAATCTGAAATAAAACTTTGTCAAACTTCATAAACTAGTTAAAATCAATAAGTTTTTATTGATTTCATATCGATTTTCAATAATTTCATTGTTTTTCTTATGTTTTCAAAGAGTTATTGATATTTACAAACTAGTGTTAAAAGTAGTGAAAAAAGCTAGATTTTGTATGTAAATCGCTATGTAATTAAAAGTTGTGTAAAACATAAAATCTTAAATAAAACTTTGTCAAAACTTCTGAAACTAGTTAAAATCAATAAGTTTTGATTGATTTCATATCGATTTTCAATAATTTCATTGTTTTTCTTATGTTTTCAAACAGTTATTGATATTTACAAACTAGCGTTAAAAAGTAGTGAAAAAAGCTAGATTTTGCATGTAAATCGCTATATAATTAAAAGTTGTGTAAAACATAAAAACTTAAATAAAACTTTGTCAAAACTTCTGAAACTAGTTAAAATCAATAAGTTTTGATTGATTTCATATCGATTTTCAATAATTTCATTGTTTTTCTAAAGTTTTCAAACAGTTATTGATATTTACAAACTAGCGTTAAAAAGTAATCAAAACAGCTAGATTTTTGCATGTAAATCGCTATGTAATTAAAAGTTGTGTAAATCATAAAATCTTAAATAAAACTTTGTCAAAACTTCTGAAACTAGTTAAAATCAATAAGTTTTGATTGATTTCATATCGATTTTCAATAATTTCATTGTTTTTCTAATGTTTTCAAAGAGTTATTGATATTTACAAACTAACGTTAAAAAGTAGTGAAAAAAGCTAGATTTTGCATGTAAATCGCTATGTAATTAAAAGTTGTGTAAAACATAAAATCTTAAATAAAACTTTGTCAAAACTTCTGAAACTAGTTAAAATCAATAAGTTTTGATTGATTTCATATCGATTTTCAATAATTTCATTGTTTTTCTTATGTTTTCAAACAGTTACTGATATTTACAAACTAGCGTTAAAAAGTAGTCAAAACAGCTTGATTTTTGCATGTAAATCGCTATGTAATTAAAAGTTGTGTAAAACATAAAATCTTAAATAAAACTTTGTCAAACTTCTGAAACTAGTTAAAATCAATAAGTTTTGATTGATTTCATATCGATTTTCAATAATTTCATTGTTTTTCTAAAGTTTTCAAACAGTTATTGATATTTACAAACTAGCGTTAAAAATTAGTGAAAAAAGCTAGATTTTTGCATGTAAATCGCTATGTAATTAAAAGTTGTGTAAAACATAAAATCTTAAATAAAACTTTGTCAAAACTTCTGAAACTAGTTAAAATCAATAAGTTTTGATTGATTTCATATCGATTTTCAATAATTTCATTGTTTTTCTTATGTTTTCAAAGAGTTATTGATATTTACAAACTAGTGTTAAAAAGTAGTGAAAAAAGCTAGATTTTGCATGTAAATCGCTATATAATTAAAAGTTGTGTAAAACATAATATCTTAAATATAACTTTGTCAAAACTTCTGAAACTAGTTAAAATCAATAAGTTTTGATTGATTTCATATCGATTTTCAATAATTTCATTGTTTTTCTTATGTTTTCAAACAGTTATTGATATTTACAAACTAGTGTTAAAAAGTAGTGAAAAAAGCTAGATTTTGCATGTAAATCGCTATGTATTTAAAAGTTGTGTAAAACATAAAAACTTAAATAAAACTTTGTCAAAACTTCTGAAACTAGTTAAAATCAATAAGTTTTGATTGATTTCATATCGATTTTCAATAATTTCATTGTTTTTCTAATGTTTTCAAAGAGTTATTGATATTTACAAACTATGTTAAAAAGTAGTGAAAAAAGCTAGATTTTGCATGTAAATCGCTATGTAATTAAAAGTTGTGTAAATCATAAAATCTTAAATAAAACTTTGTCAAACTTCATAAACTAGTTAAAATCAATAAGTTTTTATTGATTTCATATCGATTTTCAATAATTTCATTGTTTTTCTTATGTTTTCAAACAGTTATTGATATTTACAAACTAGCGTTAAAAAGTAGTGAAAAAAGCTAGATTTTGCATGTAAATCGCTATGTAATTAAAAGTTGTGTAAAACATAAAAACTTAAATAAAACTTTGTCAAAACTTCTGAAACTAGTTAAAATCAATAAGTTTTGATTGATTTCATATCGATTTTCAATAATTTCATTGTTTTTCTTATGTTTTCAAACAGTTATTGATATTTACAAACTAGCGTTAAAAAGTAGTGAAAAAAGCTAGATTTTGCATGTAAATCGCTATATAATTAAAAGTTGTGTAAAACATAAAAACTTAAATAAAACTTTGTCAAAACTTCTGAAACTAGTTAAAATCAATAAGTTTTGATTGATTTCATATCGATTTTCAATAATTTCATTGTTTTTCTAAAGTTATCAAACAGTTATTGATATTTACAAACTAGCGTTAAAAAGTAATCAAAACAGCTAGATTTTTGCATGTAAATCGCTATGTAATTAAAAGTTGTGTAAATCATGAAATCTTAAATAAAACTTTGTCAAACTTCATAAACTAGTTAAAATCAATAAGTTTTTATTGGTTTCATATCGATTTTCAATAATTTCATTGTTTTTCTTATGTTTTCAAACAGTTATTGATATTTACAAACTAACGTTAAAAAGTAGTGAAAAAAGCTAGATTTTGCATGTAAATCGCTATGTAATTAAAAGTTGTGTAAAACATAAAATCTTAAATAAAACTTTGTCAAAACTTCTGAAACTAGTTAAAATCAATAAGTTTTGATTGATTTCATATCGATTTTCAATAATTTCATTGTTTTTCTTATGTTTTCAAACAGTTATTGATATTTACAAACTAGCGTTAAAAAGTAGTCAAAACAGCTTGATTTTTGCATGTAAATCGCTATGTAATTAAAAGTTGTGTAAAACATAAAATCTTAAATAAAACTTTGTCAAACTTCTGAAACTAGTTAAAATCAATAAGTTTTGATTGATTTCATATCGATTTTCAATAATTTCATTGTTTTTCTAAAGTTTTCAAACAGTTATTGATATTTACAAACTAGCGTTAAAAATTAGTGAAAAAAGCTAGATTTTTGCATGTAAATCGCTATGTAATTAAAAGTTGTGTAAAACATAAAATCTTAAATAAAACTTTGTCAAAACTTCTGAAACTAGTTAAAATCAATAAGTTTTGATTGATTTCATATCGATTTTCAATAATTTCATTGTTTTTCTTATGTTTTCAAAGAGTTATTGATATTTACAAACTAGTGTTAAAAAGTAGTGAAAAAAGCTAGATTTTGCATGTAAATCGCTATATAATTAAAAGTTGTGTAAAACATAATATCTTAAATATAACTTTCTCAAAACTTCTGAAACTAGTTAAAATCAATAAGTTTTGATTGATTTCATATCGATTTTCAATAATTTCATTGTTTTTCTTATGTTTTCAAACAGTTATTGATATTTACAAACTAGTGTTAAAAAGTAGTGAAAAAAGCTAGATTTTGCATGTAAATCGCTATGTATTTAAAAGTTGTGTAAAACATAAAAACTTAAATAAAACTTTGTCAAAACTTCTGAAACTAGTTAAAATCAATAAGTTTTGATTGATTTCATATCGATTTTCAATAATTTCATTGTTTTTCTAATGTTTTCAAAGAGTTATTGATATTTACAAACTATGTTAAAAAGTAGTGAAAAAAGCTAGATTTTGCATGTAAATCGCTATGTAATTAAAAGTTGTGTAAATCATAAAATCTTAAATAAAACTTTGTCAAACTTCATAAACTAGTTAAAATCAATAAGTTTTTATTGATTTCATATCGATTTTCAATAATTTCATTGTTTTTCTTATGTTTTCAAACAGTTATTGATATTTACAAACTAGCGTTAAAAAGTAGTGAAAAAAGCTAGATTTTGCATGTAAATCGCTATGTAATTAAAAGTTGTGTAAAACATAAAAACTTAAATAAAACTTTGTCAAAACTTCTGAAACTAGTTAAAATCAATAAGTTTTGATTGATTTCATATCGATTTTCAATAATTTCATTGTTTTTCTTATGTTTTCAAACAGTTATTGATATTTACAAACTAGCGTTAAAAAGTAGTGAAAAAAGCTAGATTTTGCATGTAAATCGCTATATAATTAAAAGTTGTGTAAAACATAAAAACTTAAATAAAACTTTGTCAAAACTTCTGAAACTAGTTAAAATCAATAAGTTTTGATTGATTTCATATCGATTTTCAATAATTTCATTGTTTTTCTAAAGTTATCAAACAGTTATTGATATTTACAAACTAGCGTTAAAAAGTAATCAAAACAGCTAGATTTTTGCATGTAAATCGCTATGTAATTAAAAGTTGTGTAAATCATGAAATCTTAAATAAAACTTTGTCAAACTTCATAAACTAGTTAAAATCAATAAGTTTTTATTGGTTTCATATCGATTTTCAATAATTTCATTGTTTTTCTTATGTTTTCAAACAGTTATTGATATTTACAAACTAGCGTTAAAAAGTAGTGAAAAAAGCTAGATTTTGCATGTAAATCGCTATGTAATTAAAAGTTGTGTAAAACATAAAAACTTAAATAAAACTTTGTCAAAACTTCTGAAACTAGTTAAAATCAATAAGTTTTGATTGATTTCATATCGATTTTCAATAATTTCATTGTTTTTCTAATGTTTTCAAAGAGTTATTGATATTTACAAACTAACGATAAAAAGTAGTGAAAAAAGCTAGATTTTGCATGTAAATCGCTATGTAATTAAAAGTTGTGTAAAACATAAAATCTTAAATAAAACTTTGTCAAAACTTCTGAAACTAGTTAAAATCAATAAGTTTTGATTGATTTCATATCGATTTTCAATAATTTCATTGTTTTTCTTATGTTTTCAAACAGTTATTGATATTTACAAACTAGCGTTAAAAAGTAGTCAAAACAGCTTGATTTTTGCATGTAAATCGCTATGTAATTAAAAGTTGTGTAAAACATAAAATCTTAAATAAAACTTTGTCAAACTTCTGAAACTAGTTAAAATCAATAAATTTTGATTGATTTCATATCGATTTTCAATAATTTCATTGTTTTTCTAATGTTTTCAAAGAGTTATTGATATTTACAAACTAGCGTTAAAAATTAGTGAAAAAAGCTAGATTTTTGCATGTAAATCGCTATGTAATTAAAAGTTGTGTAAAACATAAAATCTTAAATAAAACTTTGTCAAAACTTCTGAAACTAGTTAAAATCAATAAGTTTTGATTGATTTCATATCGATTTTCAATAATTTCATTGTTTTTCTTATGTTTTCAAACAGTTATTGATATTTACAAACTAGTGTTAAAAAGTAGTGAAAAAAGCTAGATTTTGCATGTAAATCGCTATGTATTTAAAAGTTGTGTAAAACATAAAAACTTAAATAAAACTTTGTCAAAACTTCTGAAACTAGTTAAAATCAATAAGTTTTGATTGATTTCATATCGATTTTCAATAATTTCATTGTTTTTCTAATGTTTTCAAAGAGTTATTGATATTTACAAACTAGTGTTAAAAAGTAGTCAAAACAGCTAGATTTTGCATGTAAATCGCTATGTAATTAAAAGTTGTGTAAATCATAAAATCTTAAATAAAACTTTGTCAAACTTCATAAACTAGTTAAAATCAATAAGTTTTTATTGATTTCATATCGATTTTCAATAATTTCATTGTTTTTCTAATGTTTTCAAAGAGTTATTGATATTTACAAACTAGCGTTAAAAAGTAGTGAAAAATGCTAGATTTTGCATGTAAATCGCTATATAATTAAAAGTTGTGTAAAACATAATATCTTAAATATAACTTTGTCAAAACTTCTGAAACTAGTTAAAATCAATAAGTTTTGATTGATTTCATATCGATTTTCAATAATTTCATTGTTTTTCTTATGTTTTCAAACAGTTATTGATATTTACAAACTAGTGTTAAAAAGTAGTGAAAAAAGCTAGATTTTGCATGTAAATCGCTATGTATTTAAAAGTTGTGTAAAACATAAAAACTTAAATAAAACTTTGTCAAAACTTCTGAAACTAGTTAAAATCAATAAGTTTTGATTGATTTCATATCGATTTTCAATAATTTCATTGTTTTTCTAATGTTTTCAAAGAGTTATTGATATTTACAAACTATGTTAAAAAGTAGTGAAAAAAGGTAGATTTTGCATGTAAATCGCTATGTAATTAAAAGTTGTGTAAATCATAAAATCTTAAATAAAACTTTGTCAAACTTCATAAACTAGTTAAAATCAATAAGTTTTTATTGATTTCATATCGATTTTCAATAATTTCATTGTTTTTCTAATGTTTTCAAAGAGTTATTGATATTTACAAACTAGCGTTAAAAAGTAGTGAAAAATGCTAGATTTTGCATGTAAATCGCTATATAATTAAAAGTTGTGTAAAACATAATATCTTAAATATAACTTTGTCAAAACTTCTGAAACTAGTTAAAATCAATAAGTTTTGATTGATTTCATATCGATTTTCAATAATTTCATTGTTTTTCTTATGTTTTCAAACAGTTATTGATATTTACAAACTAGTGTTAAAAAGTAGTGAAAAAAGCTAGATTTTGCATGTAAATCGCTATGTATTTAAAAGTTGTGTAAAACATAAAAACTTAAATAAAACTTTGTCAAAACTTCTGAAACTAGTTAAAATCAATAAGTTTTGATTGATTTCATATCGATTTTCAATAATTTCATTGTTTTTCTAATGTTTTCAAAGAGTTATTGATATTTACAAACTATGTTAAAAAGTAGTGAAAAAAGGTAGATTTTGCATGTAAATCGCTATGTAATTAAAAGTTGTGTAAATCATAAAATCTTAAATAAAACTTTGTCAAACTTCATAAACTAGTTAAAATCAATAAGTTTTTATTGATTTCATATCGATTTTCAATAATTTCATTGTTTTTCTTATGTTTTCAAACAGTTATTGATATTTACAAACTAGCGTTAAAAAGTAGTGAAAAAAGCTAGATTTTGCATGTAAATCGCTATGTAATTAAAAGTTGTGTAAAACATAAAAACTTAAATAAAACTTTGTCAAAACTTCTGAAACTAGTTAAAATCAATAAGTTTTTATTGATTTCATATCGATTTTCAATAATTTCATTGTTTTTCTTATGTTTTCAAAGAGTTATTGATATTTACAAACTAGTGTTAAAAAGTAGTGAAAAAAGCTAGATTTTGTATGTTAATCGCTATGTAATTAAAAGTTGTGTAAAACATAAAATCTTAAATAAAACTTTGTCAAAACTTCTGAAACTAGTTAAAATCAATAAGTTTTGATTGATTTCATATCGATTTTCAATAATTTCATTGTTTTTCTTATGTTTTCAAACAGTTATTGATATTTACAAACTAGTGTTAAAAAGTAGTGAAAAAAGCTAGATTTTGCATGTAAATCGCTATGTATTTAAAAGTTGTGTAAAACATAAAAACTTAAATAAAACTTTGTCAAAACTTCTGAAACTAGTTAAAATCAATAAGTTTTGATTGATTTCATATCGATTTTCAATAATTTCATTGTTTTTCTAATGTTTTCAAAGAGTTATTGATATTTACAAACTAGTGTTAAAAAGTAGTCAAAACAGCTAGATTTTGCATGTAAATCGCTATGTAATTAAAAGTTGTGTAAATCATAAAATCTTAAATAAAACTTTGTCAAACTTCATAAACTAGTTAAAATCAATAAGTTTTTATTGATTTCATATCGATTTTCAATAATTTCATTGTTTTTCTAATGTTTTCAAAGAGTTATTGATATTTACAAACTAGCGTTAAAAAGTAGTGAAAAATGCTAGATTTTGCATGTAAATCGCTATATAATTAAAAGTTGTGTAAAACATAATATCTTAAATATAACTTTGTCAAAACTTCTGAAACTAGTTAAAATCAATAAGTTTTGATTGATTTCATATCGATTTTCAATAATTTCATTGTTTTTCTTATGTTTTCAAACAGTTATTGATATTTACAAACTAGTGTTAAAAAGTAGTGAAAAAAGCTAGATTTTGCATGTAAATCGCTATGTATTTAAAAGTTGTGTAAAACATAAAAACTTAAATAAAACTTTGTCAAAACTTCTGAAACTAGTTAAAATCAATAAGTTTTGATTGATTTCATATCGATTTTCAATAATTTCATTGTTTTTCTTATGTTTTCAAAGAGTTATTGATATTTACAAACTAGTGTTAAAAAGTAGTGAAAAAAGCTAGATTTTGTATGTTAATCGCTATGTAATTAAAAGTTGTGTAAAACATAAAATCTTAAATAAAACTTTGTCAAAACTTCTGAAACTAGTTAAAATCAATAAGTTTTGATTGATTTCATATCGATTTTCAATAATTTCATTGTTTTTCTTATGTTTTCAAACAGTTATTGATATTTACAAACTAGCGTTAAAAAGTAGTGAAAAAAGCTAGATTTTGCATGTAAATCGCTATGTAATTAAAAGTTGTGTAAAACATAAAAACTTAAATAAAACTTTGTCAAAACTTCTGAAACTAGTTAAAATCAATAAGTTTTGATTGATTTCATATCGATTTTCAATAATTTCATTGTTTTTCTTATGTTTTCAAACAGTTATTGATATTTACAAACTAGCGTTAAAAAGTAGTGAAAAAAGCTAGATTTTGCATGTAAATCGCTATATAATTAAAAGTTGTGTAAAACATAAAAACTTAAATAAAACTTTGTCAAAACTTCTGAAACTAGTTAAAATCAATAAGTTTTGATTGATTTCATATCGATTTTCAATAATTTCATTGTTTTTCTAAAGTTTTCAAACAGTTATTGATATTTACAAAGTAGCGTTAAAAAGTAATCAAACAGCTAGATTTTTGCATGTAAATCGCTATGTAATTAAAAGTTGTGTAAATCATAAAATCTTAAATAAAACTTTGTCAAACTTCATAAACTAGTTAAAATCAATAAGTTTTTATTGATTTCATATCGATTTTCAATAATTTCATTGTTTTTCTTATGTTTTCAAACAGTTATTGATATTTACAAACTAGCGTTAAAAAGTAGTGAAAAAAGCTAGATTTTGCATGTAAATCGCTATGTAATTAAAAGTTGTGTAAAACATAAAAACTTAAATAAAACTTTGTCAAAACTTCTGAAACTAGTTAAAATCAATAAGTTTTGATTGATTTCATATCGATTTTCAATAATTTCATTGTTTTTCTAATGTTTTCAAAGAGTTATTGATATTTACAAACTAACGTTAAAAAGTAGTGAAAAAAGCTAGATTTTGCATGTAAATCGCTATGTAATTAAAAGTTGTGTAAAACATAAAATCTTAAATAAAACTTTGTCAAAACTTCTGAAACTAGTTAAAATCAATAAGTTTTGATTGATTTCATATCGATTTTCAATAATTTCATTGTTTTTCTTATGTTTTCAAACAGTTATTGATATTTACAAACTAGCGTTAAAAAGTAGTCAAAACAGCTTGATTTTTGCATGTAAATCGCTATGTAATTAAAAGTTGTGTAAAACATAAAATCTTAAATAAAACTTTGTCAAACTTCTGAAACTAGTTAAAATCAATAAGTTTTGATTGATTTCATATCGATTTTCAATAATTTCATTGTTTTTCTAAAGTTTTCAAACAGTTATTGATATTTACAAACTAGCGTTAAAAAGTAGTCAAAACAGCTAGATTTTTGCATGTAAATCGCTATGTAATTAAAAGTTGTGTAAAACATAAATTCTTAAATAAAACTTTGTCAAACTTCTGAAACTAGTTAAAATCAATAAGTTTTGATTGATTTCATATCGATTTTCAATAATTTCATTGTTTTTCTTATGTTTTCAAAGAGTTATTGATATTTACAAACTAGCGTTAAAAAGTAGTGAAAAAAGCTAGATTTTGCATGTAAATCGCTATGTAATTAAAAGTTGTGTAAATCATAAAATCTTAAATAAAACTTTGTCAAACTTCATAAACTAGTTAAAATCAATAAGTTTTTATTGATTTCATATCGATTTTCAATAATTTCATTGTTTTTCTTATGTTTTCAAACAGTTATTGATATTTACAAACTAGCGTTAAAAAGTAGTGAAAAAAGCTAGATTTTGCATGTAAATCGCTATGTAATTAAAAGTTGTGTAAAACATAAAATCTTAAATAAAACTTTGTCAAAACTTCTGAAACTAGTTAAAATCAATAAGTTTTGATTGATTTCATATCGATTTTCAATAATTTCATTGTTTTTCTTATGTTTTCAAAGAGTTATTGATATTTACAAACTAGTGTTAAAAAGTAGTGAAAAAAGCTAGATTTTGTATGTAAATCGCTATGTATTTAAAAGTTGTGTAAAACATAAAAACTTAAATAAAACTTTGTCAAAACTTCTGAAACTAGTTAAAATCAATAAGTTTTGATTGATTTCATATCGATTTTCAATAATTTCATTGTTTTTCTAATGTTTTCAAAGAGTTATTGATATTTACAAACTATGTTAAAAAGTAGTGAAAAAAGCTAGATTTTGCATGTAAATCGCTATGTAATTAAAAGTTGTGTAAATCATAAAATCTTAAATAAAACTTTGTCAAACTTCATAAACTAGTTAAAATCAATAAGTTTTTATTGATTTCATATCGATTTTCAATAATTTCATTGTTTTTCTTATGTTTTCAAACAGTTATTGATATTTACAAACTAGCGTTAAAAAGTAGTGAAAAAAGCTAGATTTTGCATGTAAATCGCTATGTAATTAAAAGTTGTGTAAAACATAAAAACTTAAATAAAACTTTGTCAAAACTTCTGAAACTAGTTAAAATCAATAAGTTTTTATTGATTTCATATCGATTTTCAATAATTTCATTGTTTTTCTTATGTTTTCAAAGAGTTATTGATATTTACAAACTAGTGTTAAAAAGTAGTGAAAAAAGCTAGATTTTGTATGTAAATCGCTATGTAATTAAAAGTTGTGTAAAACATAAAATCTTAAATAAAACTTTGTCAAACTTCATAAACTAGTTAAAATCAATAAGTTTTTATTGATTTCATATCGATTTTCAATAATTTCATTGTTTTTCTTATGTTTTCAAACAGTTATGGATATTTACAAACTAGCGTTAAAAAGTAGTGAAAAAAGCTAGATTTTGCATGTAAATCGCTATGTATTTAAAAGTTGTGTAAAACATAAAAACTTAAATAAAACTTTGTCAAAACTTCTGAAACTAGTTAAAATCAATAAGTTTTGATTGATTTCATATCGATTTTCAATAATTTCATTGTTTTTCTTATGTTTTCAAACAGTTATTGATATTTACAAACTAGCGTTAAAAAGTAGTCAAAACAGCTTGATTTTTGCATGTAAATCGCTATGTAATTAAAAGTTGTGTAAAACATAAAATCTTAAATAAAACTTTGTCAAACTTCTGAAACTAGTTAAAATCAATAAATTTTGATTGATTTCATATCGATTTTCAATAATTTCATTGTTTTTCTAATGTTTTCAAAGAGTTATTGATATTTACAAACTAGCGTTAAAAATTAGTGAAAAAAGGTAGATTTTTGCATGTAAATCGCTATGTAATTAAAAGTTGTGTAAAACATAAAATCTTAAATAAAACTTTGTCAAAACTTCTGAAACTAGTTAAAATCAATAAGTTTTGATTGATTTCATATCGATTTTCAATAATTTCATTGTTTTTCTTATGCTTTCAAACAGTTATTGATATTTACAAACTAGTGTTAAAAAGTAGTGAAAAAAGCTAGATTTTGCATGTAAATCGCTATGTAATTAAAAGTTGTGTAAAACATAATATCTTAAATATAACTTTGTCAAAACTTCTGAAACTAGTTAAAATCAATAAGTTTTGATTGATTTCATATCGATTTTCAATAATTTCATTGTTTTTCTTATGTTTACAAACAGTTATTGATATTTACAAACTAGTGTTAAAAAGTAGTGAAAAAAGCTAGATTTTGTATGTAAATCGCTATGTAATTAAAAGGTGTGTAAAACATAAAATCTTAAATAAAACTTTGTCAAACTTCTGAAACTAGTTAAAATCAATAAGTTTTGATTGATTTCATATCGATTTTCAATAATTTCATTGTTTTTCTTATGTTTTCAAACAGTTATTGATATTTACAAACTAGTGTTAAAAAGTAGTGAAAAAAGCTAGATTTTGCATGTAAATCGCTATGTATTTAAAAGTTGTGTAAAACATAAAATCTTATATATAACTTTGTCAAAACTTCTGAAACTAGTTAAAATCAATAAGTTTTGATTGATTTCATATCGATTTTCAATAATTTCATTGTTTTTCTAAAGTTTTCAAACAGTTATTGATATATACAAACTAGCGTTAAAAAGTAATCAAAACAGCTAGATTTTTGCATGTAAATCGCTATGTAATTAAAAGTTGTGTAAATCATGAAATCTTAAATAAAACTTTGTCAAACTTCATAAACTAGTTAAAATCAATAAGTTTTTATTGATTTCATATCGATTTTCAATAATTTCATTGTTTTTCTTATGTTTTCAAACAGTTATTGATATTTACAAACTAGCGTTAAAAAGTAGTGAAAAAAGCTAGATTTTGCATGTAAATCGCTATGTAATTAAAAGTTGTGTAAAACATAAAAACTTAAATAAAACTTTGTCAAAACTTCTGAAACTAGTTAAAATCAATAAGTTTTGATTGATTTCATATCGATTTTCAATAATTTCATTGTTTTTCTAATGTTTTCAAAGAGTTATTGATATTTACAAACTAACGTTAAAAAGTAGTGAAAAAAGCTAGATTTTGCATGTAAATCGCTATGTAATTAAAAGTTGTGTAAAACATAAAATCTTAAATAAAACTTTGTCAAAACTTCTGAAACTAGTTAAAATCAATAAGTTTTGATTGATTTCATATCGATTTTCAATAATTTCATTGTTTTTCTTATGTTTTCAAACAGTTATTGATATTTACAAACTAGTGTTAAAAAGTAGTGAAAAAAGCTAGATTTTGCATGTAAATCGCTATGTAATTAAAAGTTGTGTAAAACATAATATCTTAAATATAACTTTGTCAAAACTTCTGAAACTAGTTAAAATCAATAAGTTTTGATTGATTTCATATCGATTTTCAATAATTTCATTGTTTTTCTTATGTTTTCAAACAGTTATTGATATTTACAAACTAGTGTTAAAAAGTAGTGAAAAAAGCTAGATTTTGTATGTAAATCGCTATGTAATTAAAAGTTGTGTAAAACATAAAATCTTAATTAAAACTTTGTCAAACTTCTGAAACTAGTTAAAATCAATAAGTTTTGATTGATTTCATATCGATTTTCAATAATTTCATTGTTTTTCTTATGTTTTCAAACAGTTATTGATATTTACAAACTAGTGTTAAAAAGTAGTGAAAAAAGCTAGATTTTGCATGTAAATCGCTATGTATTTAAAAGTTGTGTAAAACATAAAAACTTAAATAAAACTTTGTCAAAACTTCTGAAACTAGTTAAAATCAATAAGTTTTGATAGATTTCATATCGATTTTCAATAATTTCATTGTTTTTCTAATGTTTTAAAAGAGTTATTGATATTTACAAACTATGTTAAAAAGTAGTGAAAAAAGCTAGATTTTGCATGTAAATCGCTATGTAATTAAAAGTTGTGTAAATCATAAAATCTTAAATAAAACTTTGTCAAACTTCATAAACTAGTTAAAATCAATAAGTTTTTCTTGATTTCATATCGATTTTCAATAATTTCATTGTTTTTCTTATGTTTTCAAACAGTTATTGATATTTACAAACTAGCGTTAAAAAGTAGTGAAAAAAGCTAGATTTTGCATGTAAATCGCTATGTAATTAAAAGTTGTGTAAAACATAAAAACTTAAATAAAACTTTGTCAAAACTTCTGAAACTAGTTAAAATCAATAAGTTTTTATTGATTTCATATCGATTTTCAATAATTTCATTGTTTTTCTTATGTTTTCAAACAGTTATGGATATTTACAAACTAGCGTTAAAAAGTAGTGAAAAAAGCTAGATTTTGCATGTAAATCGCTATGTATTTAAAAGTTGTGTAAAACATAAAAACTTAAATAAAACTTTGTCAAAACTTCTGAAACTAGTTAAAATCAATAAGTTTTGATTGATTTCATATCGATTTTCAATAATTTCATTGTTTTTCTTATGTTTTCAAACAGTTATTGATATTTACAAACTAGCGTTAAAAAGTAGTCAAAACAGCTTGATTTTTGCATGTAAATCGCTATGTAATTAAAAGTTGTGTAAAACATAAAATCTTAAATAAAACTTTGTCAAACTTCTGAAACTAGTTAAAATCAATAAATTTTGATTGATTTCATATCGATTTTCAATAATTTCATTGTTTTTCTAATGTTTTCAAAGAGTTATTGATATTTACAAACTAGCGTTAAAAATTAGTGAAAAAAGGTAGATTTTTGCATGTAAATCGCTATGTAATTAAAAGTTGTGTAAAACATAAAATCTTAAATAAAACTTTGTCAAAACTTCTGAAACTAGTTAAAATCAATAAGTTTTGATTGATTTCATATCGATTTTCAATAATTTCATTGTTTTTCTTATGTTTACAAACAGTTATTGATATTTACAAACTAGTGTTAAAAAGTAGTGAAAAAAGCTAGATTTTGTATGTAAATCGCTATGTAATTAAAAGGTGTGTAAAACATAAAATCTTAAATAAAACTTTGTCAAACTTCTGAAACTAGTTAAAATCAATAAGTTTTGATTGATTTCATATCGATTTTCAATAATTTCATTGTTTTTCTTATGTTTTCAAACAGTTATTGATATTTACAAACTAGTGTTAAAAAGTAGTGAAAAAAGCTAGATTTTGCATGTAAATCGCTATGTATTTAAAAGTTGTGTAAAACATAAAAACTTAAATAAAACTTTGTCAAAACTTCTGAAACTAGTTAAAATCAATAAGTTTTGATTGATTTCATATCGATTTTCAATAATTTCATTGTTTTTCTAATGTTTTAAAAGAGTTATTGATATTTACAAACTATGTTAAAAAGTAGTGAAAAAAGCTAGATTTTGCATGTAAATCGCTATGTAATTAAAAGTTGTGTAAATCATAAAATCTTAAATAAAACTTTGTCAAACTTCATAAACTAGTTAAAATCAATAAGTTTTTCTTGATTTCATATCGATTTTCAATAATTTCATTGTTTTTCTTGTTTTCAAACAGTTATTGATATTTACAAACTAGCGTTAAAAAGTAGTGAAAAAAGCTAGATTTTGCATGTAAATCGCTATGTATTTAAAAGTTGTGTAAAACATAAAAACTTAAATAAAACTTTGTCAAAACTTCTGAAACTAGTTAAAATCAATAAGTTTTGATTGATTTCATATCGATTTTCAATAATTTCATTGTTTTTCTAATGTTTTCAAAGAGTTATTGATATTTACAAACTAGTGTTAAAAAGTAGTCAAAACAGCTAGATTTTGCATGTAAATCGCTATGTAATTAAAAGTTGTGTAAATCATAAAATCTTAAATAAAACTTTGTCAAACTTCATAAACTAGTTAAAATCAATAAGTTTTTATTGATTTCATATCGATTTTCAATAATTTCATTGTTTTTCTAATGTTTTCAAAGAGTTATTGATATTTACAAACTAGCGTTAAAAAGTAGTGAAAAAAGCTAGATTTTGCATGTAAATCGCTATATAATTAAAAGTTGTGTAAAACATAAAATCTTAAATAAAACTTTGTCAAAACTTCTGAAACTAGTTAAAATCAATAAGTTTTCATTGATTTCATATCGATTTTCAATAATTTCATTGTTTTTCTTATGTTTTCAAACAGTTATTGATATTTACAAACTAGCGTTAAAAAGTAGTGAAAAAAGCTAGATTTTGCATGTAAATCGCTATATAATTAAAAGTTGTGTAAAACATAAAAACTTAAATAAAACTTTGTCAAAACTTCTGAAACTAGTTAAAATCAATAAGTTTTGATTGATTTCATATCGATTTTCAATAATTTCATTGTTTTTCTTATGTTTTCAAACAGTTATTGATATTTACAAACTAGTGTTAAAAAGTAGTGAAAAAAGCTAGATTTTGCATGTAAATCGCTATGTATTTAAAAGTTGTGTAAAACATAAAATCTTATATATAACTTTGTCAAAACTTCTGAAACTAGTTAAAATCAATAAGTTTTGATTGATTTCATATCGATTTTCAATAATTTCATTGTTTTTCTAAAGTTTTCAAACAGTTATTGATATATACAAACTAGCGTTAAAAAGTAATCAAAACAGCTAGATTTTTGCATGTAAATCGCTATGTAATTAAAAGTTGTGTAAATCATGAAATCTTAAATAAAACTTTGTCAAACTTCATAAACTAGTTAAAATCAATAAGTTTTTATTGATTTCATATCGATTTTCAATAATTTCATTGTTTTTCTTATGTTTTCAAACAGTTATTGATATTTACAAACTAGCGTTAAAAAGTAGTGAAAAAAGCTAGATTTTGCATGTAAATCGCTATGTAATTAAAAGTTGTGTAAAACATAAAAACTTAAATAAAACTTTGTCAAAACTTCTGAAACTAGTTAAAATCAATAAGTTTTGATTGATTTCATATCGATTTTCAATAATTTCATTGTTTTTCTAATGTTTTCAAAGAGTTATTGATATTTACAAACTAACGTTAAAAAGTAGTGAAAAAAGCTAGATTTTGCATGTAAATCGCTATGTAATTAAAAGTTGTGTAAAACATAAAATCTTAAATAAAACTTTGTCAAAACTTCTGAAACTAGTTAAAATCAATAAGTTTTGATTGATTTCATATCGATTTTCAATAATTTCATTGTTTTTCTTATGTTTTCAAACAGTTATTGATATTTACAAACTAGTGTTAAAAAGTAGTGAAAAAAGCTAGATTTTGCATGTAAATCGCTATGTAATTAAAAGTTGTGTAAAACATAATATCTTAAATATAACTTTGTCAAAACTTCTGAAACTAGTTAAAATCAATAAGTTTTGATTGATTTCATATCGATTTTCAATAATTTCATTGTTTTTCTTATGTTTTCAAACAGTTATTGATATTTACAAACTAGTGTTAAAAAGTAGTGAAAAAAGCTAGATTTTGTATGTAAATCGCTATGTAATTAAAAGTTGTGTAAAACATAAAATCTTAATTAAAACTTTGTCAAACTTCTGAAACTAGTTAAAATCAATAAGTTTTGATTGATTTCATATCGATTTTCAATAATTTCATTGTTTTTCTTATGTTTTCAAACAGTTATTGATATTTACAAACTAGTGTTAAAAAGTAGTGAAAAAAGCTAGATTTTGCATGTAAATCGCTATGTATTTAAAAGTTGTGTAAAACATAAAAACTTAAATAAAACTTTGTCAAAACTTCTGAAACTAGTTAAAATCAATAAGTTTTGATAGATTTCATATCGATTTTCAATAATTTCATTGTTTTTCTAATGTTTTAAAAGAGTTATTGATATTTACAAACTATGTTAAAAAGTAGTGAAAAAAGCTAGATTTTGCATGTAAATCGCTATGTAATTAAAAGTTGTGTAAATCATAAAATCTTAAATAAAACTTTGTCAAACTTCATAAACTAGTTAAAATCAATAAGTTTTTCTTGATTTCATATCGATTTTCAATAATTTCATTGTTTTTCTTATGTTTTCAAACAGTTATTGATATTTACAAACTAGCGTTAAAAAGTAGTGAAAAAAGCTAGATTTTGCATGTAAATCGCTATGTAATTAAAAGTTGTGTAAAACATAAAAACTTAAATAAAACTTTGTCAAAACTTCTGAAACTAGTTAAAATCAATAAGTTTTGATTGATTTCATATCGATTTTCAATAATTTCATTGTTTTTCTAAAGTTTTCAAACAGTTATTGATATATACAAACTAGCGTTAAAAAGTAATCAAAACAGCTAGATTTTTGCATGTAAATCGCTATGTAATTAAAAGTTGTGTAAATCATGAAATCTTAAATAAAACTTTGTCAAACTTCATAAACTAGTTAAAATCAATAAGTTTTTATTGATTTCATATCGATTTTCAATAATTTCATTGTTTTTCTTATGTTTTCAAACAGTTATTGATATTTACAAACTAGCGTTAAAAAGTAGTGAAAAAAGCTAGATTTTGCATGTAAATCGCTATGTAATTAAAAGTTGTGTAAAACATAAAAACTTAAATAAAACTTTGTCAAAACTTCTGAAACTAGTTAAAATCAATAAGTTTTGATTGATTTCATATCGATTTTCAATAATTTCATTGTTTTTCTAATGTTTTCAAAGAGTTATTGATATTTACAAACTAACGTTAAAAAGTAGTGAAAAAAGCTAGATTTTGCATGTAAATCGCTATGTAATTAAAAGTTGTGTAAAACATAAAATCTTAAATAAAACTTTGTCAAAACTTCTGAAACTAGTTAAAATCAATAAGTTTTGATTGATTTCATATCGATTTTCAATAATTTCATTGTTTTTCTTATGTTTTCAAACAGTTATTGATATTTACAAACTAGTGTTAAAAAGTAGTGAAAAAAGCTAGATTTTGCATGTAAATCGCTATGTAATTAAAAGTTGTGTAAAACATAATATCTTAAATATAACTTTGTCAAAACTTCTGAAACTAGTTAAAATCAATAAGTTTTGATTGATTTCATATCGATTTTCAATAATTTCATTGTTTTTCTTATGTTTTCAAACAGTTATTGATATTTACAAACTAGTGTTAAAAAGTAGTGAAAAAAGCTAGATTTTGTATGTAAATCGCTATGTAATTAAAAGTTGTGTAAAACATAAAATCTTAATTAAAACTTTGTCAAACTTCTGAAACTAGTTAAAATCAATAAGTTTTGATTGATTTCATATCGATTTTCAATAATTTCATTGTTTTTCTTATGTTTTCAAACAGTTATTGATATTTACAAACTAGTGTTAAAAAGTAGTGAAAAAAGCTAGATTTTGCATGTAAATCGCTATGTATTTAAAAGTTGTGTAAAACATAAAAACTTAAATAAAACTTTGTCAAAACTTCTGAAACTAGTTAAAATCAATAAGTTTTGATAGATTTCATATCGATTTTCAATAATTTCATTGTTTTTCTAATGTTTTAAAAGAGTTATTGATATTTACAAACTATGTTAAAAAGTAGTGAAAAAAGCTAGATTTTGCATGTAAATCGCTATGTAATTAAAAGTTGTGTAAATCATAAAATCTTAAATAAAACTTTGTCAAACTTCATAAACTAGTTAAAATCAATAAGTTTTTCTTGATTTCATATCGATTTTCAATAATTTCATTGTTTTTCTTATGTTTTCAAACAGTTATTGATATTTACAAACTAGCGTTAAAAAGTAGTGAAAAAAGCTAGATTTTGCATGTAAATCGCTATGTAATTAAAAGTTGTGTAAAACATAAAAACTTAAATAAAACTTTGTCAAAACTTCTGAAACTAGTTAAAATCAATAAGTTTTTATTGATTTCATATCGATTTTCAATAATTTCATTGTTTTTCTTATGTTTTCAAACAGTTATGGATATTTACAAACTAGCGTTAAAAAGTAGTGAAAAAAGCTAGATTTTGCATGTAAATCGCTATGTATTTAAAAGTTGTGTAAAACATAAAAACTTAAATAAAACTTTGTCAAAACTTCTGAAACTAGTTAAAATCAATAAGTTTTGATTGATTTCATATCGATTTTCAATAATTTCATTGTTTTTCTTATGTTTTCAAACAGTTATTGATATTTACAAACTAGCGTTAAAAAGTAGTCAAAACAGCTTGATTTTTGCATGTAAATCGCTATGTAATTAAAAGTTGTGTAAAACATAAAATCTTAAATAAAACTTTGTCAAACTTCTGAAACTAGTTAAAATCAATAAATTTTGATTGATTTCATATCGATTTTCAATAATTTCATTGTTTTTCTAATGTTTTCAAAGAGTTATTGATATTTACAAACTAGCGTTAAAAATTAGTGAAAAAAGGTAGATTTTTGCATGTAAATCGCTATGTAATTAAAAGTTGTGTAAAACATAAAATCTTAAATAAAACTTTGTCAAAACTTCTGAAACTAGTTAAAATCAATAAGTTTTGATTGATTTCATATCGATTTTCAATAATTTCATTGTTTTTCTTATGTTTACAAACAGTTATTGATATTTACAAACTAGTGTTAAAAAGTAGTGAAAAAAGCTAGATTTTGTATGTAAATCGCTATGTAATTAAAAGGTGTGTAAAACATAAAATCTTAAATAAAACTTTGTCAAACTTCTGAAACTAGTTAAAATCAATAAGTTTTGATTGATTTCATATCGATTTTCAATAATTTCATTGTTTTTCTTATGTTTTCAAACAGTTATTGATATTTACAAACTAGTGTTAAAAAGTAGTGAAAAAAGCTAGATTTTGCATGTAAATCGCTATGTATTTAAAAGTTGTGTAAAACATAAAAACTTAAATAAAACTTTGTCAAAACTTCTGAAACTAGTTAAAATCAATAAGTTTTGATTGATTTCATATCGATTTTCAATAATTTCATTGTTTTTCTAATGTTTTAAAAGAGTTATTGATATTTACAAACTATGTTAAAAAGTAGTGAAAAAAGCTAGATTTTGCATGTAAATCGCTATGTAATTAAAAGTTGTGTAAATCATAAAATCTTAAATAAAACTTTGTCAAACTTCATAAACTAGTTAAAATCAATAAGTTTTTCTTGATTTCATATCGATTTTCAATAATTTCATTGTTTTTCTTGTTTTCAAACAGTTATTGATATTTACAAACTAGCGTTAAAAAGTAGTGAAAAAAGCTAGATTTTGCATGTAAATCGCTATGTATTTAAAAGTTGTGTAAAACATAAAAACTTAAATAAAACTTTGTCAAAACTTCTGAAACTAGTTAAAATCAATAAGTTTTGATTGATTTCATATCGATTTTCAATAATTTCATTGTTTTTCTAATGTTTTCAAAGAGTTATTGATATTTACAAACTAGTGTTAAAAAGTAGTCAAAACAGCTAGATTTTGCATGTAAATCGCTATGTAATTAAAAGTTGTGTAAATCATAAAATCTTAAATAAAACTTTGTCAAACTTCATAAACTAGTTAAAATCAATAAGTTTTTATTGATTTCATATCGATTTTCAATAATTTCATTGTTTTTCTAATGTTTTCAAAGAGTTATTGATATTTACAAACTAGCGTTAAAAAGTAGTGAAAAAAGCTAGATTTTGCATGTAAATCGCTATATAATTAAAAGTTGTGTAAAACATAAAATCTTAAATAAAACTTTGTCAAAACTTCTGAAACTAGTTAAAATCAATAAGTTTTCATTGATTTCATATCGATTTTCAATAATTTCATTGTTTTTCTTATGTTTTCAAACAGTTATTGATATTTACAAACTAGCGTTAAAAAGTAGTGAAAAAAGCTAGATTTTGCATGTAAATCGCTATATAATTAAAAGTTGTGTAAAACATAAAAACTTAAATAAAACTTTGTCAAAACTTCTGAAACTAGTTAAAATCAATAAGTTTTGATTGATTTCATATCGATTTTCAATAATTTCATTGTTTTTCTTATGTTTTCAAACAGTTATTGATATTTACAAACTAGTGTTAAAAAGTAGTGAAAAAAGCTAGATTTTGCATGTAAATCGCTATGTATTTAAAAGTTGTGTAAAACATAAAATCTTATATATAACTTTGTCAAAACTTCTGAAACTAGTTAAAATCAATAAGTTTTGATTGATTTCATATCGATTTTCAATAATTTCATTGTTTTTCTAAAGTTTTCAAACAGTTATTGATATATACAAACTAGCGTTAAAAAGTAATCAAAACAGCTAGATTTTTGCATGTAAATCGCTATGTAATTAAAAGTTGTGTAAATCATGAAATCTTAAATAAAACTTTGTCAAACTTCATAAACTAGTTAAAATCAATAAGTTTTTATTGATTTCATATCGATTTTCAATAATTTCATTGTTTTTCTTATGTTTTCAAACAGTTATTGATATTTACAAACTAGCGTTAAAAAGTAGTGAAAAAAGCTAGATTTTGCATGTAAATCGCTATGTAATTAAAAGTTGTGTAAAACATAAAAACTTAAATAAAACTTTGTCAAAACTTCTGAAACTAGTTAAAATCAATAAGTTTTGATTGATTTCATATCGATTTTCAATAATTTCATTGTTTTTCTAATGTTTTCAAAGAGTTATTGATATTTACAAACTAACGTTAAAAAGTAGTGAAAAAAGCTAGATTTTGCATGTAAATCGCTATGTAATTAAAAGTTGTGTAAAACATAAAATCTTAAATAAAACTTTGTCAAAACTTCTGAAACTAGTTAAAATCAATAAGTTTTGATTGATTTCATATCGATTTTCAATAATTTCATTGTTTTTCTTATGTTTTCAAACAGTTATTGATATTTACAAACTAGTGTTAAAAAGTAGTGAAAAAAGCTAGATTTTGCATGTAAATCGCTATGTAATTAAAAGTTGTGTAAAACATAATATCTTAAATATAACTTTGTCAAAACTTCTGAAACTAGTTAAAATCAATAAGTTTTGATTGATTTCATATCGATTTTCAATAATTTCATTGTTTTTCTTATGTTTTCAAACAGTTATTGATATTTACAAACTAGTGTTAAAAAGTAGTGAAAAAAGCTAGATTTTGTATGTAAATCGCTATGTAATTAAAAGTTGTGTAAAACATAAAATCTTAATTAAAACTTTGTCAAACTTCTGAAACTAGTTAAAATCAATAAGTTTTGATTGATTTCATATCGATTTTCAATAATTTCATTGTTTTTCTTATGTTTTCAAACAGTTATTGATATTTACAAACTAGTGTTAAAAAGTAGTGAAAAAAGCTAGATTTTGCATGTAAATCGCTATGTATTTAAAAGTTGTGTAAAACATAAAAACTTAAATAAAACTTTGTCAAAACTTCTGAAACTAGTTAAAATCAATAAGTTTTGATAGATTTCATATCGATTTTCAATAATTTCATTGTTTTTCTAATGTTTTAAAAGAGTTATTGATATTTACAAACTATGTTAAAAAGTAGTGAAAAAAGCTAGATTTTGCATGTAAATCGCTATGTAATTAAAAGTTGTGTAAATCATAAAATCTTAAATAAAACTTTGTCAAACTTCATAAACTAGTTAAAATCAATAAGTTTTTCTTGATTTCATATCGATTTTCAATAATTTCATTGTTTTTCTTATGTTTTCAAACAGTTATTGATATTTACAAACTAGCGTTAAAAAGTAGTGAAAAAAGCTAGATTTTGCATGTAAATCGCTATGTAATTAAAAGTTGTGTAAAACATAAAAACTTAAATAAAACTTTGTCAAAAGTTCTGAAACTAGTTAAAATCAATAAGTTTTTATTGATTTCATATCGATTTTCAATAATTTCATTGTTTTTCTTATGTTTTCAAACAGTTATGGATATTTACAAACTAGCGTTAAAAAGTAGTGAAAAAAGCTAGATTTTGCATGTAAATCGCTATGTATTTAAAAGTTGTGTAAAACATAAAAACTTAAATAAAACTTTGTCAAAACTTCTGAAACTAGTTAAAATCAATAAGTTTTGATTGATTTCATATCGATTTTCAATAATTTCATTGTTTTTCTTATGTTTTCAAACAGTTATTGATATTTACAAACTAGCGTTAAAAAGTAGTCAAAACAGCTTGATTTTTGCATGTAAATCGCTATGTAATTAAAAGTTGTGTAAAACATAAAATCTTAAATAAAACTTTGTCAAACTTCTGAAACTAGTTAAAATCAATAAATTTTGATTGATTTCATATCGATTTTCAATAATTTCATTGTTTTTCTAATGTTTTCAAAGAGTTATTGATATTTACAAACTAGCGTTAAAAATTAGTGAAAAAAGGTAGATTTTTGCATGTAAATCGCTATGTAATTAAAAGTTGTGTAAAACATAAAATCTTAAATAAAACTTTGTCAAAACTTCTGAAACTAGTTAAAATCAATAAGTTTTGATTGATTTCATATCGATTTTCAATAATTTCATTGTTTTTCTTATGTTTACAAACAGTTATTGATATTTACAAACTAGTGTTAAAAAGTAGTGAAAAAAGCTAGATTTTGTATGTAAATCGCTATGTAATTAAAAGGTGTGTAAAACATAAAATCTTAAATAAAACTTTGTCAAACTTCTGAAACTAGTTAAAATCAATAAGTTTTGATTGATTTCATATCGATTTTCAATAATTTCATTGTTTTTCTTATGTTTTCAAACAGTTATTGATATTTACAAACTAGTGTTAAAAAGTAGTGAAAAAAGCTAGATTTTGCATGTAAATCGCTATGTATTTAAAAGTTGTGTAAAACATAAAAACTTAAATAAAACTTTGTCAAAACTTCTGAAACTAGTTAAAATCAATAAGTTTTGATTGATTTCATATCGATTTTCAATAATTTCATTGTTTTTCTAATGTTTTAAAAGAGTTATTGATATTTACAAACTATGTTAAAAAGTAGTGAAAAAAGCTAGATTTTGCATGTAAATCGCTATGTAATTAAAAGTTGTGTAAATCATAAAATCTTAAATAAAACTTTGTCAAACTTCATAAACTAGTTAAAATCAATAAGTTTTTCTTGATTTCATATCGATTTTCAATAATTTCATTGTTTTTCTTGTTTTCAAACAGTTATTGATATTTACAAACTAGCGTTAAAAAGTAGTGAAAAAAGCTAGATTTTGCATGTAAATCGCTATGTATTTAAAAGTTGTGTAAAACATAAAAACTTAAATAAAACTTTGTCAAAACTTCTGAAACTAGTTAAAATCAATAAGTTTTGATTGATTTCATATCGATTTTCAATAATTTCATTGTTTTTCTAATGTTTTCAAAGAGTTATTGATATTTACAAACTAGTGTTAAAAAGTAGTCAAAACAGCTAGATTTTGCATGTAAATCGCTATGTAATTAAAAGTTGTGTAAATCATAAAATCTTAAATAAAACTTTGTCAAACTTCATAAACTAGTTAAAATCAATAAGTTTTTATTGATTTCATATCGATTTTCAATAATTTCATTGTTTTTCTAATGTTTTCAAAGAGTTATTGATATTTACAAACTAGCGTTAAAAAGTAGTGAAAAAAGCTAGATTTTGCATGTAAATCGCTATATAATTAAAAGTTGTGTAAAACATAAAATCTTAAATAAAACTTTGTCAAAACTTCTGAAACTAGTTAAAATCAATAAGTTTTCATTGATTTCATATCGATTTTCAATAATTTCATTGTTTTTCTTATGTTTTCAAACAGTTATTGATATTTACAAACTAGCGTTAAAAAGTAGTGAAAAAAGCTAGATTTTGCATGTAAATCGCTATATAATTAAAAGTTGTGTAAAACATAAAAACTTAAATAAAACTTTGTCAAAACTTCTGAAACTAGTTAAAATCAATAAGTTTTGATTGATTTCATATCGATTTTCAATAATTTCATTGTTTTTCTAAAGTTTTCAAACAGTTATTGATATTTACAAACTAGCGTTAAAAAGTAATCAAAACAGCTAGATTTTTGCATGTAAATCGCTATGTAATTAAAAGTTGTGTAAATCATGAAATCTTAAATAAAACTTTGTCAAACTTCATAAACTAGTTAAAATCAATAAGTTTTTATTGATTTCATATCGATTTTCAATAATTTCATTGTTTTTCTTATGTTTTCAAACAGTTATTGATATTTACAAACTAGCGTTAAAAAGTAGTGAAAAAAGCTAGATTTTGCATGTAAATCGCTATGTAATTAAAAGTTGTGTAAAACATAAAAACTTAAATAAAACTTTGTCAAAACTTCTGAAACTAGTTAAAATCAATAAGTTTTGATTGATTTCATATCGATTTTCAATAATTTCATTGTTTTTCTAATGTTTTCAAAGAGTTATTGATATTTACAAACTAACGTTAAAAAGTAGTGAAAAAAGCTAGATTTTGCATGTAAATCGCTATGTAATTAAAAGTTGTGTAAAACATAAAATCTTAAATAAAACTTTGTCAAAACTTCTGAAACTAGTTAAAATCAATAAGTTTTTATTGATTTCATATCGATTTTCAATAATTTCATTGTTTTTCTTATGTTTTCAAACAGTTATTGATATTTACAAACTAGCGTTAAAAAGTAGTCAAAACAGCTTGATTTTTGCATGTAAATCGCTATGTAATTAAAAGTTGTGTAAAACATAAAAACTTAAATAAAACTTTGTCAAAACTTCTGAAACTAGTTAAAATCAATAAGTTTTTATTGATTTCATATCGATTTTCAATAATTTCATTGTTTTTCTTATGTTTACAAACAGTTATTGATATTTACAAACTAGTGTTAAAAAGTAGTGAAAAAAGCTAGATTTTGTATGTAAATCGCTATGTAATTTAAAGGTGTGTAAAACATAAAATCTTAAATAAAACTTTGTCAAACTTCTGAAACTAGTTAAAATCAATAAGTTTTGATTGATTTCATATCGATTTTCAATAATTTCATTGTTTTTCTAAAGTTTTCAAACAGTTATTGATATTTACAAACTAGCGTTAAAAAGTAATCAAAACAGCTAGATTTTTGCATGTAAATCGCTATGTAATTAAAAGTTGTGTAAATCATGAAATCTTAAATAAAACTTTGTCAAACTTCATAAACTAGTTAAAATCAATAAGTTTTTATTGATTTCATATCGATTTTCAATAATTTCATTGTTTTTCTTATGTTTTCAAACAGTTATTGATATTTACAAACTAGCGTTAAAAAGTAGTGAAAAAAGCTAGATTTTGCATGTAAATCGCTATGTAATTAAAAGTTGTGTAAAACATAAAAACTTAAATAAAACTTTGTCAAAACTTCTGAAACTAGTTAAAATCAATAAGTTTTTATTGATTTCATATCGATTTTCAATAATTTCATTGTTTTTCTTATGTTTTCAAACAGTTATTGATATTTACAAACTAGCGTTAAAAAGTAGTCAAAACAGCTTGATTTTTGCATGTAAATCGCTATATAATTAAAAGTTGTGTAAAACATAAAATCTTAAATAAAACTTTGTCAAAACTTCTGAAACTAGTTAAAATCAATAAGTTTTGATTGATTTCATATCGATTTTCAATAATTTCATTGTTTTTCTTATGTTTTCAAACAGTTATTGATATTTACAAACTAGTGTTAAAAAGTAGTGAAAAAAGCTAGATTTTGCATGTAAATCGCTATGTAATTAAAAGTTGTGTAAAACATAATATCTTAAATATAACATTGTCAAAACTTCTGAAACTAGTTAAAATCAATAAGTTTTGATTGATTTCATATCGATTTTCAATAATTTCATTGTTTTTCTTATGTTTTCAAACAGTTATTGATATTTACAAACTAGTGTTAAAAAGTAGTGAAAAAAGCTAGATTTTGTATGTAAATCGCTATGTAATTAAAAGTTGTGTAAAACATAAAATCTTAAATAAAACTTTGTCAAACTTCTGAAACTAGTTAAAATCAATAAGTTTTGATTGATTTCATATCGATTTTCAATAATTTCATTGTTTTTCTTATGTTTTCAAACAGTTATTGATATTTACAAACTAGTGTTAAAAAGTAGTGAAAAAAGCTAGATTTTGCATGTAAATCGCTATGTATTTAAAAGTTGTGTAAAACATAAAAACTTAAATAAAACTTTGTCAAAACTTCTGAAACTAGTTAAAATCAATAAGTTTTGATTGATTTCATATCGATTTTCAATAATTTCATTGTTTTTCTAATGTTTTAAAAGAGTTATTGATATTTACAAACTATGTTAAAAAGTAGTGAAAAAAGCTAGATTTTGCATGTAAATCGCTATATAATTAAAAGTTGTGTAAATCATAAAATCTTAAATAAAACTTTGTCAAACTTCATAAACTAGTTAAAATCAATAAGTTTTTCTTCATTTCATATCGATTTTCAATAATTTCATTGTTTTTCTTATGTTTTCAAACAGTTATTGATATTTAGAAACTAGCGTTAAAAAGTAGTGAAAAAAGCTAGATTTTGCATGTAAATCGCTATGTAATTAAAAGTTGTGTAAAACATAAAAACTTAAATAAAACTTTGTCAAAACTGCTGAAACTAGTTAAAATCAATAAGTTTTTATTGATTTCATATCGATTTTCAATAATTTCATTGTTTTTCTTATGTTTTCAAAGAGTTATTGATATTTACAAACTAGTGCTAAAAAGAAGTGAAAAAAGCTAGATTTTGTATGTAAATCGCTATGTAATTAAAAGTTGTGTAAAACATAAAATCTTAAATAAAACATTGTCAAACTTCTGAAACTAGTTAAAATCAATAAGTTTTGATTGATTTCATATCGATTTTCAATAATTTCATTGTTTTTCTTATGTTTTCAAACAGTTATGGATATTTACAAACTAGCGTTAAAAAGTAGTGAAAAAAGCTAGATTTTGCATGTAAATCGCTATGTATTTAAAAGTTGTGTAAAACATAAAAACTTAAATAAAACTTTGTCAAAACTTCTGAAACTAGTTAAAATCAATAAGTTTTGATTGATTTCATATCGATTTTCAATAATTTCATTGTTTTTCTTATGTTTTCAAACAGTTATTGATATTTACAAACTAGCGTTAAAAAGTAGTCAAAACAGCTTGATTTTTGCATGTAAATCGCTATGTAATTAAAAGTTGTGTAAAACATAAAATCTTAAATAAAACTTTGTCAAACTTCTGAAACTAGTTAAAATCAATAAATTTTGATTGATTTCATATCGATTTTCAATAATTTCATTGTTTTTCTAATGTTTTCAAAGAGTTATTGATATTTACAAACTAGCGTTAAAAATTAGTGAAAAAAGCTAGATTTTTGCATGTAAATCGCTATGTAATTAAAAGTTGTGGAAAACATAAAATCTTAAATAAAACTTTGTCAAACCTTCTGAAACTAGTTAAAATCAATAAGTTTTGATTGATTTCATATCGATTTTCAATAATTTCATTGTTTTTCTTATGTTTTCAAACAGTTATTGATATTTACAAACTAGTGTTAAAAAGTAGTGAAAAAAGCTAGATTTTGTATGTAAATCGCTATGTAATTAAAAGTTGTGTAAAACATAAAATCTTAAATAAAACTTTGTCAAACTTCTGAAACTAGTTAAAATCAATAAGTTTTGATTGATTTCATATCGATTTTCAATAATTTCATTGTTTTTCTTATGTTTTCAAACAGTTATTGATATTTACAAACTAGTGTTAAAAAGTAGTGAAAAAAGCTAGATTTTGCTTGTAAATCGCTATGTATTTAAAAGTTGTGTAAAACATAAAAACTTAAATAAAACTTTGTCAAAACTTCTGAAACTAGTTAAAATCAATAAGTTTTGATTGATTTCATATCGATTTTCAATAATTTCATTGTTTTTCTAATGTTTTAAAAGAGTTATTGATATTTACAAACTATGTTAAAAAGTAGTGAAAAAAGCTAGATTTTGCATGTAAATCGCTATGTAATTAAAAGTTGTGTAAATCATAAAATTTTAAATAAAACTTTGTCAAACTTCATAAACTAGTTAAAATCAATAAGTTTTTCTTGATTTCATATCGATTTTCAATAATTTCATTGTTTTTCTTATGTTTTCAAACAGTTATTGATATTTACAAACTAGTGTTAAAAAGTAGTGAAAAAAGCTAGATTTTGCATGTAAATCGCTATGTATTTAAAAGTTGTGTAAAACATAAAAACTTAAATAAAACTTTGTCAAAACTTCTGAAACTAGTTAAAATCAATAAGTTTTGATTGATTTCATATCGATTTTCAATAATTTCATTGTTTTTCTAATGTTTTCAAAGAGTTATTGATATTTACAAACTAACGTTAAAAAGTAGTGAAAAAAGCTAGATTTTGCATGTAAATCGCTATGTAATTAAAAGTTGTGTAAAACATAAAATCTTAAATAAAACTTTGTCAAAACTTCTGAAACTAGTTAAAATCAATAAGTTTTGATTGATTTCATATCGATTTTCAATAATTTCATTGTTTTTCTTATGTTTTCAAACAGTTATTGATATTTACAAACTAGTGTTAAAAAGTAGTGAAAAAAGCTAGATTTTGCATGTAAATCGCTATGTAATTAAAAGTTGTGTAAAACATAATATCTTAAATATAACTTTGTCAAAACTTCTGAAACTAGTTAAAATCAATAAGTTTTGATTGATTTCATATCGATTTTCAATAATTTCATTGTTTTTCTTATGTTTTCAAACAGTTATTGATATTTACAAACTAGTGTTAAAAAGTAGTGAAAAAAGCTAGATTTTGTATGTAAATCGCTATGTAATTAAAAGTTGTGTAAAACATAAAATCTTAAATACAACTTTGTCAAACTTCTGAAACTAGTTAAAATCAATAAGTTTTGATTGATTTCATATCGATTTTCAATAATTTCATTGTTTTTCTTATGTTTTCAAACAGTTATGGATATTTACAAAATAGCGTTAAAAAGTAGTGAAAAAAGCTAGATTTTGCATGTAAATCGCTATGTATTTAAAAGTTGTGTAAAACATAAAAACTTAAATAAAACTTTGTCAAAACTTCTGAAACTAGTTAAAATCAATAAGTTTTGATTGATTTCATATCGATTTTCAATAATTTCATTGTTTTTCTTATGTTTTCAAACAGTTATTGATATTTACAAACTAGCGTTAAAAAGTAGTCAAAACAGCTTGATTTTTGCATGTAAATCGCTATGTAATTAAAAGTTGTGTAAAACATAAAATCTTAAATAAAACTTTGTCAAACTTCTGAAACTAGTTAAAATCAATAAATTTTGATTGATTTCATATCGATTTTCAATAATTTCATTGTTTTTCTAATGTTTTCAAAGAGTTATTGATATTTACAAACTAGCGTTAAAAATTAGTGAAAAAAGCTAGATTTTTGCATGTAAATCGCTATGTAATTAAAAGTTGTGTAAAACATAAAATCTTAAATAAAACTTTGTCAAAACTTCTGAAACTAGTTAAAATCAATAAGTTTTGATTGATTTCATATCGATTTTCAATAATTTCATTGTTTTTCTTATGATTTCAAACAGTTATTGATATTTACAAACTAGCGTTAAAAAGTAGTCAAAACAGCTTGATTTTTGCATGTAAATCGCTATGTAATTAAAAGTTGTGTAAAACATAAAATCTTAAATAAAACTTTGTCAAACTTCTGAAACTAGTTAAAATCAATAAATTTTGATTGATTTCATATCGATTTTCAATAATTTCATTGTTTTTCTAATGTTTTCAAAGAGTTATTGATATTTACAAACTAGCGTTAAAAATTAGTGAAAAAAGCTAGATTTTTGCATGTAAATCGCTATGTAATTAAAAGTTGTGTAAAACATAAAATCTTAAATAAAACTTTGTCAAAACTTCTGAAACTAGTTAAAATCAATAAGTTTTGATTGATTTCATATCGATTTTCAATAATTTCATTGTTTTTCTTATGTTTTCAAACAGTTATTGATATTTACAAACTAGTGTTAAAAAGTAGTGAAAAAAGCTAGATTTTGCATGTAAATCGCTATGTAATTAAAAGTTGTGTAAAACATAATATCTTAAATATAACTTTGTCAAAACTTCTGAAACTAGTTAAAATCAATAAGTTTTGATTGATTTCATATCGATTTTCAATAATTTCATTGTTTTTCTTATGTTTTCAAACAGTTATTGATATTTACAAACTAGCGTTAAAAAGTAGTGAAAAAAGCTAGATTTTGCATGTAAATCGCTATGTAATTAAAAGTTGTGTAAAACATAAAAACTTAAATAAAACTTTGTCAAAACTTCTGAAACTAGTTAAAATCAATAAGTTTTGATTGATTTCATATCGATTTTCAATAATTTCATTGTTTTTCTTATGTTTTCAAAGAGTTATTGATATTTACAAACTAGTGCTAAAAAGTAGTGAAAAAAGCTAGATTTTGTATGTAAATCGCTATGTAATTAAAAGTTGTGTAAAACATAAAATCTTAAATAAAACTTTGTCAAACTTCTGAAACTAGTTAAAATCAATAAGTTTTGATTGATTTCATATCGATTTTCAATAATTTCATTGTTTTTCTTATGTTTTCAAACAGTTATGGATATTTACAAACTAGCGTTAAAAAGTAGTGAAAAAAGCTAGATTTTGCATGTAAATCGCTATGTATTTAAAAGTTGTGTAAAACATAAAAACTTAAATAAAACTTTGTCAAAATTTCTGAAACTAGTTAAAATCAATAAGTTTTGATTGATTTCATATCGATTTTCAATAATTTCATTGTTTTTCTAATGTTTTCAAAGAGTTATTGATATTTACAAACTAGTGTTAAAAAGTAGTCAAAACAGCTAGATTTTGCATGTAAATCGCTATGTAATTAAAAGTTGTGTAAATCATAAAATCTTAAATAAAACTTTGTCAAACTTCATAAACTAGTTAAAATCAATAAGTTTTTATTGATTTCATATCGATTTTCAATAATTTCATTGTTTTTCTAATGTTTTCAAAGAGTTATTGATATTTACAAACTAGCGTTAAAAAGTAGTCAAAACAGCTTGATTTTTGCATGTAAATCGCTATGTAATTAAAAGTTGTGTAAAACATAAAATCTTAAATAAAACTTTGTCAAACTTCTGAAACTAGTTAAAATCAATAAATTTTGATTGATTTCATATCGATTTTCAATAATTTCATTGTTTTTCTAATGTTTTCAAAGAGTTATTGATATTTACAAACTAGCGTTAAAAATTAGTGAAAAAAGCTAGATTTTTGCATGTAAATCGCTATGTAATTAAAAGTTGTGTAAAACATAAAATCTTAAATAAAACTTTGTCAAAACTTCTGAAACTAGTTAAAATCAATAAGTTTTGATTGATTTCATATCGATTTTCAATAATTTCATTGTTTTTCTTATGTTTTCAAACAGTTATTGATATTTACAAACTAGTGTTAAAAAGTAGTGAAAAAAGCTAGATTTTGCATGTAAATCGCTATGTAATTAAAAGTTGTATAAAACATAATATCTTAAATATAACTTTGTCAAAACTTCTGAAACTAGTTAAAATCAATAAGTTTTGATTGATTTCATATCGATTTTCAATAATTTCATTGTTTTTCTTATGTTTTCAAACAGTTATTGATATTTACAAACTAGCGTTAAAAAGTAGTGAAAAAAGCTAGATTTTTCATGTAAATCGCTATGTAATTAAAAGTTGTGTAAAACATAAAAACTTAAATAAAACTTTGTCAAAACTTCTGAAATTAGTTAAAATCAATAAGTTTTGATTGATTTCATATCGATTTTCAATAATTTCATTGTTTTTCTTATGTTTTCAAAGAGTTATTGATATTTACAAACTAGTGCTAAAAAGTAGTGAAAAAAGCTAGATTTTGTATGTAAATCGCTATGTAATTAAAAGTTGTGTAAAACATAAAATCTTAAATAAAACTTTGTCAAACTTCTGAAACTAGTTAAAATCAATAAGTTTTGATTGATTTCATATCGATTTTCAATAATTTCATTGTTTTTCTTATGTTTTCAAACAGTTATGGATATTTACAAACTAGCGTTAAAAAGTAGTGAAAAAAGCTAGATTTTGCATGTAAATCGCTATGTATTTAAAAGTTGTGTAAAACATAAAAACTTAAATAAAACTTTGTCAAAATTTCTGAAACTAGTTAAAATCAATAAGTTTTGATTGATTTCATATCGATTTTCAATAATTTCATTGTTTTTCTAATGTTTTCAAAGAGTTATTGATATTTACAAACTAACGTTAAAAAGTAGTGAAAAAAGCTAGATTTTGCATGTAAATCGCTATGTAATTAAAAGTTGTGTAAAACATAAAATCTTAAATAAAACTTTGTCAAAACTTCTGAAACTAGTTAAAATCAATAAGTTTTGATTGATTTCATATCGATTTTCAATAATTTCATTGTTTTTCTTATGTTTTCAAACAGTTATTGATATTTACAAACTAGCGTTAAAAAGTAGTCAAAACAGCTTGATTTTTGCATGTAAATCGCTATGTAATTAAAAGTTGTGTAAAACATAAAATCTTAAATAAAACTTTGTCAAACTTCTGAAACTAGTTAAAATCAATAAATTTTGATTGATTTCATATCGATTTTCAATAATTTCATTGTTTTTCTAATGTTTTCAAAGAGTTATTGATATTTACAAACTAGCGTTAAAAATTAGTGAAAAAAGCTAGATTTTTGCATGTACATCGCTATGTAATTAAAAGTTGTGTAAAACATAAAATCTTAAATAAAACTTTGTCAAAACTTCTGAAACTAGTTAAAATCAATAAGTTTTGATTGATTTCATATCGATTTTCAATAATTTCATTGTTTTTCTTATGTTTTCAAACAGTTATTGATATTTACAAACTAGTGTTAAAAAGTAGTGAAAAAAGCTAGATTTTGCATGTAAATCGCTATGTAATTAAAAGTTGTGTAAAACATAATATCTTAAATATAACTTTGTCAAAACTTCTGAAACTAGTTAAAATCAATAAGTTTTGATTGATTTCATATCGATTTTCAATAATTTCATTGTTTTTCTTATGTTTTCAAACAGTTATTGATATTTACAAACTAGTGTTAAAAAGTAGTGAAAAAAGCTAGATTTTGTATGTAAATCGCTATGTAATTAAAAGTTGTGTAAAACATAAAATCTTAAATAAAACTTTGTCAAACTTCTGAAACTAGTTAAAATCAATAAGTTTTGATTGATTTCATATCGATTTTCAATAATTTCATTGTTTTTCTTATGTTTTCAAACAGTTATTGATATTTACAAACTAGTGTTAAAAAGTAGTGAAAAAAGCTAGATTTTGCATGTAAATCGCTATGTATTTAAAAGTTGTGTAAAACATAAAAACTTGAATAAAACTTTGTCAAAACTTCTGAAACTAGTTAAAATCAATAAGTTTTGATTGATTTCATATCGATTTTCAATAATTTCATTGTTTTTCTAATGTTTTCAAAGAGTTATTGATATTTACAAACTAGTGTTAAAAAGTAGTCAAAACAGCTAGATTTTGCATGTAAATCGCTATGTAATTAAAAGTTGTGTAAATCATAAAATCTTAAATAAAACTTTGTCAAACTTCATAAACTAGTTAAAATCAATAAATTTTGATTGATTTCATATCGATTTTCAATAATTTCATTGTTTTTCTAATGTTTACAAAGAGTTATTGATATTTACAAACTAGCGTTAAAAATTAGTGAAAAAAGCTAGATTTTTGCATGTAAATCGCTATGTAATTAAAAGTTGTGTAAAACATAAAAACTTAAATAAAACTTTGTCAAAACTTCTGAAACTAGTTAAAATCAATAAGTTTTGATTGATTTCATATCGATTTTCAATAATTTCATTGTTTTTCTTATGTTTTCAAACAGTTATTGATATTTACAAACTAGTGTTAAAAAGTAGTGAAAAAAGCTAGATTTTGCATGTAAATCGCTATGTAATTAAAAGTTGTGTAAAACATAATATCTTAAATATAACTTTGTCAAAACTTCTGAAACTAGTTAAAATCAATAAGTTTTGATTGATTTCATATCGATTTTCAATAATTTCATTGTTTTTCTTATCTTTTCAAACAGTTATTGATATTTACAAACTAGTGTTAAAAAGTAGTGAAAAAAGCTAGATTTTGTATGTAAATCGCTATGTAATTAAAAGTTGTGTAAAACATAAAATCTTAAATAAAACTTTGTCAAACTTCTGAAACTAGTTAAAATCAATAAGTTTTGATTGATTTCATATCGATTTTCAATAATTTCATTGTTTTTCTTATGTTTTCAAACAGTTATTGATATTTACAAACTAGTGTTAAAAAGTAGTGAAAAAAGCTAGATTTTGCATGTAAATCGCTATGTATTTAAAAGTTGTGTAAAACATAAAAACTTAAATAAAACTTTGTCAAAACTTCTGAAACTAGTTAAAATCAATAAGTTTTGATTGATTTCATATCGATTTTCAATAATTTCATTGTTTTTCTAATGTTTTAAAAGAGTTATTGATATTTACAAACTATGTTAAAAAGTAGTGAAAAAAGCTAGATTTTGCATGTAAATCGCTATGTAATTAAAAGTTGTGTAAATCATAAAATCTTAAATAAAACTTTGTCAAACTTCATAAACTATTTAAAATCAATAAGTTTTTCTTGATTTCATATCGATTTTCAATAATTTCATTGGTTTTCTTATGTTTTCAAACAGTTATTGATATTTACAAACTAGCGTTAAAAAGTAGTGAAAAAAGCTAGATTTTGTATGTAAATCGCTATGTAATTAAAAGTTGTGTAAAACATAAAAACTTAAATAAAACTTTGTCAAAACTTCTGAAACTAGTTAAAATCAATAAGTTTTGATTGATTTCATATCGATTTTCAATAATTTCATTCTTTTTCTAATGTTTTCAAAGAGTTATTGATATTTACAAACTAGTGTTAAAAAGTAGTGAAAAAAGCTAGATTTTGTATGTAAATCGCTATGTAATTAAAAGTTGTGTAAAACATAAAATCTTAAATAAAACTTTGTCAAACTTCTGAAACTAGTTAAAATCAATAAGTTTTGATTGATTTCATATCGATTTTCAATAATTTCATTGTTTTTCTTATGTTTTCAAACAGTTATTGATATTTACAAACTAGTGTTAAAAAGTAGTGAAAAAAGCTAGATTTTGCATGTAAATCGCTATGTATTTAAAAGTTGTGTAAAACATAAAAACTTAAATAAAACTTTGTCAAAACTTCTGAAACTAGTTAAAATCAATAAGTTTTGATTGATTTCATATCGATTTTCAATAATTTCATTGTTTTTCTAATGTTTTCAAAGAGTTATTGATATTTACAAACTAGTGTTAAAAAGTAGTCAAAACAGCTAGATTTTGCATGTAAATCGCTATGTAATTAAAAGTTGTGTAAATCATAAAATCTTAAATAAAACTTTGTCAAACTTCATAAACTAGTTAAAATCAATAAATTTTGATTGATTTCATATCGATTTTCAATAATTTCATTGTTTTTCTAATGTTTACAAAGAGTTATTGATATTTACAAACTAGCGTTAAAAATTAGTGAAAAAAGCTAGATTTTTGCATGTAAATCGCTATGTAATTAAAAGTTGTGTAAAACATAAAAACTTAAATAAAACTTTGTCAAAACTTCTGAAACTAGTTAAAATCAATAAGTTTTGATTGATTTCATATCGATTTTCAATAATTTCATTGTTTTTCTTATGTTTTCAAACAGTTATTGATATTTACAAACTAGTGTTAAAAAGTAGTGAAAAAAGCTAGATTTTGCATGTAAATCGCTATGTAATTAAAAGTTGTGTAAAACATAATATCTTAAATATAACTTTGTCAAAACTTCTGAAACTAGTTAAAATCAATAAGTTTTGATTGATTTCATATCGATTTTCAATAATTTCATTGTTTTTCTTATGTTTTCAAACAGTTATTGATATTTACAAACTAGTGTTAAAAAGTAGTGAAAAAAGCTAGATTTTGTATGTAAATCGCTATGTAATTAAAAGTTGTGTAAAACATAAAATCTTAAATAAAACTTTGTCAAACTTCTGAAACTAGTTAAAATCAATAAGTTTTGATTGATTTCATATCGATTTTCAATAATTTCATTGTTTTTCTTATGTTTTCAAACAGTTATTGATATTTACAAACTAGTGTTAAAAAGTAGTGAAAAAAGCTAGATTTTGCATGTAAATCGCTATGTATTTAAAAGTTGTGTAAAACATAAAAACTTAAATAAAACTTTGTCAAAACTTCTGAAACTAGTTAAAATCAATAAGTTTTGATTGATTTCATATCGATTTTCAATAATTTCATTGTTTTTCTAATGTTTTAAAAGAGTTATTGATATTTACAAACTAGCGTTAAAAATTAGTGAAAAAAGCTAGATTTTTGCATGTAAATCGCTATGTAATTAAAAGTTGTGTAAAACATAAAATCTTAAATAAAACTTTGTCAAAACTTCTGAAACTAGTTAAAATCAATAAGTTTTGATTGATTTCATATCGATTTTCAATAATTTCATTGTTTTTCTTATGTTTTCAAACAGTTATTGATATTTACAAACTAGTGTTAAAAAGTAGTGAAAAAAGCTAGATTTTGCATGTAAATCGCTATGTAATTAAAAGTTGTGTAAAACATAATATCTTAAATATAACTTTGTCAAAACTTCTGAAACTAGTTAAAATCAATAAGTTTTGATTGATTTCATATCGATTTTCAATAATTTCATTGTTTTTCTTATGTTTTCAAACAGTTATTGATATTTACAAACTAGTGTTAAAAAGTAGTGAAAAAAGCTAGATTTTGTATGTAAATCGCTATGTAATTAAAAGTTGTGTAAAACATAAAATCTTAAATAAAACTTTGTCAAACTTCTGAAACTAGTTAAAATCAATAAGTTTTGATTGATTTCATATCGATTTTCAATAATTTCATTGTTTTTCTTATGTTTTCAAACAGTTATTGATATTTACAAACTAGTGTTAAAAAGTAGTGAAAAAAGCTAGATTTTGCATGTAAATCGCTATGTATTTAAAAGTTGTGTAAAACATAAAAACTTAAATAAAACTTTGTCAAAACTTCTGAAACTAGTTAAAATCAATAAGTTTTGATTGATTTCATATCGATTTTCAATAATTTCATTGTTTTTCTAATGTTTTCAAAGAGTTATTGATATTTACAAACTAGTGTTAAAAAGTAGTCAAAACAGCTAGATTTTGCATGTAAATCGCTATGTAATTAAAAGTTGTGTAAATCATAAAATCTTAAATAAAACTTTGTCAAACTTCATAAACTAGTTAAAATCAATAAATTTTGATTGATTTCATATCGATTTTCAATAATTTCATTGTTTTTCTAATGTTTACAAAGAGTTATTGATATTTACAAACTAGTGTTAAAAAGTAGTGAAAAAAGCTAGATTTTGCATGTAAATCGCTATGTAATTAAAAGTTGTGTAAAACATAATATCTTAAATATAACTTTGTCAAAACTTCTGAAACTAGTTAAAATCAATAAGTTTTGATTGATTTCATATCGATTTTCAATAATTTCATTGTTTTTCTTATGTTTTCAAACAGTTATTGATATTTACAAACTAGTGTTAAAAAGTAGTGAAAAAAGCTAGATTTTGTATGTAAATCGCTATGTAATTAAAAGTTGTGTAAAACATAAAATCTTAAATAAAACTTTGTCAAACTTCTGAAACTAGTTTAAATCAATAAGTTTTGATTGATGTCATATCGATTTTCATTAATTTCATTGTTTTTCTTATGTTTTCAAAGAGTTATTGATATTTACAAACTAGTGTTAAAAAGTAGTGAAAAAAGCTAGATTTTGCATGTAAATCGCTATGTATTTAAAAGTTGTGTAAAACATAAAAACTTAAATAAAACTTTGTCAAAACTTCTGAAACCAGTTAAAATCAATAAGTTTTGATTGATTTCATATCGATTTTCAATAATTTCATTGTTTTTCTAATGTTTTAAAAGAGTTATTGATATTTACAAACTATGTTAAAAAGTAGTGAAAAAAGCTAGATTTTGCATGTAAATCGCTATGTAATTAAAAGTTGTGTAAATCATAAAATCTTAAATAAAACTTTGTCAAACTTCATAAACTAGTTAAAATCAATAAATTTTGATTGATTTCATATCGATTTTCAATAATTTCATTGTTTTTCTAATGTTTACAAAGAGTTATTGATATTTACAAACTAGTGTTAAAAAGTAGTGAAAAAAGCTAGATTTTGCATGTAAATCGCTATGTAATTAAAAGTTGTGTAAAACATAATATCTTAAATATAACTTTGTCAAAACTTCTGAAACTAGTTAAAATCAATAAGTTTTGATTGATTTCATATCGATTTTCAATAATTTCATTGTTTTTCTTATGTTTTCAAACAGTTATTGATATTTACAAACTAGTGTTAAAAAGTAGTGAAAAAAGCTAGATTTTGTATGTAAATCGCTATGTAATTAAAAGTTGTGTAAAACATAAAATCTTAAATAAAACTTTGTCAAACTTCTGAAACTAGTTAAAATCAATAAGTTTTGATTGATGTCATATCGATTTTCAATAATTTCATTGTTTTTCTTATGTTTTCAAAGAGTTATTGATATTTACAAACTAGTGTTAAAAAGTAGTGAAAAAAGCTAGATTTTGCATGTAAATCGCTATGTATTTAAAAGTTGTGTAAAACATAAAAACTTAAATAAAACTTTGTCAAAACTTCTGAAACTAGTTAAAATCAATAAGTTTTGATTGATTTCATATCGATTTTCAATAATTTCATTGTTTTTCTAATGTTTTAAAAGAGTTATTGATATTTACAAACTATGTTAAAAAGTAGTGAAAAAAGCTAGATTTTGCATGTAAATCGCTATGTAATTAAAAGTTGTGTAAATCATAAAATCTTAAATAAAACTTTGTCAAACTTCATAAACTATTTAAAATCAATAAGTTTTTCTTGATTTCATATCGATTTTCAATAATTTCATTGTTTTTCTTATGTTTTCAAACAGTTATTGATATTTACAAACTAGCGTTAAAAAGTAGTGAAAAAAGCTAGATTTTGCATGTAAATCGCTATGTAATTAATAGTTGTGTAAAACATAAAATCTTAAATAAAACTTTGTCAAACTTCTGAAACTAGTTAAAATCAATAAGTTTTGATTGATTTCATATCGATTTTCAATAATTTCATTGTTTTTCTTATGTTTTCAAACAGTTATGGATATTTACAAACTAGCGTTAAAAAGTAGTGAAAAAAGCTAGATTTTGCATGTAAATCGCTATGTATTTAAAAGTTGTGTAAAACATAAAAACTTAAATAAAACTTTGTCAAAACTTCTGAAACTAGTTAAAATCAATAAGTTTTGATTGATTTCATATCGATTTTCAATAATTTCATTGTTTTTCTAATGTTTTCAAAGAGTTATTGATATTTACAAACTAGTGTTAAAAAGTAGTCAAAACAGCGAGATTTTGCATGTAAATCGCTATGTAATTAAAAGTTGTGTAAATCATAAAATCTTAAATAAAACTTTGTCAAACTTCTGAAACTAGTTAAAATCAATAAGTTTTGATTGATTTCATATCGATTTTCAATAATTTCATTGTTTTTCTTATGTTTTCAAAGAGTTATTGATATTTACAAACTAGTGTTAAAAAGTAGTGAAAAAAGCTAGATTTTGCATGTAAATCGCTATGTATTTAAAAGTTGTGTAAAACATAAAAACTTAAATAAAACTTTGTCAAAACTTCTGAAACTAGTTAAAATCAATAAGTTTTGATTGATTTCATATCGATTTTCAATAATTTCATTGTTTTTCTAATGTTTTAAAAGAGTTATTGATATTTACAAACTATGTTAAAAAGTAGTGAAAAAAGCTAGATTTTGCATGTAAATCGCTATGTAATTAAAAGTTGTGTAAATCATAAAATCTTAAATAAAACTTTGTCAAACTTCATAAACTATTTAAAATCAATAAGTTTTTCTTGATTTCATATCGATTTTCAATAATTTCATTGTTTTTCTTATGTTTTCAAACAGTTATTGATATTTACAAACTAGCGTTAAAAAGTAGTGAAAAAAGCTAGATTTTGCATGTAAATCGCTATGTAATTAAAAGTTGTGTAAAACATAAAAACTTAAATAAAACTTTGTCAAAACTTCTGAAACTAGTTAAAATCAATAAGTTTTTATTGATTTCATATCGATTTTCAATAATTTCATTGTTTTTCTTATGTTTTCAAAGAGTTATTGATATTTACAAACTAGTGCTAAAAAGTAGTGAAAAAAGCTAGATTTTGTATGTAAATCGCTATGTAATTAAAAGTTGTGTAAAACATAAAATCTTAAATAAAACTTTGTCAAACTTCTGAAACTAGTTAAAATCAATAAGTTTTGATTGATTTCATATCGATTTTCAATAATTTCATTGTTTTTCTTATGTTTTCAAACAGTTATGGATATTTACAAACTAGCGTTAAAAAGTAGTGAAAAAAGCTAGATTTTGCATGTAAATCGCTATGTATTTAAAAGTTGTGTAAAACATAAAAACTTAAATAAAACTTTGTCAAAACTTCTGAAACTAGTTAAAATCAATAAGTTTTGATTGATTTCATATCGATTTTCAATAATTTCATTGTTTTTCTAATGTTTTCAAAGAGTTATTGATATTTACAAACTAGTGTTAAAAAGTAGTCAAAACAGCTAGATTTTGCATGTAAATCGCTATGTAATTAAAAGTTGTGTAAATCATAAAATCTTAAATAAAACTTTGTCAAACTTCATAAACTAGTTAAAATCAATAAGTTTTTATTGATTTCATATCGATTTTCAATAATTTCATTGTTTTTCTAATGTTTTCAAAGAGTTATTGATATTTACAAACTAGCGTTAAAAAGTAGTGAAAAAAGCTAGATTTTGCATGTAAATCGCTATATAATTAAAAGTTGTGTAAAACATAATATCTAAAATATAACTTTGTCAAAACTTCTGAAACTAGTTAAAATCAATAAGTTTTGATTGATTTCATACCGATTTTCAATAATTTCATTGTTTTTCTTATGTTTTCAAACAGTTATTGATATTTACAAACTAGTGTTAAAAAGTAGTGAAAAAAGCTAGATTTTGCATGTAAATCGCTATGTATTTAAAAGTTGTGTAAAACATAAAAACTTAAATAAAACTTTGTCAAAACTTCTGAAACTAGTTAAAATCAATAAGTTTTGATTGATTTCATATCGATTTTCAATAATTTCATTGTTTTTCTAATGTTTTCAAAGAGTTATTGATATTTACAAACTAGTGTTAAAAAGTATTCAAAACAGCTAGATTTTGCATGTAAATCGCTATGTAATTAAAAGTTGTGTAAATCATAAAATCTTAAATAAAACTTTGTCAAACTTCATAAACTATTTAAAATCAATAAGTTTTTCTTGATTTCATATCGATTTTCAATAATTTCATTGTTTTTCTTATGTTTTCAAACAGTTATTGATATTTACAAACTAGCGTTAAAAAGTAGTGAAAAAAGCTAGATTTTGCATGTAAATCGCTATGTAATTAAAAGTTGTGTAAAACATAAAAACTTAAATAAAACTTTGTCAAAACTTCTGAAACTAGTTAAAATCAATAAGTTTTTATTGATTTCATATCGATTTTCAATAATTTCATTGTTTTTCTTATGTTTTCAAAGAGTTATTGATATTTACAAACTAGTGCTAAAAAGTAGTGAAAAAAGCTAGATTTTGTATGTAAATCGCTATGTAATTAAAAGTTGTGTAAAACATAAAATCTTAAATAAAACTTTGTCAAACTTCTGAAACTAGTTAAAATCAATAAGTTTTGATTGATTTCATATCGATTTTCAATAATTTCATTGTTTTTCTTATGTTTTCAAACAGTTATGGATATTTACAAACTAGCGTTAAAAAGTAGTGAAAAAAGCTAGATTTTGCATGTAAATCGCTATGTATTTAAAAGTTGTGTAAAACATAAAAACTTAAATAAAACTTTGTCAAAACTTCTGAAACTAGTTAAAATCAATAAGTTTTGATTGATTTCATATCGATTTTCAATAATTTCATTGTTTTTCTAATGTTTTCAAAGAGTTATTGATATTTACAAACTAGTGTTAAAAAGTAGTCAAAACAGCTAGATTTTGCATGTAAATCGCTATGTAATTAAAAGTTGTGTAAATCATAAAATCTTAAATAAAACTTTGTCAAACTTCTGAAACTAGTTAAAATCAATAAGTTTTGATTGATGTCATATCGATTTTCAATAATTTCATTGTTTTTCTTATGTTTTCAAAGAGTTATTGATATTTACAAACTAGTGTTAAAAAGTAGTGAAAAAAGCTAGATTTTGCATGTAAATCGCTATGTATTTAAAAGTTGTGTAAAACATAAAAACTTAAATAAAACTTTGTCAAAACTTCTGAAACTAGTTAAAATCAATAAGTTTTGATTGATTTCATATCGATTTTCAATAATTTCATTGTTTTTCTAATGTTTTAAAAGAGTTATTGATATTTACAAACTATGTTAAAAAGTAGTGAAAAAAGCTAGATTTTGCATGTAAATCGCTATGTAATTAAAAGTTGTGTAAATCATAAAATCTTAAATAAAACTTTGTCAAACTTCATAAACTATTTAAAATCAATAAGTTTTTCTTGATTTCATATCGATTTTCAATAATTTCATTGTTTTTCTTATGTTTTCAAACAGTTATTGATATTTACAAACTAGCGTTAAAAAGTAGTGAAAAAAGCTAGATTTTGCATGTAAATCGCTATGTAATTAAAAGTTGTGTAAAACATAAAAACTTAAATAAAACTTTGTCAAAACTTCTGAAACTAGTTAAAATCAATAAGTTTTTATTGATTTCATATCGATTTTCAATAATTTCATTGTTTTTCTTATGTTTTCAAAGAGTTATTGATATTTACAAACTAGTGCTAAAAAGTAGTGAAAAAAGCTAGATTTTGTATGTAAATCGCTATGTAATTAAAAGTTGTGTAAAACATAAAATCTTAAATAAAACTTTGTCAAACTTCTGAAACTAGTTAAAATCAATAAGTTTTGATTGATTTCATATCGATTTTCAATAATTTCATTGTTTTTCTTATGTTTTCAAACAGTTATGGATATTTACAAACTAGCGTTAAAAAGTAGTGAAAAAAGCTAGATTTTGCATGTAAATCGCTATGTATTTAAAAGTTGTGTAAAACATAAAAACTTAAATAAAACTTTGTCAAAACTTCTGAAACTAGTTAAAATCAATAAGTTTTGATTGATTTCATATCGATTTTCAATAATTTCATTGTTTTTCTAATGTTTTCAAAGAGTTATTGATATTTACAAACTAGTGTTAAAAAGTAGTCAAAACAGCTAGATTTTGCATGTAAATCGCTATGTAATTAAAAGTTGTGTAAATCATAAAATCTTAAATAAAACTTTGTCAAACTTCATAAACTAGTTAAAATCAATAAGTTTTTATTGATTTCATATCGATTTTCAATAATTTCATTGTTTTTCTAATGTTTTCAAAGAGTTATTGATATTTACAAACTAGTGTTAAAAAGTAGTGAAAAAAGCTAGATTTTGTATGTAAATCGCTATGTATTTAAAAGTTGTGTAAAACATAAAAACTTAAATAAAACTTTGTCAAAACTTCTGAAACTAGTTAAAATCAATAAGTTTTGATTGATTTCATATCGATTTTCAATAATTTCATTGTTTTTCTAATGTTTTCAAAGAGTTATTGATATTTACAAACTAACGTTAAAAAGTAGTGAAAAAAGCTAGATTTTGCATGTAAATCGCTATGTAATTAAAAGTTGTGTAAAACATAAAATCTTAAATAAAACTTTGTCAAAACTTCTGAAACTAGTTAAAATCAATAAGTTTTGATTGATTTCATATCGATTTTCAATAATTTCATTGTTTTTCTTATGTTTTCAAACAGTTATTGATATTTACAAACTAGTGTTAAAAAGTAGTGAAAAAAGCTAGATTTTGTATGTAAATCGCTATGTAATTAAAAGTTGTGTAAAACATAAAATCTTAAATAAAACTTTGTCAAACTTCTGAAACTAGTTAAAATCAATAAGTTTTGATTGATTTCATATCGATTTTCAATAATTTCATTGTTTTTCTTATGTTTTCAAACAGTTATTGATATTTACAAACTAGTGTTAAAAAGTAGTGCAAAAAGCTAGATTTTGCATGTAAATCGCTATGTAATTAAACGTTGTGTAAAACATAAAAACTTAAATAAAACTTTGTCAAACTTCATAAACTAGTTAAAATCAATAAATTTTGATTGATTTCATATCGATTTTCAATAATTTCATTGTTTTTCTAATGTTTACAAAGAGTTATTGATATTTACAAACTAGTGTTAAAAAGTAGTGAAAAAAGCTAGATTTTGCATGTAAATCGCTATGTAATTAAAAGTTGTGTAAAACATAATATCTTAAATATAACTTTGTCAAAACTTCTGAAACTAGTTAAAATCAATAAGTTTTGATTGATTTCATATCGATTTTCAATAATTTCATTGTTTTTCTTATGTTTTCAAACAGTTATTGATATTTACAAACTAGCGTTAAAAAGTAGTGAAAAAAGCTAGATTTTGCATGTAAATCGCTATGTATTTAAAAGTTTTGTAAAACATAAAATCTTAAATAAAACTTTGTCAAACTTCTGAAACTAGTTAAAATCAATAAGTTTTGATTGATTTCATATCGATTTTCAATAATTTCATTGTTTTTCTAATGTTTTCAAAGAGTTATTGATATTTACAAACTAGCGTTAAAAAGTAATCAAAACAGCTAGATTTTTGCATGTAAATCGCTATGTAATTAAAAGTTGTGTAAATCATAAAATCTTAAATAAAACTTTGTTAAACTTCATAAACTAGTTAAAATCAATAAGTTTTTATTGATTTCATATCGATTTTCAATAATTTCATTGTTTGTCTTATGTTTTCAAACAGTTATTGATATTTACAAACTAGCGTTAAAAAGTAGTGAAAAAAGCTAGATTTTGCATGTAAATCGCTATGTAATTAAAAGTTGAGTAAAACATAAAAACTTAAATAAAACTTTGTCAAAACTTCTGAAACTAGTTAAAATCAATAAGTTTTTATTGATTTCATATCGATTTTCAATAATTTCATTGTTTTTCTTATGTTTTCAAAGAGTTATTGATATTTACAAACTAGTGTTAAAAAGTAGTGAAAAAAGCTAGATTTTGTATGTAAATCGCTATGTATTTAAAAGTTGTGTAAAACATAAAAAACTTAAATAAAACTTTGTCAAAACTTCTGAAACTAGTTAAAATCAATAAGTTTTGATTGATTTCATATCGATTTTCAATAATTTCATTGTTTTTCTTATGTTTTCAAACAGTTATTGATATTTACAAACTAGCGTTAAAAAGTAGTGAAAAAAGCTAGATTTTGCATGTAAATCGCTATATAATTAAAAGTTGTGTAAAACATAAAAACTTAAATAAAACTTTGTCAAAACTTCATAAACTAGTTAAAATCAATAAGTTTTTATTGATTTCATATCGATTTTCAATAATTTCATTGTTTTTCTTATGTTTTCAAAAAGTTATTGATATTTACAAACTAGCGTTAAAAAGTAGTCAAAACAGCTTGATTTTTGCATGTAAATCGCTATGTAATTAAAAGTTGTGTAAAACATAAAATCTTAAATAAAACTTTGTCAAACTTCTGAAACTAGTTAAAATCAATAAGTTTTGATTGATTTCATATCGATTTTCAATAATTTCATTGTTTTTCTAAAGTTTTCAAACAGTTATTGATATTTACAAACTAGTGTTAAAAAGTAGTGAAAAAAGCTAGATTTTGCATGTAAATCGCTATGTATTTAAAAGTTGTGTAAAACATAAAAACTTAAATAAAACTTTGTCAAAACTTCTGAAACTAGTTAAAATCAATAAGTTTTGATTAATTTCATATCGATTTTCAATAATTTCATTGTTTTTCTAATGTTTTCAAAGAGTTATTGATATTTACAAACTAACGTTAAAAAGTAGTGAAAAAAGCTAGATTTTGCATGTAAATCGCTATGTAATTAAAAGTTGTGTAAAACATAAAATCTTAAATAAAACTTTGTCAAAACTTCTGAAACTAGTTAAAATCAATAAGTTTTGATTGATTTCATATCGATTTTCAATAATTTCATTGTTTTTCTTATGTTTTCAAAGAGTTATTGATATTTACAAACTAGCGTTAAAAAGTAGTCAAAACAGCTTGATTTTTGCATGTAAATCGCTATGTAATTAAAAGTTGTGTAAAACATAAAATCTTAAATAAAACTTTGTCAAACTTCTGAAACTAGTTAAAATCAATAAGTTTTGATTGATTTCATATCGATTTTCAATAATTTCATTGTTTTTCTTATGTTTTCAAAGAGTTATTGATATTTACAAACTAGTGTTAAAAAGTAGTGAAAAAAGCTAGATTTTGTATGTAAATCGCTATGTAATTAAAAGTTGTGTAAAACATAAAATCTTAAATAAAACTTTGTCAAAACTTCTGAAACTAGTTAAAATCAATAAGTTTTGATTGATTTCATATCGATTTTCAATAATTTCATTGTTTTTCTTATGTTTTCAAACAGTTATTGATATTTACAAACTAGCGTTAAAAAGTAGTGAAAAAATCTAGATTTTGCATGTAAATCGCTATATAATTAAAAGTTGTGTAAAACATAAAAACTTAAATAAAACTTTGTCAAAACTTCTGAAACTAGTTAAAATCAAGAAGTTTTGATTGATTTCATATCGATTTTCAATAATTTCATTGTTTTTCTAAAGTTTTCAAACAGTTATTGATATTTACAAACTAGCGTTAAAAAGTAATCAAAACAGCTAGATTTTTGCATGTAAATCGCTATGTAATTAAAAGTTGTGTAAATCATAAAATCTTAAATAAAACTTTGTCAAACTTCATAAACTAGTTAAAATCAATAAGTTTTTATTGATTTCATATCGATTTTCAATAATTTCATTGTTTGTCTTATGTTTTCAAACAGTTATTGATATTTACAAACTAGCGTTAAAAAGTAGTGAAAAAAGCTAGATTTTGCATGTAAATCGCTATGTAATTAAAAGTTGTGTAAAACATAAAAACTTAAATAAAACTTTGTCAAAACTTCTGAAACTAGTGAAAATCAATAAGTTTTTATTGATTTCATATCGATTTTCAATAATTTCATTGTTTTTCTTATGTTTTCAAAGAGTTATTGATATTTACAAACTAGTGTTAAAAAGTAGTGAAAAAAGCTAGATTTTGTATGTAAATCGCTATGTATTTAAAAGTTGTGTAAAACATAAAAACTTAAATAAAACTTTGTCAAAACTTCTGAAACTAGTTAAAATCAATAAGTTTTGATTGATTTCATATCGATTTTCAATAATTTCATTGTTTTTCTAAAGTTTTCAAACAGTTATTGATATTTACAAACTAGCGTTAAAAAGTAATCAAAACAGCTAGATTTTTGCATGTAAATCGCTATGTAATTAAAAGTTGTGTAAATCATAAAATCTTAAATAAAACTTTGTCAAACGTCATAAACTAGTTAAAATCAATAAGTTTTTATTGATTTCATATCGATTTTCAATAATTTCATTGTTTGTCTTATGTTTTCAAACAGTTATTGATATTTACAAACTAGCGTTAAAAAGTAGTGAAAAAAGCTAGATTTTGCATGTAAATCGCTATGTAATTAAAAGTTGTGTAAAACATAAAAACTTAAATAAAACTTTGTCAAAACTTCTGAAACTAGTTAAAATCAATAAGTTTTTATTGATTTCATATCGATTTTCAATAATTTCATTGTTTTTCTTATGTTTTCAAAGAGTTATTGATATTTACAAACTAGTGTTAAAAAGTAGTGAAAAAAGGTAGATTTTGTATGTAAATCGCTATGTATTTAAAAGTTGTGTAAAACATAAAAACTTAAATAAAACTTTGTCAAAACTTCTGAAACTAGTTAAAATCAATAAGTTTTGATTGATTTCATATCGATTTTCAATAATTTCATTGTTTTTCTAATGTTTTCAAAGAGTTATTGATATTTACAAACTAAGTTAAAAAGTAGTGAAAAAAGCTAGATTTTGCATGTAAATCGCTATGTAATTAAAAGTTGTGTAAATCATAAAATCTTAAATAAAACTTTGTCAAACTTCATAAACTAGTTAAAATCAATAAGTTTTTATTGATTTCATATCGATTTTCAATAATTTCATTGTTTTTCTTATGTTTTCAAACAGTTATTGATATTTACAAACTAGCGTTAAAAAGTAGTGAAAAAAGCTAGATTTTGCATGTAAATCGCTATGTAATTAAAAGTTGTGTAAAACATAAAAACTTAAATAAAACTTTGTCAAAACTTCTGAAACTAGTTAAAATCAATAAGTTTTGATTGATTTCATATCGATTTTCAATAATTTCATTGTTTTTCTAATGTTTTCAAAGAGTTATTGATATTTACAAACTAACGTTAAAAAGTAGTGAAAAAAGCTAGATTTTGCATGTAAATCGCTATGTAATTAAAAGTTGTGTAAAACATAAAATCTTAAATAAAACTTTGTCAAAACTTCTGAAACTAGTTAAAATCAATAAGTTTTGATTGATTTCATATCGATTTTCAATAATTTCATTGTTTTTCTTATGTTTTCAAACAGTTATTGATATTTACAAACTAGCGTTAAAAAGTAGTCAAAACAGCTTGATTTTTGCATGTAAATCGCTATGTAATTAAAAGTTGTGTAAAACATAAAATCTTAAATAAAACTTTGTCAAACTTCTGAAACTAGTTAAAATCAATAAGTTTTGATTGATTTCATATCGATTTTCAATAATTTCATTGTTTTTCTAAAGTTTTCAAACAGTTATTGATATTTACAAACTAGCGTTAAAAAGTAGTCAAAACAGCTAGATTTTTGCATGTAAATCGCTATGTAATTAAAAGTTGTGTAAAACATAAATTCTTAAATAAAACTTTGTCAAACTTCTGAAACTAGTTAAAATCAATAAGTTTTGATTGATTTCATATCGATTTTCAATAATTTCATTGTTTTTCTTATATTTTCAAAGAGTTATTGATATTTACAAACTAGCGTTAAAAAGTAGTGAAAAAAGCTAGATTTTGCATGTAAATCGCTATGTAATTAAAAGTTGTGTAAATCATAAAATCTTAAATAAAACTTTGTCAAACTTCATAAACTAGTTAAAATCAATAAGTTTTTATTGATTTCATATCGATTTTCAATAATTTCATTGTTTTTCTTATATTTTCAAACAGTTATTGATATTTACAAACTAGCGTTAAAAAGTAGTGAAAAAAGCTAGATTTTGCATGTAAATCGCTATGTAATTAAAAGTTGTGTAAAACATAAAATCTTAAATAAAACTTTGTCAAAACTTCTGAAACTAGTTAAAATCAATAAGTTTTGATTGATTTCATATCGATTTTCAATAATTTCATTGTTTTTCTTATGTTTTCAAAGAGTTATTGATATTTACAAACTAGTGTTAAAAAGTAGTGAAAAAAGCTAGATTTTGTATGTAAATCGCTATGTATTTAAAAGTTGTGTAAAACATAAAAACTTAAATAAAACTTTGTCAAAACTTCTGAAACTAGTTAAAATCAATAAGTTTTGATTGATTTCATATCGATTTTCAATAATTTCATTGTTTTTCTAATGTTTTCAAAGAGTTATTGATATTTACAAACTATGTTAAAAAGTAGTGAAAAAAGCTAGATTTTGCATGTAAATCGCTATGTAATTAAAAGTTGTGTAAATCATAAAATCTTAAATAAAACTTTGTCAAACTTCATAAACTAGTTAAAATCAATAAGTTTTTATTGATTTCATATCGATTTTCAATAATTTCATTGTTTTTCTTATGTTTTCAAACAGTTATTGATATTTACAAACTAGCGTTAAAAAGTAGTGAAAAAAGCTAGATTTTGCATGTAAATCGCTATGTAATTAAAAGTTGTGTAAAACATAAAAACTTAAATAAAACTTTGTCAAAACTTCTGAAACTAGTTAAAATCAATAAGTTTTGATTGATTTCATATCGATTTTCAATAATTTCATTGTTTTTCTTATGTTTTCAAAGAGTTATTGATATTTACAAACTAGTGTTAAAAAGTAGTGAAAAAAGCTAGATTTTGTATGTAAATCGCTATGTAATTAAAAGTTGTGTAAAACATAAAATCTTAAATAAAACTTTGTCAAAACTTCTGAAACTAGTTAAAATCAATAAGTTTTGATTGATTTCATATCGATTTTCAATAATTTCATTGTTTTTCTTATGTTTTCAAACAGTTATTGATATTTACAAACTAGCGTTAAAAAGTAGTGAAAAAAGCTAGATTTTGCATGTAAATCGCTATATAATTAAAAGTTGTGTAAAACATAAAAACTTAAATAAAACTTTGTCAAAACTTCTGAAACTAGTTAAAATCAATAAGTTTTGATTGATTTCATATCGATTTTCAATAATTTCATTGTTTTTCTAAAGTTTTCAAACAGTTATTGATATTTACAAACTAGCGTTAAAAAGTAGTGAAAAAAGCTAGATTTTTGCATGTAAATCGCTATGTAATTAAAAGTTGTGTAAATCATAAAATCTTAAATAAAACTTTGTCAAACTTCATAAACTAGTTAAAATCAATAAGTTTTTATTGATTTCATATCGATTTTCAATAATTTCATTGTTTTTCTTATGTTTTCAAACAGTTATTGATATTTAGAAACTAGCGTTAAAAAGTAGTGAAAAAAGCTAGATTTTGCATGTAAATCGCTATGTAATTAAAAGTTGTGTAAAACATAAAAACTTAAATAAAACTTTGTCAAAACTTCTGAAACTAGTTAAAATCAATAAGTTTTTATTGATTTCATATCGATTTTCAATAATTTCATTGTTTTTCTAATGTTTTCAAAGAGTTATTGATATTTACAAACTAGTGTTAAAAAGTAGTCAAAACAGCTAGATTTTGCATGTAAATCGCTATGTAATTAAAAGTTGTGTAAATCATAAAATCTTAAATAAACCTTTGTCAAACTTCATAAACTAGTTAAAATCAATAAGTTTTTATTGATTTCATATCGATTTTCAATAATTTCATTGTTTTTCTAATGTTTTCAAAGAGTTATTGATATTTACAAACTAGCGTTAAAAAGTAGTGAAAAATGCTAGATTTTGCATGTAAATCGCTATATAATTAAAAGTTGTGTAAAACATAATATCTTAAATATAACTTTGTCAAAACTTCTGAAACTAGTTAAAATCAATAAGTTTTGATTGATTTCATATCGATTTTCAATAATTTCATTGTTTTTCTTATGTTTTCAAACAGTTATTGATATTTACAAACTAGTGTTAAAAAGTAGTGAAAAAAGATAGATTTTGCATGTAAATCGCTATGTATTTAAAAGTTGTGTAAAACATAAAAACTTAAATAAAACTTTGTCAAAACTTCTGAAACTAGTTAAAATCAATAAGTTTTGATTGATTTCATATCGATTTTCAATAATTTCATTGTTTTTCTTATGTTTTCAAACAGTTATTGATATTTACAAACTAGCGTTAAAAAGTAGTGAAAAAAGCTAGATTTTGCATGTAAATCGCTATGTAATTAAAAGTTGTGTAAAACATAAAAACTTAAATAAAACTTTGTCAAACTTCATAAACTAGTTAAAATCAATAAGTTTTTATTGATTTCATATCGATTTTCAATAATTTCATTGTTTTTCTTATGTTTTCAAAGAGTTATTGATATTTACAAACTAGTGTTAAAAAGTAGTGAAAAAAGCTAGATTTTGTATGTTAATCGCTATGTAATTAAAAGTTGTGTAAAACATAAAATCTTAAATAAAACTTTGTCAAAACTTCTGAAACTAGTTAAAATCAATAAGTTTTGATTGATTTCATATCGATTTTCAATAATTTCATTGTTTTTCTAATGTTTTCAAAGAGTTATTGATATTTACAAACTAACGTTAAAAAGTAGTGAAAAAAGCTAGATTTTGCATGTAAATCGCTATGTAATTAATAGTTGTGGAAAACATAAAATCTTAAATAAAACTTTGTCAAAACTTCTGAAACTAGTTAAAATCAATAAGTTTTTATTGATTTCATATCGATTTTCAATAATTTCATTGTTTTTCTTATGTTTTCAAAGAGTTATTGATATTTACAAACTAGTGTTAAAAAGTAGTGAAAAAAGCTAGATTTTGTATGTTAATCGCTATGTAATTAAAAGTTGTGTAAAACATAAAATCTTAAATAAAACTTTGTCAAAACTTCTGAAACTAGTTAAAATCAATAAGTTTTGATTGATTTCATATCGATTTTCAATAATTTCATTGTTTTTCTAATGTTTTCAAAGAGTTATTGATATTTACAAACTAACGTTAAAAAGTAGTGAAAAAAGCTAGATTTTGCATGTAAATCGCTATGTAATTAATAGTTGTGGAAAACATAAAATCTTAAATAAAACTTTGTCAAAACTTCTGAAACTAGTTAAAATCAATAAGTTTTGATTGATTTCATATCGATTTTCAATAATTTCATTGTTTTTCTTATGTTTTCAAACAGTTATTGATATTTACAAACTAGCGTTAAAAAGTAGTCAAAACAGCTTGATTTTTGCATGTAAATCGCTATGTAATTAAAAGTTGTGTAAAACATAAAATCTTAAATAAAACTTTGTCAAACTTCAGAAACTAGTTAAAATCAATAAGTTTTGATTGATTTCATATCGATTTTCAATAATTTCATTGTTTTTCTAATGTTTTCAAAGAGTTATTGATATTTACAAACTAACGTTAAAAAGTAGTGAAAAAAGCTAGATTTTGCATGTAAATCGCTATGTAATTAATAGTTGTGGAAAACATAAAATCTTAAATAAAACTTTGTCAAAACTTCTGAAACTAGTTAAAATCAATAAGTTTTGATTGATTTCATATCGATTTTCAATAATTTCATTGTTTTTCTTATGTTTTCAAACAGTTATTGATATTTACAAACTAGCGTTAAAAAGTAGTCAAAACAGCTTGATTTTTGCATGTAAATCGCTATGTAATTAAAAGTTGTGTAAAACATAAAATCTTAAATAAAACTTTGTCAAACTTCAGAAACTAGTTAAAATCAATAAGTTTTGATTGATTTCATATCGATTTTCAATAATTTCATTGTTTTTCTAAAGTTTTCAAACAGTTATTGATATTTACAAACTAGCGTTAAAAAGTAGTCAAAACAGCTAGATTTTTGCATGTAAATCGCTATGTAATTAAAAGTTGTGTAAAACATAAATTCTTAAATAAAACTTTGTCAAACTTCTGAAACTAGTTAAAATCAATAAGTTTTTATTGATTTCATATCGATTTTCAATAATTTCATTGTTTTTCTTATGTTTTCAAAGAGTTATTGATATTTACAAACTAGTGTTAAAAAGTAGTGAAAAAAGCTAGATTTTGTATGTAAATCGCTATGTAATTAAAAGTTGTGTAAAACATAAAATCTTAAATAAAACTTTGTCAAAACTTCTGAAACTAGTTAAAATCAATAAGTTTTGATTGATTTCATATCGATTTTCAATAATTTCATTGTTTTTCTTATGTTTTCAAACAGTTATTGATATTTACAAACTAGCGTTAAAAAGTAGTGAAAAAAGCTAGATTTTGCATGTAAATCGCTATATAATTAAAAGTTGTGTAAAACATAAAAACTTAAATAAAACTTTGTCAAAACTTCTGAAACTAGTTAAAATCAATAAGTTTTGATTGATTTCATATCGATTTTCAATAATTTCATTGTTTTTCTAAAGTTTTCAAACAGTTATTGATATTTACAAACTAGCGTTAAAAAGTAATCAAAACAGCTAGATTTTTGCATGTAAATCGCTCTGTAATTAAAAGTTGTGTAAATCATAAAATCTTAAATAAAACTTTGTCAAACTTCATAAACTAGTTAAAATCAATAAGTTTTTATTGATTTCATATCGATTTTCAATAATTTCATTGTTTTTCTTATGTTTTCAAACAGTTATTGATATTTACACACTAGCGTTAAAAAGTAGTGAAAAAAGCTAGATTTTGCATGTAAATCGCTATGTAATTAAAAGTTGTGTAAAACATAAAAACTTAAATAAAACTTTGTCAAAACTTCTGAAACTAGTTAAAATCAATAAGTTTTTATTGATTTCATATCGATTTTCAATAATTTCATTGTTTTTCTTATGTTTTCAAAGAGTTATTGATATTTACAAACTAGTGTTAAAAAGTAGTGAAAAAAGCTAGATTTTGTATGTAAATCGCTATGTAATTAAAAGTTGTGTAAAACATAAAATCTTAAATAAAACTTTGTCAAACTTCATAAACTAGTTAAAATCAATAAGTTTTGATTGATTTCATATCGATTTTCAATAATTTCATTGTTTTTCTTATGTTTTCAAACAGTTATTGATATTTACAAACTAGCGTTAAAAAGTAGTGAAAAAAGCTAGATTTTGCATGTAAATCGCTATGTAATTAAAAGTTGTGTAAAACATAAAAACTTAATAAAACTTTGTCAAAACTTCTGAAACTAGTTAAAATCAATAAGTTTTGATTGATTTCATATCGATTTTCAATAATTTCATTGTTTTTCTAATGTTTTCAAAGAGTTATTGATATTTACAAACTAACGTTAAAAAGTAGTGAAAAAAGCTAGATTTTGCATGTAAATCGCTATGTAATTAAAAGTTGTGTAAAACATAAAATCTTAAATAAAACTTTGTCAAAACTTCTGAAACTAGTTAAAATCAATAAGTTTTGATTGATTTCATATCGATTTTCAATAATTTCATTGTTTTTCTTATGTTTTCAAACAGTTATTGATATTTACAAACTAGCGTTAAAAAGTAGTCAAAACAGCTTGATTTTTGCATGTAAATCGCTATGTAATTAAAAGTTGTGTAAAACATAAAATCTTAAATAAAACTTTGTCAAACTTCATTAACTAGTTAAAATCAATAAGTTTTTATTGATTTCATATCGATTTTCAATAATTTCATTGTTTTTCTTATGTTTTCAAATAGTTATTGATATTTACAAACTAGCGTTAAAAAGTAGTGAAAAAAGCTAGATTTTGCATGTAAATCGCTATGTATTTAAAAGTTGTGTAAAACATAAAAACTTAAATAAAACTTTGTCAAAACTTCTGAAACTAGTTAAAATCAATAAGTTTTGATTGATTTCATATCGATTTTCAATAATTTCATTGTTTTTCTAAAGTTTTCAAACAGTTATTGATATTTACAAACTAGCGTTAAAAAGTAATCAAAACAGCTAGATTTTTGCATGTAAATCGCTATGTAATTAAAAGTTGTGTAAATCATAAAATCTGAAATAAAACTTTGTCAAACTTCATAAACTAGTTAAAATCAATAAGTTTTTATTGATTTCATATCGATTTTCAATAATTTCATTGTTTTTCTTATGTTTTCAAACAGTTATTGATATTTACAAACTAGCGTTAAAAAGTAGTGAAAAAAGCTAGATTTTGCATGTAAATCGCTATGTAATTAAAAGTTGTGTAAAACATAAAAACTTAAATAAAACTTTGTCAAAACTTCTGAAACTAGTTAAAATCAATAAGTTTTTATTGATTTCATATCGATTTTCAATAATTTCATTGTTTTTCTTATGTTTTCAAAGAGTTATTGATATTTACAAACTAGTGTTAAAAGTAGTGAAAAAAGCTAGATTTTGTATGTAAATCGCTATGTAATTAAAAGTTGTGTAAAACATAAAATCTTAAATAAAACTTTGTCAAAACTTCTGAAACTAGTTAAAATCAATAAGTTTTGATTGATTTCATATCGATTTTCAATAATTTCATTGTTTTTCTTATGTTTTCAAACAGTTATTGATATTTACAAACTAGCGTTAAAAAGTAGTGAAAAAAGCTAGATTTTGCATGTAAATCGCTATATAATTAAAAGTTGTGTAAAACATAAAAACTTAAATAAAACTTTGTCAAAACTTCTGAAACTAGTTAAAATCAATAAGTTTTGATTGATTTCATATCGATTTTCAATAATTTCATTGTTTTTCTAAAGTTTTCAAACAGTTATTGATATTTACAAACTAGCGTTAAAAAGTAATCAAAACAGCTAGATTTTTGCATGTAAATCGCTATGTAATTAAAAGTTGTGTAAATCATAAAATCTTAAATAAAACTTTGTCAAAACTTCTGAAACTAGTTAAAATCAATAAGTTTTGATTGATTTCATATCGATTTTCAATAATTTCATTGTTTTTCTAATGTTTTCAAAGAGTTATTGATATTTACAAACTAACGTTAAAAAGTAGTGAAAAAAGCTAGATTTTGCATGTAAATCGCTATGTAATTAAAAGTTGTGTAAAACATAAAATCTTAAATAAAACTTTGTCAAAACTTCTGAAACTAGTTAAAATCAATAAGTTTTGATTGATTTCATATCGATTTTCAATAATTTCATTGTTTTTCTTATGTTTTCAAACAGTTATTGATATTTACAAACTAGCGTTAAAAAGTAGTCAAAACAGCTTGATTTTTGCATGTAAATCGCTATGTAATTAAAAGTTGTGTAAAACATAAAATCTTAAATAAAACTTTGTCAAACTTCTGAAACTAGTTAAAATCAATAAATTTTGATTGATTTCATATCGATTTTCAATAATTTCATTGTTTTTCTAATGTTTTCCAAGAGTTATTGATATTTACAAACTAGCGTTAAAAATTAGTGAAAAAAGCTAGATTTTTGCATGTAAATCGCTATGTAATTAAAAGTTGTGTAAAACATAAAATCTTAAATAAAACTTTGTCAAAACTTCTGAAACTAGTTAAAATCAATAAGTTTTGATTGATTTCATATCGATTTTCAATAATTTCATTGTTTTTCTTATGTTTTCAAACAGTTATTGATATTTACAAACTAGTGTTAAAAAGTAGTGAAAAAAGCTAGATTTTGCATGTAAATCGCTATGTAATTAAAAGTTGTGTAAAACATAATATCTTAAATATAACTTTGTCAAAACTTCTGAAACTAGTTAAAATCAATAAGTTTTTATTGATTTCATATCGATTTTCAATCATTTCATTGTTTTTCTAATGTTTTCAAAGAGTTATTGATATTTACAAACTAGCGTTAAAAAGTAGTGAAAAAAGCTAGATTTTGCATGTAAATCGCTATATAATTAAAAGTTGTGTAAAACATAATATCTTAAATATAACTTTGTCAAAACTTCTGAAACTAGTTAAAATCAATAAGTTTTGATTGATTTCATATCGATTTTCAATAATTTCATTGTTTTTCTTATGTTTTCAAACAGTTATTGATATTTACAAACTAGTGTTAAAAAGTAGTGAAAAAAGCTAGATTTTGCATGTAAATCGCTATGTATTTAAAAGTTGTGTAAAACATAAAAACTTAAATAAAACTTTGTCAAAACTTCTGAAACTAGTTAAAATCAATAAGTTTTGATTGATTTCATATCGATTTTCAATAATTTCATTGTTTTTCTAATGTTTTCAAAGTGTTATTTATATTTACAAACTATGTTAAAAAGTAGTGAAAAAAGCTAGATTTTGCATGTAAATCGCTATGTAATTAAAAGTTGTGTAAATCATAAAATCTTAAATAAAACTTTGTCAAACTTCATAAACTAGTTAAAATCAATAAGTTTTTATTGATTTCATATCGATTTTCAATAATTTCATTGTTTTTCTTATGTTTTCAAACAGTTATTGATATTTACAAACTAGCGTTAAAAAGTAATGAAAAAAGCTAGATTTTGCATGTAAATCGCTATGTAATTAAAAGTTGTGTAAAACATAAAAACTTAAATTAAACTTTGTCAAAACTTCTGAAACTAGTTAAAATCAATAAGTTTTTATTGATTTCATATCGATTTTCAATAATTTCATTGTTTTTCTTATGTTTTCAAAGAGTTATTGATATTTACAAACTAGTGTTAAAAAGTCGTGAAAAAAGCTAGATTTTGTATGTAAATCGCTATGTAATTAAAAGTTGTGTAAAACATAAAATCTTAAATAAAACTTTGTCAAACTTCATAAACTAGTTAAAATCAATAAGTTTTTATTGATTTCATATCGATTTTCAATAATTTCATTGTTTTTCTTATGTTTTCAAACAGTTATTGATATTTACAAACTAACGTTAAAAAGTAGTGAAAAAAGCTAGATTTTGCATGTAAATCGCTATGTAATTAAAAGTTGTGTAAAACATAAAATCTTAAATAAAACTTTGTCAAAACTTCTGAAACTAGTTAAAATCAATAAGTTTTTATTGATTTCATATCGATTTTCAATAATTTCATTGTTTTTCTTATGTTTTCAAAGAGTTATTGATATTTAGAAACTAGTGTTAAAAAGTAGTGAAAAAAGCTAGATTTTGTATGTAAATCGCTATGTAATTAAAAGTTGTGTAAAACATAAAATCTTAAATAAAACTTTGTCAAACTTCATAAACTAGTTAAAATCAATAAGTTTTGATTGATTTCATATCGATTTTCAATAATTTCATTGTTTTTCTAAAGTTTTCAAACAGTTATTGATATTTACAAACTAGTGTTAAAAAGTAGTGAAAAAAGCTAGATTTTGTATGTAAATCGCTATGTATTTAAAAGTTGTGTAAAACATAAAAACTTAAATAAAACTTTGTCAAAACTTCTGAAACTAGTTAAAATCAATAAGTTTTGATTGATTTCATATCGATTTTCAATAATTTCATTGTTTTTCTAATGTTTTCAAAGAGTTATTGATATTTACAAACTATGTTAAAAAGTAGTGAAAAAAGCTAGATTTTGCATGTAAATCGCTATGTAATTAAAAGTTGTGTAAATCATAAAATCTTAAATAAAACTTTGTCAAACTTCATAAACTAGTTAAAATCAATAAGTTTTTATTGATTTCATATCGATTTTCAATAATTTCATTGTTTTTCTTATGTTTTCAAACAGTTATTGATATTTACAAACTAGCGTTAAAAAGTAGTGAAAAAAGCTAGATTTTGCATGTAAATCGTTATGTAATTAAAAGTTGTGTAAAACATAAAAACTTAAATAAAACTTTGTCAAAACTTCTGAAACTAGTTAAAATCAATAAGTTTTTATTGATTTCATATCGATTTTCAATAATTTCATTGTTTTTCTTATGTTTTCAAAGAGTTATTGATATTTACAAACTAGTGTTAAAAAGTAGTGAAAAAAGCTAGATTTTGTATGTACATCGCTATGTAATTAAAAGTTGTGTAAAACATAAAATCTTAAATAAAACTTTGTCAAACTTCATAAACTAGTTAAAATCAATAAGTTTTTATTGATTTCATATCGATTTTCAATAATTTCATTGTTTTTCTTATGTTTTCAAACAGTTATTGATATTTACAAACTAACGTTAAAAAGTAGTGAAAAAAGCTAGATTTTGCATGTAAATCGCTATGTAATTAAAAGTTGTGTAAAACATAAAATCTTAAATAAAACTTTGTCAAAACTTCTGAAACTAGTTAAAATCAATAAGTTTTTATTGATTTCATATCGATTTTCAATAATTTCATTGTTTTTCTTATGTTTTCAAAGAGTTATTGATATTTACAAACTAGTGTTAAAAAGTCGTGAAAAAAGCTAGATTTTGTATGTAAATCGCTATGTAATTAAAAGTTGTGTAAAACATAAAATCTTAAATAAAACTTTGTCAAACTTCATAAACTAGTTAAAATCAATAAGTTTTTATTGATTTCATATCGATTTTCAATAATTTCATTGTTTTTCTTATGTTTTCAAACAGTTATTGATATTTACAAACTAACGTTAAAAAGTAGTGAAAAAAGCTAGATTTTGCATGTAAATCGCTATGTAATTAAAAGTTGTGTAAAACATAAAATCTTAAATAAAACTTTGTCAAAACTTCTGAAACTAGTTAAAATCAATAAGTTTTTATTGATTTCATATCGATTTTCAATAATTTCATTGTTTTTCTTATGTTTTCAAAGAGTTATTGATATTTAGAAACTAGTGTTAAAAAGTAGTGAAAAAAGCTAGATTTTGTATGTAAATCGCTATGTAATTAAAAGTTGTGTAAAACATAAAATCTTAAATAAAACTTTGTCAAACTTCATAAACTAGTTAAAATCAATAAGTTTTGATTGATTTCATATCGATTTTCAATAATTTCATTGTTTTTCTAAAGTTTTCAAACAGTTATTGATATTTACAAACTAGTGTTAAAAAGTAGTGAAAAAAGCTAGATTTTGTATGTAAATCGCTATGTATTTAAAAGTTGTGTAAAACATAAAAACTTAAATAAAACTTTGTCAAAACTTCTGAAACTAGTTAAAATCAATAAGTTTTGATTGATTTCATATCGATTTTCAATAATTTCATTGTTTTTCTAATGTTTTCAAAGAGTTATTGATATTTACAAACTATGTTAAAAAGTAGTGAAAAAAGCTAGATTTTGCATGTAAATCGCTATGTAATTAAAAGTTGTGTAAATCATAAAATCTTAAATAAAACTTTGTCAAACTTCATAAACTAGTTAAAATCAATAAGTTTTTATTGATTTCATATCGATTTTCAATAATTTCATTGTTTTTCTTATGTTTTCAAACAGTTATTGATATTTACAAACTAGCGTTAAAAAGTAGTGAAAAAAGCTAGATTTTGCATGTAAATCGTTATGTAATTAAAAGTTGTGTAAAACATAAAAACTTAAATAAAACTTTGTCAAAACTTCTGAAACTAGTTAAAATCAATAAGTTTTTATTGATTTCATATCGATTTTCAATAATTTCATTGTTTTTCTTATGTTTTCAAAGAGTTATTGATATTTACAAACTAGTGTTAAAAAGTAGTGAAAAAAGCTAGATTTTGTATGTACATCGCTATGTAATTAAAAGTTGTGTAAAACATAAAATCTTAAATAAAACTTTGTCAAACTTCATAAACTAGTTAAAATCAATAAGTTTTTATTGATTTCATATCGATTTTCAATAATTTCATTGTTTTTCTTATGTTTTCAAACAGTTATTGATATTTACAAACTAACGTTAAAAAGTAGTGAAAAAAGCTAGATTTTGCATGTAAATCGCTATGTAATTAAAAGTTGTGTAAAACATAAAATCTTAAATAAAACTTTGTCAAAACTTCTGAAACTAGTTAAAATCAATAAGTTTTTATTGATTTCATATCGATTTTCAATAATTTCATTGTTTTTCTTATGTTTTCAAAGAGTTATTGATATTTACAAACTAGTGTTAAAAAGTAGTGAAAAAAGCTAGATTTTGTATGTAAATCGCTATGTAATTAAAAGTTGTGTAAAACATAAAATCTTAAATAAAACTTTGTCAAACTTCATAAACTAGTTAAAATCAATAAGTTTTTATTGATTTCATATCGATTTTCAATAATTTCATTGTTTTTCTTATGTTTTCAAACAGTTATTGATATTTACAAACTAACGTTAAAAAGTAGTGAAAAAAGCTAGATTTTGCATGTAAATCGCTATGTAATTAAAAGTTGTGTAAAACATAAAATCTTAAATAAAACTTTGTCAAAACTTCTGAAACTAGTTAAAATCAATAAGTTTTGATTGATTTCATATCGATTTTCAATAATTTCATTGTTTTTCTTATGTTTTCAAACAGTTATTGATATTTACAAACTAGCGTTAAAAAGTAGTCAAAACAGCTTGATTTTTGCATGTAAATCGCTATGTAATTAAAAGTTGTGTAAAACATAAAATCTTAAATAAAACTTTGTCAAACTTCTGAAACTAGTTAAAATCAATAAGTTTTGATTGATTTCATATCGATTTTCAATAATTTCATTGTTTTTCTAAAGTTTTCAAACAGTTATTGATATTTACAAACTAGCGTTAAAAAGTAGTGAAAAAAGCTAGATTTTGCATGTAAATCGCTATGTATTTAAAAGTTGTGTAAAACATAAAAACTTAAATAAAACATAGTCAAAACTTCTGAAACCAGTTAAAATCAATAAGTTTTGATTGATTTCATATCGATTTTCAATAATTTCATTGTTTTTCTAATGTTTTCAAAGAGTTATTGATATTTACAAACTATGTTAAAAAGTAGTGAAAAAAGCTAGATTTTGCATGTAAATCGCTATGTAATTAAAAGTTGTGTAAATCATAAAATCTTAAATAAAACTTTGTCAAAACTTCTGAAACTAGTTAAAATCAATAAGTTTTGATTGATTTCATATCGATTTTCAATAATTTCATTGTTTTTCTTATGTTTTCAAACAGTTATTGATATTTACAAACTAGCGTTAAAAAGTAATCAAAGCTAGATTTTTGCATGTAAATCGCTATGTAATTAAAAGTTGTGTAAATCATAAAATCTTAAATAAAACTTTGTCAAACTTCATAAACTAGTTAAAATCAATAAGTTTTTATTGATTTCATATCGATTTTCAATAATTTCATTGTTTTTCTTATGTTTTCAAACAGTTATTGATATTTACAAACTAGCGTTAAAAAGTAGTGAAAAAAGCTAGATTTTGCATGTAAATCGCTATGTAATTAAAAGTTGTGTAAAACATAAAAACTTAAATAAAACTTTGTCAAAACTTCTGAAACTAGTTAAAATCAATAAGTTTTGATTGATTTCATATCGATTTTCAATAATTTCATTGTTTTTCTTATGTTTTCAAAGAGTTATTGATATTTACAAACTAGTGTTAAAAAGTAGTGAAAAAAGCTAGATTTTGTATGTAAATCGCTATGTATTTAAAAGTTGTGTAAAACATAAAAACTTAAATAAAACTTTGTCAAAACTTCTGAAACTAGTTAAAATCAATAAGTTTTGTTTGATTTCATATCGATTTTCAATAATTTCATTGTTTTTCTAATGTTTTCAAAGAGTTATTGATATTTACAAACTATGTTAAAAAGTAGTGAAAAAAGCTAGATTTTGCATGTAAATCGCTATGTAATTAAAAGTTGTGTAAATCATAAAATCTTAAATAAAACTTTGTCAAACTTCATAAACTAGTTAAAATCAATAAGTTTTTATTGATTTCATATCGATTTTCAATAATTTCATTGTTTTTCTTATGTTTTCAAACAGTTATTGATATTTACAAACTAGCGTTTAAAAGTAGTGAAAAAAGCTAGATTTTGCATGTAAATCGCTATGTAATTAAAAGTTGTGTAAAACATAAAAACTTAAATAAAACTTTGTCAAAACTTCTGAAACTAGTTAAAATCAATAAGTTTTTATTGATTTCATATCGATTTTCAATAATTTCATTGTTTTTCTTATGTTTTCAAAGAGTTATTGATATTTACAAACTAGTGTTAAAAAGTAGTGAAAAAAGCTAGATTTTGTATGTAAATCGCTATGTAATTAAAAGTTGTGTAAAACATAAAATCTTAAATAAAACTTTGTCAAACTTCATAAACTAGTTAAAATCAATAAGTTTTTATTGATTTCATATCGATTTTCAATAATTTCATTGTTTTTCTTATGTTTTCAAACAGTTATTGATATTTACAAACTAGCGTTAAAAAGTAGTGAAAAAAGCTAGATTTTGCATGTAAATCGCTATGTAATTAAAAGTTGTGTAAAACATAAAAACTTAAATAAAACTTTGTCAAAACTTCTGAAACTAGTTAAAATCAATAAGTTTTGATTGATTTCATATCGATTTTCAATAATTTCATTGTTTTTCTAATGTTTTCAAAGAGTTATTGATATTTACAAACTAACGTTAAAAAGTAGTGAAAAAAGCTAGATTTTGCATGTAAATCGCTATGTAATTAAAAGTTGTGTAAAACATAAAATCTTAAATAAAACTTTGTCAAAACTTCTGAAACTAGTTAAAATCAATAAGTTTTGATTGATTTCATATCGATTTTCAATAATTTCATTGGTTTTCTTATGTTTTCAAACAGTTATTGATATTTACAAACTAGCGTTAAAAAGTAGTCAAAACAGCTTGATTTTTGCATGTAAATCGCTATGTAATTATAAGTTGTGTAAAACATAAAATCTTAAATAAAACTTTGTCAAACTTCTGAAACTAGTTAAAATCAATAAGTTTTGATTGATTTCATATCGATTTTCAATAATTTCATTGTTTTTCTTATGTTTTCAAACAGTTATTGATATTTACAAACTAGCGTTAAAAAGTAGTGAAAAAAGCTAGATTTTGCATGTAAATCGCTATATAATTAAAAGTTGTGTAAAACATAAAAACTTAAATAAAACTTTGTCAAAACTTCTGAAACTAGTTAAAATCAATAAGTTTTGATTGATTTCATATCGATTTTCAATAATTTCATTGTTTTTCTAATGTTTTCAAAGAGTTATTGATATTTACAAACTATGTTAAAAAGTAGTGAAAAAAGCTAGATTTTTGCATGTAAATCGCTATGTAATTAAAAGTTGTGTAAAACATAAAATCTTAAATAAAACTTTGTCAAAACTTCTGAAACTAGTTAAAATCAATAAGTTTTGATTGATTTCATATCGATTTTCAATAATTTCATTGTTTTTCTTATGTTTTCAAACAGTTATTGATATTTACAAACTAGCGTTAAAAAGTAGTGAAAAAAGCTAGATTTTGCATGTAAATCGCTATGTAATTAAAAGTTGTGTAAATCATAAAATCTTAAATAAAACTTTGTCAAACTTCATAAACTAGTTAAAATCAATAAGTTTTTATTGATTTCATATCGATTTTCAATAATTTCATTGTTTTTCTTATGTTTTCAAACAGTTATTGATATTTACAATCTAGCGTTAAAAAGTAGTGAAAAAAGCTAGATTTTGCATGTAAATCGCTATGTAATTAAAAGTTGTGTAAAACATAAAAACTTAAATAAAACTTTGTCAAAACTTCTGAAACTAGTTAAAATCAATAAGTTTTTATTGATTTCATATCGATTTTCAATAATTTCATTGTTTTTCTTATGTTTTCAAAGAGTTATTGATATTTACAAACTAGTGTTAAAAAGTAGTGAAAAAAGCTAGATTTTGTATGTAAATCGCTATGTAATTAAAAGTTGTGTAAAACATAAAATCTTAAATAAAACTTTGTCAAACTTCATAAACTAGTTAAAATCAATAAGTTTTGATTGATTTCATATCGATTTTCAATAATTTCATTGTTTTTCTTATGTTTTCAAACAGTTATTGATATTTACAAACTAACGTTAAAAAGTAGTGAAAAAAGCTAGATTTTGCATGTAAATCGCTATGTAATTAAAAGTTGTGTAAAACATAAAAACTTAAATAAAACTTTGTCAAAACTTCTGAAACTAGTTAAAATCAATAAGTTTTTATTGATTTCATATCGATTTTCAATAATTTCATTGTTTTTCTTATGTTTTCAAAGAGTTATTTATATTTACAAACTAGTGTTAAAAAGTAGTGAAAAAAGCTAGATTTTGTATGTAAATCGCTATGTATTTAAAAGTTGTGTAAAACATAAAAACTTAAATAAAACTTTGTCAAAACTTCTGAAACTAGTTAAAATCAATAAGTTTTGATTGATTTCATATCGATTTTCAATAATTTCATTGTTTTTCTAATGTTTTCAAAGAGTTATTGATATTTACAAACTATGTTAAAAAGTAGTGAAAAAAGCTAGATTTTGCATGTAAATCGCTATGTAATTAAAAGTTGTGTAAATCATAAAATCTTAAATAAAACTTTGTCAAACTTCATAAACTAGTTAAAATCAATAAGTTTTTATTGATTTCATATCGATTTTCAATAATTTCATTGTTTTTCTTATGTTTTCAAACAGTTATTGATATTTACAAACTAGCGTTAAAAAGTAGTGAAAAAAGCTAGATTTTGCATGTAAATCGCTATGTAATTAAAAGTTGTGTAAAACATAAAAACTTAAATAAAACTTTGTCAAAACATCTGAAACTAGTTAAAATCAATAAGTTTTTATTGATTTCATATCGATTTTCAATAATTTCATTGTTTTTCTTATGTTTTCAAAGAGTTATTGATATTTACAAACTAGTGTTAAAAAGTAGTGAAAAAAGCTAGATTTTGTATGTAAATCGCTATGTAATTAAAAGTTGTGTAAAACATAAAATCTTAAATAAAACTTTGTCAAAACTTCTGAAACTAGTTAAAATCAATAAGTTTTGATTGATTTCATATCGATTTTCAATAATTTCATTGTTTTTCTTATATTTTCAAACAGTTATTGATATTTACAAACTAGCGTTAAAAAGTAGTGAAAAAAGCTAGATTTTGCATGTAAATCGCTATATAATTAAAAGTTGTGTAAAACATAAAAACTTCAATAAAACTTTGTCAAAACTTCTGAAACTAGTTAAAATCAATAAGTTTTGATTGATTTCATATCGATTTTCAATAATTTCATTGTTTTTCTAAAGTTTTCAAACAGTTATTGATATTTACAAACTAGCGTTAAAAAGTAATCAAAACAGCTAGATTTTTGCATGTAAATCGCTATGTAATTAAAAGTTGTGTAAATCATAAAATCTTAAATAAAACTTTGTCAAACTTCATAAACTAGTTAAAATCAATAAGTTTTTATTGATTTCATATCGATTTTCAATAATTTCATTGTTTTTCTTATGTTTTCAAACAGTTATTGATATTTACAAACTAGCGTTAAAAAGTAGTGAAAAAAGCTAGATTTTGCATGTAAATCGCTATGTAATTAAAAGTTGTGTAAAACATAAAAACTTAAATAAAACTTTGTCAAAACTTCTGAAACTAGTTAAAATCAATAAGTTTTGATTGATTTCATATCGATTTTCAATAATTTCATTGTTTTTCTTATGTTTTCAAAGAGTTATTGATATTTACACACTAGTGTTAAAAAGTAGTGAAAAAAGCTAGATTTTGTATGTAAATCGCTATGTATTTAAAAGTAGTGTAAAACATAAAAACTTAAATAAAACTTTGTCAAAACTTCTGAAACTAGTTAAAATCAATAAGTTTTGATTGATTTCATATCGATTTTCAATAATTTCATTGTTTTTCTAATGTTTTCAAAGAGTTATTGATATTTACAAACTATGTTAAAAAGTAGTGAAAAAAGCTAGATTTTGCATGTAAATCGCTATGTAATTAAAAGTTGTGTAAATCATAAAATCTTAAATAAAACTTTGTCAAACTTCATAAACTAGTTAAAATCAATAAGTTTTTATTGATTTCATATCGATTTTCAATAATTTCATTGTTTTTCTTATGTTTTCAAACAGTTATTGATATTTACAAACTAGCGTTAAAAAGTAGTGAAAAAAGCTAGATTTTGCATGTAAATCGCTATGTAATTAAAAGTTGTGTAAAACATAAAAACTTAAATAAAACTTTGTCAAAACTTCTGAAACTAGTTAAAATCAATAAGTTTTTATTGATTTCATATCGATTTTCAATAATTTCATTGTTTTTCTTATGTTTTCAAAGAGTTATTGATATTTACAAACTAGTGTTAAAAAGTAGTGAAAAAAGCTAGATTTTGTATGTAAATCGCTATGTAATTAAAAGTTGTGTAAAACATAAAATCTTAAATAAAACTTTGTCAAACTTCATAAACTAGTTAAAATCAATAAGTTTTTATTGATTTCATATCGATTTTCAATAATTTCATTGTTTTTCTTATGTTTTCAAACAGTTATTGATATTTACAAACTAGCGTTAAAAAGTAGTGAAAAAAGCTAGATTTTGCATGTAAATCGCTATGTAATTAAAAGTTGTGTAAAACATAAAAACTTAATAAAACTTTGTCAAAACTTCTGAAACTAGTTAAAATCAATAAGTTTTGATTGATTTCATATCGATTTTCAATAATTTCATTGTTTTTCTAATGTTTTCAAAGAGTTATTGATATTTACAAACTAACGTTAAAAAGTAGTGAAAAAAGCTAGATTTTGCATGTAAATCGCTATGTAATTAAAAGTTGTGTAAAACATAAAATCTTAAATAAAACTTTGTCAAAACTTCTGAAACTAGTTAAAATCAATAAGTTTTGATTGATTTCATATCGATTTTCAATAATTTCATTGTTTTTCTTATGTTTTCAAACAGTTATTGATATTTACAAACTAGCGTTAAAAAGTAGTCAAAACAGCTTGATTTTTGCATGTAAATCGCTATGTAATTAAAAGTTGTGTAAAACATAAAATCTTAAATAAAACTTTGTCAAACTTCATAAACTAGTTAAAATCAATAAGTTTTTATTGATTTCATATCGATTTTCAATAATTTCATTGTTTTTCTTATGTTTTCAAACAGTTATTGATATTTACAAACTAGCGTTAAAAAGTAGTGAAAAAAGCTAGATTTTGCATGTAAATCGCTATGTATTTAAAAGTTGTGTAAAACATAAAAACTTAAATAAAACTTTGTCAAAACTTCTGAAACTAGTTAAAATCAATAAGTTTTGATTGATTTCATATCGATTTTCAATAATTTCATTGTTTTTCTAAAGTTTTCAAACAGTTATTGATATTTACAAACTAGCGTTAAAAATTAGTGAAAAAAGCTAGATTTTTGCATGTAAATCGCTATGTAATTAAAAGTTGTGTAAATCATAAAATCTTAAATAAAACTTTGTCAAACTTCATAAACTAGTTAAAATCAATAAGTTTTTATTGATTTCATATCGATTTTCAATAATTTCATTGTTTTTCTTATGTTTTCAAACAGTTATTGATATTTACAAACTAGCGTTAAAAAGTAGTGAAAAAAGCTAGATTTTGCATGTAAATCGCTATGTAATTAAAAGTTGTGTAAAACATAAAAACTTAAATAAAACTTTGTCAAAACTTCTGAAACTAGTTAAAATCAATAAGTTTTGATTGATTTCATATCGATTTTCAATAATTTCATTGTTTTTCTTATGTTTTCAAAGAGTTATTGATATTTACACACTAGTGTTAAAAAGTAGTGAAAAAAGCTAGATTTTGTATGTAAATCGCTATGTATTTAAAAGTAGTGTAAAACATAAAAACTTAAATAAAACTTTGTCAAAACTTCTGAAACTAGTTAAAATCAATAAGTTTTGATTGATTTCATATCGATTTTCAATAATTTCATTGTTTTTCTAATGTTTTCAAAGAGTTATTGATATTTACAAACTATGTTAAAAAGTAGTGAAAAAAGCTAGATTTTGCATGTAAATCGCTATGTAATTAAAAGTTGTGTAAATCATAAAATCTTAAATAAAACTTTGTCAAACTTCATAAACTAGTTAAAATCAATAAGTTTTTATTGATTTCATATCGATTTTCAATAATTTCATTGTTTTTCTTATGTTTTCAAACAGTTATTGATATTTACAAACTAGCGTTAAAAAGTAGTGAAAAAAGCTAGATTTTGCATGTAAATCGCTATGTAATTAAAAGTTGTGTAAAACATAAAAACTTAAATAAAACTTTGTCAAAACTTCTGAAACTAGTTAAAATCAATAAGTTTTTATTGATTTCATATCGATTTTCAATAATTTCATTGTTTTTCTTATGTTTTCAAAGAGTTATTGATATTTACAAACTAGTGTTAAAAAGTAGTGAAAAAAGCTAGATTTTGTATGTAAATCGCTATGTAATTAAAAGTTGTGTAAAACATAAAATCTTAAATAAAACTTTGTCAAACTTCATAAACTAGTTAAAATCAATAAGTTTTTATTGATTTCATATCGATTTTCAATAATTTCATTGTTTTTCTTATGTTTTCAAACAGTTATTGATATTTACAAACTAGCGTTAAAAAGTAGTGAAAAAAGCTAGATTTTGCATGTAAATCGCTATGTAATTAAAAGTTGTGTAAAACATAAAAACTTAATAAAACTTTGTCAAAACTTCTGAAACTAGTTAAAATCAATAAGTTTTGATTGATTTCATATCGATTTTCAATAATTTCATTGTTTTTCTAATGTTTTCAAAGAGTTATTGATATTTACAAACTAACGTTAAAAAGTAGTGAAAAAAGCTAGATTTTGCATGTAAATCGCTATGTAATTAAAAGTTGTGTAAAACATAAAATCTTAAATAAAACTTTGTCAAAACTTCTGAAACTAGTTAAAATCAATAAGTTTTGATTGATTTCATATCGATTTTCAATAATTTCATTGTTTTTCTTATGTTTTCAAACAGTTATTGATATTTACAAACTAGCGTTAAAAAGTAGTCAAAACAGCTTGATTTTTGCATGTAAATCGCTATGTAATTAAAAGTTGTGTAAAACATAAAATCTTAAATAAAACTTTGTCAAACTTCATAAACTAGTTAAAATCAATAAGTTTTTATTGATTTCATATCGATTTTCAATAATTTCATTGTTTTTCTTATGTTTTCAAACAGTTATTGATATTTACAAACTAGCGTTAAAAAGTAGTGAAAAAAGCTAGATTTTGCATGTAAATCGCTATGTATTTAAAAGTTGTGTAAAACATAAAAACTTAAATAAAACTTTGTCAAAACTTCTGAAACTAGTTAAAATCAATAAGTTTTGATTGATTTCATATCGATTTTCAATAATTTCATTGTTTTTCTAAAGTTTTCAAACAGTTATTGATATTTACAAACTAGCGTTAAAAATTAGTGAAAAAAGCTAGATTTTTGCATGTAAATCGCTATGTAATTAAAAGTTGTGTAAAACATAAAATCTTAAATAAAACTTTGTCAAAACTTCTGAAACTAGTTAAAATCAATAAGTTTTGATTGATTTCATATCGATTTTCAATAATTTCATTGTTTTTCTTATGTTTTCAAAGAGTTATTGATATTTACAAACTAGTGTTAAAAGTAGTGAAAAAAGCTAGACTTTGCATGTAAATCGCTATATAATTAAAAGTTGTGTAAAACATAATATCTTAAATATAACTTTGTCAAAACTTCTGAAACTAGTTAAAATCAATAAGTTTTGATTGATTTCATATCGATTTTCAATAATTTCATTGTTTTTCTTATGTTTTCAAACAGTTATTGATATTTACAAACTAGTGTTAAAAAGTATTGAAAAAAGCTAGATTTTGCATGTAAATCGCTATGTATTTAAAAGTTGTGTAAAACATAAAAACTTAAATAAAACTTTGTCAAAACTTCTGAAACTAGTTAAAATCAATAAGTTTTGATTGATTTCATATCGATTTTCAATAATTTCATTGTTTTTCTAATGTTTTCAAAGAGTTATTGATATTTACAAACTATGTTAAAAAGTAGTGAAAAAAGCTAGATTTTGCATGTAAATCGCTATGTAATTAAAAGTTGTGTAAATCATAAAATCTTAAATAAAACTTTGTCAAACTTCATAAACTAGTTAAAATCAATAAGTTTTTATTGATTTCATATCGATTTTCAATAATTTCATTGTTTTTCTTATGTTTTCAAACAGTTATTGATATTTACAAACTAGCGTTAAAAAGTAGTGAAAAAAGCTAGATTTTGCATGTAAATCGCTATGTAATTAAAAGTTGTGTAAAACATAAAAACTTAAATAAAACTTTGTCAAAACTTCTGAAACTAGTTAAAATCAATAAGTTTTGATTGATTTCATATCGATTTTCAATAATTTCATTGTTTTTCTTATGTTTTCAAAGAGTTATTGATATTTACAAACTAGTGTTAAAAAGTAGTGAAAAAAGCTAGATTTTGTATGTAAATCGCTATGTAATTAAAAGTTGTGTAAAACATAAAATCTTAAATAAAACTTTGTCAAACTTCATAAACTAGTTAAAATCAATAAGTTTTTATTGATTTCATATCGATTTTCAATAATTTCATTGTTTTTCTTATGTTTTCAAACAGTTATTGATATTTACAAACTAGCGTTAAAAAGTAGTGAAAAAAGCTAGATTTTGCATGTAAATCGCTATGTAATTAAAAGTTGTGTAAAACATAAAAACTTAATAAAACTTTGTCAAAACTTCTGAAACTAGTTAAAATCAATAAGTTTTGATTGATTTCATATCGATTTTCAATAATTTCATTGTTTTTCTAATGTTTTCAAAGAGTTATTGATATTTACAAACTAACGTTAAAAAGTAGTGAAAAAAGCTAGATTTTGCATGTAAATCGCTATGTAATTAAAAGTTGTGTAAAACATAAAATCTTAAATAAAACTTTGTCAAAACTTCTGAAACTAGTTAAAATCAATAAGTTTTGATTGATTTCATATCGATTTTCAATAATTTCATTGTTTTTCTTATGTTTTCAAACAGTTATTGATATTTACAAACTAGCGTTAAAAAGTAGTCAAAACAGCTTGATTTTTGCATGTAAATCGCTATGTAATTAAAAGTTGTGTAAAACATAAAATCTTAAATAAAACTTTGTCAAACTTCATAAACTAGTTAAAATCAATAAGTTTTTATTGATTTCATATCGATTTTCAATAATTTCATTGTTTTTCTTATGTTTTCAAACAGTTATTGATATTTACAAACTAGCGTTAAAAAGTAGTGAAAAAAGCTAGATTTTGCATGTAAATCGCTATGTATTTAAAAGTTGTGTAAAACATAAAAACTTAAATAAAACTTTGTCAAAACTTCTGAAACTAGTTAAAATCAATAAGTTTTGATTGATTTCATATCGATTTTCAATAATTTCATTGTTTTTCTAAAGTTTTCAAACAGTTATTGATATTTACAAACTAGCGTTAAAAATTAGTGAAAAAAGCTAGATTTTTGCATGTAAATCGCTATGTAATTAAAAGTTGTGTAAAACATAAAATCTTAAATAAAACTTTGTCAAAACTTCTGAAACTAGTTAAAATCAATAAGTTTTGATTGATTTCATATCGATTTTCAATAATTTCATTGTTTTTCTTATGTTTTCAAAGAGTTATTGATATTTACAAACTAGTGTTAAAAAGTAGTGAAAAAAGCTAGACTTTGCATGTAAATCGCTATATAATTAAAAGTTGTGTAAAACATAATATCTTAAATATAACTTTGTCAAAACTTCTGAAACTAGTTAAAATCAATAAGTTTTGATTGATTTCATATCGATTTTCAATAATTTCATTGTTTTTCTTATGTTTTCAAACAGTTATTGATATTTACAAACTAGTGTTAAAAAGTAGTGAAAAAAGCTAGATTTTGCATGTAAATCGCTATGTATTTAAAAGTTGTGTAAAACATAAAAACTTAAATAAAACTTTGTCAAAACTTCTGAAACTAGTTAAAATCAATAAGTTTTGATTGATTTCATATCGATTTTCAATAATTTCATTGTTTTTCTAATGTTTTCAAAGAGTTATTGATATTTACAAACTATGTTAAAAAGTAGTGAAAAAAGCTAGATTTTGCATGTAAATCGCTATGTAATTAAAAGTTGTGTAAATCATAAAATCTTAAATAAAACTTTGTCAAACTTCATAAACTAGTTAAAATCAATAAGTTTTTATTGATTTCATATCGATTTTCAATAATTTCATTGTTTTTCTTATGTTTTCAAACAGTTATTGATATTTACAAACTAGCGTTAAAAAGTAGTGAAAAAAGCTAGATTTTGCATGTAAATCGCTATGTAATTAAAAGTTGTGTAAAACATAAAAACTTAAATAAAACTTTGTCAAAACTTCTGAAACTAGTTAAAATCAATAAGTTTTGATTGATTTCATATCGATTTTCAATAATTTCATTGTTTTTCTTATGTTTTCAAACAGTTATTGATATTTACAAACTAGCGTTAAAAAGTAGTGAAAAAAGCTAGATTTTGCATGTAAATCGCTATATAATTAAAAGTTGTGTAAAACATAAAAACTTAAATAAAACTTTGTCAAAACTTCTGAAACTAGTTAAAATCAATAAGTTTTGATTGATTTCATATCGATTTTCAATAATTTCATTGTTTTTCTAAAGTTTTCAAACAGTTATTGATATTTACAAACTAGCGTTAAAAAGTAATCAAAACAGCTAGATTTTTGCATGTAAATCGCGATGTAATTAAAAGTTGTGTAAATCATAAAATCTTAAATAAAACTTTGTCAAACTTCATAAACTAGTTAAAATCAATAAGTTTTTATTGATTTCATATTGATTTTCAATAATTTCATTGTTTTTCTTATGTTTTCAAACAGTTATTGATATTTACAAACTAGCGTTAAAAAGTAGTGAAAAAAGCTAGATTTTGCATGTAAATCGCTATGTATTTAAAAGTTGTGTAAAACATAAAAACTTAAATAAAACTTTGTCAAAACGTCTGAAACTAGTTAAAATCAATAAGTTTTGATTGATTTCATATCGATTTTCAATAATTTCATTGTTTTTCTAATGTTTTCAAAGAGTTATTGATATTTACAAACTAACGTTAAAAAGTAGTGAAAAAAGCTAGATTTTGCATGTAAATCGCTATGTAATTAAAAGTTGTGTAAAACATAAAAACTTAAATAAAACTTTGTCAAAACTTCTGAAACTAGTTAAAATCAATAAGTTTTGATTGATTTCATATCGATTTTCAATAATTTCATTGTTTTTCTAATGTTTTCAAAGAGTTATTGATATTTACAAACTAACGATAAAAAGTAGTGAAAAAAGCTAGATTTTGCATGTAAATCGCTATGTAATTAAAAGTTGTGTAAAACATAAAATCTTAAATAAAACTTTGTCAAAACTTCTGAAACTAGTTAAAATCAATAAGTTTTGATTGATTTCATATCGATTTTCAATAATTTCATTGTTTTTCTTATGTTTTCAAACAGTTATTGATATTTACAAACTAGCGTTAAAAAGTAGTCAAAACAGCTTGATTTTTGCATGTAAATCGCTATGTAATTAAAAGTTGTGTAAAACATAAAATCTTAAATAAAACTTTGTCAAACTTCTGAAACTAGTTAAAATCAATAAATTTTGATTGATTTCATATCGATTTTCAATAATTTCATTGTTTTTCTAATGTTTTCAAAGAGTTATTGATATTTACAAACTAGCGTTAAAAATTAGTGAAAAAAGCTAGATTTTTGCATGTAAATCGCTATGTAATTAAAAGTTGTGTAAAACATAAAATCTTAAATAAAACTTTGTCAAAACTTCTGAAACTAGTTAAAATCAATAAGTTTTGATTGATTTCATATCGATTTTCAATAATTTCATTGTTTTTCTAAAGTTTTCAAACAGTTATTGATATTTACAAACTAGCGTTAAAAAGTAATCAAAACAGCTAGATTTTTGCATGTAAATCGCGATGTAATTAAAAGTTGTGTAAATCATAAAATCTTAAATAAAACTTTGTCAAACTTCATAAACTAGTTAAAATCAATAAGTTTTTATTGATTTCATATTGATTTTCAATAATTTCATTGTTTTTCTTATGTTTTCAAACAGTTATTGATATTTACAAACTATGTTAAAAAGTAGTGAAAAAAGCTAGATTTTGCATATAAATCGCTATGTAATTAAAAGTTGTGTAAAACATAAAAACTTAAATAAAACTTTGTCAAAACTTCTGAAACTAGTTAAAATCAATAAGTTTTTATTGATTTCATATCGATTTTCAATAATTTCATTGTTTTTCTTATGTTTTCAAAGAGTTATTGATATTTACAAACTAGTGTTAAAAAGTAGTGAAAAAAGCTAGATTTTGTATGTAAATCGCTATGTAATTAAAAGTTGTGTAAAACATAAAATCTTAAATAAAACTTTGTCAAAACTTCTGAAACTAGTTAAAATCAATAAGTTTTGATTGATTTCATATCGATTTTCAATAATTTCATTGTTTTTCTTATGTTTTCAAACAGTTATTGATATTTACAAACTAGCGTTAAAAAGTAGTGAAAAAAGCTAGATTTTGCATGTAAATCGCTATATAATTAAAAGTTGTGTAAAACATAAAAACTTAAATAAAACTTTGTCAAAACTTCTGAAACTAGTTAAAATCAATAAGTTTTGATTGATTTCATATCGATTTTCAATAATTTCATTGTTTTTCTAAAGTTTTCAAACAGTTATTGATATTTACAAACTAGCGTTAAAAAGTAATCAAAACAGCTAGATTTTTGCATGTAAATCGCTATGTAATTAAAAGTTGTGTAAATCATAAAATCTTAAATAAAACTTTGTCAAACTTCATAAACTAGTTAAAATCAATAAGTTTTTATTGATTTCATTTCGATTTTCAATAATTTCATTGTTTTTCTTATGTTTTCAAACAGTTATTGATATTTACAAACTAGCGTTAAAAAGTAGTGAAAAAAGCTAGATTTTGCATGTAAATCGCTATGTAATTAAAAGTTGTGTAAAACATAAAAACTTAAATAAAACTTTGTCAAAACTTCTGAAACTAGTTAAAATCAATAAGTTTTGATTGATTTCATATCGATTTTCAATAATTTCATTGTTTTTCTAATGTTTTCAAAGAGTTATTGATATTTACAAACTAACGTTAAAAAGTAGTGAAAAAAGCTAGATTTTGCATGTAAATCGCTATGTAATTAAAAGTTGTGTAAAACATAAAATCTTAAATAAAACTTTGTCAAAACTTCTGAAACTAGTTAAAATCAATAAGTTTTGATTGATTTCATATCGATTTTCAATAATTTCATTGTTTTTCTTATATTTTCAAACAGTTATTGATATTTACAAACTAGCGTTAAAAAGTAGTCAAAACAGCTTGATTTTTGCATGTAAATCGCTATGTAATTAAAAGTTGTGTAAAACATAAAATCTTAAATAAAACTTTGTCAAACTTCTGAAACTAGTTAAAATCAATAAGTTTTGATTGATTTCATATCGATTTTCAATAATTTCATTGTTTTTCTAAAGTTTTCAAACAGTTATTGATATTTACAAACTAGCGTTAAAAATTAGTGAAAAAAGCTAGATTTTTGCATGTAAATCGCTATGTAATTAAAAGTTGTGTAAAACATAAAATCTTAAATAAAACTTTGTCAAAACTTCTGAAACTAGTTAAAATCAATAAGTTTTGATTGATTTCATATCGATTTTCAATAATTTCATTGTTTTTCTTATGTTTTCAAAGAGTTATTGATATTTACAAACTAGTGTTAAAAAGTAGTGAAAAAAGCTAGACTTTGCATGTAAATCGCTATATAATTAAAAGTTGTGTAAAACATAATATCTTAAATATAACTTTGTCAAAACTTCTGAAACTAGTTAAAATCAATAAGTTTTGATTGATTTCATATCGATTTTCAATAATTTCATTGTTTTTCTTATGTTTTCAAACAGTTATTGATATTTACAAACTAGTGTTAAAAAGTAGTGAAAAAGCTAGATTTTGCATGTAAATCGCTATGTAATTAAAAGTTGTGTAAATCATAAAATCTTAAATAAAACTTTGTCAAACTTCATAAACTAGTTAAAATCAATAAGTTTTTATTGATTTCATATCGATTTTCAATAATTTCATTGTTTTTCTTATGTTTTCAAACAGTTATTGATATTTACAAACTAGCGTTAAAAAGTAGTGAAAAAAGCTAGATTTTGCATGTAAATCGCTATGTAATTAAAAGTTGTGTAAAACATAAAAACTTAAATAAAACTTTGTCAAAACTTCTGAAACTAGTTAAAATCAATAAGTTTTGATTGATTTCATATCGATTTTCAATAATTTCATTGTTTTTCTAAAGTTTTCAAACAGTTATTGATATTTACAAACTAGCGTTAAAAAGTAATCAAAACAGCTAGATTTTTGCATGTAAATCGCGATGTAATTAAAAGTTGTGTAAATCATAAAATCTTAAATAAAACTTTGTCAAACTTCATAAACTAGTTAAAATCAATAAGTTTTTATTGATTTCATATTGATTTTCAATAATTTCATTGTTTTTCTTATGTTTTCAAACAGTTATTGATATTTACAAACTAGCGTTAAAAAGTAGTGAAAAAAGCTAGATTTTGCATGTAAATCGCTATGTATTTAAAAGTTGTGTAAAACATAAAAACTTAAATAAAACTTTGTCAAAACTTCTGAAACTAGTTAAAATCAATAAGTTTTGATTGATTTCATATCGATTTTCAATAATTTCATTGTTTTTCTAATGTTTTCAAAGAGTTATTGATATTTACAAACTAACGTTAAAAAGTAGTGAAAAAAGCTAGATTTTGCATGTAAATCGCTATGTAATTAAAAGTTGTGTAAAACATAAAATCTTAAATAAAACTTTGTCAAACTTCTGAAACTAGTTAAAATCAATAAGTTTTGATTGATTTCATATCGATTTTCAATAATTTCATTGTTTTTCTTATGTTTTCAAAGAGTTATTGATATTTACAAACTAGTGTTAAAAAGTAGTGAAAAAAGCTAGATTTTGTATGTAAATCGCTATGTAATTAAAAGTTGTGTAAAACATAAAATCTTAAATAAAACTTTGTCAAAACTTCTGAAACTAGTTAAAATCAATAAGTTTTGATTGATTTCATATCGATTTTCAATAATTTCATTGTTTTTCTTATGTTTTCAAACAGTTATTGATATTTACAAACTAGCGTTAAAAAGTAGTCAAAACAGCTTGATTTTTGCATGTAAATCGCTATGTAATTAAAAGTTGTGTAAAACATAAAATCTTAAATAAAACTTTGTCAAACTTCTGAAACTAGTTAAAATCAATAAGTTTTGATTGATTTCATATCGATTTTCAATAATTTCATTGTTTTTCTTATGTTTTCAAACAGTTATTGATATTTACAAACTAGCGTTAAAAAGTAGTCAAAACAGCTTGATTTTTGCATGTAAATCGCTATGTAATTAAAAGTTGTGTAAAACATAAAATCTTAAATAAAACTTTGTCAAACTTCTGAAACTAGTTAAAATCAATAAGTTTTGATTGATTTCATATCGATTTTCAATAATTTCATTGTTTTTCTAAAGTTTTCAAACAGTTATTGATATTTACAAACTAGCGTTAAAAATTAGTGAAAAAAGCTAGATTTTTGCATGTAAATCGCTATGTAATTAAAAGTTGTGTAAAACATAAAATCTTAAATAAAACTTTGTCAAAACTTCTGAAACTAGTTAAAATCAATAAGTTTTGATTGATTTCATATCGATTTTCAATAATTTCATTGTTTTTCTTATGTTTTCAAAGAGTTATTGATATTTACAAACTAGTGTTAAAAAGTAGTGAAAAAAGCTAGACTTTGCATGTAAATCGCTATATAATTAAAAGTTGTGTAAAACATAATATCTTAAATATAACTTTGTCAAAACTTCTGAAACTAGTTAAAATCAATAAGTTTTGATTGATTTCATATCGATTTTCAATAATTTCATTGTTTTTCTTATGTTTTCAAACAGTTATTGATATTTACAAACTAGTGTTAAAAAGTAGTGAAAAAAGCTAGATTTTGCATGTAAATCGCTATGTAATTAAAAGTTGTGTAAATCATAAAATCTTAAATAAAACTTTGTCAAACTTCATAAACTAGTTAAAATCAATAAGTTTTTATTGATTTCATATTGATTTTCAATAATTTCATTGTTTTTCTTATGTTTTCAAACAGTTATTGATATTTACAAACTAGCGTTAAAAAGTAGTGAAAAAAGCTAGATTTTGCATGTAAATCGCTATGTATTTAAAAGTTGTGTAAAACATAAAAACTTAAATAAAACTTTGTCAAAACTTCTGAAACTAGTTAAAATCAATAAGTTTTGATTGATTTCATATCGATTTTCAATAATTTCATTGTTTTTCTAATGTTTTCAAAGAGTTATTGATATTTACAAACTAACGTTAAAAAGTAGTGAAAAAAGCTAGATTTTGCATGTAAATCGCTATGTAATTAAAAGTTGTGTAAAACATAAAATCTTAAATAAAACTTTGTCAAAACTTCTGAAACTAGTTAAAATCAATAAGTTTTGATTGATTTCATATCGATTTTCAATAATTTCATTGTTTTTCTTATGTTTTCAAACAGTTATTGATATTTACAAACTAGCGTTAAAAAGTAGTCAAAACAGCTTGATTTTTGCATGTAAATCGCTATGTAATTAAAAGTTGTGTAAAACATAAAATCTTAAATAAAACTTTGTCAAACTTCTGAAACTAGTTAAAATCAATAAGTTTTGATTGATTTCATATCGATTTTCAATAATTTCATTGTTTTTCTTATGTTTTCAAAGAGTTATTGATATTTACAAACTAGTGTTAAAAAGTAGTGAAAAAAGCTAGATTTTGTATGTAAATCGCTATGTAATTAAAAGTTGTGTAAAACATAAAATCTTAAATAAAACTTTGTCAAACTTCTGAAACTAGTTAAAATCAATAAGTTTTGATTGATTTCATATCGATTTTCAATAATTTCATTGTTTTTCTAAAGTTTTCAAACAGTTATTGATATTTACAAACTAGCGTTAAAAATTAGTGAAAAAAGCTAGATTTTTGCATGTAAATCGCTATGTAATTAAAAGTTGTGTAAAACATAAAATCTTAAATAAAACTTTGTCAAAACTTCTGAAACTAGTTAAAATCAATAAGTTTTGATTGATTTCATATCGATTTTCAATAATTTCATTGTTTTTCTTATGTTTTCAAAGAGTTATTGATATTTACAAACTAGTGTTAAAAAGTAGTGAAAAAAGCTAGACTTTGCATGTAAATCGCTATATAATTAAAAGTTGTGTAAAACATAATATCTTAAATATAACTTTGTCAAAACTTCTGAAACTAGTTAAAATCAATAAGTTTTGATTGATTTCATATCGATTTTCAATAATTTCATTGTTTTTCTTATGTTTTCAAACAGTTATTGATATTTACAAACTAGTGTTAAAAAGTAGTGAAAAAAGCTAGATTTTGCATGTAAATCGCTATGTAATTAAAAGTTGTGTAAATCATAAAATCTTAAATAAAACTTTGTCAAACTTCATAAACTAGTTAAAATCAATAAGTTTTTATTGATTTCATATCGATTTTCAATAATTTCATTGTTTTTCTTATGTTTTCAAACAGTTATTGATATTTACAAACTAGCGTTAAAAAGTAGTGAAAAAAGCTAGATTTTGCATGTAAATCGCTATGTAATTAAAAGTTGTGTAAAACATAAAAACTTAAATAAAACTTTGTCAAAACTTCTGAAACTAGTTAAAATCAATAAGTTTTGATTGATTTCATATCGATTTTATATAATTTCATTGTTTTTCTAAAGTTATCAAATAGTTATTGATATTTACAAACTAGCGTTAAAAAGTAATCAAAACAGCTAGATTTTTGCATGTAAATCGCTATGTAATTAAAAGTTGTGTAAATCATGAAATCTTAAATAAAACTTTGTCAAACTTCATAAACTAGTTAAAATCAATAAGTTTTTATTGGTTTCATATCGATTTTCAATAATTTCATTGTTTTTCTTATGTTTTCAAACAGTTATTGATATTTACAAACTAGCGTTAAAAAGTAGTGAAAAAAGCTAGATTTTGCATGTAAATCGCTATGTAATTAAAAGTTGTGTAAAACATAAAAACTTAAATAAAACTTTGTCAAAACTTCTGAAACTAGTTAAAATCAATAAGTTTTGATTGATTTCATATCGATTTTCAATAATTTCATTGTTTTTCTAATGTTTTCAAAGAGTTATTGATATTTACAAACTAACGATAAAAAGTAGTGAAAAAAGCTAGATTTTGCATGTAAATCGCTATGTAATTAAAAGTTGTGTAAAACATAAAATCTTAAATAAAACTTTGTCAAAACTTCTGAAACTAGTTAAAATCAATAAGTTTTGATTGATTTCATATCGATTTTCAATAATTTCATTGTTTTTCTTATGTTTTCAAACAGTTATTGATATTTACAAACTAGCGTTAAAAAGTAGTCAAAACAGCTTGATTTTTGCATGTAAATCGCTATGTAATTAAAAGTTGTGTAAAACATAAAATCTTAAATAAAACTTTGTCAAACTTCTGAAACTAGTTAAAATCAATTAATTTTGATTGATTTCATATCGATTTTCAATAATTTCATTGTTTTTCTAATGTTTTCAAAGAGTTATTGATATTTACAAACTAGCGTTAAAAATTAGTGAAAAAAGCTAGATTTTTGCATGTAAATCGCTATGTAATTAAAAGTTGTGTAAAACATAAAATCTTAAATAAAACTTTGTCAAAACTTCTGAAACTAGTTAAAATCAATAAGTTTTGATTGATTTCATATCGATTTTCAATAATTTCATTGTTTTTCTAAAGTTTTCAAACAGTTATTGATATTTACAAACTAGCGTTAAAAAGTAATCAAAACAGCTAGATTTTTGCATGTAAATCGCGATGTAATTAAAAGTTGTGTAAATCATAAAATCTTAAATAAAACTTTGTCAAACTTCATAAACTAGTTAAAATCAATAAGTTTTTATTGATTTCATATTGATTTTCAATAATTTCATTGTTTTTCTTATGTTTTCAAACAGTTATTGATATTTACAAACTAGCGTTAAAAAGTAGTGAAAAAAGCTAGATTTTGCATGTAAATCGCTATGTATTTAAAAGTTGTGTAAAACATAAAAACTTAAATAAAACTTTGTCAAAACTTCTGAAACTAGTTAAAATCAATAAGTTTTGATTGATTTCATATCGATTTTCAATAATTTCATTGTTTTTCTAATGTTTTCAAAGAGTTATTGATATTTACAAACTAACGTTAAAAAGTAGTGAAAAAAGCTAGATTTTGCATGTAAATCGCTATGTAATTAAAAGTTGTGTAAAACATAAAATCTTAAATAAAACTTTGTCAAAACTTCTGAAACTAGTTAAAATCAATAAGTTTTGATTGATTTCATATCGATTTTCAATAATTTCATTGTTTTTCTTATGTTTTCAAACAGTTATTGATATTTACAAACTAGCGTTAAAAAGTAGTCAAAACAGCTTGATTTTTGCATGTAAATCGCTATGTAATTAAAAGTTGTGTAAAACATAAAATCTTAAATAAAACTTTGTCAAACTTCTGAAACTAGTTAAAATCAATAAGTTTTTATTGATTTCATATCGATTTTCAATAATTTCATTGTTTTTCTTATGTTTTCAAACAGTTATTGATATTTACAAACTAGCGTTAAAAAGTAGTGAAAAAAGCTAGATTTTGCATGTAAATCGCTATGTAATTAAAAGTTGTGTAAAACATAAAAACTTAAATAAAACTTTGTCAAAACTTCTGAAACTAGTTAAAATCAATAAGTTTTTATTGATTTCATATCGATTTTCAATAATTTCATTGTTTTTCTTATGTTTTCTAAGAGTTATTGATATTTACAAACTAGTGTTAAAAAGTAGTGAAAAAAGCTAGATTTTGTATGTAAATCGCTATGTATTTAAAAGTTGTGTAAAACATAAAAACTTAAATAAAAATTTGTCAAAACTTCTGAAACTAGTTAAAATCAATAAGTTTTGATTGATTTCATATCGATTTTCAATAATTTCATTGTTTTTCTAATGTTTTCAAAGAGTTATTGATATTTACAAACTATGTTAAAAAGTAGTGAAAAAAGCTAGATTTTGCATGTAAATCGCTATGTAATTAAAAGTTGTGTAAATCATAAAATCTTAAATAAAACTTTGTCAAACTTCATAAACTAGTTAAAATCAATAAGTTTTTATTGATTTCATATCGATTTTCAATAATTTCATTGTTTTTCTTATGTTTTCAAACAGTTATTGATATTTACAAACTAGCGTTAAAAAGTAGTGAAAAAAGCTAGATTTTGCATGTAAATCGCTATGTAATTAAAAGTTGAGTAAAACATAAAAACTTAAATAAAACTTTGTCAAAACTTCTGAAACTAGTTAAAATCAATAAGTTTTTATTGATTTCATATCGATTTTCAATAATTTCATTGTTTTTCTTATGTTTTCAAAGAGTTATTGATATTTACAAACTAGTGTTAAAAAGTAGTGAAAAAAGCTAGATTTTGTATGTAAATCGCTATGTATTTAAAAGTTGTGTAAAACATAAAAAACTTAAATAAAACTTTGTCAAAACTTCTGAAACTAGTTAAAATCAATAAGTTTTGATTCATTTCATATCGATTTTCAATAATTTCATTGTTTTTCTTATGTTTTCAAACAGTTATTGATATTTACAAACTAGCGTTAAAAAGTAGTCAAAACAGCTTGATTTTTGCATGTAAATCGCTATGTAATTAAAAGTTGTGTAAAACATAAAATCTTAAATAAAACTTTGTCAAACTTCTGAAACTAGTTAAAATCAATAAGTTTTGATTGATTTCATATCGATTTTCAATAATTTCATTGTTTTTCTAAAGTTTTCAAACAGTTATTGATATTTACAAACTAGTGTTAAAAAGTAGTGAAAAAAGCTAGATTTTGCATGTAAATCGCTATGTAATTAAAAGTTGTGTAAAACATAAAATCTTAAATAAAACTTTGTCAAAACTTCTGAAACTAGTTAAAATCAATAAGTTTTGATTGATTTCATATCGATTTTCAATAATTTAATTGTTTTTCTTATGTTTTCAAAGAGTTATTGATATTTACAAACTAGCGTTAAAAAGTAGTCAAAACAGCTTGATTTTTGCATGTAAATCGCTATGTAATTAAAAGTTGTGTAAAACATAAAATCTTAAATAAAACTTTGTCAAACTTCTGAAACTAGTTAAAATCAATAAGTTTTGATTGATTTCATATCGATTTTCAATAATTTCATTGTTTTTCTTATGTTTTCAAAGAGTTATTGATATTTACAAACTAGTGTTAAAAAGTAGTGAAAAAAGCTAGATTTTGTATGTAAATCGCTATGTAATTAAAAGTTGTGTAAAACATAAAATCTTAAATAAAACTTTGTCAAAACTTCTGAAACTAGTTAAAATCAATAAGTTTTGATTGATTTCATATCGATTTTCAATAATTTCATTGTTTTTCTTATGTTTTCAAACAGTTATTGATATTTACAAACTAACGTTAAAAAGTAGTGAAAAAAGCTAGATTTTGCATGTAAATCGCTATCTAATTAAAAGTTGTGTAAAACATAAAATCTTAAATAAAACTTTGTCAAAACTTCTGAAACTAGTTAAAATCAATAAGTTTTGATTGATTTCATATCGATTTTCAATAATTTCATTGTTTTTCTTATGTTTTCAAACAGTTATTGATATTTACAAACTAGCGTTAAAAAGTAGTCAAAACAGCTTGATTTTTGCATGTAAATCGCTATGTAATTAAAAGTTGTGTAAAACATAAAATCTTAAATAAAACTTTGTCAAACTTCTGAAACTAGTTAAAATCAATAAGTTTTGATTGATTTCATATCGATTTTCAATAATTTCATTGTTTTTCTTATGTTTTCAAAGAGTTATTGATATTTACAAACTAGTGTTAAAAAGTAGTGAAAAAAGCTAGATTTTGTATGTAAATCGCTATGTAATTAAAAGTTGTGTAAAACATAAAATCTTAAATAAAACTTTGTCAAAACTTCTGAAACTAGTTAAAATCAATAAGTTTTGATTGATTTCATATCGATTTTCAATAATTTCATTGTTTTTCTTATGTTTTCAAACAGTTATTGATATTTACAAACTAGCGTTAAAAAGTAGTGAAAAAAGCTAGATTTTGCATGTAAATCGCTATATAATTAAAAGTTGTGTAAAACATAAAAACTTAAATAAAACTTTGTCAAAACTTCTGAAACTAGTTAAAATCAATAAGTTTTGATTGATTTCATATCGATTTTCAATAATTTCATTGTTTTTCTAAAGTTTTCAAACAGTTATTGATATTTACAAACTAGCGTTAAAAAGTAATCAAAACAGCTAGATTTTTGCATGTAAATCGCTATGTAATTAAAAGTTGTGTAAATCATAAAATCTTAAATAAAACTTTGTCAAACTTCATAAACTAGTTAAAATCAATAAGTTTTTATTGATTTCATATCGATTTTCAATAATTTCATTGTTTGTCTTATGTTTTCAAACAGTTATTGATATTTACAAACTAGCGTTAAAAAGTAGTGAAAAAAGCTAGATTTTGCATGTAAATCGCTATGTAATTAAAAGTTGTGTAAAACATAAAAACTTAAATAAAACTTTGTCAAAACTTCTGAAACTAGTGAAAATCAATAAGTTTTTATTGATTTCATATCGATTTTCAATAATTTCATTGTTTTTCTTATGTTTTCAAAGAGTTATTGATATTTACAAACTAGTGTTAAAAAGTAGTGAAAAAAGCTAGATTTTGTATGTAAATCGCTATGTATTTAAAAGTTGTGTAAAACATAAAAACTTAAATAAAACTTTGTCAAAACTTCTGAAACTAGTTAAAATCAATAAGTTTTGATTGATTTCATATCGATTTTCAATAATTTCATTGTTTTTCTAAAGTTTTCAAACAGTTATTGATATTTACAAACTAGCGTTAAAAAGTAATCAAAACAGCTAGATTTTTGCATGTAAATCGCTATGTAATTAAAAGTTGTGTAAATCATAAAATCTTAAATAAAACTTTGTCAAACTTCATAAACTAGTTAAAATCAATAAGTTTTTATTGATTTCATATCGATTTTCAATAAATTCATTGTTTTTCTTATGTTTTCAAACAGTTATTGATATTTACAAACTAGTGTTAAAAAGTAGTGAAAAAAGCTAGATTTTGTATGTAAATCGCTATGTAATTAAAAGTTGTGTAAAACATAAAATCTTAAATAAAACTTTGTCAAAACTTCTGAAACTAGTTAAAATCAATAAGTTTTGATTGATTTCATATCGATTTTCAATAATTTCATTGTTTTTCTTATGTTTTCAAACAGTTATTGATATTTACAAACTAGCGTTAAAAAGTAGTGAAAAAAGCTAGATTTTGCATGTAAATCGCTATATAATTAAAAGTTGTGTAAAACATAAAAACTTAAATAAAACTTTGTCAAAACTTCTGAAACTAGTTAAAATCAATAAGTTTTGATTGATTTCATATCGATTTTCAATAATTTCATTGTTTTTCTAAAGTTTTCAAACAGTTATTGATATTTACAAACTAGCGTTAAAAAGTAATCAAAACAGCTAGATTTTTGCATGTAAATCGCTATGTAATTAAAAGTTGTGTAAATCATAAAATCTTAAATAAAACTTTGTTACACTTCATAAACTAGTTAAAATCAATAAGTTTTTATTGATTTCATATCGATTTTCAATAATTTCATTGTTTTTCTTATGTTTTCAAAGAGTTATTGATATTTACAAACTAGTGTTAAAAAGTAGTGAAAAAAGCTAGATTTTGTATGTAAATCGCTATGTATTTAAAAGTTGTGTAAAACATAAAAAACTTAAATAAAACTTTGTCAAAACTTCTAAAACTAGTTAAAATCAATAAGTTTTGATTGATTTCATATCGATTTTCAATAATTTCATTGTTTTTCTAATGTTTTCAAAGAGTTATTTATATTTACAAACTATGTTAAAAAGTAGTGAAAAAAGCTAGATTTTGCATGTAAATCGCTATGTAATTAAAAGTTGTGTAAATCATAAAATCTTAAATAAAACTTTGTCAAACTTCATAAACTAGTTAAAATCAATAAGTTTTTATTGATTTCATATCGATTTTCAATAATTTCATTGTTTTTCTTATGTTTTCAAACAGTTATTGATATTTACAAACTAGCGTTAAAAAGTAGTGAAAAAAGCTAGATTTTGCATGTAAATCGCTATGTAATTAAAAGTTGTGTAAAACATAAAAACTTAAATAAAACTTTGTCAAAACTTCTGAAACTAGTTAAAATCAATAAGTTTTTATTGATTTCATATCGATTTTCAATAATTTCATTGTTTTTCTTATGTTTTCAAAGAGTTATTGATATTTACAAACTAGCGTTAAAAAGTAGTGAAAAAAGCTAGATTTTGTATGTAAATCGCTATGTAATTAAAAGTTGTGTAAAACATAAAATCTTAAATAAAACTTTGTCAAAACTTCTGAAACTAGTTAAAATCAATAAGTTTTGATTGATTTCATATCGATTTTCAATAATTTCATTGTTTTTCTTATGTTTTCAAACAGTTATTGATATTTACAAACTAGCGTTAAAAAGTAGTGAAAAAAGCTAGATTTTGCATGTAAATCGCTATATAATTAAAAGTTGTGTAAAACATAAAAACTTAAATAAAACTTTGTCAAAACTTCTGAAACTAGTTAAAATCAATAAGTTTTGATTGATTTCATATCGATTTTCAATAATTTCATTGTTTTTCTAAAGTTTTCAAACAGTTATTGATATTTACAAACTAGCGTTAAAAAGTAATCAAAACAGCTAGATTTTTGCATGTAAATCGCTATGTAATTAAAAGTTGTGTAAATCATAAAATCTTAAATAAAACTTTGTCAAACTTCATAAACTAGTTAAAATCAATAAGTTTTTATTGATTTCATATCGATTTTCAATAATTTCATTGTTTTTCTTATGTTTTCAAACAGTTATTGATATTTACAAACTAGCGTTAAAAAGTAGTGAAAAAAGCTAGATTTTGCATGTAAATCGCTATGTAATTAAAAGTTGTGTAAAACATAAAAACTTAAATAAAACTTTGTCAAAACTTCTGAAACTAGTTAAAATCAATAAGTTTTGATTGATTTCATATCGATTTTCAATAATTTCATTGTTTTTCTAATGTTTTCAAAGAGTTATTGATATTTACAAACTAACGTTAAAAAGTAGTGAAAAAAGCTAGATTTTGCATGTAAATCGCTATGTAATTAAAAGTTGTGTAAAACATAAAATCTTGAATAAAACTTTGTCAAAACTTCTGAAACTAGTTAAAATCAATAAGTTTTGATTGATTTCATATCGATTTTCAATAATTTCATTGTTTTTCTTATGTTTTCAAACAGTTATTGATATTTACAAACTAGCGTTAAAAAGTAGTCAAAACAGCTTGATTTTTGCATGTAAATCGCTATGTAATTAAAAGTTGTGTAAAACATATAATCTTAAATAAAACTTTGTCAAACTTCTGAAACTAGTTAAAATCAATAAGTTTTTATTGATTTCATATCGATTTTCAATAATTTCATTGTTTTTCTAAAGTTTTCAAACAGTTATTGATATTTACAAACTAGCGTTAAAAAGTAGTCAAAACAGCTAGATTTTTGCATGTAAATCGCTATGTAATTAAAAGTTGTGTAAAACATAAAATCTTAAATAAAACTTTGTCAAAACTTCTGAAACTAGTTAAAATCAATAAGTTTTGATTGATTTCATATCGATTTTCAATAATTTCATTGTTTTTCTTATGTTTTCAAACAGTTATTGATATTTACAAACTAGCGTTAAAAAGTAGTGAAAAATCTAGATTTTGCATGTAAATCGCTATATAATTAAAAGTTGTGTAAAACATAAAAACTTAAATAAAACTTTGTCAAAACTTCTGAAACTAGTTAAAATCAATAAGTTTTGATTGATTTCATATCGATTTTCAATAATTTCATTGTTTTTCTAAAGTTTTCAAACAGTTATTGATATTTACAAACTAGCGTTAAAAAGTAATCAAAACAGCTAGATTTTTGCATGTAAATCGCTATGTAATTAAAAGTTGTGTAAATCATAAAATCTTAAATAAAACTTTGTTAAACTTCATAAACTAGTTAAAATCAATAAGTTTTTATTGATTTCATATCGATTTTCAATAATTTCATTGTTTGTCTTATGTTTTCAAACAGTTATTGATATTTACAAACTAGCGTTAAAAAGTAGTGAAAAAAGCTAGATTTTGCATGTAAATCGCTATGTAATTAAAAGTTGAGTAAAACATAAAAACTTAAATAAAACTTTGTCAAAACTTCTGAAACTAGTTAAAATCAATAAGTTTTTATTGATTTCATATCGATTTTCAATAATTTCATTGTTTTTCTTATGTTTTCAAAGAGTTATTGATATTTACAAACTAGTGTTAAAAAGTAGTGAAAAAAGCTAGATTTTGTATGTAAATCGCTATGTATTTAAAAGTTGTGTAAAACATAAAAAACTTAAATAAAACTTTGTCAAAACTTCTGAAACTAGTTAAAATCAATAAGTTTTGATTGATTTCATATCGATTTTCAATAATTTCATTGTTTTTCTAATGTTTTCAAAGAGTTATTTATATTTACAAACTATGTTAAAAAGTAGTGAAAAAAGCTAGATTTTGCATGTAAATCGCTATGTAATTAAAAGTTGTGTAAATCATAAAATCTTAAATAAAACTTTGTCAAACTTCATAAACTAGTTAAAATCAATAAGTTTTTATTGATTTCATATCGATTTTCAATAATTTCATTGTTTTTCTTATGTTTTCAAACAGTTATTGATATTTACAAACTAGCGTTAAAAAGTAGTGAAAAAAGCTAGATTTTGCATGTAAATCGCTATGTAATTAAAAGTTGTGTAAAACATAAAAACTTAAATAAAACTTTGTCAAAACTTCTGAAACTAGTTAAAATCAATAAGTTTTTATTGATTTCATATCGATTTTCAATAATTTCATTGTTTTTCTTATGTTTTCAAAGAGTTATTGATATTTACAAACTAGCGTTAAAAAGTAGTGAAAAAAGCTAGATTTTGTATGTAAATCGCTATGTAATTAAAAGTTGTGTAAAACATAAAATCTTAAATAAAACTTTGTCAAAACTTCTGAAACTAGTTAAAATCAATAAGTTTTGATTGATTTCATATCGATTTTCAATAATTTCATTGTTTTTCTTATGTTTTCAAACAGTTATTGATATTTACAAACTAGCGTTAAAAAGTAGTGAAAAAAGCTAGATTTTGCATGTAAATCGCTATATAATTAAAAGTTGTGTAAAACATAAAAACTTAAATAAAACTTTGTCAAAACTTCTGAAACTAGTTAAAATCAATAAGTTTTGATTGATTTCATATCGATTTTCAATAATTTCATTGTTTTTCTAAAGTTTTCAAACAGTTATTGATATTTACAAACTAGCGTTAAAAAGTAATCAAAACAGCTAGATTTTTGCATGTAAATCGCTATGTAATTAAAAGTTGTGTAAATCATAAAATCTTAAATAAAACTTTGTCAAACTTCATAAACTAGTTAAAATCAATAAGTTTTTATTGATTTCATATCGATTTTCAATAATTTCATTGTTTTTCTTATGTTTTCAAACAGTTATTGATATTTACAAACTAGCGTTAAAAAGTAGTGAAAAAAGCTAGATTTTGCATGTAAATCGCTATGTAATTAAAAGTTGTGTAAAACATAAAAACTTAAATAAAACTTTGTCAAAACTTCTGAAACTAGTTAAAATCAATAAGTTTTGATTGATTTCATATCGATTTTCAATAATTTCATTGTTTTTCTAATGTTTTCAAAGAGTTATTGATATTTACAAACTAACGTTAAAAAGTAGTGAAAAAAGCTAGATTTTGCATGTAAATCGCTATGTAATTAAAAGTTGTGTAAAACATAAAATCTTGAATAAAACTTTGTCAAAACTTCTGAAACTAGTTAAAATCAATAAGTTTTGATTGATTTCATATCGATTTTCAATAATTTCATTGTTTTTCTTATGTTTTCAAACAGTTATTGATATTTACAAACTAGCGTTAAAAAGTAGTCAAAACAGCTTGATTTTTGCATGTAAATCGCTATGTAATTAAAAGTTGTGTAAAACATATAATCTTAAATAAAACTTTGTCAAACTTCTGAAACTAGTTAAAATCAATAAGTTTTTATTGATTTCATATCGATTTTCAATAATTTCATTGTTTTTCTAAAGTTTTCAAACAGTTATTGATATTTACAAACTAGCGTTAAAAAGTAGTCAAAACAGCTAGATTTTTGCATGTAAATCGCTATGTAATTAAAAGTTGTGTAAAACATAAAATCTTAAATAAAACTTTGTCAAAACTTCTGAAACTAGTTAAAATCAATAAGTTTTGATTGATTTCATATCGATTTTCAATAATTTCATTGTTTTTCTTATGTTTTCAAACAGTTATTGATATTTACAAACTAGCGTTAAAAAGTAGTGAAAAATCTAGATTTTGCATGTAAATCGCTATATAATTAAAAGTTGTGTAAAACATAAAAACTTAAATAAAACTTTGTCAAAACTTCTGAAACTAGTTAAAATCAATAAGTTTTGATTGATTTCATATCGATTTTCAATAATTTCATTGTTTTTCTAAAGTTTTCAAACAGTTATTGATATTTACAAACTAGCGTTAAAAAGTAATCAAAACAGCTAGATTTTTGCATGTAAATCGCTATGTAATTAAAAGTTGTGTAAATCATAAAATCTTAAATAAAACTTTGTTAAACTTCATAAACTAGTTAAAATCAATAAGTTTTTATTGATTTCATATCGATTTTCAATAATTTCATTGTTTGTCTTATGTTTTCAAACAGTTATTGATATTTACAAACTAGCGTTAAAAAGTAGTGAAAAAAGCTAGATTTTGCATGTAAATCGCTATGTAATTAAAAGTTGAGTAAAACATAAAAACTTAAATAAAACTTTGTCAAAACTTCTGAAACTAGTTAAAATCAATAAGTTTTTATTGATTTCATATCGATTTTCAATAATTTCATTGTTTTTCTTATGTTTTCAAAGAGTTATTGATATTTACAAACTAGTGTTAAAAAGTAGTGAAAAAAGCTAGATTTTGTATGTAAATCGCTATGTATTTAAAAGTTGTGTAAAACATAAAAAACTTAAATAAAACTTTGTCAAAACTTCTGAAACTAGTTAAAATCAATAAGTTTTGATTGATTTCATATCGATTTTCAATAATTTCATTGTTTTTCTAATGTTTTCAAAGAGTTATTTATATTTACAAACTATGTTAAAAAGTAGTGAAAAAAGCTAGATTTTGCATGTAAATCGCTATGTAATTAAAAGTTGTGTAAATCATAAAATCTTAAATAAAACTTTGTCAAACTTCATAAACTAGTTAAAATCAATAAGTTTTTATTGATTTCATATCGATTTTCAATAATTTCATTGTTTTTCTTATGTTTTCAAACAGTTATTGATATTTACAAACTAGCGTTAAAAAGTAGTCAAAACAGCTTGATTTTTGCATGTAAATCGCTATGTAATTAAAAGTTGTGTAAAACATATAATCTTAAATAAAACTTTGTCAAACTTCTGAAACTAGTTAAAATCAATAAGTTTTTATTGATTTCATATCGATTTTCAATAATTTCATTGTTTTTCTAAAGTTTTCAAACAGTTATTGATATTTACAAACTAGCGTTAAAAAGTAGTCAAAACAGCTAGATTTTTGCATGTAAATCGCTATGTAATTAAAAGTTGTGTAAAACATAAAATCTTAAATAAAACTTTGTCAAAACTTCTGAAACTAGTTAAAATCAATAAGTTTTGATTGATTTCATATCGATTTTCAATAATTTCATTGTTTTTCTTATGTTTTCAAACAGTTATTGATATTTACAAACTAGCGTTAAAAAGTAGTGAAAAATCTAGATTTTGCATGTAAATCGCTATATAATTAAAAGTTGTGTAAAACATAAAAACTTAAATAAAACTTTGTCAAAACTTCTGAAACTAGTTAAAATCAATAAGTTTTGATTGATTTCATATCGATTTTCAATAATTTCATTGTTTTTCTAAAGTTTTCAAACAGTTATTGATATTTACAAACTAGCGTTAAAAAGTAATCAAAACAGCTAGATTTTTGCATGTAAATCGCTATGTAATTAAAAGTTGTGTAAATCATAAAATCTTAAATAAAACTTTGTTAAACTTCATAAACTAGTTAAAATCAATAAGTTTTTATTGATTTCATATCGATTTTCAATAATTTCATTGTTTGTCTTATGTTTTCAAACAGTTATTGATATTTACAAACTAGCGTTAAAAAGTAGTGAAAAAAGCTAGATTTTGCATGTAAATCGCTATGTAATTAAAAGTTGAGTAAAACATAAAAACTTAAATAAAACTTTGTCAAAACTTCTGAAACTAGTTAAAATCAATAAGTTTTTATTGATTTCATATCGATTTTCAATAATTTCATTGTTTTTCTTATGTTTTCAAAGAGTTATTGATATTTACAAACTAGTGTTAAAAAGTAGTGAAAAAAGCTAGATTTTGTATGTAAATCGCTATGTATTTAAAAGTTGTGTAAAACATAAAAAACTTAAATAAAACTTTGTCAAAACTTCTGAAACTAGTTAAAATCAATAAGTTTTGATTGATTTCATATCGATTTTCAATAATTTCATTGTTTTTCTAATGTTTTCAAAGAGTTATTTATATTTACAAACTATGTTAAAAAGTAGTGAAAAAAGCTAGATTTTGCATGTAAATCGCTATGTAATTAAAAGTTGTGTAAATCATAAAATCTTAAATAAAACTTTGTCAAACTTCATAAACTAGTTAAAATCAATAAGTTTTTATTGATTTCATATCGATTTTCAATAATTTCATTGTTTTTCTTATGTTTTCAAACAGTTATTGATATTTACAAACTAGCGTTAAAAAGTAGTGAAAAAAGCTAGATTTTGCATGTAAATCGCTATGTAATTAAAAGTTGTGTAAAACATAAAAACTTAAATAAAACTTTGTCAAAACTTCTGAAACTAGTTAAAATCAATAAGTTTTTATTGATTTCATATCGATTTTCAATAATTTCATTGTTTTTCTTATGTTTTCAAAGAGTTATTGATATTTACAAACTAGCGTTAAAAAGTAGTGAAAAAAGCTAGATTTTGTATGTAAATCGCTATGTAATTAAAAGTTGTGTAAAACATAAAATCTTAAATAAAACTTTGTCAAAACTTCTGAAACTAGTTAAAATCAATAAGTTTTGATTGATTTCATATCGATTTTCAATAATTTCATTGTTTTTCTTATGTTTTCAAACAGTTATTGATATTTACAAACTAGCGTTTAAAAGTAGTGAAAAAAGCTAGATTTTGCATGTAAATCGCTATATAATTAAAAGTTGTGTAAAACATAAAAACTTAAATAAAACTTTGTCAAAACTTCTGAAACTAGTTAAAATCAATAAGTTTTGATTGATTTCATATCGATTTTCAATAATTTCATTGTTTTTCTAAAGTTTTCAAACAGTTATTGATATTTACAAACTAGCGTTAAAAAGTAATCAAAACAGCTAGATTTTTGCATGTAAATCGCTATGTAATTAAAAGTTGTGTAAATCATAAAATCTTAAATAAAACTTTGTCAAACTTCATAAACTAGTTAAAATCAATAAGTTTTTATTGATTTCATAGCGATTTTCAATAATTTCATTGTTTTTCTTATGTTTTCAAACAGTTATTGATATTTACAAACTAGCGTTAAAAAGTAGTGAAAAAAGCTAGATTTTGCATGTAAATCGCTATGTAATTAAAAGTTGTGTAAAACATAAAAACTTAAATAAAACTTTGTCAAAACTTCTGAAACTAGTTAAAATCAATAAGTTTTGATTGATTTCATATCGATTTTCAATAATTTCATTGTTTTTCTAATGTTTTCAAAGAGTTATTGATATTTACAAACTAACGTTAAAAAGTAGTGAAAAAAGCTAGATTTTGCATGTAAATCGCTATGTAATTAAAAGTTGTGTAAAACATAAAATCTTGAATAAAACTTTGTCAAAACTTCTGAAACTAGTTAAAATCAATAAGTTTTGATTGATTTCATATCGATTTTCAATAATTTCATTGTTTTTCTTATGTTTTCAAACAGTTATTGATATTTACAAACTAGCGTTAAAAAGTAGTCAAAACAGCTTGATTTTTGCATGTAAATCGCTATGTAATTAAAAGTTGTGTAAAACATATAATCTTAAATAAAACTTTGTCAAACTTCTGAAACTAGTTAAAATCAATAAGTTTTGATTGATTTCATATCGATTTTCAATAATTTCATTGTTTTTCTAAAGTTTTCAAACAGTTATTGATATTTACAAACTAGCGTTAAAAAGTAGTCAAAACAGCTAGATTTTTGCATGTAAATCGCTATGTAATTAAAAGTTGTGTAAAACATAAAATCTTAAATAAAACTTTGTCAAAACTTCTGAAACTAGTTAAAATCAATAAGTTTTGATTGATTTCATATCGATTTTCAATAATTTCATTGTTTTTCTAAAGTTTTCAAACAGTTATTTATATTTACAAACTAGCGTTAAAAAGTTATTAAAACAGCTAGATTTTTGCATGTAAATCGCTATGTAATTAAAAGTTGTGTAAATCATAAAATCTTAAATAAAACTTTGTCAAACTTCATAAACTAGTTAAAATCAATAAGTTTTTATTGATTTCATATCGATTTTCAATAATTTCATTGTTTTTCTTATGTTTTCAAACAGTTATTGATATTTACAAACTAGCGTTAAAAAGTAGTGAAAAAAGCTAGATTTTGCATGTAAATCGCTATGTAATTAAAAGTTGTGTAAAACATAAAAACTTAAATAAAACTTTGTCAAAACTTCTGAAACTAGTTAAAATCAATAAGTTTTGATTGATTTCATATCGATTTTCAATAATTTCATTGTTTTTCTAATGTTTTCAAAGAGTTATTGATATTTACAAACTAACGTTAAAAAGTAGTGAAAAAAGCTAGATTTTGCATGTAAATCGCTATGTAATTAAAAGTTGTGTAAAACATAAAATCTTGAATAAAACTTTGTCAAAACTTCTGAAACTAGTTAAAATCAATAAGTTTTGATTGATTTCATATCGATTTTCAATAATTTCATTGTTTTTCTTATGTTTTCAAACAGTTATTGATATTTACAAACTAGCGTTAAAAAGTAGTCAAAACAGCTTGATTTTTGCATGTAAATCGCTATGTAATTAAAAGTTGTGTAAAACATATAATCTTAAATAAAACTTTGTCAAACTTCTGAAACTAGTTAAAATCAATAAGTTTTTATTGATTTCATATCGATTTTCAATAATTTCATTGTTTTTCTAAAGTTTTCAAACAGTTATTGATATTTACAAACTAGCGTTAAAAAGTAGTCAAAACAGCTAGATTTTTGCATGTAAATCGCTATGTAATTAAAAGTTGTGTAAAACATAAAATCTTAAATAAAACTTTGTCAAAACTTCTGAAACTAGTTAAAATCAATAAGTTTTGATTGATTTCATATCGATTTTCAATAATTTCATTGTTTTTCTTATGTTTTCAAACAGTTATTGATATTTACAAACTAGCGTTAAAAAGTAGTGAAAAATCTAGATTTTGCATGTAAATCGCTATATAATTAAAAGTTGTGTAAAACATAAAAACTTAAATAAAACTTTGTCAAAACTTCTGAAACTAGTTAAAATCAATAAGTTTTGATTGATTTCATATCGATTTTCAATAATTTCATTGTTTTTCTAAAGTTTTCAAACAGTTATTGATATTTACAAACTAGCGTTAAAAAGTAATCAAAACAGCTAGATTTTTGCATGTAAATCGCTATGTAATTAAAAGTTGTGTAAATCATAAAATCTTAAATAAAACTTTGTTAAACTTCATAAACTAGTTAAAATCAATAAGTTTTTATTGATTTCATATCGATTTTCAATAATTTCATTGTTTGTCTTATGTTTTCAAACAGTTATTGATATTTACAAACTAGCGTTAAAAAGTAGTGAAAAAAGCTAGATTTTGCATGTAAATCGCTATGTAATTAAAAGTTGAGTAAAACATAAAAACTTAAATAAAACTTTGTCAAAACTTCTGAAACTAGTTAAAATCAATAAGTTTTTATTGATTTCATATCGATTTTCAATAATTTCATTGTTTTTCTTATGTTTTCAAAGAGTTATTGATATTTACAAACTAGTGTTAAAAAGTAGTGAAAAAAGCTAGATTTTGTATGTAAATCGCTATGTATTTAAAAGTTGTGTAAAACATAAAAAACTTAAATAAAACTTTGTCAAAACTTCTGAAACTAGTTAAAATCAATAAGTTTTGATTGATTTCATATCGATTTTCAATAATTTCATTGTTTTTCTAATGTTTTCAAAGAGTTATTTATATTTACAAACTATGTTAAAAAGTAGTGAAAAAAGCTAGATTTTGCATGTAAATCGCTATGTAATTAAAAGTTGTGTAAATCATAAAATCTTAAATAAAACTTTGTCAAACTTCATAAACTAGTTAAAATCAATAAGTTTTTATTGATTTCATATCGATTTTCAATAATTTCATTGTTTTTCTTATGTTTTCAAACAGTTATTGATATTTACAAACTAGCGTTAAAAAGTAGTGAAAAAAGCTAGATTTTGCATGTAAATCGCTATGTAATTAAAAGTTGTGTAAAACATAAAAACTTAAATAAAACTTTGTCAAAACTTCTGAAACTAGTTAAAATCAATAAGTTTTTATTGATTTCATATCGATTTTCAATAATTTCATTGTTTTTCTTATGTTTTCAAAGAGTTATTGATATTTACAAACTAGCGTTAAAAAGTAGTGAAAAAAGCTAGATTTTGTATGTAAATCGCTATGTAATTAAAAGTTGTGTAAAACATAAAATCTTAAATAAAACTTTGTCAAAACTTCTGAAACTAGTTAAAATCAATAAGTTTTGATTGATTTCATATCGATTTTCAATAATTTCATTGTTTTTCTTATGTTTTCAAACAGTTATTGATATTTACAAACTAGCGTTAAAAAGTAGTGAAAAAAGCTAGATTTTGCATGTAAATCGCTATATAATTAAAAGTTGTGTAAAACATAAAAACTTAAATAAAACTTTGTCAAAACTTCTGAAACTAGTTAAAATCAATAAGTTTTGATTGATTTCATATCGATTTTCAATAATTTCATTGTTTTTCTAAAGTTTTCAAACAGTTATTGATATTTACAAACTAGCGTTAAAAAGTAATCAAAACAGCTAGATTTTTGCATGTAAATCGCTATGTAATTAAAAGTTGTGTAAATCATAAAATCTTAAATAAAACTTTGTCAAACTTCATAAACTAGTTAAAATCAATAAGTTTTTATTGATTTCATATCGATTTTCAATAATTTCATTGTTTTTCTTATGTTTTCAAACAGTTATTGATATTTACAAACTAGCGTTAAAAAGTAGTGAAAAAAGCTAGATTTTGCATGTAAATCGCTATGTAATTAAAAGTTGTGTAAAACATAAAAACTTAAATAAAACTTTGTCAAAACTTCTGAAACTAGTTAAAATCAATAAGTTTTGATTGATTTCATATCGATTTTCAATAATTTCATTGTTTTTCTAATGTTTTCAAAGAGTTATTGATATTTACAAACTAACGTTAAAAAGTAGTGAAAAAAGCTAGATTTTGCATGTAAATCGCTATGTAATTAAAAGTTGTGTAAAACATAAAATCTTGAATAAAACTTTGTCAAAACTTCTGAAACTAGTTAAAATCAATAAGTTTTGATTGATTTCATATCGATTTTCAATAATTTCATTGTTTTTCTTATGTTTTCAAACAGTTATTGATATTTACAAACTAGCGTTAAAAAGTAGTCAAAACAGCTTGATTTTTGCATGTAAATCGCTATGTAATTAAAAGTTGTGTAAAACATATAATCTTAAATAAAACTTTGTCAAACTTCTGAAACTAGTTAAAATCAATAAGTTTTTATTGATTTCATATCGATTTTCAATAATTTCATTGTTTTTCTAAAGTTTTCAAACAGTTATTGATATTTACAAACTAGCGTTAAAAAGTAGTCAAAACAGCTAGATTTTTGCATGTAAATCGCTATGTAATTAAAAGTTGTGTAAAACATAAAATCTTAAATAAAACTTTGTCAAAACTTCTGAAACTAGTTAAAATCAATAAGTTTTGATTGATTTCATATCGATTTTCAATAATTTCATTGTTTTTCTTATGTTTTCAAACAGTTATTGATATTTACAAACTAGCGTTAAAAAGTAGTGAAAAATCTAGATTTTGCATGTAAATCGCTATATAATTAAAAGTTGTGTAAAACATAAAAACTTAAATAAAACTTTGTCAAAACTTCTGAAACTAGTTAAAATCAATAAGTTTTGATTGATTTCATATCGATTTTCAATAATTTCATTGTTTTTCTAAAGTTTTCAAACAGTTATTGATATTTACAAACTAGCGTTAAAAAGTAATCAAAACAGCTAGATTTTTGCATGTAAATCGCTATGTAATTAAAAGTTGTGTAAATCATAAAATCTTAAATAAAACTTTGTTAAACTTCATAAACTAGTTAAAATCAATAAGTTTTTATTGATTTCATATCGATTTTCAATAATTTCATTGTTTGTCTTATGTTTTCAAACAGTTATTGATATTTACAAACTAGCGTTAAAAAGTAGTGAAAAAAGCTAGATTTTGCATGTAAATCGCTATGTAATTAAAAGTTGAGTAAAACATAAAAACTTAAATAAAACTTTGTCAAAACTTCTGAAACTAGTTAAAATCAATAAGTTTTTATTGATTTCATATCGATTTTCAATAATTTCATTGTTTTTCTTATGTTTTCAAAGAGTTATTGATATTTACAAACTAGTGTTAAAAAGTAGTGAAAAAAGCTAGATTTTGTATGTAAATCGCTATGTATTTAAAAGTTGTGTAAAACATAAAAAACTTAAATAAAACTTTGTCAAAACTTCTGAAACTAGTTAAAATCAATAAGTTTTGATTGATTTCATATCGATTTTCAATAATTTCATTGTTTTTCTAATGTTTTCAAAGAGTTATTTATATTTACAAACTATGTTAAAAAGTAGTGAAAAAAGCTAGATTTTGCATGTAAATCGCTATGTAATTAAAAGTTGTGTAAATCATAAAATCTTAAATAAAACTTTGTCAAACTTCATAAACTAGTTAAAATCAATAAGTTTTTATTGATTTCATATCGATTTTCAATAATTTCATTGTTTTTCTTATGTTTTCAAACAGTTATTGATATTTACAAACTAGCGTTAAAAAGTAGTCAAAACAGCTTGATTTTTGCATGTAAATCGCTATGTAATTAAAAGTTGTGTAAAACATATAATCTTAAATAAAACTTTGTCAAACTTCTGAAACTAGTTAAAATCAATAAGTTTTTATTGATTTCATATCGATTTTCAATAATTTCATTGTTTTTCTAAAGTTTTCAAACAGTTATTGATATTTACAAACTAGCGTTAAAAAGTAGTCAAAACAGCTAGATTTTTGCATGTAAATCGCTATGTAATTAAAAGTTGTGTAAAACATAAAATCTTAAATAAAACTTTGTCAAAACTTCTGAAACTAGTTAAAATCAATAAGTTTTGATTGATTTCATATCGATTTTCAATAATTTCATTGTTTTTCTTATGTTTTCAAACAGTTATTGATATTTACAAACTAGCGTTAAAAAGTAGTGAAAAATCTAGATTTTGCATGTAAATCGCTATATAATTAAAAGTTGTGTAAAACATAAAAACTTAAATAAAACTTTGTCAAAACTTCTGAAACTAGTTAAAATCAATAAGTTTTGATTGATTTCATATCGATTTTCAATAATTTCATTGTTTTTCTAAAGTTTTCAAACAGTTATTGATATTTACAAACTAGCGTTAAAAAGTAATCAAAACAGCTAGATTTTTGCATGTAAATCGCTATGTAATTAAAAGTTGTGTAAATCATAAAATCTTAAATAAAACTTTGTTAAACTTCATAAACTAGTTAAAATCAATAAGTTTTTATTGATTTCATATCGATTTTCAATAATTTCATTGTTTGTCTTATGTTTTCAAACAGTTATTGATATTTACAAACTAGCGTTAAAAAGTAGTGAAAAAAGCTAGATTTTGCATGTAAATCGCTATGTAATTAAAAGTTGAGTAAAACATAAAAACTTAAATAAAACTTTGTCAAAACTTCTGAAACTAGTTAAAATCAATAAGTTTTTATTGATTTCATATCGATTTTCAATAATTTCATTGTTTTTCTTATGTTTTCAAAGAGTTATTGATATTTACAAACTAGTGTTAAAAAGTAGTGAAAAAAGCTAGATTTTGTATGTAAATCGCTATGTATTTAAAAGTTGTGTAAAACATAAAAAACTTAAATAAAACTTTGTCAAAACTTCTGAAACTAGTTAAAATCAATAAGTTTTGATTGATTTCATATCGATTTTCAATAATTTCATTGTTTTTCTAATGTTTTCAAAGAGTTATTTATATTTACAAACTATGTTAAAAAGTAGTGAAAAAAGCTAGATTTTGCATGTAAATCGCTATGTAATTAAAAGTTGTGTAAATCATAAAATCTTAAATAAAACTTTGTCAAACTTCATAAACTAGTTAAAATCAATAAGTTTTTATTGATTTCATATCGATTTTCAATAATTTCATTGTTTTTCTTATGTTTTCAAACAGTTATTGATATTTACAAACTAGCGTTAAAAAGTAGTGAAAAAAGCTAGATTTTGCATGTAAATCGCTATGTAATTAAAAGTTGTGTAAAACATAAAAACTTAAATAAAACTTTGTCAAAACTTCTGAAACTAGTTAAAATCAATAAGTTTTTATTGATTTCATATCGATTTTCAATAATTTCATTGTTTTTCTTATGTTTTCAAAGAGTTATTGATATTTACAAACTAGCGTTAAAAAGTAGTGAAAAAAGCTAGATTTTGTATGTAAATCGCTATGTAATTAAAAGTTGTGTAAAACATAAAATCTTAAATAAAACTTTGTCAAAACTTCTGAAACTAGTTAAAATCAATAAGTTTTGATTGATTTCATATCGATTTTCAATAATTTCATTGTTTTTCTTATGTTTTCAAACAGTTATTGATATTTACAAACTAGCGTTTAAAAGTAGTGAAAAAAGCTAGATTTTGCATGTAAATCGCTATATAATTAAAAGTTGTGTAAAACATAAAAACTTAAATAAAACTTTGTCAAAACTTCTGAAACTAGTTAAAATCAATAAGTTTTGATTGATTTCATATCGATTTTCAATAATTTCATTGTTTTTCTAAAGTTTTCAAACAGTTATTGATATTTACAAACTAGCGTTAAAAAGTAATCAAAACAGCTAGATTTTTGCATGTAAATCGCTATGTAATTAAAAGTTGTGTAAATCATAAAATCTTAAATAAAACTTTGTCAAACTTCATAAACTAGTTAAAATCAATAAGTTTTTATTGATTTCATAGCGATTTTCAATAATTTCATTGTTTTTCTTATGTTTTCAAACAGTTATTGATATTTACAAACTAGCGTTAAAAAGTAGTGAAAAAAGCTAGATTTTGCATGTAAATCGCTATGTAATTAAAAGTTGTGTAAAACATAAAAACTTAAATAAAACTTTGTCAAAACTTCTGAAACTAGTTAAAATCAATAAGTTTTGATTGATTTCATATCGATTTTCAATAATTTCATTGTTTTTCTAATGTTTTCAAAGAGTTATTGATATTTACAAACTAACGTTAAAAAGTAGTGAAAAAAGCTAGATTTTGCATGTAAATCGCTATGTAATTAAAAGTTGTGTAAAACATAAAATCTTGAATAAAACTTTGTCAAAACTTCTGAAACTAGTTAAAATCAATAAGTTTTGATTGATTTCATATCGATTTTCAATAATTTCATTGTTTTTCTTATGTTTTCAAACAGTTATTGATATTTACAAACTAGCGTTAAAAAGTAGTCAAAACAGCTTGATTTTTGCATGTAAATCGCTATGTAATTAAAAGTTGTGTAAAACATATAATCTTAAATAAAACTTTGTCAAACTTCTGAAACTAGTTAAAATCAATAAGTTTTGATTGATTTCATATCGATTTTCAATAATTTCATTGTTTTTCTAAAGTTTTCAAACAGTTATTGATATTTACAAACTAGCGTTAAAAAGTAGTCAAAACAGCTAGATTTTTGCATGTAAATCGCTATGTAATTAAAAGTTGTGTAAAACATAAAATCTTAAATAAAACTTTGTCAAAACTTCTGAAACTAGTTAAAATCAATAAGTTTTGATTGATTTCATATCGATTTTCAATAATTTCATTGTTTTTCTAAAGTTTTCAAACAGTTATTTATATTTACAAACTAGCGTTAAAAAGTTATTAAAACAGCTAGATTTTTGCATGTAAATCGCTATGTAATTAAAAGTTGTGTAAATCATAAAATCTTAAATAAAACTTTGTCAAACTTCATAAACTAGTTAAAATCAATAAGTTTTTATTGATTTCATAGCGATTTTCAATAATTTCATTGTTTTTCTTATGTTTTCAAACAGTTATTGATATTTACAAACTAGCGTTAAAAAGTAGTGAAAAAAGCTAGATTTTGCATGTAAATCGCTATGTAATTAAAAGTTGTGTAAAACATAAAAACTTAAATAAAACTTTGTCAAAACTTCTGAAACTAGTTAAAATCAATAAGTTTTGATTGATTTCATATCGATTTTCAATAATTTCATTGTTTTTCTAATGTTTTCAAAGAGTTATTGATATTTACAAACTAACGTTAAAAAGTAGTGAAAAAAGCTAGATTTTGCATGTAAATCGCTATGTAATTAAAAGTTGTGTAAAACATAAAATCTTGAATAAAACTTTGTCAAAACTTCTGAAACTAGTTAAAATCAATAAGTTTTGATTGATTTCATATCGATTTTCAATAATTTCATTGTTTTTCTTATGTTTTCAAACAGTTATTGATATTTACAAACTAGCGTTAAAAAGTAGTCAAAACAGCTTGATTTTTGCATGTAAATCGCTATGTAATTAAAAGTTGTGTAAAACATATAATCTTAAATAAAACTTTGTCAAACTTCTGAAACTAGTTAAAATCAATAAGTTTTGATTGATTTCATATCGATTTTCAATAATTTCATTGTTTTTCTAAAGTTTTCAAACAGTTATTGATATTTACAAACTAGCGTTAAAAAGTAGTCAAAACAGCTAGATTTTTGCATGTAAATCGCTATGTAATTAAAAGTTGTGTAAAACATAAAATCTTAAATAAAACTTTGTCAAAACTTCTGAAACTAGTTAAAATCAATAAGTTTTGATTGATTTCATATCGATTTTCAATAATTTCATTGTTTTTCTAAAGTTTTCAAACAGTTATTGATATTTACAAACTAGCGTTAAAAAGTTATTAAAACAGCTAGATTTTTGCATGTAAATCGCTATGTAATTAAAAGTTGTGTAAATCATAAAATCTTAAATAAAACTTTGTCAAACTTCATAAACTAGTTAAAATCAATAAGTTTTTATTGATTTCATATCGATTTTCAATAATTTCATTGTTTGTCTTATGTTTTCAAACAGTTAGTGATATTTACAAACTAGCGTTAAAAAGTAGTGAAAAAAGCTAGATTTTGCATGTAAATCGCTATGTAATTAAAAGTTGTGTAAAACATAAAAACTTAAATAAAACTTTGTCAAAACTTCTGAAACTAGTTAAAATCAATAAGTTTTTATTGATTTCATATCGATTTTCAATAATTTCATTGTTTTTCTTATGTTTTCAAAGAGTTATTGATATTTACAAACTAGTGTTAAAAAGTAGTGAAAAAAGCTAGATTTTGTATGTAAATCGCTACGTATTTAAAAGTTGTGTAAAACATAAAAACTTAAATAAAACTTTGTCAAAACTTCTGAAACTAGTTAAAATCAATAAGTTTTGATTGATTTCATATCGATTTTCAATAATTTCATTGTTTTTCTAATGTTTTCAAAGAGTTATTGATATTTACAAACTATGTTAAAAAGTAGTGAAAAAAGCTAGATTTTGCATGTAAATCGCTATGTAATTAAAAGTTGTGTAAATCATAAAATCTTAAATAAAACTTTGTCAAACTTCATAAACTAGTTAAAATCAATAAGTTTTGATTGATTTCATATCGATTTTCAATAATTTCATTGTTTTTCTTATGTTTTCAAACAGTTATTGATATTTACAAACTAGCGTTAAAAAGTAGTGAAAAAAGCTAGATTTTGCATGTAAATCGCTATGTAATTAAAAGTTGTGTAAAACATAAAAACTTAAATAAAACTTTGTCAAAACTTCTGAAACTAGTTAAAATCAATAAGTTTTTATTGATTTCATATCGATTTTCAATAATTTCATTGTTTTTCTTATGTTTTCAAAGAGTTATTGATATTTACAAACTAGTGTTAAAAAGTAGTGAAAAAAGCTAGATTTTGTATGTAAATCGCTATGTAATTAAACGTTGTGTAAAACATAAAATCTTAAATAAAACTTTGTCAAAACTTCTGAAACTAGTTAAAATCAATAAGTTTTGATTGATTTCATATCGATTTCATTGTTTTTCTAAAGTTTTCAAACAGTTATTGATATTTACAAACTAGCGTTAAAAAGTAATCAAAACAGCTAGATTTTTGCATGTAAATCGCTATGTAATTAAAAGTTGTGTAAATCATAAAATCTTAAATAAAACTTTGTCAAACTTCATAAACTAGTTAAAATCAATAAGTTTTTATTGATTTCATATCGATTTTCAATAATTTCATTGTTTTTCTTATGTTTTCAAACAGTTATTGATATTTACAAACTAGCGTTAAAAAGTAGTGAAAAAAGCTAGATTTTGCATGTAAATCGCTATGTAATTAAAAGTTGTGTAAAACATAAAAACTTAAATAAAACTTTGTCAAAACTTCTGAAACTAGTTAAAATCAATAAGTTTTGATTGATTTCATATCGATTTTCAATAATTTCATTGTTTTTCTAATGTTTTCAAAGAGTTATTGATATTTACAAACTAACGTTAAAAAGTAGTGAAAAAAGCTAGATTTTGCATGTAAATCGCTATGTAATTAAAAGTTGTGTAAAACATAAAATCTTAAATAAAACTTTGTCAAAACTTCTGAAACTAGTTAAAATCAATAAGTTTTGATTGATTTCATATCGATTTTCAATAATTTCATTGTTTTTCTTATGTTTTCAAACAGTTATTGATATTTACAAACTAGCGTTAAAAAGTAGTCAAAACAGCTTGATTTTTGCATGTAAATCGCTATGTAATTAAAAGTTGTGTAAAACATAAAAACTTAAATAAAACTTTGTCAAAACTTCTGAAACTAGTTAAAATCAATAAGTTTTGATTGATTTCATATCGATTTTCAATAATTTCATTGTTTTTCTAATGTTTTCAAAGAGTTATTGATATTTACAAACTAACGTTAAAAAGTAGTGAAAAAAGCTAGATTTTGCATGTAAATCGCTATGTAATTAAAAGTTGTGTAAAACATAAAATCTTAAATAAAACTTTGTCAAAACTTCTGAAACTAGTTAAAATCAATAAGTTTTGATTGATTTCATATCGATTTTCAATAATTTCATTGTTTTTCTTATGTTTTCAAACAGTTATTGATATTTACAAACTAGCGTTAAAAAGTAGTGAAAAAAGCTAGATTTTGCATGTAAATCGCTATGTAATTAAAAGTTGTGTAAAACATAAAAACTTAAATAAAACTTTGTCAAACTTCATAAACTAGTTAAAATCAATAAGTTTTTATTGATTTCATATCGATTTTCAATAATTTCATTGTTTTTCTTATGTTTTCAAAGAGTTATTGATATTTACAAACTAGTGTTAAAAAGTAGTGAAAAAAGCTAGATTTTGTATGTAAATCGCTATGTAATTAAACGTTGTGTAAAACATAAAATCTTAAATAAAACTTTGTCAAAACTTCTGAAACTAGTTAAAATCAATAAGTTTTGATTGATTTCATATCGATTTCATTGTTTTTCTAAAGTTTTCAAACAGTTATTGATATTTACAAACTAGCGTTAAAAAGTAATCAAAACAGCTAGATTTTTGCATGTAAATCGCTATGTAATTAAAAGTTGTGTAAATCATAAAATCTTAAATAAAACTTTGTCAAACTTCATAAACTAGTTAAAATCAATAAGTTTTTATTGATTTCATATCGATTTTCAATAATTTCATTGTTTTTCTTATGTTTTCAAACAGTTATTGATATTTACAAACTAGCGTTAAAAAGTAGTGAAAAAAGCTAGATTTTGCATGTAAATCGCTATGTAATTAAAAGTTGTGTAAAACATAAAAACTTAAATAAAACTTTGTAAAAACTTCTGAAACTAGTTAAAATCAATAAGTTTTGATTGATTTCATATCGATTTTCAATAATTTCATTGTTTTTCTAATGTTTTCAAAGAGTTATTGATATTTACAAACTAACGTTAAAAAGTAGTGAAAAAAGCTAGATTTTGCATGTAAATCGCTATGTAATTAAAAGTTGTGTAAAACATAAAATCTTAAATAAAACTTTGTCAAAACTTCTGAAACTAGTTAAAATCAATAAGTTTTGATTGATTTCATATCGATTTTCAATAATTTCATTGTTTTTCTTATGTTTTCAAACAGTTATTGATATTTACAAACTAGCGTTAAAAAGTAGTCAAAACAGCTTGATTTTTGCATGTAAATCGCTATGTAATTAAAAGTTGTGTAAAACATAAAAACTTAAATAAAACTTTGTCAAAACTTCTGAAACTAGTTAAAATCAATAAGTTTTGATTGATTTCATATCGATTTTCAATAATTTCATTGTTTTTCTAATGTTTTCAAAGAGTTATTGATATTTACAAACTAACGTTAAAAAGTAGTGAAAAAAGCTAGATTTTGCATGTAAATCGCTATGTAATTAAAAGTTGTGTAAAACATAAAATCTTAAATAAAACTTTGTCAAAACTTCTGAAACTAGTTAAAATCAATAAGTTTTGATTGATTTCATATCGATTTTCAATAATTTCATTGTTTTTCTTATGTTTTCAAACAGTTATTGATATTTACAAACTAGCGTTAAAAAGTAGTGAAAAAAGCTAGATTTTGCATGTAAATCGCTATGTAATTAAAAGTTGTGTAAAACATAAAAACTTAAATAAAACTTTGTCAAAACTTCTGAAACTAGTTAAAATCAATAAGTTTTTATTGATTTCATATCGATTTTCAATAATTTCATTGTTTTTCTTATGTTTTCAAAGAGTTATTGATATTTACAAACTAGTGTTAAAAAGTAGTGAAAAAAGCTAGATTTTGTATGTAAATCGCTATGTAATTAAAAGTTGTGTAAAACATAAAATCTTAAATAAAACTTTGTCAAAACTTCTGAAACTAGTTAAAATCAATAAGTTTTGATTGATTTCATATCGATTTTCAATAATTTCATTGTTTTTCTAAAGTTTTCAAACAGTTATTGATATTTACAAACTAGCGTTAAAAAGTAATCAAAACAGCTAGATTTTTGCATGTAAATCGCTATGTAATTAAAAGTTGTGTAAATCATAAAATCTTAAATAAAACTTTGTCAAACTTCATAAACTAGTTAAAATCAATAAGTTTTTATTGATTTCATATCGATTTTCAATAATTTCATTGTTTTTCTAAAGTTTTCAAACAGTTATTTATATTTACAAACTAGCGTTAAAAAGTTATTAAAACAGCTAGATTTTTGCATGTAAATCGCTATGTAATTAAAAGTTGTGTAAATCATAAAATCTTAAATAAAACTTTGTCAAACTTCATAAACTAGTTAAAATCAATAAGTTTTTATTGATTTCATATCGATTTTCAATAATTTCATTGTTTGTCTTATGTTTTCAAACAGTTATTGATATTTACAAACTAGCGTTAAAAAGTAGTGAAAAAAGCTAGATTTTGCATGTAAATCGCTATGTAATTAAAAGTTGTGTAAAACATAAAAACTTAAATAAAACTTTGTCAAAACTTCTGAAACTAGTTAAAATCAATAAGTTTTTATTGATTTCATATCGATTTTCAATAATTTCATTGTTTTTCTTATGTTTTCAAAGAGTTATTGATATTTACAAACTAGTGTTAAAAAGTAGTGAAAAAAGCTAGATTTTGTATGTAAATCGCTATGTATTTAAAAGTTGTGTAAAACATAAAAACTTAAATAAAACTTTGTCAAAACTTCTGAAACTAGTTAAAATCAATAAGTTTTGATTGATTTCATATCGATTTTCAATAATTTCATTGTTTTTCTAATGTTTTCAAAGAGTTATTGATATTTACAAACTATGTTAAAAAGTAGTGAAAAAAGCTAGATTTTGCATGTAAATCGCTATGTAATTAAAAGTTGTGTAAATCATAAAATCTTAAATAAAACTTTGTCAAACTTCATAAACTAGTTAAAATCAATAAGTTTTGATTGATTTCATATCGATTTTCAATAATTTCATTGTTTTTCTTATGTTTTCAAACAGTTATTGATATTTACAAACTAGCGTTAAAAAGTAGTGAAAAAAGCTAGATTTTGCATGTAAATCGCTATGTAATTAAAAGTTGTGTAAAACATAAAAACTTAAATAAAACTTTGTCAAAACTTCTGAAGCTAGTTAAAATCAATAAGTTTTTATTGATTTCATATCGATTTTCAATAATTTCATTGTTTTTCTTATGTTTTCAAAGAGTTATTGATATTTACAAACTAGTGTTAAAAAGTAGTGAAAAAAGCTAGATTTTGTATGTAAATCGCTATGTAATTAAAAGTTGTGTAAAACATATAATCTTAAATAAAACTTTGTCAAACTTCTGAAACTAGTTAAAATCAATAAGTTTTGATTGATTTCATATCGATTTTCAATAATTTCATTGTTTTTCTAAAGTTTTCAAACAGTTATTGATATTTACAAACTAGCGTTAAAAAGTAGTCAAAACAGCTAGATTTTTGCATGTAAATCGCTATGTAATTAAAAGTTGTGTAAAACATAAAATCTTAAATAAAACTTTGTCAAAACTTCTGAAACTAGTTAAAATCAATAAGTTTTGATTGATTTCATATCGATTTTCAATAATTTCATTGTTTTTCTAAAGTTTTCAAACAGTTATTGATATTTACAAACTAGCGTTAAAAAGTTATTAAAACAGCTAGATTTTTGCATGTAAATCGCTATGTAATTAAAAGTTGTGTAAATCATAAAATCTTAAATAAAACTTTGTCAAACTTCATAAACTAGTTAAAATCAATAAGTTTTTATTGATTTCATATCGATTTTCAATAATTTCATTGTTTGTCTTATGTTTTCAAACAGTTAGTGATATTTACAAACTAGCGTTAAAAAGTAGTGAAAAAAGCTAGATTTTGCATGTAAATCGCTATGTAATTAAAAGTTGTGTAAAACATAAAAACTTAAATAAAACTTTGTCAAAACTTCTGAAACTAGTTAAAATCAATAAGTTTTTATTGATTTCATATCGATTTTCAATAATTTCATTGTTTTTCTTATGTTTTCAAAGAGTTATTGATATTTACAAACTAGTGTTAAAAAGTAGTGAAAAAAGCTAGATTTTGTATGTAAATCGCTACGTATTTAAAAGTTGTGTAAAACATAAAAACTTAAATAAAACTTTGTCAAAACTTCTGAAACTAGTTAAAATCAATAAGTTTTGATTGATTTCATATCGATTTTCAATAATTTCATTGTTTTTCTAATGTTTTCAAAGAGTTATTGATATTTACAAACTATGTTAAAAAGTAGTGAAAAAAGCTAGATTTTGCATGTAAATCGCTATGTAATTAAAAGTTGTGTAAATCATAAAATCTTAAATAAAACTTTGTCAAACTTCATAAACTAGTTAAAATCAATAAGTTTTGATTGATTTCATATCGATTTTCAATAATTTCATTGTTTTTCTTATGTTTTCAAACAGTTATTGATATTTACAAACTAGCGTTAAAAAGTAGTGAAAAAAGCTAGATTTTGCATGTAAATCGCTATGTAATTAAAAGTTGTGTAAAACATAAAAACTTAAATAAAACTTTGTCAAAACTTCTGAAACTAGTTAAAATCAATAAGTTTTTATTGATTTCATATCGATTTTCAATAATTTCATTGTTTTTCTTATGTTTTCAAAGAGTTATTGATATTTACAAACTAGTGTTAAAAAGTAGTGAAAAAAGCTAGATTTTGTATGTAAATCGCTATGTAATTAAACGTTGTGTAAAACATAAAATCTTAAATAAAACTTTGTCAAAACTTCTGAAACTAGTTAAAATCAATAAGTTTTGATTGATTTCATATCGATTTCATTGTTTTTCTAAAGTTTTCAAACAGTTATTGATATTTACAAACTAGCGTTAAAAAGTAATCAAAACAGCTAGATTTTTGCATGTAAATCGCTATGTAATTAAAAGTTGTGTAAATCATAAAATCTTAAATAAAACTTTGTCAAACTTCATAAACTAGTTAAAATCAATAAGTTTTTATTGATTTCATATCGATTTTCAATAATTTCATTGTTTTTCTTATGTTTTCAAACAGTTATTGATATTTACAAACTAGCGTTAAAAAGTAGTGAAAAAAGCTAGATTTTGCATGTAAATCGCTATGTAATTAAAAGTTGTGTAAAACATAAAAACTTAAATAAAACTTTGTAAAAACTTCTGAAACTAGTTAAAATCAATAAGTTTTGATTGATTTCATATCGATTTTCAATAATTTCATTGTTTTTCTAATGTTTTCAAAGAGTTATTGATATTTACAAACTAACGTTAAAAAGTAGTGAAAAAAGCTAGATTTTGCATGTAAATCGCTATGTAATTAAAAGTTGTGTAAAACATAAAATCTTAAATAAAACTTTGTCAAAACTTCTGAAACTAGTTAAAATCAATAAGTTTTGATTGATTTCATATCGATTTTCAATAATTTCATTGTTTTTCTTATGTTTTCAAACAGTTATTGATATTTACAAACTAGCGTTAAAAAGTAGTGAAAAAAGCTAGATTTTGCATGTAAATCGCTATGTAATTAAAAGTTGTGTAAAACATAAAAACTTAAATAAAACTTTGTCAAAACTTCTGAAACTAGTTAAAATCAATAAGTTTTGATTGATTTCATATCGATTTTCAATAATTTCATTGTTTTTCTAATGTTTTCAAAGAGTTATTGATATTTACAAACTAACGTTAAAAAGTAGTGAAAAAAGCTAGATTTTGCATGTAAATCGCTATGTAATTAAAAGTTGTGTAAAACATAAAATCTTAAATAAAACTTTGTCAAAACTTCTGAAACTAGTTAAAATCAATAAGTTTTGATTGATTTCATATCGATTTTCAATAATTTCATTGTTTTTCTTATGTTTTCAAACAGTTATTGATATTTACAAACTAGCGTTAAAAAGTAGTCAAAACAGCTTGATTTTTGCATGTAAATCGCTATGTAATTAAAAGTTGTGTAAAACATAAAAACTTAAATAAAACTTTGTCAAAACTTCTGAAACTAGTTAAAATCAATAAGTTTTGATTGATTTCATATCGATTTTCAATAATTTCATTGTTTTTCTAATGTTTTCAAAGAGTTATTGATATTTACAAACTAACGTTAAAAAGTAGTGAAAAAAGCTAGATTTTGCATGTAAATCGCTATGTAATTAAAAGTTGTGTAAAACATAAAATCTTAAATAAAACTTTGTCAAAACTTCTGAAACTAGTTAAAATCAATAAGTTTTGATTGATTTCATATCGATTTTCAATAATTTCATTGTTTTTCTTATGTTTTCAAACAGTTATTGATATTTACAAACTAGCGTTAAAAAGTAGTGAAAAAAGCTAGATTTTGCATGTAAATCGCTATGTAATTAAAAGTTGTGTAAAACATAAAAACTTAAATAAAACTTTGTCAAAACTTCTGAAACTAGTTAAAATCAATAAGTTTTTATTGATTTCATATCGATTTTCAATAATTTCATTGTTTTTCTTATGTTTTCAAAGAGTTATTGATATTTACAAACTAGTGTTAAAAAGTAGTGAAAAAAGCTAGATTTTGTATGTAAATCGCTATGTAATTAAACGTTGTGTAAAACATAAAATCTTAAATAAAACTTTGTCAAAACTTCTGAAACTAGTTAAAATCAATAAGTTTTGATTGATTTCATATCGATTTCATTGTTTTTCTAAAGTTTTCAAACAGTTATTGATATTTACAAACTAGCGTTAAAAAGTAATCAAAACAGCTAGATTTTTGCATGTAAATCGCTATGTAATTAAAAGTTGTGTAAATCATAAAATCTTAAATAAAACTTTGTCAAACTTCATAAACTAGTTAAAATCAATAAGTTTTTATTGATTTCATATCGATTTTCAATAATTTCATTGTTTTTCTTATGTTTTCAAACAGTTATTGATATTTACAAACTAGCGTTAAAAAGTAGTGAAAAAAGCTAGATTTTGCATGTAAATCGCTATGTAATTAAAAGTTGTGTAAAACATAAAAACTTAAATAAAACTTTGTAAAAACTTCTGAAACTAGTTAAAATCAATAAGTTTTGATTGATTTCATATCGATTTTCAATAATTTCATTGTTTTTCTAATGTTTTCAAAGAGTTATTGATATTTACAAACTAACGTTAAAAAGTAGTGAAAAAAGCTAGATTTTGCATGTAAATCGCTATGTAATTAAAAGTTGTGTAAAACATAAAATCTTAAATAAAACTTTGTCAAAACTTCTGAAACTAGTTAAAATCAATAAGTTTTGATTGATTTCATATCGATTTTCAATAATTTCATTGTTTTTCTTATGTTTTCAAACAGTTATTGATATTTACAAACTAGCGTTAAAAAGTAGTCAAAACAGCTTGATTTTTGCATGTAAATCGCTATGTAATTAAAAGTTGTGTAAAACATAAAAACTTAAATAAAACTTTGTCAAAACTTCTGAAACTAGTTAAAATCAATAAGTTTTGATTGATTTCATATCGATTTTCAATAATTTCATTGTTTTTCTAATGTTTTCAAAGAGTTATTGATATTTACAAACTAACGTTAAAAAGTAGTGAAAAAAGCTAGATTTTGCATGTAAATCGCTATGTAATTAAAAGTTGTGTAAAACATAAAATCTTAAATAAAACTTTGTCAAAACTTCTGAAACTAGTTAAAATCAATAAGTTTTGATTGATTTCATATCGATTTTCAATAATTTCATTGTTTTTCTTATGTTTTCAAACAGTTATTGATATTTACAAACTAGCGTTAAAAAGTAGTGAAAAAAGCTAGATTTTGCATGTAAATCGCTATGTAATTAAAAGTTGTGTAAAACATAAAAACTTAAATAAAACTTTGTCAAAACTTCTGAAACTAGTTAAAATCAATAAGTTTTTATTGATTTCATATCGATTTTCAATAATTTCATTGTTTTTCTTATGTTTTCAAAGAGTTATTGATATTTACAAACTAGTGTTAAAAAGTAGTGAAAAAAGCTAGATTTTGTATGTAAATCGCTATGTAATTAAAAGTTGTGTAAAACATAAAATCTTAAATAAAACTTTGTCAAAACTTCTGAAACTAGTTAAAATCAATAAGTTTTGATTGATTTCATATCGATTTTCAATAATTTCATTGTTTTTCTAAAGTTTTCAAACAGTTATTGATATTTACAAACTAGCGTTAAAAAGTAATCAAAACAGCTAGATTTTTGCATGTAAATCGCTATGTAATTAAAAGTTGTGTAAATCATAAAATCTTAAATAAAACTTTGTCAAACTTCATAAACTAGTTAAAATCAATAAGTTTTTATTGATTTCATATCGATTTTCAATAATTTCATTGTTTTTCTTATGTTTTCAAACAGTTATTGATATTTACAAACTAGCGTTAAAAAGTAGTGAAAAAAGCTAGATTTTGCATGTAAATCGCTATGTAATTAAAAGTTGTGTAAAACATAAAAACTTAAATAAAACTTTGTCAAAACTTCTGAAACTAGTTAAAATCAATAAGTTTTGATTGATTTCATATCGATTTTCAATAATTTCATTGTTTTTCTAATGTTTTCAAAGAGTTATTGATATTTACAAACTAACGTTAAAAAGTAGTGAAAAAAGCTAGATTTTGCATGTAAATCGCTATGTAATTAAAAGTTGTGTAAAACATAAAATCTTAAATAAAACTTTGTCAAAACTTCTGAAACTAGTTAAAATCAATAAGTTTTGATTGATTTCATATCGATTTTCAATAATTTCATTGTTTTTCTTATGTTTTCAAACAGTTATTGATATTTACAAAATAACGTTAAAAAGTAGTCAAAACAGCTTGATTTTTGCATGTAAATCGCTATGTAATTAAAAGTTGTGTAAAACATAAAATCTTAAATAAAACTTTGTCAAACTTCTGAAACTAGTTAAAATCAATAAGTTTTGATTGATTTCATATCGATTTTCAATAATTTCATTGTTTTTCTTATGTTTTCAAAGAGTTATTGATATTTACAAACTAGTGTTAAAAAGTAGTGAAAAAAGCTAGATTTTGTATGTAAATCGCTATGTAATTAAAAGTTGTGTAAAACATAAAATCTTAAATAAAACTTTGTCAAACTTCTGAAACTAGTTAAAATCAATAAGTTTTGATTGATTTCATATCGATTTTCAATAATTTCATTGTTTTTCTAATGTTTTCAAAGAGTTATTGTTATTTACAAACTATGTTAAAAAGTAGTGAAAAAAGCTAGATTTTGCATGTAAATCGCTATGTAATTAAAAGTTGTGTAAATCATAAAATCTTAAATAAAACTTTGTCAAACTTCATAAACTAGTTAAAATCAATAAGTTTTGATTGATTTCATATCGATTTTCAATAATTTCATTGTTTTTCTTATGTTTTCAAACAGTTATTGATATTTACAAACTAGTGTTAAAAAGTAGTGAAAAAAGCTAGATTTTGCATGTAAATCGCTATGTAATTAAAAGTTGTGTAAAACATAAAAACTTAAATAAAACTTTGTCAAAACTTCTGAAACTAGTTAAAATCAATAAGTTTTGATTGATTTCATATCGATTTTCAATAATTTCATTGTTTTTCTTATGTTTTCAAACAGTTATTGATATTTACAAACTAGCGTTAAAAAGTAGTGAAAAAAGCTAGATTTTGCATGTAAATCGCTATGTAATTAAAAGTTGTGTAAAACATAAAAACTTAAATAAAACTTTGTCAAAACTTCGGAAACTAGTTAAATCAATAAGTTTTGATTGATTTCATATCGATTTTCAATAATTTCATTGTTTTTCTAATGTTTTCAAAGAGTTATTGATATTTACAAACTAACGTTAAAAAGTAGTGAAAAAAGCTAGATTTTGCATGTAAATCGCTATGTAATTAAAAGTTGTGTAAAACATAAAATCTTAAATAAAACTTTGGCAAAACTTCTGAAACTAGTTAAAATCAATAAGTTTTGATTGATTTCATATAGATTTTCAATAATTTCATTGTTTTTCTAAAGTTTTCAAACAGTTATTGATATTTACAAACTAGCGTTAAAAAGTAATCAAAACAGCTAGATTTTTGCATGTAAATCGCTATGTAATTAAAAGTTGTGTAAATCATAAAATCTTAAATAAAACTTTGTCAAACTTCATAAACTAGTTAAAATCAATAAGTTTTTATTGATTTCATATCGATTTTCAATAATTTCATTGTTTGTCTTATGTTTTCAAACAGTTATTGATATTTACAAACTAGCGTTTAAAAGTAGTGAAAAAAGCTAGATTTTGCATGTAAATCGCTATGTAATTAAAAGTTGTGTAAAACATAAAAACTTAAATAAAACTTTGTCAAAACTTCTGAAACTAGTTAAAATCAATAAGTTTTTATTGATTTCATATCGATTTTCAATAATTTCATTGTTTTTCTAATGTTTTCAAAGAGTTATTGATATTTACAAACTATGTTAAAAAGTAGTGAAAAAAGCTAGATTTTGCATGTAAATCGCTATGTAATTAAAAGTTGTGTAAATCATAAAATCTTAAATAAAACTTTGTCAAACTTCATAAACTAGTTAAAATCAATAAGTTTTTATTGATTTCATATCGATTTTCAATAATTTCATTGTTTTTCTTATGTTTTCAAAGAGTTATTGATATTTACAAACTAGTGTTAAAAAGTAGTGAAAAAAGCTAGATTTTGTATGTAAATCGCTATGTAATTAAAAGTTGTGTAAAACATAAAATCTTAAATAAAACTTTGTCAAACTTCTGAAACTAGTTAAAATCAATAAGTTTTGATTGATTTCATATCGATTTTCAATAATTTCATTGTTTTTCTAATGTTTTCAAAGAGTTATTGTTATTTACAAACTATGTTAAAAAGTAGTGAAAAAAGCTAGATTTTGCATGTAAATCGCTATGTAATTAAAAGTTGTGTAAATCATAAAATCTTAAATAAAACTTTGTCAAACTTCATAAACTAGTTAAAATCAATAAGTTTTGATTGATTTCATATCGATTTTCAATAATTTCATTGTTTTTCTTATGTTTTCAAAGAGTTATTGATATTTACAAACTAACGTTAAAAAGTAGTGAAAAAAGCTAGATTTTGCATGTAAATCGCTATGTAATTAAAAGTTGTGTAAAACATAAAATCTTAAATAAAACTTTGGCAAAACTTCTGAAACTAGTTAAAATCAATAAGTTTTGATTGATTTCATATAGATTTTCAATAATTTCATTGTTTTTCTAAAGTTTTCAAACAGTTATTGATATTTACAAACTAGCGTTAAAAAGTAATCAAAACAGCTAGATTTTTGCATGTAAATCGCTATGTAATTAAAAGTTGTGTAAATCATAAAATCTTAAATAAAACTTTGTCAAACTTCATAAACTAGTTAAAATCAATAAGTTTTTATTGATTTCATATCGATTTTCAATAATTTCATTGTTTGTCTTATGTTTTCAAACAGTTATTGATATTTACAAACTAGCGTTTAAAAGTAGTGAAAAAAGCTAGATTTTGCATGTAAATCGCTATGTAATTAAAAGTTGTGTAAAACATAAAAACTTAAATAAAACTTTGTCAAAACTTCTGAAACTAGTTAAAATCAATAAGTTTTTATTGATTTCATATCGATTTTCAATAATTTCATTGTTTTTCTAATGTTTTCAAAGAGTTATTGATATTTACAAACTATGTTAAAAAGTAGTGAAAAAAGCTAGATTTTGCATGTAAATCGCTATGTAATTAAAAGTTGTGTAAATCATAAAATCTTAAATAAAACTTTGTCAAACTTCATAAACTAGTTAAAATCAATAAGTTTTTATTGATTTCATATCGATTTTCAATAATTTCATTGTTTTTCTTATGTTTTCAAACAGTTATTGATATTTACAAACTAGCGTTAAAAAGTAGTGAAAAAAGCTAGATTTTGCATGTAAATCGCTATGTAATTAAAAGTTGTGTAAAACATAAAAACTTAAATAAAACTTTGTCAAAACTTCTGAAACTAGTTAAAATCAATAAGTTTTTATTGATTTCATATCGATTTTCAATAATTTCATTGTTTTTCTTATGTTTTCAAAGAGTTATTGATATTTACAAACTAGTGTTAAAAAGTAGTGAAAAAAGCTAGATTTTGTATGTAAATCGCTATGTAATTAAAAGTTGTGTAAAACATAAAATCTTAAATAAAACTTTGTCAAAACTTCTGAAACTAGTTAAAATCAATAAGTTTTGATTGATTTCATATCGATTTTCAATAATTTCATTGTTTTTCTTATGTTTTCAAACAGTTATTGATATTTACAAACTAGCGTTAAAAAGTAGTGAAAAAAGCTAGATTTTGCATGTAAATCGCTATATAATTAAAAGTTGTGTAAAACTTAAAAACTTAAATAAAACTTTGTCAAAACTTCTGAAACTAGTTAAAATCAATAAGTTTTTATTGATTTCATATCGATTTTCAATAATTTCATTGTTTTTCTTATGTTTTCAAAGAGTTATTGATATTTACAAACTAGTGTTAAAAAGTAGTGAAAAAAGCTAGATTTTGTATGTAAATCGCTATGTAATTAAAAGTTGTGTAAAACATAAAATCTTAAATAAAACTTTGTCAAAACTTCTGAAACTAGTTAAAATCAATAAGTTTTGATTGATTTCATATCGATTTTCAATAATTTCATTGTTTTTCTAAAGTTTTCAAACAGTTATTGATATTTACAAACTAGCGTTAAAAAGTAGTGAAAAAAGCTAGATTTTGCATGTAAATCGTTATGTAATTTAAAGTTGTGTAAAACATAAAAACTTAAATAAAACTTTGTCAAAACTTCTGAAACTAGTTAAAATCAATAAGTTTTGATTGATTTCATATCGATTTTCAATAATTTCATTGTTTTTCTAAAGTTTTCAAACAGTTATTGATATTTACAAACTAGCGTTAAAAAGTAATCAAAACAGCTAGATTTTTGCATGTAAATCGCTATGTAATTAAAAGTTGTGTAAATCATAAAATCTTAAATAAAACTTTGTCAAACTTCATAAACTAGTTAAAATCAATAAGTTTTTATTGATTTCATATCGATTTTCAATAATTTCATTGTTTTTCTTAAGTTTTCAAACAGTTATTGATATTTACAAACTAGCGTTAAAAAGTAGTGAAAAAAGCTAGATTTTGCATGTAAATCGCTATGTAATTAAAAGTTGTGTAAAACATAAAAACTTAAATAAAACTTTGTCAAAACTTCTGAAACTAGTTAAAATCAATAAGTTTTGATTGATTTCATATCGATTTTCAATAATTTCATTGTTTTTCTTATGTTTTCAAACAGTTATTGATATTTACAAACTAACGTTAAAAAGTAGTCAAAACAGCTTGATTTTTGCATGTAAATCGCTATGTAATTAAAAGTTGTGTAAAACATAAAATCTTAAATAAAACTTTGTCAAACTTCTGAAACTAGTTAAAATCAATAAGTTTTGATTGATTTCATATCGATTTTCAATAATTTCATTGTTTTTCTAAAGTTTTCAAACAGTTATTGATATTTACAAACTAGCGTTAAAAAGTAGTCAAAACAGCTAGATTTTTGCATGTAAATCGCTATGTAATTAAAAGTTGTGTAAAACATAAAATCTTAAATAAAACTTTGTCAAAACTTCTGAAACTAGTTAAAATCAATAAGTTTTGATTGATTTCATATCGATTTTCAATAATTTCATTGTTTTTCTAAAGTTTTCAAACAGTTATTGATATTTACAAACTAGCGTTAAAAAGTTATCAAAACAGCTAGATTTTTGCATGTAAATCGCTATGTAATTAAAAGTTGTGTAAATCATAAAATCTTAAATAAAACTTTGTCAAACTTCATAAACTAGTTAAAATCAATAAGTTTTTATTGATTTCATATCGATTTTCAATAATTTCATTGTTTGTCTTATGTTTTCAAACAGTTATTGATATTTACAAACTAGCGTTAAAAAGTAGTGAAAAAAGCTAGATTTTGCATGTAAATCGCTATGTAATTAAAAGTTGTGTAAAACATAAAAACTTAAATAAAACTTTGTCAAAACTTCTGAAACTAGTTAAAATCAATAAGTTTTGATTGATTTCATATCGATTTTCAATAATTTCATTGTTTTTCTTATGTTTTCAAAGAGTTATTGATATTTACAAACTAGTGTTAAAAAGTAGTGAAAAAAGCTAGATTTTGTATGTAAATCGCTATGTATTTAAAAGTTGTGTAAAACATAAAAACTTAAATAAAACTTTGTCAAAACTTCTGAAACTAGTTAAAATCAATAAGTTTTGATTGATTTCATATCGATTTTCAATAATTTCATTGTTTTTCTAATGTTTTCAAAGAGTTATTGATATTTACAAACTATGTTAAAAAGTAGTGAAAAAAGCTAGATTTTGCATGTAAATCGCTATGTAATTAAAAGTTGTGTAAATCATAAAATCTTAAATAAAACTTTGTCAAACTTCATAAACTAGTTAAAATCAATAAGTTTTGATTGATTTCATATCGATTTTCAATAATTTCATTGTTTTTCTTATGTTTTCAAACAGTTATTGATATTTACAAACTAGCGTTAAAAAGTAGTGAAAAAAGCTAGATTTTGCATGTAAATCGCTATGTAATTAAAAGTTGTGTAAAACATAAAAACTTAAATAAAACTTTGTCAAAACTTCTGAAACTAGTTAAAATCAATAAGTTTTTATTGATTTCATATCGATTTTCAATAATTTCATTGTTTTTCTTATGTTTTCAAAGAGTTATTGATATTTACAAACTAGTGTTAAAAAGTAGTGAAAAAAGCTAGATTTTGTATGTAAATCGCTATGTAATTAAATGTTGTGTAAAACATAAAATCTTAAATAAAACTTTGTCAAAACTTCTGAAACTAGTTAAAATCAATAAGTTTTGATTGATTTCATATCGATTTTCAATAATTTCATTGTTTTTCTTATGTTTTCAAACAGTTATTGATATTTACAAACTAGCGTTAAAAAGTAGTCAAAACAGCTTGATTTTTGCATGTAAATCGCTATGTAATTAAAAGTTGTGTAAAACATAAAATCTTAAATAAAACTTTGTCAAACTTCTGAAACTAGTTAAAATCAATAAGTTTTGATTGATTTCATATCGATTTTCAATAATTTCATTGTTTTTCTAAAGTTTTCAAACAGTTATTGATATTTACAAACTAGCGTTAAAAAGTAGTCAAAACAGCTAGATTTTTGCATGTAAATCGCTATGTAATTAAAAGTTGTGTAAAACATAAAATCTTAAATAAAACTTTGTCAAAACTTCTGAAACTAGTTAAAATCAATAAGTTTTGATTGATTTCATATCGATTTTCAATAATTTCATTGTTTTTCTAAAGTTTTCAAACAGTTATTGATATTTACAAACTAGCGTTAAAAAGTTATCAAAACAGCTAGATTTTTGCATGTAAATCGCTATGTAATTAAAAGTTGTGTAAATCATAAAATCTTAAATAAAACTTTGTCAAACTTCATAAACTAGTTAAAATCAATAAGTTTTTATTGATTTCATATCGATTTTCAATAATTTCATTGTTTGTCTTATGTTTTCAAACAGTTATTGATATTTACAAACTAGCGTTAAAAAGTAGTGAAAAAAGCTAGATTTTGCATGTAAATCGCTATGTAATTAAAAGTTGTGTAAAACATAAAAACTTAAATAAAACTTTGTCAAAACTTCTGAAACTAGTTAAAATCAATAAGTTTTGATTGATTTCATATCGATTTTCAATAATTTCATTGTTTTTCTTATGTTTTCAAAGAGTTATTGATATTTACAAACTAGTGTTAAAAAGTAGTGAAAAAAGCTAGATTTTGTATGTAAATCGCTATGTATTTAAAAGTTGTGTAAAACATAAAAACTTAAATAAAACTTTGTCAAAACTTCTGAAACTAGTTAAAATCAATAAGTTTTGATTGATTTCATATCGATTTTCAATAATTTCATTGTTTTTCTAATGTTTTCAAAGAGTTATTGATATTTACAAACTATGTTAAAAAGTAGTGAAAAAAGCTAGATTTTGCATGTAAATCGCTATGTAATTAAAAGTTGTGTAAATCATAAAATCTTAAATAAAACTTTGTCAAACTTCATAAACTAGTTAAAATCAATAAGTTTTGATTGATTTCATATCGATTTTCAATAATTTCATTGTTTTTCTTATGTTTTCAAACAGTTATTGATATTTACAAACTAGCGTTAAAAAGTAGTGAAAAAAGCTAGATTTTGCATGTAAATCGCTATGTAATTAAAAGTTGTGTAAAACATAAAAACTTAAATAAAACTTTGTCAAAACTTCTGAAACTAGTTAAAATCAATAAGTTTTGATTGATTTCATATCGATTTTCAATAATTTCATTGTTTTTCTAAAGTTTTCAAAGAGTTATTGATATTTACAAACTAGCGTTAAAAAGTTATCAAAACAGCTAGATTTTTGCATGTAAATCGCTATGTAATTAAAAGTTGTGTAAATCATAAAATCTTAAATAAAACTTTGTCAAACTTCATAAACTAGTTAAAATCAATAAGTTTTGATTGATTTCATATCGATTTTCAATAATTTCATTGTTTTTCTTATGTTTTCAAACAGTTATTGATATTTACAAACTAGCGTTAAAAAGTAGTGAAAAAAGCTAGATTTTGCATGTAAATCGCTATATAATTAAAAGTTGTGTAAAACATAATATCTTAAATATAACTTTGTCAAAACTTCTGAAACTAGTTAAAATCAATAAGTTTTGATTGATTTCATATCGATTTTCAATAATTTCATTGTTTTTCTTATGTTTTCAAACAGTTATTGATATTTACAAACTAGCGTTAAAAAGTAGTGAAAAAAGCTAGATTTTGCATGTAAATCGCTATGTGTATTTATTCTGTTTAAACAGAAATGTGGCACAAGGCCAAAAATGGGGGATGGGGAGAGGACGGTCTTCTTCTGTCTTAAATTAACTTAGCTAGTCGCAGACACTGACCCAATCGTACGTACAATTTTCCTTACACCAAAACAACTCTTTCATACGTACCTTCCAAACTACAAACACCATAATACCTCATCGTCTCTATGAAAGTACTAACTAATCCCCGTATATACATTTCAATGTCTGTGGGGGGGGAATAACAATAATAAAATGAACCCCAATGTGTATTTACAATATGAATAATAATCTATTTACAATAAACAAAAGAAAATATTGTTAGTAATAAAACCCCCCACAATCACCTAATATGGCAGAAATACCACTTCCCCGGACGAAATCAATGCGGGACTGAAATAGTAAGAAATAATCATTCATCCCCCACACAAACTAACACGCACACATTCAAACACAACAACAAATACAAAAACATTCACGCGAAACGAAAGGCGTCCCGCATCCACCGGAGAACTAGAATCACAGACCACCGAAAAAAAAGGGGGGGGATGGGTAAATTAACTTAAAGAAAATAAAGGGGGGACAGAAATAAAAGGGACCAATGAGCATACATACCCTAGCTAAGTTAACTAAAATGAAATAAAAGGAAACTGAACATCAACAAATGAACCTAAACTAGCCTAATTTTGGATGGGTTGCACTAGTTCAACCCAGGAAAAGCAATATCCTAATGCCTAACCGGCATCAAAATGCCACTCAAAGTCAGCCCCTTTCACACGGCACATGCGCGCAAGATGCACCCATCTTTTGCTGAATTCTGATGAAGAGAGCTTCTGCCTTTCCGTCCTAATCTTGACTTTAAGCAGATGCTTAAAGTACAAGATCAGTTGGGAAGAGGTGAACTTCTCGCCTCCATAGAATCCCTTCTGTCGCGTCGTCCAAATCACGACTCTCATAACTCCTAGCAAGCAGTGGAACACATATTGTTCAGCCCTTGTCATCCGCGGTGCCACATTGCTACAAACGGAAACGGACTGAAGGACAAAGGACTTTCCAGGCAGCATGCGGACCATGAGGCCTTCAACAAACTTGCACAACGGCACTACCTGGCTGCAATGAAAGAAGGCGTGACCCAAGGTCTCGACCTCCCCACTACAACGTCGGCAGTTTGGAGAATTCTCCAAGCCAGCTGAGCAGAGTCTCTTGGCGACCCAGAGGGCCCCACGAATCACCAGCCAGGTGAGTGATGCCTCATCGTTATTGAGACATTTCAACCCGGGCGCCCAAGGCCATATTGAGCGAGCCTCCTGCCTCGTAAGACCGAGACTGTCAATCAGATTATCATGAACGGACCCCCTGACTAATACTTGATGTAATGCCCTAAGAGATAACGATTGGACGTTGGAGAGGCCATCCGACGCCCTTAAGAGTCGCTTCAGAGCAAGTCGACATTCGCGATAGAAGGAGCACTCGTCACGGGGTAAACGGCGGGCCTCTTCCTCGCACGAGTGCACACTTCTTAGGGATGGGAAGTTCTTACGGGCGTCTTCCTTCCAGAAGGCGCCGTCCTCATCCGAGTCGCGACACATTCGGTCTAGAAATCTAATGCGAAGCATATGGAGACGAATCTCAATGCTTGGCATGCCTAGACCGCCTTCAGAAGGATGAAGGCAACAGATCCCCCGAGTGACTCTGGCGGCCTTGCCTCCCCACAAGAAGGAGAACAAGAGCCTCACTAACGCCAGCAAAGTGCCACACGGAAGTGGAAGCACCGAGAGTCGGTAAAGGAGAATTGGGTAGATGTGTGAAACACAAACTTCCGCCTTCCCCTTTAAGGAAAGATTCCTCCGAGACCACAAATTAATTGCGATCTCGGCCTTCCCTCGCACCTCCGACCAATTCATCTCCAACTGGAGATCAGGACCGAACCAGACGCCGAGAATCTTGATCGGCCCATCCGTCCAGTGGAAAGGTCCGGGAAGAGAAACTCCCTTCCACGCACCCAACCGCAAGCCAACAGACTTATCGCAGTTGATCTTGGCCCCTGTCACCATCTCATAACAACTGATTTCTTTGCTGACTTCGTCAATCTCGGCTCTGCTCGACACAAGAGCCGAAACGTCGTCAGCATAGGCAGAATACTTGGCCGATGTGCTACCACCGGGCAGGGCAATTCCGCGTAGGACCGGATTCGCCTTTAACTTGCGAAGGAAAGGCTCCAACGCAAGAACGTAAAGCAAAGGCGACAGCGGGCATCCTTGACGAATGGAGCGAGACAATACGAAAGGCTCCGATCGTACCCCATTCACTTCCACCAGCGCACCGGGAGTCGCATACAGAAGTCGGATCCAGGTGCGAAAGTACGGCCCGAAACCGGCCGCCGAAAGAACAGCCTCCAGAAAACGATGGTCAACCCTATCGAAGGCCTTGGACTGATCTAAATTGATCAGCGCGGCTTCACTGTCGACTTGCTCGATGATCAGGCGTACCATATGAAGATTATCCTGAATCGACCTACCCTTCACAGCACAAGTCTGTTCAGAGCCAATCAGACGAGACAGGACAACCTGCAAACGGTTAGCCAAGATCTTAGCCAAAATCTTTAACTCTGTGTTTAACATAGTTAAAGGGCGAAAGTTACCTAAACCATCCCCACCGTTTTTGTCCTTGCGTAACAACTTGATCACGCCCCTGGTGAAGCGTTGGGGTATAGACCCCTGCTTCATCCAGTTGCCGAAAATCAGTGCCAGCAGCGGAACAAAAACGGGCGACTGCCTCAAGTACACTTCGTACGGAAGACCATCTAATCCCGGAGACTTGTCCAGGCCAACCTGTTTCAACGCTTCCCAGATTTCCGACTCTGTAATGGGACCCTCACACCTAGCTGCTTCAGCTGCCTCGAGGCAGGGAAAGTCAGCTAAATAGGCGTCGAACTGAGCAGGGCTCAGACCGGGCTCCCTGGTAAAAAGCTCCTGAAAGTAGTCACGAAAAGCCTCGCATATGCCCTCGTTTGTAGTCACGGATCGCTTATCCGGCAATGTGACGCATGCGATATGTCGACATGATGCATTCCGAGCTTCCTCTGCGCGCAATTCAGCGGCCATATTCGTTGCCTCAGAGGACATTCTTTTTAACCTAGCCCTAACTACCAGAGCTTGATCCTTCTTGATAAGCAAGGAGGCCAACTCCGCCTTAGCTAAGGCTATGTCCCCACTAACACGGGATTTAACCGCCCGATCGACCTTCTCTTCTAAAGCCGTTTGCGCCGCTAATCTATCTAGATTGAGCCGACGACTATAATCAGCAGCAAACGTTCTAATTTTGCATTTTAAATTATCCCACCAGGCATTTCCTATAACCGCTCCCGTCAGTTCCCTCTGTATCATTAGTAGCAGCTGGTCCCGGAAATCTTGCTCACCAAATAATGATGAGTTTAATTTCCAGTAGCCAGCCATCCTAACCCTAGGTTTATCTAAGTTTACACGGACCCGGACAAGCCTATGATCCGAATAAACTATCTCATGGAAACTTGGACACCCTAAGAGCCCTACCTCGACTCTCTTAACTAAGACTCGGTCTAGATAACTAGCCAAGCCGCCACTATTTGTCCAAGTCCACACTAATTTCCGAGGGTGTTCGTTTCGGTACTTATCGACAAGATCAAACCCGTCGATAAAGTCCCGAAACTGTTTAACGCCTTGGTTGTTAGTACCCGAATTTGGCCCTATACGATCTATATCGGGATCAAGGACGGCATTCCAATCACCCACTAAAACTACCCGCCGTGATGTCGTCAAAAACGGCTCGATCTGCCGAAACAAAGCAGGCCGCTCAGAATGGACATTGGGCGCATAAACCCCAATGAGACGAAGAGCCTTATCCTTTATGGTAACATCCAACACGCAAAGCCTGCCCGCCGGATCCGCGAAGACAAGAACACACGCAGCCTTCAAAGACTTGCTTACCAGCCAAGAGACACCTCTCGAGCGGCCATCAAAACAAGCTGAAAAGAGAGAGAACCCCCTAGACAGTATGTTCTCATAGTCATGAGTAGAAAAACGGGTCTCTTGTATACAACAAATATTCACCCCAAGACGCTGAAGGTCACGAGAGAGCCTCGCCCTGCGAGACTCCGACCTCAGGCCTCGGGCATTCAGACTTGCTAACCAGAGAGACATGATGAAAACTGATTAGGGTTGCTCTCCTGCATTGAACATGGCCGGGGTGAGGATACCGACGGCCTCTCCCAATGAACCAGTACCCATCTCACTCTTGATGGAACCATCAGGAGACAGGCCGCCAATATCCGAGGGGAAAGTTAACTTTAAGGCTCTATACAGGGAGGGGTGAACAAAAACTGGGAACCTCCCTGAACAAAATTTCTTCAATTCCTCCACCATGTCGTCCTCGAAGCAAGCCATTGGAGGCACACATCCAAAATTCTCATTACATTCTGCCATCATTGATCGAATCTGTTTCCCAGGAACGCCGGATCGGACAACGGTTAGGACCCTCTTTGCCTTTGGAAAATTACGAGGGTCCTCTATGTCCAAATCATTAATTTTACGGAAGTTGATAAGGGTTTTCATATTCTCAACTTTTTTCCCATAAATTGCTGCCTTTTTTTCCACCTCTTTCGAAATTCGGCACACGTCTTCCCCTGTATTGTAGATGGGTTTTGTTTTTTTCTTTTTTTCCTTGAAATCTTCAGGTGAATCAGATGAGGGACTGCGTTGTCTTTTCTCAGTTTTATGGGGGGAATTAATGGGGGTTTTCTTCGGTGAAATCTTTGGGGAAGGGATGGGAGATGATGTTTTAGCTGTTTTCTTCAAAGTAGTCATATGTGAATCGACCTTCCCTGGGGATTTGAGAAATGGAGGTGGTACATTAGGGTGCTGTTTTGGGACAGGGGAAGACGGTGCCGAAAGGGATTTTTTTTCTTTTTTACTTTGTTTTAAGGATTCCTGTAATTGCAGTAATTTTTCTTTTTTTTCGAACGAAGGTTCATATTTGATCAGATCCTCTCTCAGTTTTGCCGAATAGCTGACCGGAGAGACGCCCTTAGCACTGGTTGAGGGAGTGGGGCTGTCTGTGTCTTTTCCTGTATTGGGTGTAGGACGAGGTCCCGCTGCCTGGGTCTTCCCTTTCGCCTTACCTACGACCTGCCATTCCCCCTCTTTCTTCTCCCTAACCGCACTAGCGGCGGGCAAAGACTTTTCGGGGAATGGGGGCTGAGATTTAGACCCGACCGGGGGATTCTCCACACCGGTCCTGGTCGCAGGTATGCCCACTACAGGCGAGACGGCTTTCACAGACTCGACCAAAGGGGGATTTGGTTGGGCGGTGGCCAGAACTCCAGAGGCCTTCTGCTCTGTGCAGGAAGAGGAAAGGTGACCAATCTTTCCACACTTCCAGCATGCCGGTTTCCGACCTGTCACTATTATCGGCATCTTCTGGCCATCTAAATCCAGACAGTTGGGGATGGAGAGGAAGGCTTTTTGACTAACCATCAATTCAAAACTCCACCCCCCGGTCAGGTCGTCTGAGGTAGCACTGAGGATCTGTCCAAACTGGCACAGATAAGCGGCCAGATGCTCCCCGACCACCTGAGGAGGAACCTCATATACTGCAACCTTGGTCCTACGCCTGCCTTCATATTCGGTTCGGAGAATTAGGTCTTTCGTTATCAGGTCACGCTTTGCGGCCGCCTCACAATCGGCAGGCGTGGGCAACAGTACGTCCCACATAAAGTAGCCTTTCCCTTTTATGACTCGCTGAGGTTTTATGCCCAGCGAAGTCAAGGCTTTTATCACAGTGTCTTTTGTGGAGCGACAAATTTTGCGCGAACGCTTGTCCACCACAAAGACTGACACAATTCTTTTTTCAACTCTCTTTAGTTCCACGGGATTGGACAAGAGCCCATCTGCCGTCACCAGATGTGCGTAGCTCTTGGCTTTCTCCAGGAACTCCGTGATGTTGATCTTGCATTGAGGCGGGGACATCCAGCAAGAGGGCGTCGCTCCGGCCGCTTCATTAGTCTGGGAAGAATGCTTTTCCGAGTTTCGGTTAACATCGGACTCCATTTTTTCTTCTAGTTTCTTATCTGGTTTCTTTTCTTCGGTGATTTGGCCATTTTGAACAACCATACTTTCTTCTTGGGCAGATTTCTCGGTTACGCCATTTTGGCCAACTTCGTCTTCCATACTTTTTTCCTGAAAACAGGTTTCTTTGTCGCTATTTTGGCCATTAGCGGCCACCATACATTTTTCCGGTGAAACGTTTTCTGTTGAAACATTTCCAGCATTTTCGGACATAACATTTTCTGGGTTATTATTTAATTCTTTTCCATTTTCATTTGGATCAGAATTTGAAATTAAATTTTTAGAGTCTTCTGCATCATTATTTTCTGACGTTTTGTCAGGTGGGTCGTTTTTCTTTTTTTTCGTTCCAAATAAGTTTTTTCTTGCATTTTTCCCCATAATTTTTAAACAAGATATTTTTTTCCTTCCACAGTAGCAAAATTGTATATAAAAAAATATATACTAAAAAAATAAGGAAAAGAAAATAGAAAGAACAAAAAACAAGCAAAAAGGAAACGGGGTCAAAAGGGGAAACATGCAAACAGAACAACGAAAGTTAACGATAAAATTTAACGGCTACAAATTACAGACAAAGAAAGACAAAAGGACAAATTCAAGCAGAAAATAAAGAAAACAAATCAATTTTAAACAATAAAAAAACAGAAAAGAACAGATTCACAAAACAATACGACGGCTACTAGAAATTCCAGTCAGTCCGACAACCAAAATAGAGAACAGAATAAAAGAACGAAAAGGTATAAATTAACAAAAAAAATTTATACGATACAACACAGAATATTTAACAAACAAAACGAACGAACAAGGAACAAAGAAGACGTAGAGGCAAAAAAAAAACAAACAGATTCACAAACAAAAAATACGACGGCTACTAGAAATTTCTAGTCAGTCCGACAACCAAAATACAGAACAGAATAAAAAAAAAACGAAAAAGTATAAATTAATAAACAAAAATTTTATACGATACAACACAGAATATTTAACAAACAAAACGAACGAACAAGGAACAAAGAAAACGTAGAAAATAAAATGTGAACAAAATAAATTACGGCTTAAAATCAAAGGGGGAGGGATTAAACTGAAATAGAGGATAAACAAATAAAAACAAATACAAAATTAAACAAAAATCGGTAAAATAAAAGGAGGGGAAAAGAAAAAATTAATTTAGCACAAAAAGTCAGTAATAAAAAATAAAATACAAAAGCAACTTAACGTAATAATCAATAGTCCAAAAACAATAGTCAAGCAGAGCTTCGTCTAACACCGGTCGTACGTGACGGTGTAGCGGGCATGTAAATCGCTATGTAATTAAAAGTTGTGTAAAACATAAAAACTTAAATAAAACTTTGTCAAAACTTCTGAAACTAGTTAAAATCAATAAGTTTTGATTGATTTCATATCGATTTTCAATAATTTCATTGTTTTTCTTATGTTTTCAAACAGTTATTGATATTTACAAACTAGCGTTAAAAAGTAGTGAAAAAAGCTAGATTTTGCATCTAAATCGCTATATAATTAAAAGTTGTGTAAAACATAAAAACTTAAATAAAACTTTGTCAAAACTTCTGAAACTAGTTAAAATCAATAAGTTTTGATTGATTTCATATCGATTTTCAATAATTTCATTGTTTTTCTAAAGTTTTCAAACAGTTATTGATATTTACAAACTAGCGTTAAAAAGTAATCAAAACAGCTAGATTTTTGCATGTAAATCGCTATGTAATTAAAAGTTGTGTAAATCATAAAATCTTAAATAAAACTTTGTCAAACTTCATAAACTAGTTAAAATCAATAAGTTTTTATTGATTTCATATCGATTTTCAATAATTTCATTGTTTTTCTTATGTTTTCAAACAGTTATTGATATTTACAAACTAGCGTTAAAAAGTAGTGAAAAAAGCTAGATTTTGCATGTAAATCGCTATGTAAATTAAAGTTGTGTAAAACATAAAAACTTAAATAAAACTTTGTCAAAACTTCTGAAACTAGTTAAAATCAATAAGTTTTGATTGATTTCATATCGATTTTCAATAATTTCATTGTTTTTCTAATGTTTTCAAATAGTTATTGATATTTACTAACTAGCGTTAAAAAGTAGTGAAAAAAGCTAGATTTTGCATGTAAATCGCTATGTAATTAAAAGTTGTGTAAAACATAAAATCTTAAATAAAACTTTGTCAAAACTTCTGAAACTAGTTAAAATCAATAAGTTTTGATTGATTTCATATCGATTTTCAATAATTTCATTGTTTTTCTAAAGTTTTCAAACAGTTATGGATATTTACAAACTAGCGTTAAAAAGTAGTCAAAACAGCTAGATTTTTGCATGTAAATCGCTATGTAATTAAAAGTTGTGTAAAACATAAAATCTTAAATAAAACTTTGTCAAAACTTCTGAAACTAGTTAAAATCAATAAGTTTTGATTGATTTCATATCGATTTTCAATAATTTCATTGTTTTTCTAAAGTTTTCAAAGAGTTATTGATATTTACAAACTAGCGTTAAAAAGTTATCAAAACAGCTAGATTTTTGCATGTAAATCGCTATGTAATTAAAAGTTGTGTAAATCATAAAATCTTAAATAAAACTTTGTCAAACTTCATAAACTGGTTAAAATCAATAAGTTTTTATTGATTTCATATCGATTTTCAATAATTTCATTGTTTGTCTTATGTTTTCAAACAGTTATTGATATTTACAAACTAGCGTTAAAAAGTAGTGAAAAAAGCTAGATTTTGCATGTAAATCGCTATGTAATTAAAAGTTGTGTAAAACATAAAAACTTAAATAAAACTTTGTCAAAACTTCTGAAACTAGTTAAAATCAATAAGTTTTGATTGATTTCATATCGATTTTCAATAATTTCATTGTTTTTCTTATGTTTTCAAACAGTTATTGATATTTACAAACTAGCGTTAAAAAGTAGTGAAAAAAGCTAGATTTTGCATGTAAATCGCTATGTAATTAAAAGTTGTGTAAAACATAAAAACTTAAATAAAACTTTGTCAAAACTTCTGAAACTAGTTAAAATCAATAAGTTTTGATTGATTTCATATCGATTTTCAATAATTTCATTGTTTTTCTAAAGTTTTCAAAGAGTTATTGATATTTACAAACTAGCGTTAAAAAGTTATCAAAACAGCTAGATTTTTGCATGTAAATCGCTATGTAATTAAAAGTTGTGTAAATCATAAAATCTTAAATAAAACTTTGTCAAACTTCATAAACTAGTTAAAATCAATAAGTTTTGATTGATTTCATATCGATTTTCAATAATTTCATTGTTTTTCTTATGTTTTCAAACAGTTATTGATATTTACAAACTAGCGTTAAAAAGTAGTGAAAAAAGCTAGATTTTGCATGTAAATCGCTATATAATTAAAAGTTGTGTAAATCATAAAATCTTAAATAAAACTTTGTCAAACTTCATAAACTAGTTAAAATCAATAAGTTTTGATTGATTTCATATCGATTTTCAATAATTTCATTGTTTTTCTTATGTTTTCAAACAGTTATTGATATTTACAAACTAGCGTTAAAAAGTAGTGAAAAAAGCTAGATTTTGCATGTAAATCGCTATGTAATTAAAAGTTGTGTAAAACATAAAAACTTAAATAAAACTTTGTCAAAACTTCTGAAACTAGTTAAAATCAATAAGTTTTTATTGATTTCATATCGATTTTCAATAATTTCATTGTTTTTCTAATGTTTTCAAATAGTTATTGATATTTACTAACTAGCGTTAAAAAGTAGTGAAAAAAGCTAGATTTTGCATGTAAATCGCTATGTAATTAAAAGTTGTGTAAAACATAAAATCTTAAATAAAACTTTGTCAAAACTTCTGAAACTAGTTAAAATCAATAAGTTTTGATTGATTTCATATCGATTTTCAATAATTTCATTGTTTTTCTAAAGTTTTCAAACAGTTATTGATATTTACAAACTAGCGTTAAAAAGTAGTCAAAACAGCTAGATTTTTGCATGTAAATCGCTATGTAATTAAAAGTTGTGTAAAACATAAAATCTTAAATAAAACTTTGTCAAAACTTCTGAAACTAGTTAAAATCAATAAGTTTTGATTGATTTCATATCGATTTTCAATAATTTCATTGTTTTTCTAAAGTTTTCAAAGAGTTATTGATATTTACAAACTAGCGTTAAAAAGTTATCAAAACAGCTAGATTTTTGCATGTAAATCGCTATGTAATTAAAAGTTGTGTAAATCATAAAATCTTAAATAAAACTTTGTCAAACTTCATAAACTGGTTAAAATCAATAAGTTTTTATTGATTTCATATCGATTTTCAATAATTTCATTGTTTGTCTTATGTTTTCAAACAGTTATTGATATTTACAAACTAGCGTTAAAAAGTAGTGAAAAAAGCTAGATTTTGCATGTAAATCGCTATGTAATTAAAAGTTGTGTAAAACATAAAAACTTAAATAAAACTTTGTCAAAACTTCTGAAACTAGTTAAAATCAATAAGTTTTGATTGATTTCATATCGATTTTCAATAATTTCATTGTTTTTCTTATGTTTTCAAACAGTTATTGATATTTACAAACTAGCGTTAAAAAGTAGTGAAAAAAGCTAGATTTTGCATGTAAATCGCTATGTAATTAAAAGTTGTGTAAAACATAAAAACTTAAATAAAACTTTGTCAAAACTTCTGAAACTAGTTAAAATCAATAAGTTTTGATTGATTTCATATCGATTTTCAATAATTTCATTGTTTTTCTAAAGTTTTCAAAGAGTTATTGATATTTACAAACTAGCGTTAAAAAGTTATCAAAACAGCTAGATTTTTGCATGTAAATCGCTATGTAATTAAAAGTTGTGTAAATCATAAAATCTTAAATAAAACTTTGTCAAACTTCATAAACTAGTTAAAATCAATAAGTTTTGATTGATTTCATATCGATTTTCAATAATTTCATTGTTTTTCTTATGTTTTCAAACAGTTATTGATATTTACAAACTAGCGTTAAAAAGTAGTGAAAAAAGCTAGATTTTGCATGTAAATCGCTATATAATTAAAAGTTGTGTAAATCATAAAATCTTAAATAAAACTTTGTCAAACTTCATAAACTAGTTAAAATCAATAAGTTTTGATTGATTTCATATCGATTTTCAATAATTTCATTGTTTTTCTTATGTTTTCAAACAGTTATTGATATTTACAAACTAGCGTTAAAAAGTAGTGAAAAAAGCTAGATTTTGCATGTAAATCGCTATGTAATTAAAAGTTGTGTAAAACATAAAAACTTAAATAAAACTTTGTCAAAACTTCTGAAACTAGTTAAAATCAATAAGTTTTTATTGATTTCATATCGATTTTCAATAATTTCATTGTTTTTCTTATGTTTTCAAAGAGTTATTGATATTTACAAACTAGTGTTAAAAAGTAGTGAAAAAAGCTAGATTTTGTATGTAAATCGCTATGTAATTAAATGTTGTGTAAAACATAAAATCTTAAATAAAACTTTGTCAAAACTTCTGAAACTAGTTAAAATCAATAAGTTTTGATTGATTTCATATCGATTTTCAATAATTTCATTGTTTTTCTTATGTTTTCAAACAGTTATTGATATTTACAAACTAGCGTTAAAAAGTAGTGAAAAAAGCTAGATTTTGCATGTAAATCGCTATGTAATTAAAAGTTGTGTAAAACATAAAAACTTAAATAAAACTTTGTCAAAACTTCTGAAACTAGTTAAAATCAATAAGTTTTGATTGATTTCATATCGATTTTCAATAATTTCATTGTTTTTCTTATGTTTTCAAACAGTTATTGATATTTACAAACTAGCGTTAAAAAGTAGTGAAAAAAGCTAGATTTTGCATGTAAATCGCTATGTAATTAAAAGTTGTGTAAAACATAAAAACTTAAATAAAACTTTGTCAAAACTTCTGAAACTAGTTAAAATCAATAAGTTTTGATTGATTTCATATCGATTTTCAATAATTTCATTGTTTTTCTAATGTTTTCAAATAGTTATTGATATTTACTAACTAGCGTTAAAAAGTAGTGAAAAAAGCTAGATTTTGCATGTAAATCGCTATATAATTAAAAGTTGTGTAAAACATAAAATCTTAAATATAACTTTGAAACTAGTTAAAATCAATAAGTTTTGATTGATTTCATATCGATTTTCAATAATTTCATTGTTTTTCTTATGTTTTCAAACAGTTATTGATATTTACAAACTAGCGTTAAAAAGTAGTCAAAACAGCTTGATTTTTGCATGTAAATCGCTATGTAATTAAAAGTTGTGTAAAACATAAAATCTTAAATAAAACTTTGTCAAACTTCTGAAACTAGTTAAAATCAATAAGTTTTGATTGATTTCATATCGATTTTCAATAATTTCATTGTTTTTCTTATGTTTTCAAAGAGTTATTGATATTTACAAACTAGTGTTAAAAAGTAGTGAAAAAAGCTAGATTTTGTATGTAAATCGCTATGTAATTAAAAGTTGTGTAAAACATAAAATCTTAAATAAAACTTTGTCAAAACTTCTGAAACTAGTTAAAATCAATAAGTTTTGATTGATTTCATATCGATTTTCAATAATTTCATTGTTTTTCTTATGTTTTCAAACAGTTATTGATATTTACAAACTAGCGTTAAAAAGTAGTGAAAAAAGCTAGATTTTGCATGTAAATCGCTATGTAATTAAAAGTTGTGTAAAACATAAAAACTTAAATAAAACTTTGTCAAAACTTCTGAAACTAGTTAAAATCAATAAGTTTTGATTGATTTCATATCGATTTTCAATAATTTCATTGTTTTTCTAATGTTTTCAAAGAGTTATTGATATTTACAAACTAACGTTAAAAAGTAGTGAAAAAAGCTAGATTTTGCATGTAAATCGCTATGTAATTAAAAGTTGTGTAAAACATAAAATCTTAAATAAAACTTTCTCAAAACTTCTGAAACTAGTTAAAATCAACAAGTTTTGATTGATTTCATATCGATTTTCAATAATTTCATTGTTTTTCTTATGTTTTCAAACAGTTATTGATATTTACAAACTAGCGTTAAAAAGTAGTCAAAACAGCTTGATTTTTGCATGTAAATCGCTATGTAATTAAAAGTTGTGTAAAACATAAAATCTTAAATAAAACTTTGTCAAACTTCTGAAACTAGTTAAAATCAATACGTTTTGATTGATTTCATATCGATTTTCAATAATTTCATTGTTTTTCTAAAGTTTTCAAACAGTTATTGATATTTACAAACTAGCGTTAAAAAGTTTTCAAAACAGCTAGATTTTTGCATGTAAATCGCTATGTAATTAAAAGTTGTGTAAATCATAAAATCTTAAATAAAACTTTGTCAAACTTCATAAACTAGTTAAAATCAATAAGTTTTTATTGATTTCATATCGATTTTCAATAATTTCATTGTTTGTCTTATGTTTTCAAACAGTTATTGATATTTACAAACTAGCGTTAAAAAGTAGTGAAAAAAGCTAGATTTTGCATGTAAATCGCTATGTAATTAAAAGTTGTGTAAAACATAAAAACTTAAATAAAACTTTGTCAAAACTTCTGAAACTAGTTAAAATCAATAAGTTTTTATTGATTTCATATCGATTTTCAATAATTTCATTGTTTTTCTTATGTTTTCAAAGAGTTATTGATATTTACAAACTAGTGTTAAAAAGTAGTGAAAAAAGCTAGATTTTGTATGTAAATCGCTATGTATTTAAAAGTTGTGTAAAACATAAAAACTTAAATAAAACTTTGTCAAAACTTCTGAAACTAGTTAAAATCAATAAGTTTTGATTGATTTCATATCGATTTTCAATAATTTCATTGTTTTTCTAATGTTTTCAAAGAGTTATTGATATTTACAAACTATGTTAAAAAGTAGTGAAAAAAGCTAGATTTTGCATGTAAATCGCTATGTAATTAAAAGTTGTGTAAATCATAAAATCTTAAATAAAACTTTGTCAAACTTCATAAACTAGTTAAAATCAATAAGTTTTGATTGATTTCATATCGATTTTCAATAATTTCATTGTTTTTCTTATGTTTTCAAACAGTTATTGATATTTACAAACTAGCGTTAAAAAGTAGTGAAAAAAGCTAGATTTTGCATGTAAATCGCTATGTAATTAAAAGTTGTGTAAAACATAAAAACTTAAATAAAACTTTGTCAAAACTTCTGAAACTAGTTAAAATCAATAAGTTTTTATTGATTTCATATCGATTTTCAATAATTTCATTGTTTTTCTTATGTTTTCAAAGAGTTATTGATATTTACAAACTAGTGTTAAAAAGTAGTGAAAAAAGCTAGATTTTGTATGTAAATCGCTATGTAATTAAAAGTTGTGTAAAACATAAAATCTTAAATAAAACTTTGTCAAAACTTCTGAAACTAGTTAAAATCAATAAGTTTTGATTGATTTCATATCGATTTTCAATAATTTCATTGTTTTTCTTATGTTTTCAAACAGTTATTGATATTTACAAACTAGCGTTAAAAAGTAGTGAAAAAAGCTAGATTTTGCATGTAAATCGCTATATAATTAAAAGTTGTGTAAAACATAAAAACTTAAATAAAACTTTGTCAAAACTTCTGAAACTAGTTAAAATCAATAAGTTTTGATTGATTTCATATCGATTTTCAATAATTTCATTGTTTTTCTAAAGTTTTCAAACAGTTATTGATATTTACAAACTAGCGTTAAAAAGTAATCAAAACAGCTAGATTTTTGCATGTAAATCGCTATGTAATTAAAAGTTGTGTAAATCATAAAATCTTAAATAAAACTTTGTCAAACTTCATAAACTAGTTAAAATCAATAAGTTTTTATTGATTTCATATCGATTTTCAATAATTTCATTGTTTTTCTTATGTTTTCAAACAGTTATTGATATTTACAAACTAGCGTTAAAAAGTAATCAAAACAGCTAGATTTTTGCATGTAAATCGCTATGTAATTAAAAGTTGTGTAAAACATAAAAACTTAAATAAAACTTTGTCAAAACTTCTAAAACTAGTTAAAATCAATAAGTTTTGATTGATTTCATATCGATTTTCAATAATTTCATTGTTTTTCTAATGTTTTCAAAGAGTTATTGATATTTACAAACTAACGTTAAAAAGTAGTGAAAAAAGCTAGATTTTGCATGTAAATCGCTATGTAATTAAAAGTTGTGTAAAACATAAAATCTTAAATAAAACTTTGTCAAAACTTCTGAAACTAGTTAAAATCAATAAGTTTTGATTGATTTCATATCGATTTTCAATAATTTCATTGTTTTTCTTATGTTTTCAAACAGTTATTGATATTTACAAACTAGCGTTAAAAAGTAGTCAAAACAGCTTGATTTTTGCATGTAAATCGCTATGTAATTAAAAGTTGTGTAAAACATAAAATCTTAAATAAAACTTTGTCAAACTTCTGAAACTAGTTAAAATCAATAAGTTTTTATTGATTTCATATCGATTTTCAATAATTTCATTGTTTTTCTTATGTTTTCAAACAGTTATTGATATTTACAAACTAGCGTTAAAAAGTAGTGAAAAAAGCTAGATTTTGCATGTAAATCGCTATGTAATTAAAAGTTGTGTAAAACATAAAAACTTAAATAAAACTTTGTCAAAACTTCTAAAACTAGTTAAAATCAATAAGTTTTGATTGATTTCATATCGATTTTCAATAATTTCATTGTTTTTCTAATGTTTTCAAAGAGTTATTGATATTTACAAACTAACGTTAAAAAGTAGTGAAAAAAGCTAGATTTTGCATGTAAATCGCTATGTAATTAAAAGTTGTGTAAAACATAAAATCTTAAATAAAACTTTGTCAAAACTTCTGAAACTAGTTAAAATCAATAAGTTTTGATTGATTTCATATCGATTTTCAATAATTTCATTGTTTTTCTTATGTTTTCAAACAGTTATTGATATTTACAAACTAGCGTTAAAAAGTAGTCAAAACAGCTTGATTTTTGCATGTAAATCGCTATGTAATTAAAAGTTGTGTAAAACATAAAATCTTAAATAAAACTTTGTCAAACTTCTGAAACTAGTTAAAATCAATAAGTTTTTATTGATTTCATATCGATTTTCAATAATTTCATTGTTTTTCTTATGTTTTCAAACAGTTATTGATATTTACAAACTAGCGTTAAAAAGTAGTGAAAAAAGCTAGATTTTGCATGTAAATCGCTATGTAATTAAAAGTTGTGTAAAACATAAAAACTTAAATAAAACTTTGTCAAAACTTCTGAAACTAGTTAAAATCAATAAGTTTTGATTGATTTCATATCGATTTTCAATAATTTCATTGTTTTTCTAATGTTTTCAAAGAGTTATTGATATTTACAAACTAACGTTAAAAAGTAGTGAAAAAAGCTAGATTTTGCATGTAAATCGCTATGTAATTAAAAGTTGTGTAAAACATAAAATCTTAAATAAAACTTTGTCAAAGCTTCTGAAACTAGTTAAAATCAACAAGTTTTTATTGATTTCATATCGATTTTCAATAATTTCATTGTTTTTCTTATGTTTTCAAAGAGTTATTGATATTTACAAACTAGTGTTAAAAAGTAGTGAAAAAAGCTAGATTTTGTATGTAAATCGCTATGTAATTAAAAGTTGTGTAAAACATAAAATCTTAAATAAAAGTTTGTCAAAACTTCTGAAACTAGTTAAAATCAATAAGTTTTGATTGATTTCATATCGATTTTCAATAATTTCATTGTTTTTCTTATGTTTTCAAACAGTTATTGATATTTACAAACTAGCGTTAAAAAGTAGTGAAAAAAGCTAGATTTTGCATGTAAATCGCTATGTATTTAAAAGTTGTGTAAAACATAAAAACTTAAATAAAACTTTGTCAAAACTTCTGAAACTAGTTAAAATCAATAAGTTTTGATTGATTTCATATCGATTTTCAATAATTTCATTGTTTTTCTAAAGTTTTCAAACAGTTATTGATATTTACAAACTAGCGTTAAAAAGTAATCAAAACAGCTAGATTTTTGCATGTAAATCGCTATGTAATTAAAAGTTGTGTAAATCATAAAATCTTAAATAAAACTTTGTCAAACTTCATAAACTAGTTAAAATCAATAAGTTTTTATTGATTTCATATCGATTTTCAATAATTTCATTGTTTTTCTTATGTTTTCAAACAGTTATTGATATTTACAAACTAGCGTTAAAAAGTAGTGAAAAAAGCTAGATTTTGCATGTAAATCGCTATGTAATTAAAAGTTGTGTAAAACATAAAAACTTAAATAAAACTTTGTCAAAACTTCTGAAACTAGTTAAAATCAATAAGTTTTGATTGATTTCATATCGATTTTCAATAATTTCATTGTCTTTCTAATGTTTTCAAAGAGTTATTGATATTTACAAACTAACGTTAAAAAGTAGTGAAAAAAGCTAGATTTTGCATGTAAATCGCTATGTAATTAAAAGTTGTGTAAAACATAAAAACTTAAATAAAACTTTGTCAAAACTTCTGAAACTAGTTAAAATCAATAAGTTTTTATTGATTTCATATCGATTTTCAATAATTTCATTGTTTGTCTTATGTTTTCAAACAGTTATTGATATTTACAAACTAGCGTTAAAAAGTAGTGAAAAAAGCTAGATTTTGCATGTAAATCGCTATGTAATTAAAAGTTGTGTAAAACATAAAAACTTAAATAAAACTTTGTCAAAACTTCTGAAACTAGTTAAAATCAATAAGTTTTTATTGATTTCATATCGATTTTCAATAATTTCATTGTTTTTCTTATGTTTTCAAAGAGTTATTGATATTTACAAACTAGTGTTAAAAAGTAGTGAAAAAAGCTAGATTTTGTATGTAAATCGCTATGTAATTAAAAGTTGTGTAAAACATAAAATCTTAAATAAAACTTTGTCAAAACTTCTGAAACTAGTTAAAATCAATAAGTTTTGATTGATTTCATATCGATTTTCAATAATTTCATTGTTTTTCTTATGTTTTCAAACAGTTATTGATATTTACAAACTAGCGTTAAAAAGTAGTGAAAAAAGCTAGATTTTGCATGTAAATCGCTATATAATTAAAAGTTGTGTAAAACATAAAAACTTAAATAAAACTTTGTCAAAACTTCTGAAACTAGTTAAAATCAATAAGTTTTGATTGATTTCATATCGATTTTCAATAATTTCATTGTTTTTCTAAAGTTTTCAAACAGTTATTGATATTTACAAACTAGCGTTAAAAAGTAATCAAAACAGCTAGATTTTTGCATGTAAATCGCTATGTAATTAAAAGTTGTGTAAATCATAAAATCTTAAATAAAACTTTGTCAAACTTCATAAACTAGTTAAAATCAATAAGTTTTTATTGATTTCATATCGATTTTCAATAATTTCATTGTTTTTCTTATGTTTTCAAACAGTTATTGATATTTACAAACTAGCGTTAAAAAGTAGTGAAAAAAGCTAGATTTTGCATGTAAATCGCTATGTAATTAAAAGTTGTGTAAAACATAAAAACTTAAATAAAACTTTGTCAAAACTTCTGAAACTAGTTAAAATCAATAAGTTTTGATTGATTTCATATCGATTTTCAATAATTTCATTGTTTTTCTAATGTTTTCAAAGAGTTATTGATATTTACAAACTAACGTTAAAAAGTAGTGAAAAAAGCTAGATTTTGCATGTAAATCGCTATGTAATTAAAAGTTGTGTAAAACATAAAATCTTAAATAAAACTTTGTCAAAACTTCTGAAACTAGTTAAAATCAATAAGTTTTGATTGATTTCATATCGATTTTCAATAATTTCATTGTTTTTCTTATGTTTTCAAACAGTTATTGATATTTACAAACTAGCGTTAAAAAGTAGTCAAAACAGCTTGATTTTTGCATGTAAATCGCTATGTAATTAAAAGTTGTGTAAAACATAAAATCTTAAATAAAACTTTGTCAAACTTCTGAAACTAGTTAAAATCAATAAGTTTTTATTGATTTCATATCGATTTTCAATAATTTCATTGTTTTTCTTATGTTTTCAAACAGTTATTGATATTTACAAACTAGCGTTAAAAAGTAGTGAAAAAAGCTAGATTTTGCATGTAAATCGCTATGTAATTAAAAGTTGTGTAAAACATAAAAACTTAAATAAAACTTTGTCAAAACTTCTGAAACTAGTTAAAATCAATAAGTTTTTATTGATTTCATATCGATTTTCAATAATTTCATTGTTTTTCTTATGTTTTCAAACAGTTATTGATATTTACAAACTAGCGTTAAAAAGTAGTGAAAAAAGCTAGATTTTGCATGTAAATCGCTATATAATTAAAAGTTGTGTAAAACATAAAAACTTAAATAAAACTTTGTCAAAACTTCTGAAACTAGTTAAAATGAATAAGTTTTGATTGATTTCATATCGATTTTCAATAATTTCATTGTTTTTCTAAAGTTTTCAAACAGTTATTGATATTTACAAACTAGCGTTAAAAGTAATCAAAACAGCTAGATTTTTGCATGTAAATCGCTATGTAATTAAAAGTTGTGTAAATCATAAAATCTTAAATAAAACTTTGTCAAACTTCATAAACTAGTTAAAATCAATAAGTTTTTATTGATTTCATATCGATTTTCAATAATTTCATTGTTTTTCTTATGTTTTCAAACAGTTATTGATATTTACAAACTAGCGTTAAAAAGTAGTGAAAAAAGCTAGATTTTGCATGTAAATCGCTATGTAATTAAAAGTTGTGTAAAACATAAAAACTTAAATAAAACTTTGTCAAAACTTCTGAAACTAGTTAAAATCAATAAGCTTTGATTGATTTCATATCGATTTTCAATAATTTCATTGTTTTTCTAATGTTTTCAAAGAGTTATTGATATTTACAAACTAACGTTAAAAAGTAGTGAAAAAAGCTAGATTTTGCATGTAAATCGCTATGTAATTAAAAGTTGTGTAAAACATAAAATCTTAAATAAAACTTTGTCAAAACTTCTGAAACTAGTTAAAATCAATAAGTTTTGATTGATTTCATATCGATTTTCAATAATTTCATTGTTTTTCTTATGTTTTCAAACAGTTATTGATATTTACAAACTAGCGTTAAAAAGTAGTCAAAACAGCTTGATTTTTGCATGTAAATCGCTATGTAATTAAAAGTTGTGTAAATCATGAAATCTTAAATAAAACTTTGTCAAACTTCATAAACTAGTTAAAATCAATAAGTTTTTATTGATTTCATATCGATTTTCAATAATTTCATTGTTTTTCTTATGTTTTCAAACAGTTATTGATATTTACAAACTAGCGTTAAAAAGTAGTGAAAAAAGCTAGATTTTGCATGTAAATCGCTATGTAATTAAAAGTTGTGTAAAACATAAAAACTTAAATAAAACTTTGTCAAAACTTCTGAAACTAGTTAAAATCAATAAGTTTTTATTGATTTCATATCGATTTTCAATAATTTCATTGTTTTTCTTATGTTTTCAAACAGTTATTGATATTTACAAACTAGCGTTAAAAAGTAGTGAAAAAAGCTAGATTTTGTATGTAAATCGCTATGTAATTAAAAGTTGTGTAAAACATAAAATCTTAAATAAAACTTTGTCAAACTTCATAAACTAGTTAAAATCAATAAGTTTTTATTGATTTCATATCGATTTTCAATAATTTCATTGTTTTTCTTATGTTTTCAAACAGTTATTGATATTTACAAACTAACGTTAAAAAGTAGTGAAAAAAGCTAGGTTTTGCATGTAAATCGCTATGTAATTAAAAGTTGTGTAAAACATAAAATCTTAAATAAAACTTTGTCAAAACTTCTGAAACTAGTTAAAATCAATAAGTTTTTATTGATTTCATATCGATTTTCAATAATTTCATTGTTTTTCTTATGTTTTCAAACAGTTATTGATATTTACAAACTAGCGTTAAAAAGTAGTCAAAACAGCTTGATTTTTGCATGTAAATCGCTATGTAATTAAAAGTTGTGTAAAACATAAAATCTTAAATAAAACTTTGTCAAACTTCTGAAACTAGTTAAAATCAATAAGTTTTGATTGATTTCATATCGATTTTCAATAATTTCATTGTTTTTCTAAAGTTTTCAAAAAGTTATTGATATTTACAAACTAACGTTAAAAAGTAATGAAAAAAGCTAGATTTTGCATGTAAATCGCTATGTAATTAAAAGTTGTGTAAAACATAAAAACTTAAATAAAACTTTGTCAAAACTTCTGAAACTAGTTAAAATCAATAAGTTTTGATTGATTTCATATCGATTTTCAATAATTTCATTGTTTTTCTAATGTTTTCAAAGAGTTATTGATATTTACAAACTAACGTTAAAAAGTAGTGAAAAAAGCTAGATTTTGCATGTAAATCGCTATGTGTATTTATTCTGTTTAAACAGAAATGTGGCACAAGGCCGAAAAAGGGGGATGGGGAGAGGACGGTCTTCTTCTGTCTTAAATTAACTTAGCTAGTCGCAGACACTGACCCAATCGTACGTACAATTTTCCTTACACCAAAACAACTCTTTCATACGTACCTTCCAAACTACAAACACCATAATACCTCATCGTCTCTATGAAAGTACTAACTAATCCCCGTATATACATTTTAAAGTCTGTGGGGGGGGGAATAACAATAATAAAATGAACCCCAATGTGTATTTACAATATGAATAATAATCTATTTACAATAAACTAAAGAAAATATTGTTAGTAATAAAACCCCCCACAATCACCTAATATGGCAGAAATACCACTTCCCCGGACGAAATCAATGCGGGACTAAAATAGTAAGAAATAATCATTCATCCCCCACACAAACTAACACGCACACATTCAAACACAACAACAAATACGAAAACATTCACGCGAAACGAAAGGCGTCCCGCATCCACCGGAGAACTAGAATCACAGACCACCGAAAAAAAGGGGGGGGATGGGTAAATTAACTTAAAGAAAATAAAGGGGGGACAGAAATAAAAGGGACCAATGAGCATACATACCCTAGCTAAGTTAACTAAAATAAAATAATAGGAAACTAAACATCAACAAATCAACCTAAACTAGCCTAATTTTGGATGGGTTGCTCTAGTTCAACCCAGGTAAAGCAATATCCTAATGCCTAACCGGCATCAAAATGCCACTCAAAGTCAGCCCCTTTCACACGGCACATGCGCGCAAGATGCACCCACCTTTTGCTGAATTCTGATGAAGAGAGCTTCTGCCTTTCCGTCCTAATCTTGACTTTAAGCAGATGCTTAAAGTACAAGATCAGTTGGGAAGAGGTGAACTTCTCGCCTCCATAGAATCCCTTCTGTCGCGTCGTCCAAATCACGACTCTCATAACTCCTAGCAAGCAGTGGAACACATATTGTTCAGCCCTTGTCATCCGCGGTGCCACATTGCTACAAACGGAAACGGACTGAAGGACAAAGGACTTTCCAGGCAGCATGCGGACCATGAGGCCTTCAACAAACTTGCACAACGGCACTACCTGGCTGCAATGAAAGAAGGCGTGACCCAAGGTCTCGACCTCCCCACTACAACGTCGGCAGTTTGGAGAATTCTCCAAGCCAGCTGAGCAGAGTCTCTTGGCGACCCAGAGGGCCCCACGAATCACCAGCCAGGTGAGTGATGCCTCATCGTTATTGAGACATTTCAACCCGGGCGCCCAAGGCCATATTGAGCGAGCCTCCTGCCTCGTAAGACCGAGACTGTCAATCAGATTATCATGAACGGACCCCCTGACTAATACTTGATGTAATGCCCTAAGAGATAACGATTGGACGTTGGAGAGGCCATCCGACGCCCTTAAGAGTCGCTTCAGAGCAAGTCGACATTCGCGATAGAAGGAGCACTCGTCACGGGGTAAACGGCGGGCCTCTTCCTCGCACGAGTGCACACTTCTTAGGGATGGGAAGTTCTTACGGGCGTCTTCCTTCCAGAAGGCGCCGTCCTCATCCGAGTCGCGACACATTCGGTCTAGAAATCTAATGCGAAGCATATGGAGACGAATCTCAATGCTTGGCATGCCTAGACCGCCTTCAGAAGGATGAAGGCAACAGATCCCCCGAGTGACTCTGGCGGCCTTGCCTCCCCACAAGAAGGAGAACAAGAGCCTCACTAACGCCAGCAAAGTGCCACACGGAAGTGGAAGCACCGAGAGTCGGTAAAGGAGAATTGGGTAGATGTGTGAAACACAAACTTCCGCCTTCCCCTTTAAGGAAAGATTCCTCCGAGACCACAAATTAATTGCGATCTCGGCCTTCCCTCGCACCTCCGACCAATTCATCTCCAACTGGAGATCAGGACCGAACCAGACGCCGAGAATCTTGATCGGCCCATCCGTCCAGTGGAAAGGTCCGGGAAGAGAAACTCCCTTCCACGCACCCAACCGCAAGCCAACAGACTTATCGCAGTTGATCTTGGCCCCTGTCACCATCTCATAACAACTGATTTCTTTGCTGACTTCGTCAATCTCGGCTCTGCTCGACACAAGAGCCGAAACGTCGTCAGCATAGGCAGAATACTTGGCCGATGTGCTACCACCGGGCAGGGCAATTCCGCGTAGGACCGGATTCGCCTTTAACTTGCGAAGGAAAGGCTCCAACGCAAGAACGTAAAGCAAAGGCGACAGCGGGCATCCTTGACGAATGGAGCGAGACAATACGAAAGGCTCCGATCGTACCCCATTCACTTCCACCAGCGCACCGGGAGTCGCATACAGAAGTCGGATCCAGGTGCGAAAGTACGGCCCGAAACCGGCCGCCGAAAGAACAGCCTCCAGAAAACGATGGTCAACCCTATCGAAGGCCTTGGACTGATCTAAATTGATCAGCGCGGCTTCACTGTCGACTTGCTCGATGATCAGGCGTACCATATGAAGATTATCCTGAATCGACCTACCCTTCACAGCACAAGTCTGTTCAGAGCCAATCAGACGAGACAGGACAACCTGCAAACGGTTAGCCAAGATCTTAGCCAAAATCTTTAACTCTGTGTTTAACATAGTTAAAGGGCGAAAGTTACCTAAACCATCCCCACCGTTTTTGTCCTTGCGTAACAACTTGATCACGCCCCTGGTGAAGCGTTGGGGTATAGACCCCTGCTTCATCCAGTTGCCGAAAATCAGTGCCAGCAGCGGAACAAAAACGGGCGACTGCCTCAAGTACACTTCGTACGGAAGACCATCTAATCCCGGAGACTTGTCCAGGCCAACCTGTTTCAACGCTTCCCAGATTTCCGACTCTGTAATGGGACCCTCACACCTAGCTGCTTCAGCTGCCTCGAGGCAGGGAAAGTCAGCTAAATAGGCGTCGAACTGAGCAGGGCTCAGACCGGGCTCCCTGGTAAAAAGCTCCTGAAAGTAGTCACGAAAAGCCTCGCATATGCCCTCGTTTGTAGTCACGGATCGCTTATCCGGCAATGTGACGCATGCGATATGTCGACATGATGCATTCCGAGCTTCCTCTGCGCGCAATTCAGCGGCCATATTCGTTGCCTCAGAGGACATTCTTTTTAACCTAGCCCTAACTACCAGAGCTTGATCCTTCTTGATAAGCAAGGAGGCCAACTCCGCCTTAGCTAAGGCTATGTCCCCACTAACACGGGATTTAACCGCCCGATCGACCTTCTCTTCTAAAGCCGTTTGCGCCGCTAATCTATCTAGATTGAGCCGACGACTATAATCAGCAGCAAACGTTCTAATTTTGCATTTTAAATTATCCCACCAGGCATTTCCTATAACCGCTCCCGTCAGTTCCCTCTGTATCATTAGTAGCAGCTGGTCCCGGAAATCTTGCTCACCAAATAATGATGAGTTTAATTTCCAGTAGCCAGCCATCCTAACCCTAGGTTTATCTAAGTTTACACGGACCCGGACAAGCCTATGATCCGAATAAACTATCTCATGGAAACTTGGACACCCTAAGAGCCCTACCTCGACTCTCTTAACTAAGACTCGGTCTAGATAACTAGCCAAGCCGCCACTATTTGTCCAAGTCCACACTAATTTCCGAGGGTGTTCGTTTCGGTACTTATCGACAAGATCAAACCCGTCGATAAAGTCCCGAAACTGTTTAACGCCTTGGTTGTTAGTACCCGAATTTGGCCCTATACGATCTATATCGGGATCAAGGACGGCATTCCAATCACCCACTAAAACTACCCGCCGTGATGTCGTCAAAAACGGCTCGATCTGCCGAAACAAAGCAGGCCGCTCAGAATGGACATTGGGCGCATAAACCCCAATGAGACGAAGAGCCTTATCCTTTATGGTAACATCCAACACGCAAAGCCTGCCCGCCGGATCCGCGAAGACAAGAACACACGCAGCCTTCAAAGACTTGCTTACCAGCCAAGAGACACCTCTCGAGCGGCCATCAAAACAAGCTGAAAAGAGAGAGAACCCCCTAGACAGTATGTTCTCATAGTCATGAGTAGAAAAACGGGTCTCTTGTATACAACAAATATTCACCCCAAGACGCTGAAGGTCACGAGAGAGCCTCGCCCTGCGAGACTCCGACCTCAGGCCTCGGGCATTCAGACTTGCTAACCAGAGAGACATGATGAAAACCGATTAGGGTTGCTCTCCTGCATTGAACATGGCCGGGGTGAGGATACCGACGGCCTCTCCCAATGAACCAGTACCCATCTCACTCTTGATGGAACCATCAGGAGACAGGCCGCCAATATCCGAGGGGAAAGTTAACTTTAAGGCTCTATACAGGGAGGGGTGAACAAAAACTGGGAACCTCCCTGAACAAAATTTCTTCAATTCCTCCACCATGTCGTCCTCGAAGCAAGCCATTGGAGGCACACATCCAAAATTCTCATTACACTCTGCCATCATTGATCGAATCTGTTTCCCAGGAACGCCGGATTGGACAACGGTTAGGACCCTCTTTGCTTTTGGAAAATTACGAGGGTCCTCTATGTCCAAATCATTAATTTTACGGAAGTTGATAAGGGTTTTCATATTCTCAACTTTTTTCCCATAAATTGCTGCCTTTTTTTCCACCTCTTTCGAAATTCGGCACACGTCTTCCCCTGTATTGTAGATGGGTTTTGTTTTTTTCTTTTTTTCCTTGAAATCTTCAGGTGACTCAGATGAAGGACTGCGTTGTCTTTTCTCAGTTTTATGGGGGGAATTAATGGGGGTTTTCTTCGGTGAAATCTTTGGGGAAGGGATGGGAGATGATGATTTAGCTGTTTTCTTTAAAGTAGTCATATGTGAATCGACCTTCCCTGGGGATTTGAGAAATGGAGGTGGTACATTAGGGTGCTGATTTGGGACAGGGGAAGACGGTGCCGAAAGGGATTTTTTTTCTTTTTTACTTTGTTTTAAGGATTCCTGTAATTGCAGTAATTTTTCTTTTTTTTCGAACGAAGGTTCATATTTGAGCAGATCCTCTCTCAGTTTTGCTGAATAGCTGACCGGAGAGACGCCCTTAGCACTGGTTGAGGGAGTGGGGCTGTCTGTGTCTTTTCCTGTATTGGGTGTAGGACGAGGTCCCGCTGCCTGGGTCTTCCCTTTCGCCTTACCTACGACCTGCCATTCCCCCTCTTTCTTCTCCCTAACCGCACTAGCGGCGGGCAAAGGCTTTTCGGGGAATGGGGGCTGAGATTTAGACCCGACCGGGGGATTCTCCACACCGGTCCTGGTCGCAGGTATGCCCACTACAGGCGAGACGGCTTTCACAGACTCGACCAAAGGGGGATTTGGTTGGGTGGTGGCCAGAACTCCAGAGGCCTTCTGCTCTGTGCAGGAAGAGGAAAGGTGACCAATCTTTCCACACTTCCAGCATGCCGGTTTCCGACCCGTCACTATTATCGGCATCTTCTGGCCATCTAAATCCAGACAGTTGGGGATGGAGAGGAAGGCTTTTTGACTAACCATCAATTCAAAACTCCACCCCCCGGTCAGGTCGTCTGAGGTAGCACTGAGGATCTGTCCAAACTGGCACAGATAAGCGGCCAGATGCTCCCCGACCACCTGAGGAGGAACCTCATATACTGCAACCTTGGTCCTACGCCTGCCTTCATATTCGGTTCGGAGAATTAGGTCTCTCGTTATTAGGTCACGCTTTGCGGCCGCCTCACAATCGGCAGGCGTGGGCAACAGTACGTCCCACATAAAGTAGCCTTTTCCTTTTATGACTCGCTGAGGTTTTATGCCCAGCGAAGTCAAGGCTTTTATCACAGTGTCTTTTGTGGAGCGACAAATTTTGCGCGAACGCTTGTCCACCACAAAGACTGACACAATTCTTTTTTCAACTCTCTTTAGTTCCACGGGATTGGACAAGAGCCCATCTGCCGTCACCAGATGTGCGTAGCTCTTGGCTTTCTCCAGGAACTCCGTGATGTTGATCTTGCATTGAGGCGGGGACATCCAGCAAGAGGGCGTCGCTCCGGCCGCTTCATTAGTCTGGGAAGAATGCTTTTCCGAGTTTCGGTTAACATCGGACTCCATTTTTTCTTCCAGTTTCTTATCTGGTTTCTTTTCTTCGGTGATTTGGCCATTTTGGACAACCATACTTTCTTCTTGGGCAGATTTCTCGGTTACGCCATTTTGGCCAACTTCGTCTTCCATACTTTTTTCCTGAAAACAGGTTTCTTTGTCGCTATTTTGGCCATTAGCGGCCACCATACATTTTTCCGGTGAAACGTTTTCTGTTGAAACATTTCCAGCATTTTCGGACATAACATTTTCTGGGTTATTATTTAATTCTTTTCCATTTTCATTTGGATCAGAATTTGAAATTAAATTTTTAGAGTCTTCTGCATCATTATTTTCTGACGTTTTGTCAGGTGGGTCGTTTTTCTTTTTTTTCGTTCCAAATAAGTTTTTTCTTGCATTTTTCCCCATAATTTTTAAACAAGATATTTTTTTCCTTCCACAGTAGCAAAATTGTATATAAAAAAATATATACTAAAAAAATAAGGAAAAGAAAATAGAAAGAACAAAAAACAAGCAAAAAGGAAACGGGGTCAAAAGGGGAAACATGCAAACAGAACAACGAAAGTTAACGATAAAATTTAACGGCTACAAATTACAGACAAAGAAAGACAAAAGGACAAATTCAAGCAGAAAATAAAGAAAACAAATCAATTTTAAACAATAAAAAAACAGAAAAGAACAGATTCACAAAACAATACGACGGCTACTAGAAATTCCAGTCAGTCCGACAACCAAAATAGAGAACAGAATAAAAGAACGAAAAGGTATAAATTAACAAAAAAAATTTATACGATACAACACAGAATATTTAACAAACAAAACGAACGAACAAGGAACAAAGAAGACGTAGAGGCAAAAAAAAAAAACAAACAGATTCACAAACAAAAAATACGACGGCTACTAGAAATTTCTAGTCAGTCCGACAACCAAAATACAGAACAGAATAAAAAAAACGAAAAAGTATAAATTAATAAACAAAAATTTTATACGATACAACACAGAATATTTAACAAACAAAACGAACGAACAAGGAACAAAGAAAACGTAGAAAATAAAATGTGAACAAAATAAATTACGGCGTAAAATCAAAGGGGGAGGGATTAAACTGAAATAGAGGATAAACAAATAAAAACAAATACAAAATTAAACAAAAATCGGTAAAATAAAAGGAGGGGAAAAGAAAAAATTACTTTAGGACAAAAAGTCAGTAATAAAAATAAAATACAAAAGCAACTTAACGTAATAATCAATAGTCCAAAAACAAAAGTCAAGCAGAGCTTCGTCTAACACCGGTCGTACGGGACGGTGTAGCGCGCATGTAAATCGCTATGTAATTAAAAGTTGTGTAAAACATAAAATCTTAAATAAAACTTTGTCAAAACTTCTGAAACTAGTTAAAATCAATAAGTTTTGATTGATTTCATATCGATTTTCAATAATTTCATTGTTTTTCTTATGTTTTCAAACAGTTATTGATATTTACAAACTAGCGTTAAAAAGTAGTCAAAACAGCTTGATTTTTGCATGTAAATCGCTATGTAATTAAAAGTTGTGTAAAACATAAAATCTTAAATAAAACTTTGTCAAACTTCTGAAACTAGTTAAAATCAATAAGTTTTTATTGATTTCATATCGATTTTCAATAATTTCATTGTTTTTCTTATGTTTTCAAACAGTTATTGATATTTACAAACTAGCGTTAAAAAGTAGTGAAAAAAGCTAGATTTTGCATGTAAATCGCTATGTAATTAAAAGTTGTGTAAAACATAAAAACTTAAATAAAACTTTGTCAAAACTTCTGAAACTAGTTAAAATCAATAAGTTTTTATTGATTTCATATCGATTTTCAATAATTTCATTGTTTTTCTTATGTTTTCAAACAGTTATTGATATTTACAAACTAGCGTTAAAAAGTAGTGAAAAAAGCTAGATTTTGCATGTAAATCGCTATATAATTAAAAGTTGTGTAAAACATAAAAACTTAAATAAAACTTTGTCAAAACTTCTGAAACTAGTTAAAATGAATAAGTTTTGATTGATTTCATATCGATTTTCAATAATTTCATTGTTTTTCTAAAGTTTTCAAACAGTTATTGATATTTACAAACTAGCGTTAAAAGTAATCAAAACAGCTAGATTTTTGCATGTAAATCGCTATGTAATTAAAAGTTGTGTAAATCATAAAATCTTAAATAAAACTTTGTCAAACTTCATAAACTAGTTAAAATCAATAAGTTTTTATTGATTTCATATCGATTTTCAATAATTTCATTGTTTTTCTTATGTTTTCAAACAGTTATTGATATTTACAAACTAGCGTTAAAAAGTAGTGAAAAAAGCTAGATTTTGCATGTAAATCGCTATGTAATTAAAAGTTGTGTAAAACATAAAAACTTAAATAAAACTTTGTCAAAACTTCTGAAACTAGTTAAAATCAATAAGCTTTGATTGATTTCATATCGATTTTCAATAATTTCATTGTTTTTCTAATGTTTTCAAAGAGTTATTGATATTTACAAACTAACGTTAAAAAGTAGTGAAAAAAGCTAGATTTTGCATGTAAATCGCTATGTAATTAAAAGTTGTGTAAAACATAAAATCTTAAATAAAACTTTGTCAAAACTTCTGAAACTAGTTAAAATCAATAAGTTTTGATTGATTTCATATCGATTTTCAATAATTTCATTGTTTTTCTTATGTTTTCAAACAGTTATTGATATTTACAAACTAGCGTTAAAAAGTAGTCAAAACAGCTTGATTTTTGCATGTAAATCGCTATGTAATTAAAAGTTGTGTAAATCATGAAATCTTAAATAAAACTTTGTCAAACTTCATAAACTAGTTAAAATCAATAAGTTTTTATTGATTTCATATCGATTTTCAATAATTTCATTGTTTTTCTTATGTTTTCAAACAGTTATTGATATTTACAAACTAGCGTTAAAAAGTAGTGAAAAAAGCTAGATTTTGCATGTAAATCGCTATGTAATTAAAAGTTGTGTAAAACATAAAAACTTAAATAAAACTTTGTCAAAACTTCTGAAACTAGTTAAAATCAATAAGTTTTTATTGATTTCATATCGATTTTCAATAATTTCATTGTTTTTCTTATGTTTTCAAACAGTTATTGATATTTACAAACTAGCGTTAAAAAGTAGTGAAAAAAGCTAGATTTTGTATGTAAATCGCTATGTAATTAAAAGTTGTGTAAAACATAAAATCTTAAATAAAACTTTGTCAAACTTCATAAACTAGTTAAAATCAATAAGTTTTTATTGATTTCATATCGATTTTCAATAATTTCATTGTTTTTCTTATGTTTTCAAACAGTTATTGATATTTACAAACTAACGTTAAAAAGTAGTGAAAAAAGCTAGGTTTTGCATGTAAATCGCTATGTAATTAAAAGTTGTGTAAAACATAAAATCTTAAATAAAACTTTGTCAAAACTTCTGAAACTAGTTAAAATCAATAAGTTTTTATTGATTTCATATCGATTTTCAATAATTTCATTGTTTTTCTTATGTTTTCAAACAGTTATTGATATTTACAAACTAGCGTTAAAAAGTAGTCAAAACAGCTTGATTTTTGCATGTAAATCGCTATGTAATTAAAAGTTGTGTAAAACATAAAATCTTAAATAAAACTTTGTCAAACTTCTGAAACTAGTTAAAATCAATAAGTTTTGATTGATTTCATATCGATTTTCAATAATTTCATTGTTTTTCTAAAGTTTTCAAAAAGTTATTGATATTTACAAACTAACGTTAAAAAGTAGTGAAAAAAGCTAGATTTTGCATGTAAATCGCTATGTAATTAAAAGTTGTGTAAAACATAAAATCTTAAATAAAACTTTGTCAAAACTTCTGAAACTAGTTAAAATCAATAAGTTTTGATTGATTTCATATCGATTTTCAATAATTTCATTGTTTTTCTTATGTTTTCAAACAGTTATTGATATTTACAAACTAGCGTTAAAAAGTAGTCAAAACAGCTTGATTTTTGCATGTAAATCGCTATGTAATTAAAAGTTGTGTAAAACATAAAATCTTAAATAAAACTTTGTCAAACTTCTGAAACTAGTTAAAATCAATAAGTTTTGATTGATTTCATATCGATTTTCAATAATTTCATTGTTTTTCTTATGTTTTCAAAGAGTTATTGATATTTACAAACTAGTGTTAAAAAGTAGTGAAAAAAGCTAGATTTTGCATGTAAATCGCTCTGTAATTAAAAGTTGTGTAAAACATAAAATCTTAAATAAAACTTTGTCAAAACTTCTGAAACTAGTTAAAATCAATAAGTTTTGATTGATTTCATATCGATTTTCAATAATTTCATTGTTTTTCTTATGTTTTCAAACAGTTATTGATATTTACAAACTAGCGTTAAAAAGTAGTCAAAACAGCTTGATTTTTGCATGTAAATCGCTATGTAATTAAAAGTTGTGTAAAACATAAAAACTTAAATAAAACTTTGTCAAAACTTCTGAAACTAGTTAAAATCAATAAGTTTTTATTGATTTCATATCGATTTTCAATAATTTCATTGTTTTTCTTATGTTTTCAAAGAGTTATTGATATTTACACACTAGTGTTAAAAAGTAGTGAAAAAAGCTAGATTTTGTATGTTAATCGCTATGTAATTAAAAGTTGTGTAAAACATAAAATCTTAAATAAAACTTTGTCAAAACTTCTGAAACTAGTTAAAATCAATAAGTTTTGATTGATTTCATATCGATTTTCAATAATTTCATTGTTTTTCTTATGTTTTCAAACAGTTATTGATATTTACAAACTAGCGTTAAAAAGTAGTGAAAAAAGCTAGATTTTGCATGTAAATCGCTATATAATTAAAAGTTGTGTAAAACATAAAAACTTAAATAAAACTTTGTCAAAACTTCTGAAACTAGTTAAAATCAATAAGTTTTGATTGATTTCATATCGATTTTCAATAATTTCATTGTTTTTCTAAAGTTTTCAAACAGTTATTGATATTTACAAACTAGCGTTAAAAAGTAGTCAAAACAGCTAGATTTTTGCATGTAAATCGCTATGTAATTAAAAGTTGTGTAAAACATAAATTCTTAAATAAAACTTTGTCAAACTTCTGAAACTAGTTAAAATCAATAAGTTTTGATTGATTTCATATCGATTTTCAATAATTTCATTGTTTTTCTTATGTTTTCAAACAGTTATTGATATTTACAAACTAGCGTTAAAAAGTAGTGAAAAAAGCTAGATTTTGCATGTAAATCGCTATGTAATTAAAAGTTGTGTAAAACATAAAAACTTAAATAAAACTTTGTCAAAACTTCTGAAACTAGTTAAAATCAATAAGTTTTTATTGATTTCATATCGATTTTCAATAATTTCATTGTTTTTCTTATGTTTTCAAAGAGTTATTGATATTTACAAACTAGTGTTAAAAAGTAGTGAAAAAAGCTAGATTTTGTATGTAAATCGCTATGTATTTAAAAGTTGTGTAAAACATAAAAACTTAAATAAAACTTTGTCAAAACTTCTGAAACTAGTTAAAATCAATAAGTTTTGATTGATTTCATATCGATTTTCAATAATTTCATTGTTTTTCTAATGTTTTCAAAGAGTTATTGATATTTACAAACTATGTTAAAAAGTAGTGAAAAAAGCTAGATTTTGCATGTAAATCGCTATGTAATTAAAAGTTGTGTAAATCATAAAATCTTAAATAAAACTTTGTCAAACTTCATAAACTAGTTAAAATCAATAAGTTTTTATTGATTTCATATCGATTTTCAATAATTTCATTGTTTTTCTTATGTTTTCAAACAGTTATTGATATTTACAAACTAGCGTTAAAAAGTAGTGAAAAAAGCTAGATTTTGCATGTAAATCGCTATGTAATTAAAAGTTGTGTAAAACATAAAAACTTAAATAAAACTTTGTCAAAACTTCTGAAACTAGTTAAAATCAATAAGTTTTTATTGATTTCATATCGATTTTCAATAATTTCATTGTTTTTCTTATGTTTTCAAAGAGTTATTGATATTTACAAACTAGTGTTAAAAAGTAGTGAAAAAAGCTAGATTTTGTATGTAAATCGCTATGTAATTAAAAGTTGTGTAAAACATAAAATCTTAAATAAAACTTTGTCAAAACTTCTGAAACTAGTTAAAATCAATAAGTTTTGATTGATTTCATATCGATTTTCAATAATTTCATTGTTTTTCTAAAGTTTTCAAACAGTTATTGATATTTACAAACTAGCGTTAAAAAGTAATCAAAGCTAGATTTTTGCATGTAAATCGCTATGTAATTAAAAGTTGTGTAAATCATAAAATCTTAAATAAAACTTTGTCAAACTTCATAAACTAGTTAAAATTAATAAGTTTTTATTGATTTCATATCGATTTTCAATAATTTCCTTGTTTTTCTTATGTTTTCAAACAGTTATTGATATTTACAAACTATGTTAAAAAGTAGTGAAAAAAGCTAGATTTTGCATGTAAATCGCTATGTAATTAAAAGTTGTGTAAATCATAAAAATTTAAATAAAACTTTGTCAAAACTTCTGAAACTAGTTAAAATCAATAAGTTTTGATTTATTTCATATCGATTTTCAATAATTTCATTGTTTTTCTTATGTTTTCAAAGAGTTATTGATATTTACAAACTAGTGTTAAAAAGTAGTGAAAAAAGCTAGATTTTGTATGTAAATCGCTATGTATTTAAAAGTTGTGTAAAACATAAAAACTTAAATAAAACTTTGTCAAAACTTCTGAAACTAGTTAAAATCAATAAGTTTTTATTGATTTCATATCGATTTTCAATAATTTCATTGTTTTTCTTATGTTTTCAAACAGTTATTGATATTTACAAACTAGCGTTAAAAAGTAGTCAAAACAGCTTGATTTTTGCATGTAAATCGCTATGTAATTAAAAGTTGTGTAAAACATAAAATCTTAAATAAAACTTTGTCAAACTTCTGAAACTAGTTAAAATCAATAAGTTTTGATTGATTTCATATCGATTTTCAATAATTTCATTGTTTTTCTAAAGTTTTCAAAAAGTTATTGATATTTACAAACTAACGTTAAAAAGTAGTGAAAAAAGCTAGATTTTGCATGTAAATCGCTATGTAATTAAAAGTTGTGTAAAACATAAAATCTTAAATAAAACTTTGTCAAAACTTCTGAAACTAGTTAAAATCAATAAGTTTTGATTGATTTCATATCGATTTTCAATAATTTCATTGTTTTTCTTATGTTTTCAAACAGTTATTGATATTTACAAACTAGCGTTAAAAAGTAGTCAAAACAGCTTGATTTTTGCATGTAAATCGCTATGTAATTAAAAGTTGTGTAAAACATAAAAACTTAAATAAAACTTTGTCAAAACTTCTGAAACTAGTTAAAATCAATAAGTTTTTATTGATTTCATATCGATTTTCAATAATTTCATTGTTTTTCTTATGTTTTCAAAGAGTTATTGATATTTACACACTAGTGTTAAAAAGTAGTGAAAAAAGCTAGATTTTGTATGTTAATCGCTATGTAATTAAAAGTTGTGTAAAACATAAAATCTTAAATAAAACTTTGTCAAAACTTCTGAAACTAGTTAAAATCAATAAGTTTTGATTGATTTCATATCGATTTTCAATAATTTCATTGTTTTTCTTATGTTTTCAAACAGTTATTGATATTTACAAACTAGCGTTAAAAAGTAGTGAAAAAAGCTAGATTTTGCATGTAAATCGCTATATAATTAAAAGTTGTGTAAAACATAAAAACTTAAATAAAACTTTGTCAAAACTTCTGAAACTAGTTAAAATCAATAAGTTTTGATTGATTTCATATCGATTTTCAATAATTTCATTGTTTTTCTAAAGTTTTCAAACAGTTATTGATATTTACAAACTAGCGTTAAAAAGTAGTCAAAACAGCTAGATTTTTGCATGTAAATCGCTATGTAATTAAAAGTTGTGTAAAACATAAATTCTTAAATAAAACTTTGTCAAACTTCTGAAACTAGTTAAAATCAATAAGTTTTGATTGATTTCATATCGATTTTCAATAATTTCATTGTTTTTCTTATGTTTTCAAACAGTTATTGATATTTACAAACTAGCGTTAAAAAGTAGTGAAAAAAGCTAGATTTTGCATGTAAATCGCTATGTAATTAAAAGTTGTGTAAAACATAAAAACTTAAATAAAACTTTGTCAAAACTTCTGAAACTAGTTAAAATCAATAAGTTTTTATTGATTTCATATCGATTTTCAATAATTTCATTGTTTTTCTTATGTTTTCAAAGAGTTATTGATATTTACAAACTAGTGTTAAAAAGTAGTGAAAAAAGCTAGATTTTGTATGTAAATCGCTATGTATTTAAAAGTTGTGTAAAACATAAAAACTTAAATAAAACTTTGTCAAAACTTCTGAAACTAGTTAAAATCAATAAGTTTTGATTGATTTCATATCGATTTTCAATAATTTCATTGTTTTTCTAATGTTTTCAAAGAGTTATTGATATTTACAAACTATGTTAAAAAGTAGTGAAAAAAGCTAGATTTTGCATGTAAATCGCTATGTAATTAAAAGTTGTGTAAATCATAAAATCTTAAATAAAACTTTGTCAAACTTCATAAACTAGTTAAAATCAATAAGTTTTTATTGATTTCATATCGATTTTCAATAATTTCATTGTTTTTCTTATGTTTTCAAACAGTTATTGATATTTACAAACTAGCGTTAAAAAGTAGTGAAAAAAGCTAGATTTTGCATGTAAATCGCTATGTAATTAAAAGTTGTGTAAAACATAAAAACTTAAATAAAACTTTGTCAAAACTTCTGAAACTAGTTAAAATCAATAAGTTTTTATTGATTTCATATCGATTTTCAATAATTTCATTGTTTTTCTTATGTTTTCAAAGAGTTATTGATATTTACAAACTAGTGTTAAAAAGTAGTGAAAAAAGCTAGATTTTGTATGTAAATCGCTATGTAATTAAAAGTTGTGTAAAACATAAAATCTTAAATAAAACTTTGTCAAAAATTCTGAAACTAGTTAAAATCAATAAGTTTTGATTGATTTCATATCGATTTTCAATAATTTCATTGTTTTTCTAAAGTTTTCAAACAGTTATTGATATTTACAAACTAGCGTTAAAAAGTAATCAAAGCTAGATTTTTGCATGTAAATCGCTATGTAATTAAAAGTTGTGTAAATCATAAAATCTTAAATAAAACTTTGTCAAACTTCTGAAACTAGTTAAAATCAATAAGTTTTGATTGATTTCATATCGATTTTCAATAATTTCATTGTTTTTCTAAAGTTTTCAAAAAGTTATTGATATTTACAAACTAACGTTAAAAAGTAGTGAAAAAAGCTAGATTTTGCATGTAAATCGCTATGTAATTAAAAGTTGTGTAAATCATAAAAATTTAAATAAAACTTTGTCAAAACTTCTGAAACTAGTTAAAATCAATAAGTTTTGATTTATTTCATATCGATTTTCAATAATTTCATTGTTTTTCTTATGTTTTCAAAGAGTTATTGATATTTACAAACTAGTGTTAAAAAGTAGTGAAAAAAGCTAGATTTTGTATGTAAATCGCTATGTATTTAAAAGTTGTGTAAAACATAAAAACTTAAATAAAACTTTGTCAAAACTTCTGAAACTAGTTAAAATCAATAAGTTTTTATTGATTTCATATCGATTTTCAATAATTTCATTGTTTTTCTTATGTTTTCAAACAGTTATTGATATTTACAAACTAGCGTTAAAAAGTAGTCAAAACAGCTTGATTTTTGCATGTAAATCGCTATGTAATTAAAAGTTGTGTAAAACATAAAATCTTAAATAAAACTTTGTCAAACTTCTGAAACTAGTTAAAATCAATAAGTTTTGATTGATTTCATATCGATTTTCAATAATTTCATTGTTTTTCTAAAGTTTTCAAAAAGTTATTGATATTTACAAACTAACGTTAAAAAGTAGTGAAAAAAGCTAGATTTTGCATGTAAATCGCTATGTAATTAAAAGTTGTGTAAAACATAAAATCTTAAATAAAACTTTGTCAAAACTTCTGAAACTAGTTAAAATCAATAAGTTTTGATTGATTTCATATCGATTTTCAATAATTTCATTGGTTTTCTTATGTTTTCAAACAGTTATTGATATTTACAAACTAGCGTTAAAAAGTAGTCAAAACAGCTTGATTTTTGCATGTAAATCGCTATGTAATTAAAAGTTGTGTAAAACATAAAATCTTAAATAAAACTTTGTCAAAACTTCTGAAACTAGTTAAAATCAATAAGTTTTGATTGATTTCATATCGATTTTCAATAATTTCATTGTTTTTCTTATGTTTTCAAAGAGTTATTGATATTTACAAACTAGTGTTAAAAAGTAGTGAAAAAAGCTAGATTTTGCATGTAAATCGCTATGTATTTAAAAGTTGTGTAAAACATAAAAACTTAAATAAAACTTTGTCAAAACTTCTGAAACTAGTTAAAATCAATAAGTTTTGATTGATTTCATATCGATTTTCAATAATTTCATTGTTTTTCTAATGTTTTCAAAGAGTTATTGATATTTACAAACTATGTTAAAAAGTAGTGAAAAAAGCTAGATTTTGCATGTAAATCGCTATGTAATTAAAAGTTGTGTAAATCATAAAAATTTAAATAAAACTTTGTCAAAACTTCTGAAACTAGTTAAAATCAATAAGTTTTGATTGATTTCATATCGATTTTCAATAATTTCATTGTTTTTCTTATGTTTTCAAAGAGTTATTGATATTTACAAACTAGTGTTAAAAAGTAGTGAAAAAAGCTAGATTTTGTATGTAAATCGCTATGTATTTAAAAGTTGTGTAAAACATAAAAACTTAAATAAAACTTTGTCAAAACTTCTGAAACTAGTTAAAATCAATAAGTTTTGATTGATTTCATATCGATTTTCAATAATTTCATTGTTTTTCTAATGTTTTCAAAGAGTTATTGATATTTACAAACTATGTTAAAAAGTAGTGAAAAAAGCTAGATTTTGCATGTAAATCGCTATGTAATTAAAAGTTGTGTAAATCATAAAATCTTAAATAAAACTTTGTCAAACTTCATAAACTAGTTAAAATCAATAAGTTTTTATTGATTTCATATCGATTTTCAATAATTTCATTGTTTTTCTTATGTTTTCAAACAGTTATTGATATTTACAAACTAGCGTTAAAAAGTAGTGAAAAAAGCTAGATTATGCATGTAAATCGCTATGTAATTAAAAGTTGTGTAAAACATAAAAACTTAAATAAAACTTTGTCAAAACTTCTGAAACTAGTTAAAATCAATAAGTTTTTATTGATTTCATATCGATTTTCAATAATTTCATTGTTTTTCTTATGTTTTCAAAGAGTTATTGATATTTACAAACTAGTGTTAAAAAGTAGTGAAAAAAGCTAGATTTTGTATGTAAATCGCTATGTAATTAAAAGTTGTGTAAAACATAAAATCTTAAATAAAACTTTGTCAAACTTCATAAACTAGTTAAAATCAATAAGTTTTTATTGATTTCATATCGATTTTCAATAATTTCATTGTTTTTCTTATGTTTTCAAACAGTTATTGATATTTACAAACTAACGTTAAAAAGTAGTGAAAAAAGCTAGGTTTTGCATGTAAATCGCTATGTAATTACAAGTTGTGTAAAACATAAAATCTTAAATAAAACTTTGTCAAAACTTCTGAAACTAGTTAAAATCAATAAGTTTTTATTGATTTCATATCGATTTTCAATAATTTCATTGTTTTTCTTATGTTTTCAAACAGTTATTGATATTTACAAACTAGCGTTAAAAAGTAGTCAAAACAGCTTGATTTTTGCATGTAAATCGCTATGTAATTAAAAGTTGTGTAAAACATAAAATCTTAAATAAAACTTTGTCAAACTTCTGAAACTAGTTAAAATCAATAAGTTTTGATTGATTTCATATCGATTTTCAATAATTTCATTGTTTTTCTAAAGTTTTCAAAAAGTTATTGATATTTACAAACTAACGTTAAAAAGTAGTGAAAAAAGCTAGATTTTGCATGTAAATCGCTATGTAATTAAAAGTTGTGTAAAACATAAAATCTTAAATAAAACTTTGTCAAAACTTCTGAAACTAGTTAAAATCAATAAGTTTTGATTGATTTCATATCGATTTTCAATAATTTCATTGGTTTTCTTATGTTTTCAAACAGTTATTGATATTTACAAACTAGCGTTAAAAAGTAGTCAAAACAGCTTGATTTTTGCATGTAAATCGCTATGTAATTAAAAGTTGTGTAAAACATAAAATCTTAAATAAAACTTTGTCAAACTTCTGAAACTAGTTAAAATCAATAAGTTTTGATTGATTTCATATCGATTTTCAATAATTTCATTGTTTTTCTTATGTTTTCAAACAGTTATTGATATTTACAAACTAGCGTTAAAAAGTAGTGAAAAAAGCTAGATTTTGCATGTAAATCGCTATATAATTAAAAGTTGTGTAAAACATAAAAACTTAAATAAAACTTTGTCAAAACTTCTGAAACTAGTTAAAATCAATAAGTTTTGATTGATTTCATATCGATTTTCAATAATTTCATTGTTTTTCTAATGTTTTCAAAGAGTTATTGATATTTACAAACTATGTTAAAAAGTAGTGAAAAAAGCTAGATTTTTGCATGTAAATCGCTATGTAATTAAAAGTTGTGTAAAACATAAAATCTTAAATAAAACTTTGTCAAAACTTCTGAAACTAGTTAAAATCAATAAGTTTTGATTGATTTCATATCGATTTTCAATAATTTCATTGTTTTTCTAATGTTTTCAAAGAGTTATTGATATTTACAAACTATGTTAAAAAGTTGTGAAAAAAGCTAGATTTTGCATGTAAATCGCTATGTAATTAAAAGTTGTGTAAATCATAAAATCTTAAATAAAACTTTGTCAAACTTCATAAACTAGTTAAAATCAATAAGTTTTTATTGATTTCATATCGATTTTCAATAATTTCATTGTTTTTCTTATGTTTTCAAACAGTTATTGATATTTACAAACTAGCGTTAAAAAGTAGTGAAAAAAGCTAGATTTTGCATGTAAATCGCTATGTAATTAAAAGTTGTGTAAATCATAAAATCTTAAATAAAACTTTGTTAAACTTCATAAACTAGTTAAAATCAATAAGTTTTTATTGATTTCATATCGATTTTCAATAATTTCATTGTTTTTCTTATGTTTTCAAACAGTTATTGATATTTACAAACTAGCGTTAAAAAGTAGTGAAAAAAGCTAGATTTTGCATGTAAATCGCTATGTAATTAAAAGTTGTGTAAAACATAAAAACTTAAATAAAACTTTGTCAAAACTTCTGAAACTAGTTAAAATCAATAAGTTTTTATTGATTTCATATCGATTTTCAATAATTTCATTGTTTTTCTTATGTTTTCAAAGAGTTATTGATATTTACAAACTAGTGTTAAAAAGTAGTGAAAAAAGCTAGATTTTGTATGTAAATCGCTATGTAATTAAAAGTTGTGTAAAACATAAAATCTTAAATAAAACTTTGTCAAACTTCATAAACTAGTTAAAATCAATAAGTTTTTATTGATTTCATATCGATTTTCAATAATTTCATTGTTTTTCTTATGTTTTCAAACAGTTATTGATATTTACAAACTAACGTTAAAAAGTAGTGAAAAAAGCTAGATTTTGCATGTAAATCGCTATGTAATTAAAAGTTGTGTAAAACATAAAATCTTAAATAAAACTTTGTCAAAACTTCTGAAACTAGTTAAAATCAATAAGTTTTTATTGATTTCATATCGATTTTCAATAATTTCATTGTTTTTCTTATGTTTTCAAAGAGTTATTGATATTTACAAACTAGTGTTAAAAAGTAGTGAAAAAAGCTAGATTTTGTATGTAAATCGCTATGTAATTAAAAGTTGTGTAAAACATAAAATCTTAAATAAAACTTTGTCAAACTTCATAAACTAGTTAAAATCAATAAGTTTTTATTGATTTCATATCGATTTTCAATAATTTCATTGTTTTTCTAAAGTTTTCAAACAGTTATTGATATTTACAAACTAGCGTTAAAAAGTAGTGAAAAAAGCTAGATTTTTGCATGTAAATCGCTATGTAATTAAAAGTTGTGTAAAACATAAAATCTTAAATAAAACTTTGTCAAAACTTCTGAAACTAGTTAAAATCAATAAGTTTTGATTGATTTCATATCGATTTTCAATAATTTCATTGTTTTTCTAATGTTTTCAAAGAGTTATTGATATTTACAAACTATGTTAAAAAGTAGTGAAAAAAGCTAGATTTTGCATGTAAATCGCTATGTAATTAAAAGTTGTGTAAATCATAAAATCTTAAATAAAACTTTGTCAAACTTCATAAACTAGTTAAAATCAATAAGTTTTTATTGATTTCATATCGATTTTCAATAATTTCATTGTTTTTCTTATGTTTTCAAACAGTTATTGATATTTACAAACTAGCGTTAAAAAGTAGTGAAAAAAGCTAGATTTTGCATGTAAATCGCTATGTAATTAAAAGTTGTGTAAATCATAAAATCTTAAATAAAACTTTGTCAAACTTCATAAACTAGTTAAAATCAATAAGTTTTTATTGATTTCATATCGATTTTCAATAATTTCATTGTTTTTCTTATGTTTTCAAACAGTTATTGATATTTACAAACTAGCGTTAAAAAGTAGTGAAAAAAGCTAGATTTTGCATGTAAATCGCTATGTAATTAAAAGTTGTGTAAAACATAAAAACTTAAATAAAACTTTGTCAAAACTTCTGAAACTAGTTAAAATCAATAAGTTTTGATTGATTTCATATCGATTTTCAATAATTTCATTGTTTTTCTTATGTTTTCAAAGAGTTATTGATATTTACAAACTAGTGTTAAAAAGTAGTGAAAAAAGCTAGATTTTGTATGTAAATCGCTATGTATTTAAAAGTTGTGTAAAACATAAAAACTTAAATAAAACTTTGTCAAAACTTCTGAAACTAGTTAAAATCAATAAGTTTTGATTGATTTCATATCGATTTTCAATAATTTCATTGTTTTTCTAATGTTTTCAAAGAGTTATTGATATTTACAAACTATGTTAAAAAGTAGTGAAAAAAGCTAGATTTTGCATGTAAATCGCTATGTAATTAAAAGTTGTGTAAATCATAAAATCTTAAATAAAACTTTGTCAAACTTCATAAACTAGTTAAAATCAATAAGTTTTTATTGATTTCATATCGATTTTCAATAATTTCATTGTTTTTCTTATGTTTTCAAACAGTTATTGATATTTACAAACTAGCGTTAAAAAGTAGTGAAAAAAGCTAGATTTTGCATGTAAATCGCTATGTAATTAAAAGTTGTGTAAAACATAAAAACTTAAATAAAACTTTGTCAAAACTTCTGAAACTAGTTAAAATCAATAAGTTTTTATTGATTTCATATCGATTTTCAATAATTTCATTGTTTTTCTTATGTTTTCAAAGAGTTATTGATATTTACAAACTAGTGTTAAAAAGTAGTGAAAAAAGCTAGATTTTGTATGTAAATCGCTATGTAATTAAAAGTTGTGTAAAACATAAAATCTTAAATAAAACTTTGTCAAACTTCATAAACTAGTTAAAATCAATAAGTTTTTATTGATTTCATATCGATTTTCAATAATTTCATTGTTTTTCTTATGTTTTCAAACAGTTATTGATATTTACAAACTAACGTTAAAAAGTAGTGAAAAAAGCTAGATTTTGCATGTAAATCGCTATGTAATTAAAAGTTGTGTAAAACATAAAATCTTAAATAAAACTTTGTCAAAACTTCTGAAACTAGTTAAAATCAATAAGTTTTTATTGATTTCATATCGATTTTCAATAATTTCATTGTTTTTCTTATGTTTTCAAAGAGTTATTGATATTTACAAACTAGTGTTAAAAAGTAGTGAAAAAAGCTAGATTTTGTATGTAAATCGCTATGTAATTAAAAGTTGTGTAAAACATAAAATCTTAAATAAAACTTTGTCAAACTTCATAAACTAGTTAAAATCAATAAGTTTTTATTGATTTCATATCGATTTTCAATAATTTCATTGTTTTTCTAAAGTTTTCAAACAGTTATTGATATTTACAAACTAGCGTTAAAAAGTAGTGAAAAAAGCTAGATTTTTGCATGTAAATCGCTATGTAATTAAAAGTTGTGTAAAACATAAAATCTTAAATAAAACTTTGTCAAAACTTCTGAAACTAGTTAAAATCAATAAGTTTTGATTGATTTCATATCGATTTTCAATAATTTCATTGTTTTTCTAATGTTTTCAAAGAGTTATTGATATTTACAAACTATGTTAAAAAGTAGTGAAAAAAGCTAGATTTTGCATGTAAATCGCTATGTAATTAAAAGTTGTGTAAATCATAAAATCTTAAATAAAACTTTGTCAAACTTCATAAACTAGTTAAAATCAATAAGTTTTTATTGATTTCATATCGATTTTCAATAATTTCATTGTTTTTCTTATGTTTTCAAACAGTTATTGATATTTACAAACTAGCGTTAAAAAGTAGTGAAAAAAGCTAGATTTTGCATGTAAATCGCTATGTAATTAAAAGTTGTGTAAATCATAAAATCTTAAATAAAACTTTGTCAAACTTCATAAACTAGTTAAAATCAATAAGTTTTTATTGATTTCATATCGATTTTCAATAATTTCATTGTTTTTCTTATGTTTTCAAACAGTTATTGATATTTACAAACTAGCGTTAAAAAGTAGTGAAAAAAGCTAGATTTTGCATGTAAATCGCTATGTAATTAAAAGTTGTGTAAAACATAAAAACTTAAATAAAACTTTGTCAAAACTTCTGAAACTAGTTAAAATCAATAAGTTTTGATTGATTTCATATCGATTTTCAATAATTTCATTGTTTTTCTTATGTTTTCAAAGAGTTATTGATATTTACAAACTAGTGTTAAAAAGTAGTGAAAAAAGCTAGATTTTGTATGTAAATCGCTATGTATTTAAAAGTTGTGTAAAACATAAAAACTTAAATAAAACTTTGTCAAAACTTCTGAAACTAGTTAAAATCAATAAGTTTTGATTGATTTCATATCGATTTTCAATAATTTCATTGTTTTTCTAATGTTTTCAAAGAGTTATTGATATTTACAAACTATGTTAAAAAGTAGTGAAAAAAGCTAGATTTTGCATGTAAATCGCTATGTAATTAAAAGTTGTGTAAATCATAAAATCTTAAATAAAACTTTGTCAAACTTCATAAACTAGTTAAAATCAATAAGTTTTTATTGATTTCATATCGATTTTCAATAATTTCATTGTTTTTCTTATGTTTTCAAACAGTTATTGATATTTACAAACTAGCGTTAAAAAGTAGTGAAAAAAGCTAGATTTTGCATGTAAATCGCTATGTAATTAAAAGTTGTGTAAAACATAAAAACTTAAATAAAACTTTGTCAAAACTTCTGAAACTAGTTAAAATCAATAAGTTTTTATTGATTTCATATCGATTTTCAATAATTTCATTGTTTTTCTTATGTTTTCAAAGAGTTATTGATATTTACAAACTAGTGTTAAAAAGTAGTGAAAAAAGCTAGATTTTGTATGTAAATCGCTATGTAATTAAAAGTTGTGTAAAACATAAAATCTTAAATAAAACTTTGTCAAACTTCATAAACTAGTTAAAATCAATAAGTTTTTATTGATTTCATATCGATTTTCAATAATTTCATTGTTTTTCTTATGTTTTCAAACAGTTATTGATATTTACAAACTAACGTTAAAAAGTAGTGAAAAAAGCTAGATTTTGCATGTAAATCGCTATGTAATTAAAAGTTGTGTAAAACATAAAATCTTAAATAAAACTTTGTCAAAACTTCTGAAACTAGTTAAAATCAATAAGTTTTTATTGATTTCATATCGATTTTCAATAATTTCATTGTTTTTCTTATGTTTTCAAAGAGTTATTGATATTTACAAACTAGTGTTAAAAAGTAGTGAAAAAAGCTAGATTTTGTATGTAAATCGCTATGTAATTAAAAGTTGTGTAAAACATAAAATCTTAAATAAAACTTTGTCAAACTTCATAAACTAGTTAAAATCAATAAGTTTTGATTGATTTCATATCGATTTTCAATAATTTCATTGTTTTTCTAAAGTTTTCAAACAGTTATTGATATTTACAAACTAGTGTTAAAAAGTAGTGAAAAAAGCTAGATTTTGTATGTAAATCGCTATGTATTTAAAAGTTGTGTAAAACATAAAAACTTAAATAAAACTTTGTCAAAACTTCTGAAACTAGTTAAAATCAATAAGTTTTGATTGATTTCATATCGATTTTCAATAATTTCATTGTTTTTCTAATGTTTTCAAAGAGTTATTGATATTTACAAACTATGTTAAAAAGTAGTGAAAAAAGCTAGATTTTGCATGTAAATCGCTATGTAATTAAAAGTTGTGTAAATCATAAAATCTTAAATAAAACTTTGTCAAACTTCATAAACTAGTTAAAATCAATAAGTTTTTATTGATTTCATATCGATTTTCAATAATTTCATTGTTTTTCTTATGTTTTCAAACAGTTATTGATATTTACAAACTAGCGTTAAAAAGTAGTGAAAAAAGCTAGATTTTGCATGTAAATCGTTATGTAATTAAAAGTTGTGTAAAACATAAAAACTTAAATAAAACTTTGTCAAAACTTCTGAAACTAGTTAAAATCAATAAGTTTTTATTGATTTCATATCGATTTTCAATAATTTCATTGTTTTTCTTATGTTTTCAAAGAGTTATTGATATTTACAAACTAGTGTTAAAAAGTAGTGAAAAAAGCGAGATTTTGTATGTAAATCGCTATGTAATTAAAAGTTGTGTAAAACATAAAATCTTAAATAAAACTTTGTCAAACTTCATAAACTAGTTAAAATCAATAAGTTTTTATTGATTTCATATCGATTTTCAATAATTTCATTGTTTTTCTTATGTTTTCAAACAGTTATTGATATTTACAAACTAACGTTAAAAAGTAGTGAAAAAAGCTAGATTTTGCATGTAAATCGCTATGTAATTAAAAGTTGTGTAAAACATAAAATCTTAAATAAAACTTTGTCAAAACTTCTGAAACTAGTTAAAATCAATAAGTTTTGATTGATTTCATATCGATTTTCAATAATTTCATTGTTTTTCTTATGTTTTCAAACAGTTATTGATATTTACAAACTAGTGTTAAAAAGTAGTCAAAACAGCTTGATTTTTGCATGTAAATCGCTATGTAATTAAAAGTTGTGTAAAACATAAAATCTTAAATAAAACTTTGTCAAAACTTCTGAAACTAGTTAAAATCAATAAGTTTTGATTGATTTCATATCGATTTTCAATAATTTCATTGTTTTTCTTATGTTTTCAAACAGTTATTGATATTTTCAAACTATGTTAAAAAGTAGTGAAAAAAGCTAGATTTTGCATGTAAATCGCTATGTAATTAAAAGTTGTGTAAATCATAAAATCTTAAATAAAACTTTGTCAAACTTCATAAACTAGTTAAAATCAATAAGTTTTTATTGATTTCATATCGATTTTCAATAATTTCATTGTTTTTCTTATGTTTTCAAACAGTTATTGATATTTACAAACTAGCGTTAAAAAGTAGTGAAAAAAGCTAGATTTTGCATGTAAATCGCTATATAATTAAAAGTTGTGTAAAACATAAAAACTTAAATAAAACTTTGTCAAAACTTCTGAAACTAGTTAAAATCAATAAGTTTTGATTGATTTCATATCGATTTTCAATAATTTCATTGTTTTTCTAAAGTTTTCAAAAAGTTATTGATATTTACAAACTAACGTTAAAAAGTAGTGAAAAAAGCTAGATTTTGCATGTAAATCGCTATGTAATTAAAAGTTGTGTAAAACATAAAATCTTAAATAAAACTTTGTCAAAACTTCTGAAACTAGTTAAAATCAATAAGTTTTGATTGATTTCATATCGATTTTCAATAATTTCATTGGTTTTCTTATGTTTTCAAACAGTTATTGATATTTACAAACTAGCGTTAAAAAGTAGTCAAAACAGCTTGATTTTTGCATGTAAATCGCTATGTAATTAAAAGTTGTGTAAAACATAAAAACTTAAATAAAACTTTGTCAAAACTTCTGAAACTAGTTAAAATCAATAAGTTTTGATTGATTTCATATCGATTTTCAATAATTTCATTGTTTTTCTAATGTTTTCAAAGAGTTATTGATATTTACAAACTATGTTAAAAAGTAGTGAAAAAAGCTAGATTTTTGCATGTAAATCGCTATGTAATTAAAAGTTGTGTAAAACATAAAATCTTAAATAAAACTTTGTCAAAACTTCTGAAACTAGTTAAAATCAATAAGTTTTGATTGATTTCATATCGATTTTCAATAATTTCATTGTTTTTCTAATGTTTTCAAAGAGTTATTGATATTTACAAACTATGTTAAAAAGTTGTGAAAAAAGCTAGATTTTGCATGTAAATCGCTATGTAATTAAAAGTTGTGTAAATCATAAAATCTTAAATAAAACTTTGTCAAACTTCATAAACTAGTTAAAATCAATAAGTTTTTATTGATTTCATATCGATTTTCAATAATTTCATTGTTTTTCTTATGTTTTCAAACAGTTATTGATATTTACAAACTAGCGTTAAAAAGTAGTGAAAAAAGCTAGATTTTGCATGTAAATCGCTATGTAATTAAAAGTTGTGTAAATCATAAAATCTTAAATAAAACTTTGTTAAACTTCATAAACTAGTTAAAATCAATAAGTTTTTATTGATTTCATATCGATTTTCAATAATTTCATTGTTTTTCTTATGTTTTCAAACAGTTATTGATATTTACAAACTAGCGTTAAAAAGTAGTGAAAAAAGCTAGATTTTGCATGTAAATCGCTATGTAATTAAAAGTTGTGTAAAACATAAAAACTTAAATAAAACTTTGTCAAAACTTCTGAAACTAGTTAAAATCAATAAGTTTTTATTGATTTCATATCGATTTTCAATAATTTCATTGTTTTTCTTATGTTTTCAAAGAGTTATTGATATTTACAAACTAGTGTTAAAAAGTAGTGAAAAAAGCTAGATTTTGTATGTAAATCGCTATGTAATTAAAAGTTGTGTAAAACATAAAATCTTAAATAAAACTTTGTCAAACTTCATAAACTAGTTAAAATCAATAAGTTTTTATTGATTTCATATCGATTTTCAATAATTTCATTGTTTTTCTTATGTTTTCAAACAGTTATTGATATTTACAAACTAACGTTAAAAAGTAGTGAAAAAAGCTAGATTTTGCATGTAAATCGCTATGTAATTAAAAGTTGTGTAAAACATAAAATCTTAAATAAAACTTTGTCAAAACTTCTGAAACTAGTTAAAATCAATAAGTTTTTATTGATTTCATATCGATTTTCAATAATTTCATTGTTTTTCTTATGTTTTCAAAGAGTTATTGATATTTACAAACTAGTGTTAAAAAGTAGTGAAAAAAGCTAGATTTTGTATGTAAATCGCTATGTAATTAAAAGTTGTGTAAAACATAAAATCTTAAATAAAACTTTGTCAAACTTCATAAACTAGTTAAAATCAATAAGTTTTTATTGATTTCATATCGATTTTCAATAATTTCATTGTTTTTCTAATGTTTTCAAAGAGTTATTGATATTTACAAACTATGTTAAAAAGTAGTGAAAAAAGCTAGATTTTTGCATGTAAATCGCTATGTAATTAAAAGTTGTGTAAAACATAAAATCTTAAATAAAACTTTGTCAAAACTTCTGAAACTAGTTAAAATCAATAAGTTTTGATTGATTTCATATCGATTTTCAATAATTTCATTGGTTTTCTTATGTTTTCAAACAGTTATTGATATTTACAAACTAGCGTTAAAAAGTAGTCAAAACAGCTTGATTTTTGCATGTAAATCGCTATGTAATTAAAAGTTGTGTAAAACATAAAAACTTAAATAAAACTTTGTCAAAACTTCTGAAACTAGTTAAAATCAATAAGTTTTGATTGATTTCATATCGATTTTCAATAATTTCATTGTTTTTCTAATGTTTTCAAAGAGTTATTGATATTTACAAACTATGTTAAAAAGTAGTGAAAAAAGCTAGATTTTTGCATGTAAATCGCTATGTAATTAAAAGTTGTGTAAAACATAAAATCTTAAATAAAACTTTGTCAAAACTTCTGAAACTAGTTAAAATCAATAAGTTTTGATTGATTTCATATCGATTTTCAATAATTTCATTGTTTTTCTAATGTTTTCAAAGAGTTATTGATATTTACAAACTATGTTAAAAAGTTGTGAAAAAAGCTAGATTTTGCATGTAAATCGCTATGTAATTAAAAGTTGTGTAAATCATAAAATCTTAAATAAAACTTTGTCAAACTTCATAAACTAGTTAAAATCAATAAGTTTTTATTGATTTCATATCGATTTTCAATAATTTCATTGTTTTTCTTATGTTTTCAAACAGTTATTGATATTTACAAACTAGCGTTAAAAAGTAGTGAAAAAAGCTAGATTTTGCATGTAAATCGCTATGTAATTAAAAGTTGTGTAAATCATAAAATCTTAAATAAAACTTTGTTAAACTTCATAAACTAGTTAAAATCAATAAGTTTTTATTGATTTCATATCGATTTTCAATAATTTCATTGTTTTTCTTATGTTTTCAAACAGTTATTGATATTTACAAACTAGCGTTAAAAAGTAGTGAAAAAAGCTAGATTTTGCATGTAAATCGCTATGTAATTAAAAGTTGTGTAAAACATAAAAACTTAAATAAAACTTTGTCAAAACTTCTGAAACTAGTTAAAATCAATAAGTTTTTATTGATTTCATATCGATTTTCAATAATTTCATTGTTTTTCTTATGTTTTCAAAGAGTTATTGATATTTACAAACTAGTGTTAAAAAGTAGTGAAAAAAGCTAGATTTTGTATGTAAATCGCTATGTAATTAAAAGTTGTGTAAAACATAAAATCTTAAATAAAACTTTGTCAAACTTCATAAACTAGTTAAAATCAATAAGTTTTTATTGATTTCATATCGATTTTCAATAATTTCATTGTTTTTCTTATGTTTTCAAACAGTTATTGATATTTACAAACTAACGTTAAAAAGTAGTGAAAAAAGCTAGATTTTGCATGTAAATCGCTATGTAATTAAAAGTTGTGTAAAACATAAAATCTTAAATAAAACTTTGTCAAAACTTCTGAAACTAGTTAAAATCAATAAGTTTTTATTGATTTCATATCGATTTTCAATAATTTCATTGTTTTTCTTATGTTTTCAAAGAGTTATTGATATTTACAAACTAGTGTTAAAAAGTAGTGAAAAAAGCTAGATTTTGTATGTAAATCGCTATGTAATTAAAAGTTGTGTAAAACATAAAATCTTAAATAAAACTTTGTCAAACTTCATAAACTAGTTAAAATCAATAAGTTTTTATTGATTTCATATCGATTTTCAATAATTTCATTGTTTTTCTAAAGTTTTCAAACAGTTATTGATATTTACAAACTAGCGTTAAAAAGTAGTGAAAAAAGCTAGATTTTTGCATGTAAATCGCTATGTAATTAAAAGTTGTGTAAAACATAAAATCTTAAATAAAACTTTGTCAAAACTTCTGAAACTAGTTAAAATCAATAAGTTTTGATTGATTTCATATCGATTTTCAATAATTTCATTGTTTTTCTAATGTTTTCAAAGAGTTATTGATATTTACAAACTATGTTAAAAAGTAGTGAAAAAAGCTAGATTTTGCATGTAAATCGCTATGTAATTAAAAGTTGTGTAAATCATAAAATCTTAAATAAAACTTTGTCAAACTTCATAAACTAGTTAAAATCAATAAGTTTTTATTGATTTCATATCGATTTTCAATAATTTCATTGTTTTTCTTATGTTTTCAAACAGTTATTGATATTTACAAACTAGCGTTAAAAAGTAGTGAAAAAAGCTAGATTTTGCATGTAAATCGCTATGTAATTAAAAGTTGTGTAAATCATAAAATCTTAAATAAAACTTTGTCAAACTTCATAAACTAGTTAAAATCAATAAGTTTTTATTGATTTCATATCGATTTTCAATAATTTCATTGTTTTTCTTATGTTTTCAAACAGTTATTGATATTTACAAACTAGCGTTAAAAAGTAGTGAAAAAAGCTAGATTTTGCATGTAAATCGCTATGTAATTAAAAGTTGTGTAAAACATAAAAACTTAAATAAAACTTTGTCAAAACTTCTGAAACTAGTTAAAATCAATAAGTTTTGATTGATTTCATATCGATTTTCAATAATTTCATTGTTTTTCTTATGTTTTCAAAGAGTTATTGATATTTACAAACTAGTGTTAAAAAGTAGTGAAAAAAGCTAGATTTTGTATGTAAATCGCTATGTATTTAAAAGTTGTGTAAAACATAAAAACTTAAATAAAACTTTGTCAAAACTTCTGAAACTAGTTAAAATCAATAAGTTTTGATTGATTTCATATCGATTTTCAATAATTTCATTGTTTTTCTAATGTTTTCAAAGAGTTATTGATATTTACAAACTATGTTAAAAAGTAGTGAAAAAAGCTAGATTTTGCATGTAAATCGCTATGTAATTAAAAGTTGTGTAAATCATAAAATCTTAAATAAAACTTTGTCAAACTTCATAAACTAGTTAAAATCAATAAGTTTTTATTGATTTCATATCGATTTTCAATAATTTCATTGTTTTTCTTATGTTTTCAAACAGTTATTGATATTTACAAACTAGCGTTAAAAAGTAGTGAAAAAAGCTAGATTTTGCATGTAAATCGCTATGTAATTAAAAGTTGTGTAAAACATAAAAACTTAAATAAAACTTTGTCAAAACTTCTGAAACTAGTTAAAATCAATAAGTTTTTATTGATTTCATATCGATTTTCAATAATTTCATTGTTTTTCTTATGTTTTCAAAGAGTTATTGATATTTACAAACTAGTGTTAAAAAGTAGTGAAAAAAGCTAGATTTTGTATGTAAATCGCTATGTAATTAAAAGTTGTGTAAAACATAAAATCTTAAATAAAACTTTGTCAAACTTCATAAACTAGTTAAAATCAATAAGTTTTTATTGATTTCATATCGATTTTCAATAATTTCATTGTTTTTCTTATGTTTTCAAACAGTTATTGATATTTACAAACTAACGTTAAAAAGTAGTGAAAAAAGCTAGATTTTGCATGTAAATCGCTATGTAATTAAAAGTTGTGTAAAACATAAAATCTTAAATAAAACTTTGTCAAAACTTCTGAAACTAGTTAAAATCAATAAGTTTTTATTGATTTCATATCGATTTTCAATAATTTCATTGTTTTTCTTATGTTTTCAAAGAGTTATTGATATTTACAAACTAGTGTTAAAAAGTAGTGAAAAAAGCTAGATTTTGTATGTAAATCGCTATGTAATTAAAAGTTGTGTAAAACATAAAATCTTAAATAAAACTTTGTCAAACTTCATAAACTAGTTAAAATCAATAAGTTTTGATTGATTTCATATCGATTTTCAATAATTTCATTGTTTTTCTAAAGTTTTCAAACAGTTATTGATATTTACAAACTAGTGTTAAAAAGTAGTGAAAAAAGCTAGATTTTGTATGTAAATCGCTATGTATTTAAAAGTTGTGTAAAACATAAAAACTTAAATAAAACTTTGTCAAAACTTCTGAAACTAGTTAAAATCAATAAGTTTTGATTGATTTCATATCGATTTTCAATAATTTCATTGTTTTTCTAATGTTTTCAAAGAGTTATTGATATTTACAAACTATGTTAAAAAGTAGTGAAAAAAGCTAGATTTTGCATGTAAATCGCTATGTAATTAAAAGTTGTGTAAATCATAAAATCTTAAATAAAACTTTGTCAAACTTCATAAACTAGTTAAAATCAATAAGTTTTTATTGATTTCATATCGATTTTCAATAATTTCATTGTTTTTCTTATGTTTTCAAACAGTTATTGATATTTACAAACTAGCGTTAAAAAGTAGTGAAAAAAGCTAGATTTTGCATGTAAATCGTTATGTAATTAAAAGTTGTGTAAAACATAAAAACTTAAATAAAACTTTGTCAAAACTTCTGAAACTAGTTAAAATCAATAAGTTTTTATTGATTTCATATCGATTTTCAATAATTTCATTGTTTTTCTTATGTTTTCAAAGAGTTATTGATATTTACAAACTAGTGTTAAAAAGTAGTGAAAAAAGCGAGATTTTGTATGTAAATCGCTATGTAATTAAAAGTTGTGTAAAACATAAAATCTTAAATAAAACTTTGTCAAACTTCATAAACTAGTTAAAATCAATAAGTTTTTATTGATTTCATATCGATTTTCAATAATTTCATTGTTTTTCTTATGTTTTCAAACAGTTATTGATATTTACAAACTAACGTTAAAAAGTAGTGAAAAAAGCTAGATTTTGCATGTAAATCGCTATGTAATTAAAAGTTGTGTAAAACATAAAATCTTAAATAAAACTTTGTCAAAACTTCTGAAACTAGTTAAAATCAATAAGTTTTGATTGATTTCATATCGATTTTCAATAATTTCATTGTTTTTCTTATGTTTTCAAACAGTTATTGATATTTACAAACTAGTGTTAAAAAGTAGTCAAAACAGCTTGATTTTTGCATGTAAATCGCTATGTAATTAAAAGTTGTGTAAAACATAAAATCTTAAATAAAACTTTGTCAAAACTTCTGAAACTAGTTAAAATCAATAAGTTTTGATTGATTTCATATCGATTTTCAATAATTTCATTGTTTTTCTTATGTTTTCAAACAGTTATTGATATTTTCAAACTATGTTAAAAAGTAGTGAAAAAAGCTAGATTTTGCATGTAAATCGCTATGTAATTAAAAGTTGTGTAAATCATAAAATCTTAAATAAAACTTTGTCAAACTTCATAAACTAGTTAAAATCAATAAGTTTTTATTGATTTCATATCGATTTTCAATAATTTCATTGTTTTTCTTATGTTTTCAAACAGTTATTGATATTTACAAACTAGCGTTAAAAAGTAGTGAAAAAAGCTAGATTTTGCATGTAAATCGCTATATAATTAAAAGTTGTGTAAAACATAAAAACTTAAATAAAACTTTGTCAAAACTTCTGAAACTAGTTAAAATCAATAAGTTTTGATTGATTTCATATCGATTTTCAATAATTTCATTGTTTTTCTAAAGTTTTCAAACAGTTATTGATATTTACAAACTAGCGTTAAAAAGTAATCAAAGCTAGATTTTTGCATGTAAATCGCTATGTAATTAAAAGTTGTGTAAATCATAAAATCTTAAATAAAACTTTGTCAAACTTCATAAACTAGTTAAAATTAATAAGTTTTTATTGATTTCATATCGATTTTCAATAATTTCCTTGTTTTTCTTATGTTTTCAAACAGTTATTGATATTTACAAACTATGTTAAAAAGTAGTGAAAAAAGCTAGATTTTGCATGTAAATCGCTATGTAATTAAAAGTTGTGTAAATCATAAAAATTTAAATAAAACTTTGTCAAAACTTCTGAAACTAGTTAAAATCAATAAGTTTTGATTGATTTCATATCGATTTTCAATAATTTCATTGTTTTTCTTATGTTTTCAAAGAGTTATTGATATTTACAAACTAGTGTTAAAAAGTAGTGAAAAAAGCTAGATTTTGTATGTAAATCGCTATGTATTTAAAAGTTGTGTAAAACATAAAAACTTAAATAAAACTTTGTCAAAACTTCTGAAACTAGTTAAAATCAATAAGTTTTGATTGATTTCATATCGATTTTCAATAATTTCATTGTTTTTCTAATGTTTTCAAAGAGTTATTGATATTTACAAACTAGTGTTAAAAAGTAGTGAAAAAAGCTAGATTTTGTATGTAAATCGCTATGTAATTAAAAGTTGTGTAAAACATAAAATCTTAAATAAAACTTTGTCAAACTTCATAAACTAGTTAAAATCAATAAGTTTTTATTGATTTCATATCGATTTTCAATAATTTCATTGTTTTTCTTATGTTTTCAAACAGTTATTGATATTTACAAACTAACGTTAAAAAGTAGTGAAAAAAGCTAGGTTTTGCATGTAAATCGCTATGTAATTAAAAGTTGTGTAAAACATAAAATCTTAAATAAAACTTTGTCAAAACTTCTGAAACTAGTTAAAATCAATAAGTTTTTATTGATTTCATATCGATTTTCAATAATTTCATTGTTTTTCTTATGTTTTCAAACAGTTATTGATATTTACAAACTAGCGTTAAAAAGTAGTCAAAACAGCTTGATTTTTGCATGTAAATCGCTATGTAATTAAAAGTTGTGTAAAACATAAAATCTTAAATAAAACTTTGTCAAACTTCTGAAACTAGTTAAAATCAATAAGTTTTGATTGATTTCATATCGATTTTCAATAATTTCATTGTTTTTCTAAAGTTTTCAAAAAGTTATTGATATTTACAAACTAACGTTAAAAAGTAGTGAAAAAAGCTAGATTTTGCATGTAAATCGCTATGTAATTAAAAGTTGTGTAAAACATAAAATCTTAAATAAAACTTTGTCAAAACTTCTGAAACTAGTTAAAATCAATAAGTTTTGATTGATTTCATATCGATTTTCAATAATTTCATTGGTTTTCTTATGTTTTCAAACAGTTATTGATATTTACAAACTAGCGTTAAAAAGTAGTCAAAACAGCTTGATTTTTGCATGTAAATCGCTATGTAATTAAAAGTTGTGTAAAACATAAAATCTTAAATAAAACTTTGTCAAACTTCTGAAACTAGTTAAAATCAATAAGTTTTGATTGATTTCATATCGATTTTCAATAATTTCATTGTTTTTCTTATGTTTTCAAACAGTTATTGATATTTACAAACTAGCGTTAAAAAGTAGTGAAAAAAGCTAGATTTTGCATGAAAATCGCTATGTAATTAAAAGTTGTGTAAAACATAAAAACTTAAATAAAACTTTGTCAAAACTTCTGAAACTAGTTAAAATCAATAAGTTTTTATTGATTTCATATCGATTTTCAATAATTTCATTGTTTTTCTTATGTTTTCAAAGAGTTATTGATATTTACAAACTAGTGTTAAAAAGTAGTGAAAAAAGCTAGATTTTGTATGTAAATCGCTATGTATTTAAAAGTTGTGTAAAACATAAAAACTTAAATAAAACATAGTCAAAACTTCTGAAACTAGTTAAAATCAATAAGTTTTGATTGATTTCATATCGATTTTCAATAATTTCATTGTTTTTCTAATGTTTTCAAAGAGTTATTGATATTTACAAACTATGTTAAAAAGTAGTGAAAAAAGCTAGATTTTGCATGTAAATCGCTATGTAATTAAAAGTTGTGTAAATCATAAAATCTTAAATAAAACTTTGTCAAAACTTCTGAAACTAGTTAAAATCAATAAGTTTTTATTGATTTCATATCGATTTTCAATAATTTCATTGTTTTTCTTATGTTTTCAAAGAGTTATTGATATTTACAAACTAGTGTTAAAAAGTAGTGAAAAAAGCTAGATTTTGTATGTAAATCGCTATGTAATTAAAAGTTGTGTAAAACATAAAATCTTAAATAAAACTTTGTCAAAACTTCTGAAACTAGTTAAAATCAATAAGTTTTGATTGATTTCATATCGATTTTCAATAATTTCATTGTTTTTCTTATGTTTTCAAACAGTTATTGATATTTACAAACTAGCGTTAAAAAGTAGTGAAAAAAGCTAGATTTTGCATGTAAATCGCTATATAATTAAAAGTTGTGTAAAACATAAAAACTTAAATAAAACTTTGTCAAAACTTCTGAAACTAGTTAAAATCAATAAGTTTTGATTGATTTCATATCGATTTTCAATAATTTCATTGTTTTTCTAAAGTTTTCAAACAGTTATTGATATTTACAAACTAGCGTTAAAAAGTAATCAAAGCTAGATTTTTGCATGTAAATCGCTATGTAATTAAAAGTTGTGTAAATCATAAAATCTTAAATAAAACTTTGTCAAACTTCATAAACTAGTTAAAATCAATAAGTTTTTATTGATTTCATATCGATTTTCAATAATTTCATTGTTTTTCTTATGTTTTCAAACAGTTATTGATATTTACAAACTAGCGTTAAAAAGTAGTGAAAAAAGCTAGATTTTGCATGTAAATCGCTATGTAATTAAAAGTTGTGTAAAACATAAAAACTTAAATAAAACTTTGTCAAAACTTCTGAAACTAGTTAAAATCAATAAGTTTTGATTGATTTCATATCGATTTTCAATAATTTCATTGTTTTTCTTATGTTTTCAAAGAGTTATTGATATTTACAAACTAGTGTTAAAAAGTAGTGAAAAAAGCTAGATTTTGTATGTAAATCGCTATGTATTTAAAAGTTGTGTAAAACATAAAAACTTAAATAAAACTTTGTCAAAACTTCTGAAACTAGTTAAAATCAATAAGTTTTGATTGATTTCATATCGATTTTCAATAATTTCATTGTTTTTCTAATGTTTTCAAAGAGTTATTGATATTTACAAACTATGTTAAAAAGTAGTGAAAAAAGCTAGATTTTGCATGTAAATCGCTATGTAATTAAAAGTTGTGTAAATCATAAAATCTTAAATAAAACTTTGTCAAACTTCATAAACTAGTTAAAATCAATAAGTTTTTATTGATTTCATATCGATTTTCAATAATTTCATTGTTTTTCTTATGTTTTCAAACAGTTATTGATATTTACAAACTAGCGTTAAAAAGTAGTGAAAAAAGCTAGATTTTGCATGTAAATCGCTATGTAATTAAATTTTGTGTAAAACATAAAAACTTAAATAAAACTTTGTCAAAACTTCTGAAACTAGTTAAAATCAATAAGTTTTTATTGATTTCATATCGATTTTCAATAATTTCATTGTTTTTCTTATGTTTTCAAAGAGTTATTGATATTTACAAACTAGTGTTAAAAAGTAGTGAAAAAAGCTAGATTTTGTATGTAAGTCGCTATGTAATTAAAAGTTGTGTAAAACATAAAATCTTAAATAAAACTTTGTCAAACTTCATAAACTAGTTAAAATCAATAAGTTTTTATTGATTTCATATCGATTTTCAATAATTTCATTGTTTTTCTTATGTTTTCAAACAGTTATTGATATTTACAAACTAGCGTTAAAAAGTAGTGAAAAAAGCTATATTTTGCATGTAAATCGCTATGTAATTAAAAGTTGTGTAAAACATAAAAACTTAAATAAAACTTTGTCAAAACTTCTGAAACTAGTTAAAATCAATAAGTTTTTATTGATTTCATATCGATTTTCAATAATTTCATTGTTTTTCTTATGTTTTCAAACAGTTATTGATATTTACAAACTAGCGTTAAAAAGTAGTGAAAAAAGCTAGATTTTGCATGTAAATCGCTATGTAATTAAAAGTTGTGTAAAACATAAAATCTTAAATAAAACTTTGTCAAAACTTCTGAAACTAGTTAAAATCAATAAGTTTTTATTGATTTCATATCGATTTTCAATAATTTCATTGTTTTTCTTATGTTTTCAAACAGTTATTGATATTTACAAACTAGCGTTAAAAAGTAGTCAAAACAGCTTGATTTTTGCATGTAAATCGCTATGTAATTAAAAGTTGTGTAAAACATAAAATCTTAAATAAAACTTTGTCAAACTTCTGAAACTAGTTAAAATCAATAAGTTTTGATTGATTTCATATCGATTTTCAATAATTTCATTGTTTTTCTAAAGTTTTCAAAAAGTTATTGATATTTACAAACTAACGTTAAAAAGTAGTGAAAAAAGCTAGATTTTGCATGTAAATCGCTATGTAATTAAAAGTTGTGTAAAACATAAAATCTTAAATAAAACTTTGTCAAAACTTCTGAAACTAGTTAAAATCAATAAGTTTTGATTGATTTCATATCGATTTTCAATAATTTCATTGGTTTTCTTATGTTTTCAAACAGTTATTGATATTTACAAACTAGCGTTAAAAAGTAGTCAAAACAGCTTGATTTTTGCATGTAAATCGCTATGTAATTATAAGTTGTGTAAAACATAAAATCTTAAATAAAACTTTGTCAAACTTCTGAAACTAGTTAAAATCAATAAGTTTTGATTGATTTCATATCGATTTTCAATAATTTCATTGTTTTTCTTATGTTTTCAAACAGTTATTGATATTTACAAACTAGCGTTAAAAAGTAGTGAAAAAAGCTAGATTTTGCATGTAAATCGCTATATAATTAAAAGTTGTGTAAAACATAAAAACTTAAATAAAACTTTGTCAAAACTTCTGAAACTAGTTAAAATCAATAAGTTTTGATTGATTTCATATCGATTTTCAATAATTTCATTGTTTTTCTAATGTTTTCAAAGAGTTATTGATATTTACAAACTATGTTAAAAAGTAGTGAAAAAAGCTAGATTTTTGCATGTAAATCGCTATGTAATTAAAAGTTGTGTAAAACATAAAATCTTAAATAAAACTTTGTCAAAACTTCTGAAACTAGTTAAAATCAATAAGTTTTGATTGATTTCATATCGATTTTCAATAATTTAATTGTTTTTCTAATGTTTTCAAAGAGTTATTGATATTTACAAACTATGTTAAAAAGTAGTGAAAAAAGCTAGATTTTGCATGTAAATCGCTATGTAATTAAAAGTTGTGTAAATCATAAAATCTTAAATAAAACTTTGTCAAACTTCATAAACTAGTTAAAATCAATAAGTTTTTATTGATTTCATATCGATTTTCAATAATTTCATTGTTTTTCTTATGTTTTCAAACAGTTATTGATATTTACAATCTAGCGTTAAAAAGTAGTGAAAAAAGCTAGATTTTGCATGTAAATCGCTATGTAATTAAAAGTTGTGTAAAACATAAAAACTTAAATAAAACTTTGTCAAAACTTCTGAAACTAGTTAAAATCAATAAGTTTTTATTGATTTCATATCGATTTTCAATAATTTCATTGTTTTTCTTATGTTTTCAAAGAGTTATTGATATTTACAAACTAGTGTTAAAAAGTAGTGAAAAAAGCTAGATTTTGTATGTAAATCGCTATGTAATTAAAAGTTGTGTAAAACATAAAATCTTAAATAAAACTTTGTCAAACTTCATAAACTAGTTAAAATCAATAACTTTTTATTGATTTCATATCGATTTTCAATAATTTCATTGTTTTTCTTATGTTTTCAAACAGTTATTGATATTTACAAACTAACGTTAAAAAGTAGTGAAAAAAGCTAGATTTTGCATGTAAATCGCTATGTAATTAAAAGTTGTGTAAAACATAAAATCTTAAATAAAACTTTGTCAAAACTTCTGAAACTAGTTAAAATCAATAAGTTTTTATTGATTTCATATCGATTTTCAATAATTTCATTGTTTTTCTTATGTTTTCAAAGAGTTATTGATATTTACAAACTAGTGTTAAAAAGTAGTGAAAAAAGCTAGATTTTGTATGTAAATCGCTATGTAATTAAAAGTTGTGTAAAACATAAAACCTTAAATAAAACTTTGTCAAACTTCATAAACTAGTTAAAATCAATAAGTTTTTATTGATTTCATATCGATTTTCAATAATTTCATTGTTTTTCTAAAGTTTTCAAACAGTTATTGATATTTACAAACTAGCGTTAAAAAGTAGTGAAAAAAGCTAGATTTTTGCATGTAAATCGCTATGTAATTAAAAGTTGTGTAAAACATAAAATCTTAAATAAAACTTTGTCAAAACTTCTGAAACTAGTTAAAATCAATAAGTTTTGATTGATTTCATATCGATTTTCAATAATTTCATTGTTTTTCTAATGTTTTCAAAGAGTTATTGATATTTACAAACTATGTTAAAAAGTAGTGAAAAAAGCTAGATTTTGCATGTAAATCGCTATGTAATTAAAAGTTGTGTAAATCATAAAATCTTAAATAAAACTTTGTCAAACTTCATAAACTAGTTAAAATCAATAAGTTTTTATTGATTTCATATCGATTTTCAATAATTTCATTGTTTTTCTTATGTTTTCAAACAGTTATTGATATTTACAAACTAGCGTTAAAAAGTAGTGAAAAAAGCTAGATTTTGCATGTAAATCGCTATGTAATTAAAAGTTGTGTAAATCATAAAATCTTAAATAAAACTTTGTCAAACTTCATAAACTAGTTAAAATCAATAAGTTTTTATTGATTTCATATCGATTTTCAATAATTTCATTGTTTTTCTTATGTTTTCAAACAGTTATTGATATTTACAAACTAGCGTTAAAAAGTAGTGAAAAAAGCTAGATTTTGCATGTAAATCGCTATGTAATTAAAAGTTGTGTAAAACATAAAAACTTAAATAAAACTTTGTCAAAACTTCTGAAACTAGTTAAAATCAATAAGTTTTGATTGATTTCATATCGATTTTCAATAATTTCATTGTTTTTCTTATGTTTTCAAAGAGTTATTGATATTTACAAACTAGTGTTAAAAAGTAGTGAAAAAAGCTAGATTTTGTATGTAAATCGCTATGTATTTAAAAGTTGTGTAAAACATAAAAACTTAAATAAAACTTTGTCAAAACTTCTGAAACTAGTTAAAATCAATAAGTTTTGATTGATTTCATATCGATTTTCAATAATTTCATTGTTTTTCTAATGTTTTCAAAGAGTTATTGATATTTACAAACTATGTTAAAAAGTAGTGAAAAAAGCTAGATTTTGCATGTAAATCGCTATGTAATTAAAAGTTGTGTAAATCATAAAATCTTAAATAAAACTTTGTCAAACTTCATAAACTAGTTAAAATCAATAAGTTTTTATTGATTTCATATCGATTTTCAATAATTTCATTGTTTTTCTTATGTTTTCAAACAGTTATTGATATTTACAAACTAGCGTTAAAAAGTAGTGAAAAAAGCTAGATTTTGCATGTAAATCGCTATGTAATTAAAAGTTGTGTAAAACATAAAAACTTAAATAAAACTTTGTCAAAACTTCTGAAACTAGTTAAAATCAATAAGTTTTTATTGATTTCATATCGATTTTCAATAATTTCATTGTTTTTCTTATGTTTTCAAAGAGTTATTGATATTTACAAACTAGTGTTAAAAAGTAGTGAAAAAAGCTAGATTTTGTATGTAAATCGCTATGTAATTAAAAGTTGTGTAAAACATAAAATCTTAAATAAAACTTTGTCAAACTTCATAAACTAGTTAAAATCAATAAGTTTTTATTGATTTCATATCGATTTTCAATAATTTCATTGTTTTTCTTATGTTTTCAAACAGTTATTGATATTTACAAACTAACGTTAAAAAGTAGTGAAAAAAGCTAGATTTTGCATGTAAATCGCTATGTAATTAAAAGTTGTGTAAAACATAAAATCTTAAATAAAACTTTGTCAAAACTTCTGAAACTAGTTAAAATCAATAAGTTTTTATTGATTTCATATCGATTTTCAATAATTTCATTGTTTTTCTTATGTTTTCAAAGAGTTATTGATATTTACAAACTAGTGTTAAAAAGTAGTGAAAAAAGCTAGATTTTGTATGTAAATCGCTATGTAATTAAAAGTTGTGTAAAACATAAAATCTTAAATAAAACTTTGTCAAACTTCATAAACTAGTTAAAATCAATAAGTTTTGATTGATTTCATATCGATTTTCAATAATTTCATTGTTTTTCTAAAGTTTTCAAACAGTTATTGATATTTACAAACTAGTGTTAAAAAGTAGTGAAAAAAGCTAGATTTTGTATGTAAATCGCTATGTATTTAAAAGTTGTGTAAAACATAAAAACTTAAATAAAACTTTGTCAAAACTTCTGAAACTAGTTAAAATCAATAAGTTTTGATTGATTTCATATCGATTTTCAATAATTTCATTGTTTTTCTAATGTTTTCAAAGAGTTATTGATATTTACAAACTATGTTAAAAAGTAGTGAAAAAAGCTAGATTTTGCATGTAAATCGCTATGTAATTAAAAGTTGTGTAAATCATAAAATCTTAAATAAAACTTTGTCAAACTTCATAAACTAGTTAAAATCAATAAGTTTTTATTGATTTCATATCGATTTTCAATAATTTCATTGTTTTTCTTATGTTTTCAAACAGTTATTGATATTTACAAACTAACGTTAAAAAGTAGTGAAAAAAGCTAGATTTTGCATGTAAATCGCTATGTAATTAAAAGTTGTGTAAAACATAAAATCTTAAATAAAACTTTGTCAAAACTTCTGAAACTAGTTAAAATCAATAAGTTTTGATTGATTTCATATCGATTTTCAATAATTTCATTGTTTTTCTTATGTTTTCAAACAGTTATTGATATTTACAAACTAGTGTTAAAAAGTAGTCAAAACAGCTTGATTTTTGCATGTAAATCGCTATGTAATTAAAAGTTGTGTAAAACATAAAATCTTAAATAAAACTTTGTCAAAACTTCTGAAACTAGTTAAAATCAATAAGTTTTGATTGATTTCATATCGATTTTCAATAATTTCATTGTTTTTCTTATGTTTTCAAACAGTTATTGATATTTTCAAACTATGTTAAAAAGTAGTGAAAAAAGCTAGATTTTGCATGTAAATCGCTATGTAATTAAAAGTTGTGTAAATCATAAAATCTTAAATAAAACTTTGTCAAACTTCATAAACTAGTTAAAATCAATAAGTTTTTATTGATTTCATATCGATTTTCAATAATTTCATTGTTTTTCTTATGTTTTCAAACAGTTATTGATATTTACAAACTAGCGTTAAAAAGTAGTGAAAAAAGCTAGATTTTGCATGTAAATCGCTATATAATTAAAAGTTGTGTAAAACATAAAAACTTAAATAAAACTTTGTCAAAACTTCTGAAACTAGTTAAAATCAATAAGTTTTGATTGATTTCATATCGATTTTCAATAATTTCATTGTTTTTCTAAAGTTTTCAAACAGTTATTGATATTTACAAACTAGCGTTAAAAAGTAATCAAAGCTAGATTTTTGCATGTAAATCGCTATGTAATTAAAAGTTGTGTAAATCATAAAATCTTAAATAAAACTTTGTCAAACTTCATAAACTAGTTAAAATTAATAAGTTTTTATTGATTTCATATCGATTTTCAATAATTTCCTTGTTTTTCTTATGTTTTCAAACAGTTATTGATATTTACAAACTATGTTAAAAAGTAGTGAAAAAAGCTAGATTTTGCATGTAAATCGCTATGTAATTAAAAGTTGTGTAAATCATAAAAATTTAAATAAAACTTTGTCAAAACTTCTGAAACTAGTTAAAATCAATAAGTTTTGATTGATTTCATATCGATTTTCAATAATTTCATTGTTTTTCTTATGTTTTCAAAGAGTTATTGATATTTACAAACTAGTGTTAAAAAGTAGTGAAAAAAGCTAGATTTTGTATGTAAATCGCTATGTATTTAAAAGTTGTGTAAAACATAAAAACTTAAATAAAACTTTGTCAAAACTTCTGAAACTAGTTAAAATCAATAAGTTTTGATTGATTTCATATCGATTTTCAATAATTTCATTGTTTTTCTAATGTTTTCAAAGAGTTATTGATATTTACAAACTAGTGTTAAAAAGTAGTGAAAAAAGCTAGATTTTGTATGTAAATCGCTATGTAATTAAAAGTTGTGTAAAACATAAAATCTTAAATAAAACTTTGTCAAACTTCATAAACTAGTTAAAATCAATAAGTTTTTATTGATTTCATATCGATTTTCAATAATTTCATTGTTTTTCTTATGTTTTCAAACAGTTATTGATATTTACAAACTAACGTTAAAAAGTAGTGAAAAAAGCTAGGTTTTGCATGTAAATCGCTATGTAATTAAAAGTTGTGTAAAACATAAAATCTTAAATAAAACTTTGTCAAAACTTCTGAAACTAGTTAAAATCAATAAGTTTTTATTGATTTCATATCGATTTTCAATAATTTCATTGTTTTTCTTATGTTTTCAAACAGTTATTGATATTTACAAACTAGCGTTAAAAAGTAGTCAAAACAGCTTGATTTTTGCATGTAAATCGCTATGTAATTAAAAGTTGTGTAAAACATAAAATCTTAAATAAAACTTTGTCAAACTTCTGAAACTAGTTAAAATCAATAAGTTTTGATTGATTTCATATCGATTTTCAATAATTTCATTGTTTTTCTAAAGTTTTCAAAAAGTTATTGATATTTACAAACTAACGTTAAAAAGTAGTGAAAAAAGCTAGATTTTGCATGTAAATCGCTATGTAATTAAAAGTTGTGTAAAACATAAAATCTTAAATAAAACTTTGTCAAAACTTCTGAAACTAGTTAAAATCAATAAGTTTTGATTGATTTCATATCGATTTTCAATAATTTCATTGGTTTTCTTATGTTTTCAAACAGTTATTGATATTTACAAACTAGCGTTAAAAAGTAGTCAAAACAGCTTGATTTTGCATGTAAATCGCTATGTAATTAAAAGTTGTGTAAAACATAAAATCTTAAATAAAACTTTGTCAAACTTCTGAAACTAGTTAAAATCAATAAGTTTTGATTGATTTCATATCGATTTTCAATAATTTCATTGTTTTTCTTATGTTTTCAAACAGTTATTGATATTTACAAACTAGCGTTAAAAAGTAGTGAAAAAAGCTAGATTTTGCATGAAAATCGCTATGTAATTAAAAGTTGTGTAAAACATAAAAACTTAAATAAAACTTTGTCAAAACTTCTGAAACTAGTTAAAATCAATAAGTTTTTATTGATTTCATATCGATTTTCAATAATTTCATTGTTTTTCTTATGTTTTCAAAGAGTTATTGATATTTACAAACTAGTGTTAAAAAGTAGTGAAAAAAGCTAGATTTTGTATGTAAATCGCTATGTATTTAAAAGTTGTGTAAAACATAAAAACTTAAATAAAACATAGTCAAAACTTCTGAAACTAGTTAAAATCAATAAGTTTTGATTGATTTCATATCGATTTTCAATAATTTCATTGTTTTTCTAATGTTTTCAAAGAGTTATTGATATTTACAAACTATGTTAAAAAGTAGTGAAAAAAGCTAGATTTTGCATGTAAATCGCTATGTAATTAAAAGTTGTGTAAATCATAAAATCTTAAATAAAACTTTGTCAAAACTTCTGAAACTAGTTAAAATCAATAAGTTTTTATTGATTTCATATCGATTTTCAATAATTTCATTGTTTTTCTTATGTTTTCAAAGAGTTATTGATATTTACAAACTAGTGTTAAAAAGTAGTGAAAAAAGCTAGATTTTGTATGTAAATCGCTATGTAATTAAAAGTTGTGTAAAACATAAAATCTTAAATAAAACTTTGTCAAAACTTCTGAAACTAGTTAAAATCAATAAGTTTTGATTGATTTCATATCGATTTTCAATAATTTCATTGTTTTTCTTATGTTTTCAAACAGTTATTGATATTTACAAACTAGCGTTAAAAAGTAGTGAAAAAAGCTAGATTTTGCATGTAAATCGCTATATAATTAAAAGTTGTGTAAAACATAAAAACTTAAATAAAACTTTGTCAAAACTTCTGAAACTAGTTAAAATCAATAAGTTTTGATTGATTTCATATCGATTTTCAATAATTTCATTGTTTTTCTAAAGTTTTCAAACAGTTATTGATATTTACAAACTAGCGTTAAAAAGTAATCAAAGCTAGATTTTTGCATGTAAATCGCTATGTAATTAAAAGTTGTGTAAATCATAAAATCTTAAATAAAACTTTGTCAAACTTCATAAACTAGTTAAAATCAATAAGTTTTTATTGATTTCATATCGATTTTCAATAATTTCATTGTTTTTCTTATGTTTTCAAACAGTTATTGATATTTACAAACTAGCGTTAAAAAGTAGTGAAAAAAGCTAGATTTTGCATGTAAATCGCTATGTAATTAAAAGTTGTGTAAAACATAAAAACTTAAATAAAACTTTGTCAAAACTTCTGAAACTAGTTAAAATCAATAAGTTTTGATTGATTTCATATCGATTTTCAATAATTTCATTGTTTTTCTTATGTTTTCAAAGAGTTATTGATATTTACAAACTAGTGTTAAAAAGTAGTGAAAAAAGCTAGATTTTGTATGTAAATCGCTATGTATTTAAAAGTTGTGTAAAACATAAAAACTTAAATAAAACTTTGTCAAAACTTCTGAAACTAGTTAAAATCAATAAGTTTTGATTGATTTCATATCGATTTTCAATAATTTCATTGTTTTTCTAATGTTTTCAAAGAGTTATTGATATTTACAAACTATGTTAAAAAGTAGTGAAAAAAGCTAGATTTTGCATGTAAATCGCTATGTAATTAAAAGTTGTGTAAATCATAAAATCTTAAATAAAACTTTGTCAAACTTCATAAACTAGTTAAAATCAATAAGTTTTTATTGATTTCATATCGATTTTCAATAATTTCATTGTTTTTCTTATGTTTTCAAACAGTTATTGATATTTACAAACTAGCGTTAAAAAGTAGTGAAAAAAGCTAGATTTTGCATGTAAATCGCTATGTAATTAAATTTTGTGTAAAACATAAAAACTTAAATAAAACTTTGTCAAACTTCATAAACTAGTTAAAATCAATAAGTTTTTATTGATTTCATATCGATTTTCAATAATTTCATTGTTTTTCTTATGTTTTCAAACAGTTATTGATATTTACAAACTAGCGTTAAAAAGTAGTGAAAAAAGCTATATTTTGCATGTAAATCGCTATGTAATTAAAAGTTGTGTAAAACATAAAAACTTAAATAAAACTTTGTCAAAACTTCTGAAACTAGTTAAAATCAATAAGTTTTTATTGATTTCATATCGATTTTCAATAATTTCATTGTTTTTCTTATGTTTTCAAACAGTTATTGATATTTACAAACTAGCGTTAAAAAGTAGTGAAAAAAGCTAGATTTTGCATGTAAATCGCTATGTAATTAAAAGTTGTGTAAAACATAAAATCTTAAATAAAACTTTGTCAAAACTTCTGAAACTAGTTAAAATCAATAAGTTTTTATTGATTTCATATCGATTTTCAATAATTTCATTGTTTTTCTTATGTTTTCAAACAGTTATTGATATTTACAAACTAGCGTTAAAAAGTAGTCAAAACAGCTTGATTTTTGCATGTAAATCGCTATGTAATTAAAAGTTGTGTAAAACATAAAATCTTAAATAAAACTTTGTCAAACTTCTGAAACTAGTTAAAATCAATAAGTTTTGATTGATTTCATATCGATTTTCAATAATTTCATTGTTTTTCTAAAGTTTTCAAAAAGTTATTGATATTTACAAACTAACGTTAAAAAGTAGTGAAAAAAGCTAGATTTTGCATGTAAATCGCTATGTAATTAAAAGTTGTGTAAAACATAAAATCTTAAATAAAACTTTGTCAAAACTTCTGAAACTAGTTAAAATCAATAAGTTTTGATTGATTTCATATCGATTTTCAATAATTTCATTGGTTTTCTTATGTTTTCAAACAGTTATTGATATTTACAAACTAGCGTTAAAAAGTAGTCAAAACAGCTTGATTTTTGCATGTAAATCGCTATGTAATTATAAGTTGTGTAAAACATAAAATCTTAAATAAAACTTTGTCAAACTTCTGAAACTAGTTAAAATCAATAAGTTTTGATTGATTTCATATCGATTTTCAATAATTTCATTGTTTTTCTTATGTTTTCAAACAGTTATTGATATTTACAAACTAGCGTTAAAAAGTAGTGAAAAAAGCTAGATTTTGCATGTAAATCGCTATATAATTAAAAGTTGTGTAAAACATAAAAACTTAAATAAAACTTTGTCAAAACTTCTGAAACTAGTTAAAATCAATAAGTTTTGATTGATTTCATATCGATTTTCAATAATTTCATTGTTTTTCTAATGTTTTCAAAGAGTTATTGATATTTACAAACTATGTTAAAAAGTAGTGAAAAAAGCTAGATTTTTGCATGTAAATCGCTATGTAATTAAAAGTTGTGTAAAACATAAAATCTTAAATAAAACTTTGTCAAAACTTCTGAAACTAGTTAAAATCAATAAGTTTTGATTGATTTCATATCGATTTTCAATAATTTAATTGTTTTTCTAATGTTTTCAAAGAGTTATTGATATTTACAAACTATGTTAAAAAGTAGTGAAAAAAGCTAGATTTTGCATGTAAATCGCTATGTAATTAAAAGTTGTGTAAATCATAAAATCTTAAATAAAACTTTGTCAAACTTCATAAACTAGTTAAAATCAATAAGTTTTTATTGATTTCATATCGATTTTCAATAATTTCATTGTTTTTCTTATGTTTTCAAACAGTTATTGATATTTACAATCTAGCGTTAAAAAGTAGTGAAAAAAGCTAGATTTTGCATGTAAATCGCTATGTAATTAAAAGTTGTGTAAAACATAAAAACTTAAATAAAACTTTGTCAAAACTTCTGAAACTAGTTAAAATCAATAAGTTTTTATTGATTTCATATCGATTTTCAATAATTTCATTGTTTTTCTTATGTTTTCAAAGAGTTATTGATATTTACAAACTAGTGTTAAAAAGTAGTGAAAAAAGCTAGATTTTGTATGTAAATCGCTATGTAATTAAAAGTTGTGTAAAACATAAAATCTTAAATAAAACTTTGTCAAACTTCATAAACTAGTTAAAATCAATAACTTTTTATTGATTTCATATCGATTTTCAATAATTTCATTGTTTTTCTTATGTTTTCAAACAGTTATTGATATTTACAAACTAACGTTAAAAAGTAGTGAAAAAAGCTAGATTTTGCATGTAAATCGCTATGTAATTAAAAGTTGTGTAAAACATAAAATCTTAAATAAAACTTTGTCAAAACTTCTGAAACTAGTTAAAATCAATAAGTTTTTATTGATTTCATATCGATTTTCAATAATTTCATTGTTTTTCTTATGTTTTCAAAGAGTTATTGATATTTACAAACTAGTGTTAAAAAGTAGTGAAAAAAGCTAGATTTTGTATGTAAATCGCTATGTAATTAAAAGTTGTGTAAAACATAAAACCTTAAATAAAACTTTGTCAAACTTCATAAACTAGTTAAAATCAATAAGTTTTTATTGATTTCATATCGATTTTCAATAATTTCATTGTTTTTCTAAAGTTTTCAAACAGTTATTGATATTTACAAACTAGCGTTAAAAAGTAGTGAAAAAAGCTAGATTTTTGCATGTAAATCGCTATGTAATTAAAAGTTGTGTAAAACATAAAATCTTAAATAAAACTTTGTCAAAACTTCTGAAACTAGTTAAAATCAATAAGTTTTGATTGATTTCATATCGATTTTCAATAATTTCATTGTTTTTCTAATGTTTTCAAAGAGTTATTGATATTTACAAACTATGTTAAAAAGTAGTGAAAAAAGCTAGATTTTGCATGTAAATCGCTATGTAATTAAAAGTTGTGTAAATCATAAAATCTTAAATAAAACTTTGTCAAACTTCATAAACTAGTTAAAATCAATAAGTTTTTATTGATTTCATATCGATTTTCAATAATTTCATTGTTTTTCTTATGTTTTCAAACAGTTATTGATATTTACAAACTAGCGTTAAAAAGTAGTGAAAAAAGCTAGATTTTGCATGTAAATCGCTATGTAATTAAAAGTTGTGTAAATCATAAAATCTTAAATAAAACTTTGTCAAACTTCATAAACTAGTTAAAATCAATAAGTTTTTATTGATTTCATATCGATTTTCAATAATTTCATTGTTTTTCTTATGTTTTCAAACAGTTATTGATATTTACAAACTAGCGTTAAAAAGTAGTGAAAAAAGCTAGATTTTGCATGTAAATCGCTATGTAATTAAAAGTTGTGTAAAACATAAAAACTTAAATAAAACTTTGTCAAAACTTCTGAAACTAGTTAAAATCAATAAGTTTTGATTGATTTCATATCGATTTTCAATAATTTCATTGTTTTTCTTATGTTTTCAAAGAGTTATTGATATTTACAAACTAGTGTTAAAAAGTAGTGAAAAAAGCTAGATTTTGTATGTAAATTGCTATGTATTTAAAAGTTGTGTAAAACATAAAAACTTAAATAAAACTTTGTCAAAACTTCTGAAACTAGTTAAAATCAATAAGTTTTGATTGATTTCATATCGATTTTCAATAATTTCATTGTTTTTCTAATGTTTTCAAAGAGTTATTGATATTTACAAACTATGTTAAAAAGTAGTGAAAAAAGCTAGATTTTGCATGTAAATCGCTATGTAATTAAAAGTTGTGTAAATCATAAAATCTTAAATAAAACTTTGTCAAACTTCATAAACTAGTTAAAATCAATAAGTTTTTATTGATTTCATATCGATTTTCAATAATTTCATTGTTTTTCTTATGTTTTCAAACAGTTATTGATATTTACAAACTAGCGTTAAAAAGTAGTGAAAAAAGCTAGATTTTGCATGTAAATCGCTATGTAATTAAAAGTTGTGTAAAACATAAAAACTTAAATAAAACTTTGTCAAAACTTCTGAAACTAGTTAAAATCAATAAGTTTTTATTGATTTCATATCGATTTTCAATAATTTCATTGTTTTTCTTATGTTTTCAAAGAGTTATTGATATTTACAAACTAGTGTTAAAAAGTAGTGAAAAAAGCTAGATTTTGTATGTAAATCGCTATGTAATTAAAAGTTGTGTAAAACATAAAATCTTAAATAAAACTTTGTCAAACTTCATAAACTAGTTAAAATCAATAAGTTTTTATTGATTTCATATCGATTTTCAATAATTTCATTGTTTTTCTTATGTTTTCAAACAGTTATTGATATTTACAAACTAACGTTAAAAAGTAGTGAAAAAAGCTAGATTTTGCATGTAAATCGCTATGTAATTAAAAGTTGTGTAAAACATAAAATCTTAAATAAAACTTTGTCAAAACTTCTGAAACTAGTTAAAATCAATAAGTTTTTATTGATTTCATATCGATTTTCAATAATTTCATTGTTTTTCTTATGTTTTCAAAGAGTTATTGATATTTACAAACTAGTGTTAAAAAGTAGTGAAAAAAGCTAGATTTTGTATGTAAATCGCTATGTAATTAAAAGTTGTGTAAAACATAAAATCTTAAATAAAACTTTGTCAAACTTCATAAACTAGTTAAAATCAATAAGTTTTGATTGATTTCATATCGATTTTCAATAATTTCATTGTTTTTCTTATGTTTTCAAACAGTTATTGATATTTACAAACTAACGTTAAAAAGTAGTGAAAAAAGCTAGATTTTGCATGTAAATCGCTATGTAATTAAAAGTTGTGTAAAACATAAAATCTTAAATAAAACTTTGTCAAAACTTCTGAAACTAGTTAAAATCAATAAGTTTTTATTGATTTCATATCGATTTTCAATAATTTCATTGTTTTTCTTAAGTTTTCAAAGAGTTATTGATATTTACAAACTAGTGTTAAAAAGTAGTGAAAAAAGCTAGATTTTGTATGTAAATCGCTATGTAATTAAAAGTTGTGTAAAACATAAAATCTTAAATAAAACTTTGTCAAACTTCATAAACTAGTTAAAATCAATAAGTTTTTATTGATTTCATATCGATTTTCAATAATTTCATTGTTTTTCTTATGTTTTCAAACAGTTATTGATATTTACAAACTAACGTTAAAAAGTAGTGAAAAAAGCTAGATTTTGCATGTAAATCGCTATGTAATTAAAAGTTGTGTAAAACATAAAATCTTAAATAAAACTTTGTCAAAACTTCTGAAACTAGTTAAAATCAATAAGTTTTGATTGATTTCATATCGATTTTCAATAATTTCATTGTTTTTCTTATGTTTTCAAACAGTTATTGATATTTACAAACTAGCGTTAAAAAGTAGTCAAAACAGCTTGATTTTTGCATGTAAATCGCTATGTAATTAAAAGTTGTGTAAAACATAAAAACTTAAATAAAACTTTGTCAAAACTTCTGAAACTAGTTAAAATCAATAAGTTTTTATTGATTTCATATCGATTTTCAATAATTTCATTGTTTTTCTAATGTTTTCAAAGAGTTATTGATATTTACAAACTAGTGTTAAAAAGTAGTGAAAAAAGCTAGATTTTGTATGTAAATCGCTATGTATTTAAAAGTTGTGTAAAACATAAAAACTTAAATAAAACTTTGTCAAAACTTCTGAAACTAGTTAAAATCAATAAGTTTTGATTGATTTCATATCGATTTTCAATAATTTCATTGTTTTTCTAATGTTTTCAAAGAGTTATTGATATTTACAAACTATGTTAAAAAGTAGTGAAAAAAGCTAGATTTTGCATGTAAATCGCTATGTAATTAAAAGTTGTGTAAATCATAAAAACTTAAATAAAACTTTGTCAAACTTCATAAACTAGTTAAAATCAATAAGTTTTTATTGATTTCATATCGATTTTCAATAATTTCATTGTTTTTCTTATGTTTTCAAACAGTTATTGATATTTACAAACTAGTGTTAAAAAGTAGTGAAAAAAGCTAGATTTTGTATGTAAATCGCTATGTATTTAAAAGTTGTGTAAAACATAAAAACTTAAATAAAACTTTGTCAAAACTTCTGAAACTAGTTAAAATCAATAAGTTTTGATTGATTTCATATCGATTTTCAATAATTTCATTGTTTTTCTAATGTTTTCAAAGAGTTATTGATATTTACAAACTATGTTAAAAAGTAGTGAAAAAAGCTAGATTTTGCATGTAAATCGCTATGTAATTAAAAGTTGTGTAAATCATAAAATCTTAAATAAAACTTTGTCAAACTTCATAAACTAGTTAAAATCAATAAGTTTTTATTGATTTCATATCGATTTTCAATAATTTCATTGTTTTTCTTATGTTTTCAAACAGTTATTGATATTTACAAACTAGCGTTAAAAAGTAGTGAAAAAAGCTAGATTTTGCATGTAAATCGCTATGTAATTAAAAGTTGTGTAAAAATAAAATCTTAAATAAAACTTTGTCAAAACTTCTGAAACTAGTTAAAATCAATAAGTTTTGATTGATTTCATATCGATTTTCAATAATTTCATTGTTTTTCTTATGTTTTCAAAGAGTTATTGATATTTACAAACTAGTGTTAAAAAGTAGTGAAAAAAGCTAGATTTTGTATGTAAATCGCTATGTATTTAAAAGTTGTGTAAAACATAAAAACTTAAATAAAACTTTGTCAAAACTTCTGAAACTAGTTAAAATCAATAAGTTTTGATTGATTTCATATCGATTTTCAATAATTTCATTGTTTTTCTAATGTTTTCAAAGAGTTATTGATATTTACAAACTATGTTAAAAAGTAGTGAAAAAAGCTAGATTTTGCATGTAAATCGCTATGTAATTAAAAGTTGTGTAAATCATAAAATCTTAAATAAAACTTTGTCAAACTTCATAAACTAGTTAAAATCAATAAGTTTTTATTGATTTCATATCGATTTTCAATAATTTCATTGTTTTTCTTATGTTTTCAAACAGTTATTGATATTTACAAACTAGCGTTAAAAAGTAGTGAAAAAAGCTAGATTTTGCATGTAAATCGCTATGTAATTAAAAGTTGTGTAAAACATAAAAACTTAAATAAAACTTTGTCAAAACTTCTGAAACTAGTTAAAATCAATAAGTTTTTATTGATTTCATATCGATTTTCAATAATTTCATTGTTTTTCTTATGTTTTCAAAGAGTTATTGATATTTACAAACTAGTGTTAAAAAGTAGTGAAAAAAGCTAGATTTTGTATGTAAATCGCTATGTAATTAAAAGTTGTGTAAAACATAAAATCTTAAATAAAACTTTGTCAAACTTCATAAACTAGTTAAAATCAATAAGTTTTTATTGATTTCATATCGATTTTCAATAATTTCATTGTTTTTCTTATGTTTTCAAACAGTTATTGATATTTACAAACTAACGTTAAAAAGTAGTGAAAAAAGCTAGATTTTGCATGTAAATCGCTATGTAATTAAAAGTTGTGTAAAACATAAAATCTTAAATAAAACTTTGTCAAAACTTCTGAAACTAGTTAAAATCAATAAGTTTTGATTGATTTCATATCGATTTTCAATAATTTCATTGTTTTTCTTATGTTTTCAAACAGTTATTGATATTTACAAACTAGTGTTAAAAAGTAGTGAAAAAAGCTAGATTTTGCATGTAAATCGCTATGTATTTAAAAGTTGTGTAAAACATAAAAACTTAAATAAAACTTTGTTAAAACTTCTGAAACTAGTTAAAATCAATAAGTTTTGATTGATTTCATATCGATTTTCAATAATTTCATTGTTTTTCTAATGTTTTCAAAGTGTTATTGATATTTACAAACTATGTTAAAAAGTAGTGAAAAAAGCTAGATTTTGCATGTAAATCGCTATGTAATTAAAAGTTGTGTAAATCATAAAATCTTAAATAAAACTTTGTCAAACTTCATAAACTAGTTAAAATCAATAAGTTTTGATTGATTTCATATCGATTTTCAATAATTTCATTGTTTTTCTTATGTTTTCAAACAGTTATTGATATTTACAAACTAGCGTTAAAAAGTAGTGAAAAAAGCTAGATTTTGCATGTAAATCGCTATGTAATTAAAAGTTGTGTAAAACATAAAAACTTAAATAAAACTTTGTCAAAACTTCTGAAACTAGTTAAAATCAATAAGTTTTTATTGATTTCATATCGATTTTCAATAATTTCATTGTTTTTCTTATGTTTTCAAAGAGTTATTGATATTTACAAACTAGTGTTAAAAAGTAGTGAAAAAAGCTAGATTTTGTATGTAAATCGCTATGTAATTACAAGTTGTGTAAAACATAAAATCTTAAATAAAACTTTGTCAAAACTTCTGAAACTAGTTAAAATCAATAAGTTTTGATTGATTTCATATCGATTTTCAATAATTTCATTGTTTTTCTTATGTTTTCAAACAGTTATTGATATTTACAAACTAGCGTTAAAAAGTAGTGAAAAAAGCTAGATTTTGCATGTAAATCGCTATATAATTAAAAGTTGTGTAAAACATAAAAACTTAAATAAAACTTTGTCAAAACTTCTGAAACTAGTTAAAATCAATAAGTTTTGATTGATTTCATATCGATTTTCAATAATTTCATTGTTTTTCTAAAGTTTTCAAACAGTTATTGATATTTACAAACTAGCGTTAAAAAGTAATCAAAACAGCTAGATTTTTGCATGTAAATCGCTATGTAATTAAAAGTTGTGTAAATCATGAAATCTTAAATAAAACTTTGTCAAACTTCATAAACTAGTTAAAATCAATAAATTTTGATTGATTTCATATCGATTTTCAATAATTTCATTGTTTTTCTAATGTTTTCAAAGAGTTATTGATATTTACAAACTAGCGTTAAAAATTAGTGAAAAAAGCTAGATTTTTGCATGTAAATCGCTATGTAATTAAAAGTTGTGTAAAACATAAAATCTTAAATAAAACTTTGTCAAAACTTCTGAAACTAGTTAAAATCAATAAGTTTTGATTGATTTCATATCGATTTTCAATAATTTCATTGTTTTTCTTATGTTTTCAAACAGTTATTGATATTTACAAACTAGTGTTAAAAAGTAGTGAAAAAAGCTAGATTTTGCATGTAAATGGCTATGTATTTAAAAGTTGTGTAAAACATAAAAACTTAAATAAAACTTTGTCAAAACTTCTGAAACTAGTTAAAATCAATAAGTTTTGATTGATTTCATATCGATTTTCAATAATTTCATTGTTTTTCTAATGTTTTCAAAGAGTTATTCATATTTACAAACTAGTGTTAAAAAGTAGTCAAAACAGCTAGATTTTGCATGTAAATCGCTATGTAATTAAAAGTTGTGTAAATCATAAAATCTTAAATAAAACTTTGTCAAACTTCATAAACTAGTTAAAATCAATAAGTTTTTATTGATTTCATATCGATTTTCAATAATTTCATTGTTTTTCTAATGTTTTCAAAGAGTTATTGATATTTACAAACTAGCGTTAAAAAGTAGTGAAAAATGCTAGATTTTGCATGTAAATCGCTATATAATTAAAAGTTGTGTAAAACATAATATCTTAAATATAACTTTGTCAAAACTTCTGAAACTAGTTAAAATCAATAAGTTTTGATTGATTTCATATCGATTTTCAATAATTTCATTGTTTTTCTTATGTTTTCAAACAGTTATTGATATTTACAAACTAGTGTTAAAAAGTAGTGAAAAAAGCTAGATTTTGCATGTAAATCGCTATGTATTTAAAAGTTGTGTAAAACATAAAAACTTAAATAAAACTTTGTCAAAACTTCTGAAACTAGTTAAAATCAATAAGTTTTGATTGATTTCATATCGATTTTCAATAATTTCATTGTTTTTCTAATGTTTTCAAAGAGTTATTGATATTTACAAACTATGTTAAAAAGTAGTGAAAAAAGGTAGATTTTGCATGTAAATCGCTATGTAATTAAAAGTTGTGTAAATCATAAAATCTTAAATAAAACTTTGTCAAACTTCTGAAACTAGTTAAAATCAATAAGTTTTGATTGATTTCATATCGATTTTCAATAATTTCATTGTTTTTCTTATGTTTTCAAACAGTTATTGATATTTACAAACTAGCGTTAAAAAGTAGTGAAAAAAGCTAGATTTTGCATGTAAATCGCTATGTAATTAAAAGTTGTGTAAAACATAAAAACTTAAATAAAACTTTGTCAAAACATCTGAAACTAGTTAAAATCAATAAGTTTTGATTGATTTCATATCGATTTTCAATAATTTCATTGTTTTTCTTATGTTTTCAAAGAGTTATTGATATTTACAAACTAGTGTTAAAAAGTAGTGAAAAAAGCTAGATTTTGTATGTTAATCGCTATGTAATTAAAAGTTGTGTAAAACATAAAATCTTAAATAAAACTTTGTCAAAACTTCTGAAACTAGTTAAAATCAATAAGTTTTGATTGATTTCATATCGATTTTCAATAATTTCATTGTTTTTCTTATGTTTTCAAACAGTTATTGATATTTACAAACTAGCGTTAAAAAGTAGTGAAAAAAGCTAGATTTTGCATGTAAATCGCTATATAATTAAAAGTTGTGTAAAACATAAAAACTTAAATAAAACTTTGTCAAAACTTCTGAAACTAGTTAAAATCAATAAGTTTTGATTGATTTCATATCGATTTTCAATAATTTCATTGTTTTTCTAAAGTTTTCAAACAGTTATTGATATTTACAAAGTAGCGTTAAAAAGTAATCAAACAGCTAGATTTTTGCATGTAAATCGCTATGTAATTAAAAGTTGTGTAAATCATAAAATCTTAAATAAAACTTTGTCAAACTTCATAAACTAGTTAAAATCAATAAGTTTTTATTGATTTCATATCGATTTTCAATAATTTCATTGTTTTTCTTATGTTTTCAAACAGTTATTGATATTTACAAACTAGCGTTAAAAAGTAGTGAAAAAAGCTAGATTTTGCATGTAAATCGCTATGTAATTAAAAGTTGTGTAAAACATAAAAACTTAAATAAAACTTTGTCAAAACTTCTGAAACTAGTTAAAATCAATAAGTTTTGATTGATTTCATATCGATTTTCAATAATTTCATTGTTTTTCTTATGTTTTCAAACAGTTATTGATATTTACAAACTAGCGTTAAAAAGTAGTCAAAACAGCTTGATTTTTGCATGTAAATCGCTATGTAATTAAAAGTTGTGTAAAACATAAAATCTTAAATAAAACTTTGTCAAACTTCTGAAACTAGTTAAAATCAATAAGTTTTGATTGATTTCATATCGATTTTCAATAATTTCATTGTTTTTCTAAAGTTTTCAAACAGTTATTGATATTTACAAACTAGCGTTAAAAAGTAGTCAAAACAGCTAGATTTTTGCATGTAAATCGCTATGTAATTAAAAGTTGTGTAAAACATAAATTCTTAAATAAAACTTTGTCAAACTTCTGAAACTAGTTAAAATCAATAAGTTTTGATTGATTTCATATCGATTTTCAATAATTTCATTGTTTTTCTTATGTTTTCAAAGAGTTATTGATATTTACAAACTAGCGTTAAAAAGTAGTGAAAAAAGCTAGACTTTGCATGTAAATCGCTATGTAATTAAAAGTTGTGTAAAACATAAAAACTTAAATAAAACTTTGTCAAAACTTCTGAAACTAGTTAAAATCAATAAGTTTTTATTGATTTCATATCGATTTTCAATAATTTCATTGTTTTTCTTATGTTTTCAAAGAGTTATTGATATTTACAAACTAGTGTTAAAAAGTAGTGAAAAAAGCTAGATTTTGTATGTAAATCGCTATGTATTTAAAAGTTGTGTAAAACATAAAAACTTAAATAAAACTTTGTCAAAACTTCTGAAACTAGTTAAAATCAATAAGTTTTGATTGATTTCATATCGATTTTCAATAATTTCATTGTTTTTCTAATGTTTTCAAAGAGTTATTGATATTTACAAACTATGTTAAAAAGTAGTGAAAAAAGCTAGATTTTGCATGTAAATCGCTATGTAATTAAAAGTTGTGTAAATCATAAAATCTTAAATAAAACTTTGTCAAACTTCATAAACTAGTTAAAATCAATAAGTTTTTATTGATTTCATATCGATTTTCAATAATTTCATTGTTTTTCTTATGTTTTCAAACAGTTATTGATATTTACAAACTAGCGTTAAAAAGTAGTGAAAAAAGCTAGATTTTGCATGTAAATCGCTATGTAATTAAAAGTTGTGTAAAACATAAAAACTTAAATAAAACTTTGTCAAAACTTCTGAAACTAGTTAAAATCAATAAGTTTTTATTGATTTCATATCGATTTTCAATAATTTCATTGTTTTTCTTATGTTTTCAAAGAGTTATTGATATTTACAAACTAGTGTTAAAAAGTAGTGAAAAAAGCTAGATTTTGTATGTAAATCGCTATGTAATTAAAAGTTGTGTAAAACATAAAATCTTAAATAAAACTTTGTCAAAACTTCTGAAACTAGTTAAAATCAATAAGTTTTGATTGATTTCATATCGATTTTCAATAATTTCATTGTTTTTCTTATGTTTTCAAACAGTTATTGATATTTACAAACTAGCGTTAAAAAGTAGTGAAAAAAGCTAAATTTTGCATGTAAATCGCTATATAATTAAAAGTTGTGTAAAACATAAAAACTTAAATAAAACTTTGTCAAAACATCTGAAACTAGTTAAAATCAATAAGTTTTGATTGATTTCATATCGATTTTCAATAATTTCATTGTTTTTCTAAAGTTTTCAAACAGTTATTGATATTTACAAACTAGCGTTAAAAAGTAATCAAAACAGCTAGATTTTTGCATGTAAATCGCTATGTAATTAAAAGTTGTGTAAATCATAAAATCTTAAATAAAACTTTGTCAAACTTCAGAAACTAGTTAAAATCAATAAGTTTTTATTGATTTCATATCGATTTTCAATAATTTCATTGTTTTTCTTATGTTTTCAAACAGTTATTGATATTTACAAACTAGCGTTAAAAAGTAGTGAAAAAAGCTAGATTTTGCATGTAAATCGCTATATAATTAAAAGTTGTGTAAAACATAAAAACTTAAATAAAACTTTGTCAAAACTTCTGAAACTAGTTAAAATCAATAAGTTTTGATTGATTTCATATCGATTTTCAATAATTTCATTGTTTTTCTTATGTTTTCAAACAGTTATTGATATTTACAAACTAGTGTTAAAAAGTCGTGAAAAAAGCTAGATTTTGTATGTAAATCGCTATGTATTTAAAAGTTGTGTAAAACATAAAAACTTAAATAAAACTTTGTCAAAACTTCTGAAACTAGTTAAAATCAATAAGTTTTGATTGATTTCATATCGATTTTCAATAATTTCATTGTTTTCCTAATGTTTTCAAAGAGTTATTGATATTTACAAACTATGTTAAAAAGTAGTGAAAAAAGCTAGATTTTGCATGTAAATCGCTATGTAATTAAAAGTTGTGTAAATCATAAAATCTTAAATAAAACTTTGTCAAACTTCATAAACTAGTTAAAATCAATAAGTTTTTATTGATTTCATATCGATTTTCAATAATTTCATTGTTTTTCTTATGTTTTCAAACAGTTATTGATATTTACAAACTAGCGTTAAAAAGTAGTGAAAAAAGCTAGATTTTGCATGTAAATCGCTATGTAATTAAAAGTTGTGTAAAACATAAAATCTTAAATAAAACTTTGTCAAAACTTCTGAAACTAGTTAAAATCAATAAGTTTTGATTGATTTCATATCGATTTTCAATAATTTCATTGTTTTTCTTATGTTTTCAAAGAGTTATTGATATTTACAAACTAGTGTTAAAAAGTAGTGAAAAAAGCTAGATTTTGTATGTAAATCGCTATGTATTTAAAAGTTGTGTAAAACATAAAAACTTAAATAAAACTTTGTCAAAACTTCTGAAACTAGTTAAAATCAATAAGTTTTGATTGATTTCATATCGATTTTCAATAATTTCATTGTTTTTCTAATGTTTTCAAAGAGTTATTGATATTTACAAACTATGTTAAAAAGTAGTGAAAAAAGCTAGATTTTGCATGTAAATCGCTATGTAATTAAAAGTTGTGTAAATCATAAAATCTTAAATAAAACTTTGTCAAACTTCATAAACTAGTTAAAATCAATAAGTTTTTATTGATTTCATATCGATTTTCAATAATTTCATTGTTTTTCTTATGTTTTCAAACAGTTATTGATATTTACAAACTAGCGTTAAAAAGTAGTGAAAAAAGCTAGATTTTGCATGTAAATCGCTATGTAATTAAAAGTTGTGTAAAACATAAAAACTTAAATAAAACTTTGTCAAAACTTCTGAAACTAGTTAAAATCAATAAGTTTTTATTGATTTCATATCGATTTTCAATAATTTCATTGTTTTTCTTATGTTTTCAAAGAGTTATTGATATTTACAAACTAGTGTTAAAAAGTAGTGAAAAAAGCTAGATTTTGTATGTAAATCGCTATGTAATTAAAAGTTGTGTAAAACATAAAATCTTAAATAAAACTTTGTCAAACTTCATAAACTAGTTAAAATCAATAAGTTTTTATTGATTTCATATCGATTTTCAATAATTTCATTGTTTTTCTTATGTTTTCAAACAGTTATTGATATTTACAAACTAACGTTAAAAAGTAGTGAAAAAAGCTAGATTTTGCATGTAAATCGCTATGTAATTAAAAGTTGTGTAAAACATAAAATCTTAAATAAAACTTTGTCAAAACTTCTGAAACTAGTTAAAATCAATAAGTTTTGATTGATTTCATATCGATTTTCAATAATTTCATTGTTTTTCTTATGTTTTCAAACAGTTATTGATATTTACAAACTAGTGTTAAAAAGTAGTGAAAAAAGCTAGATTTTGCATGTAAATCGCTATGTATTTAAAAGTTGTGTAAAACATAAAAACTTAAATAAAACTTTGTCAAAACTTCTGAAACTAGTTAAAATCAATAAGTTTTGATTGATTTCATATCGATTTTCAATAATTTCATTGTTTTTCTAATGTTTTCAAAGTGTTATTGATATTTACAAACTATGTTAAAAAGTAGTGAAAAAAGCTAGATTTTGCATGTAAATCGCTATGTAATTAAAAGTTGTGTAAATCATAAAATCTTAAATAAAACTTTGTCAAACTTCATAAACTAGTTAAAATCAATAAGTTTTTATTGATTTCATATCGATTTTCAATAATTTCATTGTTTTTCTTATGTTTTCAAACAGTTATTGATATTTACAAACTAGCGTTAAAAAGTAGTGAAAAAAGCTAGATTTTGCATGTAAATCGCTATGTAATTAAAAGTTGTGTAAAACATAAAAACTTAAATAAAACTTTGTCAAAACTTCTGAAACTAGTTAAAATCAATAAGTTTTTATTGATTTCATATCGATTTTCAATAATTTCATTGTTTTTCTTATGTTTTCAAAGAGTTATTGATATTTACAAACTAGTGTTAAAAAGTAGTGAAAAAAGCTAGATTTTGTATGTAAATCGCTATGTAATTAAAAGTTGTGTAAAACATAAAATCTTAAATAAAACTTTGTCAAAACTTCTGAAACTAGTTAAAATCAATAAGTTTTGATTGATTTCATATCGATTTTCAATAATTTCATTGTTTTTCTTATGTTTTCAAACAGTTATTGATATTTACAAACTAGCGTTAAAAAGTAGTGAAAAAAGCTAGATTTTGCATGTAAATCGCTATATAATTAAAAGTTGTGTAAAACATAAAAACTTAAATAAAACTTTGTCAAAACTTCTGAAACTAGTTAAAATCAATAAGTTTTGATTGATTTCATATCGATTTTCAATAATTTCATTGTTTTTCTAAAGTTTTCAAACAGTTATTGATATTTACAAACTAGCGTTAAAAAGTAATCAAAACAGCTAGATTTTTGCATGTAAATCGCTATGTAATTAAAAGTTGTGTAAATCATGAAATCTTAAATAAAACTTTTTCAAACTTCATAAACTAGTTAAAATCAATAAGTTTTGATTGATTTCATATCGATTTTCAATAATTTCATTGTTTTTCTTATGTTTTCAAACAGTTATTGATATTTACAAACTAGCGTTAAAAAGTAGTGAAAAAAGCTAGATTTTGCATGTAAATCGCTATGTAATTAAAAGTTGTGTAAAACATAAAAACTTAAATAAAACTTTGTCAAAACTTCTGAAACTAGTTAAAATCAATAAGTTTTTATTGATTTCATATCGATTTTCAATAATTTCATTGTTTTTCTTATGTTTTCAAAGAGTTATTGATATTTACAAACTAGTGCTAAAAAGTAGTGAAAAAAGCTAGATTTTGTATGTAAATCGCTATGTAATTAAAAGTTGTGTAAAACATAAAATCTTAAATAAAACTTTGTCAAACTTCTGAAACTAGTTAAAATCAATAAGTTTTGATTGATTTCATATCGATTTTCAATAATTTCATTGTTTTTCTTATGTTTTCAAACAGTTATGGATATTTACAAACTAGCGTTAAAAAGTAGTGAAAAAAGCTAGATTTTGCATGTAAATCGCTATGTATTTAAAAGTTGTGTAAAACATAAAAACTTAAATAAAACTTTGTCAAAACTTCTGAAACTAGTTAAAATCAATAAGTTTTGATTGATTTCATATCGATTTTCAATAATTTCATTGTTTTTCTTATGTTTTCAAACAGTTATTGATATTTACAAACTAGCGTTAAAAAGTAGTCAAAACAGCTTGATTTTTGCATGTAAATCGCTATGTAATTGAAAGTTGTGTAAAACATAAAATCTTAAATAAAACTTTGTCAAACTTCTGAAACTGGTTAAAATCAATAAATTTTGATTGATTTCATATCGATTTTCAATAATTTCATTGTTTTTCTAATGTTTTCAAAGAGTTATTGATATTTACAAACTAGCGTTAAAAATTAGTGAAAAAAGCTAGATTTTTGCATGTAAATCGCTATGTAATTAAAAGTTGTGTAAAACATAAAATCTTAAATAAAACTTTGTCAAAACTTCTGAAACTAGTTAAAATCAATAAGTTTTGATTGATTTCATATCGATTTTCAATAATTTCATTGTTTTTCTTATGTTTTCAAACAGTTATTGATATTTACAAACTAGTGTTAAAAAGTAGTGAAAAAAGCTAGATTTTGCATGTAAATCGCTATGTAATTAAAAGTTGTGTAAAACATAATATCTTAAATATAACTTTGTCAAAACTTCTGAAACTAGTTAAAATCAATAAGTTTTGATTGATTTCATATCGATTTTCAATAATTTCATTGTTTTTCTTATGTTTTCAAACAGTTATTGATATTTACAAACTAGTGTTAAAAAGTAGTGAAAAAAGCTAGATTTTGTATGTAAATCGCTTTGTAATTAAAAGTTGTGTAAAACATAAAATCTTAAATAAAACTTTGTCAAACTTCTGAAACTAGTTAAAATCAATAAGTTTTGATTGATTTCATATCGATTTTCAATAATTTCATTGTTTTTCTTATGTTTTCAAACAGTTATTGATATTTACAAACTAGTGTTAAAAAGTAGTGAAAAAAGCTAGATTTTGCATGTAAATCGCTATGTATTTAAAAGTTGTGTAAAACATAAAAACTTAAATAAAACTTTGTCAAAACTTCTGAAACTAGTTAAAATCAATAAGTTTTGATTGATTTCATATCGATTTTCAATAATTTCATTGTTTTTCTAATGTTTTAAAAGAGTTATTGATATTTACAAACTATGTTAAAAAGTAGTGAAAAAAGCTATATTTTGCATGTAAATCGCTATGTAATTAAAAGTTGTGTAAATCATAAAATCTTAAATAAAACTTTGTCAAACTTCATAAACTAGTTAAAATCAATAAGTTTTTCTTGATTTCATATCGATTTTCAATAATTTCATTGTTTTTCTTATGTTTTCAAACAGTTATTGATATTTACAAACTAGCGTTAAAAAGTAGTGAAAAAAGCTAGATTTTGCATGTAAATCGCTATGTAATTAAAAGTTGTGTAAAACATAAAATCTTAAATAAAACTTTGTCAAACTTCTGAAACTAGTTAAAATCAATAAATTTTGATTGATTTCATATCGATTTTCAATAATTTCATTGTTTTTCTTATGTTTTCAAACAGTTATTGATATTTACAAACTAGTGTTAAAAAGTAGTGAAAAAAGCTAGATTTTGTATGTAAATCGCTATGTAATTAAAAGTTGTGTAAAACATAAAATCTTAAATAAAACTTTGTCAAACTTCTGAAACTAGTTAAAATCAATAAGTTTTGATTGATTTCATATCGATTTTCAATAATTTCATTGTTTTTCTTATGTTTTCAAACAGTTATTGATATTTACAAACTAGTGTTAAAAAGTAGTGAAAAAAGCTAGATTTTGCATGTAAATCGCTATGTATTTAAAAGTTGTGTAAAACATAAAAACTTAAATAAAACTTTGTCAAAACTTCTGAAACTAGTTAAAATCAATAAGTTTTGATTGATTTCATATCGATTTTCAATAATTTCATTGTTTTTCTAATGTTTTAAAAGAGTTATTGATATTTACAAACTATGTTAAAAAGTAGTGAAAAAAGCTAGATTTTGCATGTAAATCGCTATGTAATTAAAAGTTGTGTAAATCATAAAATCTTAAATAAAACTTTGTCAAACTTCTGAAACTAGTTAAAATCAATAAGTTTTGATTGATTTCATATCGATTTTCAATAATTTCATTGTTTTTCTTATGTTTTCAAACAGTTATGGATATTTACAAACTAGCGTTAAAAAGTAGTGAAAAAAGCTAGATTTTGCATGTAAATCGCTATGTATTTAAAAGTTGTGTAAAACATAAAAACTTAAATAAAACTTTGTCAAAACTTCTGAAACTAGTTAAAATCAATAAGTTTTGATTGATTTCATATCGATTTTCAATAATTTCATTGTTTTTCTTATGTTTTCAAACAGTTATTGATATTTACAAACTAGCGTTAAAAAGTAGTCAAAACAGCTTGATTTTTGCATGTAAATCGCTATGTAATTAAAAGTTGTGTAAAACATAAAATCTTAAATAAAACTTTGTCAAACTTCTGAAACTGGTTAAAATCAATAAATTTTGATTGATTTCATATCGATTTTCAATAATTTCATTGTTTTTCTAATGTTTTCAAAGAGTTATTGATATTTACACACTAGCGTTAAAAATTAGTGAAAAAAGCTAGATTTTTGCATGTAAATCGCTATGTAATTAAAAGTTGTGTAAAACATAAAATCTTAAATAAAACTTTGTCAAAACTTCTGAAACTAGTTAAAATCAATAAGTTTTGATTGATTTCATATCGATTTTCAATAATTTCATTGTTTTTCTTATGTTTTCAAACAGTTATTGATATTTACAAACTAGTGTTAAAAAGTAGTGAAAAAAGCTAGATTTTGCATGTAAATCGCTATGTAATTAAAAGTTGTGTAAAACATAATATCTTAAATATAACTTTGTCAAAACTTCTGAAACTAGTTAAAATCAATAAGTTTTGATTGATTTCATATCGATTTTCAATAATTTCATTGTTTTTCTTATGTTTTCAAACAGTTATTGATATTTACAAACTAGTGTTAAAAAGTAGTGAAAAAAGCTAGATTTTGTATGTAAATCGCTTTGTAATTAAAAGTTGTGTAAAACATAAAATCTTAAATAAAACTTTGTCAAACTTCTGAAACTAGTTAAAATCAATAAGTTTTGATTGATTTCATATCGATTTTCAATAATTTCATTGTTTTTCTTATGTTTTCAAACAGTTATTGATATTTACAAACTAGTGTTAAAAAGTAGTGAAAAAAGCTAGATTTTGCATGTAAATCGCTATGTATTTAAAAGTTGTGTAAAACATAAAAACTTAAATAAAACTTTGTCAAAACTTCTGAAACTAGTTAAAATCAATAAGTTTTGATTGATTTCATATCGATTTTCAATAATTTCATTGTTTTTCTAATGTTTTAAAACAGTTATTGATATTTACAAACTATGTTAAAAAGTAGTGAAAAAAGCTAGATTTTGCATGTAAATCGCTATGTAATTAAAAGTTGTGTAAATCATAAAATCTTAAATAAAACTTTGTCAAACTTCATAAACTAGTTAAAATCAATAAGTTTTTCTTGATTTCATATCGATTTTCAATAATTTCATTGTTTTTCTTATGTTTTCAAACAGTTATTGATATTTACAAACTAGCGTTAAAAAGTAGTGAAAAAAGCTAGATTTTGCATGTAAATCGCTATGTAATTAAAAGTTGTGTAAAACATAAAAACTTAAATAAAACTTTGTCAAAACTTCTGAAACTAGTTAAAATCAATAAGTTTTTATTGATTTCATATCGATTTTCAATAATTTCATTGTTTTTCTTATGTTTTCAAAGAGTTATTGATATTTACAAACTAGTGCTAAAAAGTAGTGAAAAAAGCTAGATTTTGTATGTAAATCGCTATGTAATTAAAAGTTGTGTAAAACATAAAATCTTAAATAAAACTTTGTCAAACTTCTGAAACTAGTTAAAATCAATAAGTTTTGATTGATTTCATATCGATTTTCAATAATTTCATTGTTTTTCTTATGTTTTCAAACAGTTATGGATATTTACAAACTAGCGTTAAAAAGTAGTGAAAAAAGCTAGATTTTGCATGTAAATCGCTATGTATTTAAAAGTTGTGTAAAACATAAAAACTTAAATAAAACTTTGTCAAAACTTCTGAAACTAGTTAAAATCAATAAGTTTTGATTGATTTCATATCGATTTTCAATAATTTCATTGTTTTTCTAATGTTTTCAAAGAGTTATTGATATTTACAAACTAGTGTTAAAAAGTAGTCAAAACAGCTAGATTTTGCATGTAAATCGCTATGTAATTAAAAGTTGTGTAAATCATAAAATCTTAAATAAAACTTTGTCAAACTTCATAAACTAGTTAAAATCAATAAGTTTTTATTGATTTCATATCGATTTTCAATAATTTCATTGTTTTTCTAATGTTTTCAAAGAATTATTGATATTTACAAACTAGCGTTAAAAAGTAGTGAAAAAAGCTAGATTTTGCATGTAAATCGCTATATAATTAAAAGTTGTGTAAAACATAATATCTTAAATATAACTTTGTCAAAACTTCTGAAACTAGTTTAAATCAATAAGTTTTGATTGATTTCATATCGATTTTCAATAATTTCATTGTTTTTCTTATGTTTTCAAACAGTTATTGATATTTACAAACTAGCGTTAAAAAGTAGTGAAAAAAGCTAGATTTTGCATGTAAATCGCTATGTAATTAAAAGTTGTGTAAATCATAAAATCTTAAATAAAACTTTGTCAAACTTCATAAACTAGTTAAAATCAATAAGTTTTTCTTGATTTCATATCGATTTTCAATAATTTCATTGTTTTTCTTATGTTTTCAAACAGTTATTGATATTTACAAACTAGCGTTAAAAAGTAGTGAAAAAAGCTAGATTTTGCATGTAAATCGCTATGTAATTAAAAGTTGTGTAAAACATAAAAACTTAAATAAAACTTTGTCAAAACTTCTGAAACTAGTTAAAATCAATAAGTTTTGATTGATTTCATATCGATTTTCAATAATTTCATTGTTTTTCTAAAGTTTTCAAACAGTTATTGATATTTACAAACTAGCGTTAAAAAGTAGTCAAAACAGCTAGATTTTTGCATGTAAATCGCTATGTAATTAAAAGTTGTGTAAAACATAAATTCTTAAATAAAACTTTGTCAAACTTCTGAAACTAGTTAAAATCAATAAGTTTTGATTGATTTCATATCGATTTTCAATAATTTCATTGTTTTTCTAATCTTTTCAAAGAGTTATTGATATTTACAAACTAGCGTTAAAAATTAGTGAAAAAAGCTAGATTTTTGCATGTAAATCGCTATGTAATTAAAAGTTGTGTAAAACATAAAATCTTAAATAAAACTTTGTCAAAACTTCTGAAACTAGTTAAAATCAATAAGTTTTGATTGATTTCATATCGATTTTCAATAATTTCATTGTTTTTCTTATGTTTTCAAACAGTTATTGATATTTACAAACTAGTGTTAAAAAGTAGTGAAAAAAGCTAGATTTTGCATGTAAAAGTTGTGTAAAACATAAAAACTGAAATAAAACTTTGTCAAAACTTCTGAAACTAGTTAAAATCAATAAGTTTTTATTGATTTCATATCGATTTTCAATAATTTCATTGATTTTCTTATGTTTTCAAAGAGTTATTGATATTTACAAACTAGTGCTAAAAAGTAGTGAAAAAAGCTAGATTTTGTATGTAAATCGCTATGTAATTAAAAGTTGTGTAAAACATAAAATCTTAAATAAAACTTTGTCAAACTTCTGAAACTAGTTAAAATCAATAAGTTTTGATTGATTTCATATCGATTTTCAATAATTTCATTGTTTTTCTTATGTTTTCAAACAGTTATGGATATTTACAAACTAGCGTTAAAAAGTAGTGAAAAAAGCTAGATTTTGCATGTAAATCGCTATGTATTTAAAAGTTGTGTAAAACATAAAAACTTAAATAAAACTTTGTCAAAACTTCTGAAACTAGTTAAAATCAATAAGTTTTGATTGATTTCATATCGATTTTCAATAATTTCATTGTTTTTCTAATGTTTTCAAACAGTTATTGATATTTACAAACTAGCGTTAAAAAGTAGTGAAAAAAGCTAGATTTTGCATGTAAATCGCTATATAATTAAAAGTTGTGTAAAACATAAAAACTTAAATAAAACTTTGTCAAAACTTCTGAAACTAGTTAAAATCAATAAGTTTTGATTGATTTCATATCGATTTTCAATAATTTCATTGTTTTTCTTATGTTTTCAAACAGTTATTGATATTTACAAACTAGCGTTAAAAAGTAGTCAAAACAGCTTGATTTTTGCATGTAAATCGCTATGTAATTAAAAGTTGTGTAAAACATAAAATCTTAAATAAAACTTTGTCAAACTTCTGAAACTAGTTAAAATCAATAAATTTTGATTGATTTCATATCGATTTTCAATAATTTCATTGTTTTTCTAATGTTTTCAAAGAGTTATTAATATTTACAAACTAGCGTTAAAAATTAGTGAAAAAAGCTAGATTTTTGCATGTAAATCGCTATGTAATTAAAAGTTGTGTAAAACATAAAATCTTAAATAAAACTTTGTCAAAACTTCTGAAACTAGTTAAAATCAATAAGTTTTGATTGATTTCATATCGATTTTCAATAATTTCATTGTTTTTCGTATGTTTTCAAACAGTTATTGATATTTACAAACTAGCGTTAAAAAGTAGTGAAAAAAGCTAGATTTTGCATGTAAATCGCTATGTAATTAAAAGTTGTGTAAATCATATAATCTTAAATAAAACTTTGTCAAACTTCATAAACTAGTTAAAATCAATAAGTTTTTCTTGATTTCATATCGATTTTCAATAATTTCATTGTTTTTCTTATGTTTTCAAACAGTTATTGATATTTACAAACTAGTGTTAAAAAGTAGTGAAAAAAGCTAGATTTTGCATGTAAATCGCTATGTAATTAAAAGTTGTGTAAAACATAAAAACTTAAATAAAACTTTGTCAAAACTTCTGAAACTAGTTAAAATCAATAAGTTTTGATTGATTTCATATCGATTTTCAATAATTTCATTGTTTTTCTTATGTTTTCAAACAGTTATGGATATTTACAAACTAGCGTTAAAAAGTAGTGAAAAAAGCTAGATTTTGCATGTAAATCGCTATGTATTTAAAAGTTGTGTAAAACATAAAAACTTAAATAAAACTTTGTCAAAACTTCTGAAACTAGTTAAAATCAATAAGTTTTGATTGATTTCATATCGATTTTCAATAATTTCATTGTTTTTCTAAAGTTTTCAAACAGTTATTGATATTTACAAACTAGCGTTAAAAAGTAGTCAAAACAGCTAGATTTTTGCATGTAAATCGCTATGTAATTAAAAGTTGTGTAAAACATAAATTCTTAAATAAAACTTTGTCAAAACTTCTGAAACTAGTTAAAATCAATAAGTTTTGATTGATTTCATATCGATTTTCAATAATTTCATTGTTTTTCTAATGTTTTAAAAGAGTTATTGATATTTACAAACTAGCGTTAAAAAGTAGTGAAAAAAGCTAGATTTTGCATGTAAATCGCTATGTAATTAAAAGTTGTGTAAATCATAAAATCTTAAATAAAACTTTGTCAAACTTCATAAACTAGTTAAAATCAATAAGTTTTTCTTGATTTCATATCGATTTTCAATAATTTCATTGTTTTTCTTATGTTTTCAAACAGTTATTGATATTTACAAACTAGCGTTAAAAAGTAGTGAAAAAAGCTAGATTTTGCATGTAAATCGCTATGTAATTAAAAGTTGTGTAAAACATAAAAACTTAAATAAAACTTTGTCAAAACTTCTGAAACTAGTTAAAATCAATAAGTTTTTATTGATTTCATATCGATTTTCAATAATTTCATTGTTTTTCTTATGTTTTCAAAGAGTTATTGATATTTACAAACTAGTGCTAAAAAGTAGTGAAAAAAGCTAGATTTTGTATGTAAATCGCTATGTAATTAAAAGTTGTGTAAAACATAAAATCTTAAATAAAACTTTGTCAAACTTCTGAAACTAGTTAAAATCAATAAGTTTTGATTGATTTCATATCGATTTTCAATAATTTCATTGTTTTTCTTATGTTTTCAAACAGTTATGGATATTTACAAACTAGCGTTAAAAAGTAGTGAAAAAAGCTAGATTTTGCATGTAAATCGCTATGTATTTAAAAGTTGTGTAAAACATAAAAACTTGAATAAAACTTTGTCAAAACTTCTGAAACTAGTTAAAATCAATAAGTTTTGATTGATTTCATATCGATTTTCAATAATTTCATTGTTTTTCTAATGTTTTCAAAGAGTTATTGATATTTACAAACTAGTGTTAAAAAGTAGTCAAAACAGCTAGATTTTGCATGTAAATCGCTATGTAATTAAAAGTTGTGTAAATCATAAAATCTTAAATAAAACTTTGTCAAACTTCTTAAACTAGTTAAAATCAATAAGTTTTGATTGATTTCATATCGATTTTCAATAATTTCATTGTTTTTCTAATGTTTTCAAAGAATTATTGATATTTACAAACTAGCGTTAAAAAGTAGTGAAAAAAGCTAGATTTTGCATGTAAATCGCTATATAATTAAAAGTTGTGTAAAACATAATATCTTAAATATAACTTTGTCAAAACTTCTGAAACTAGTTAAAATCAATAAGTTTTGATTGATTTCATATCGATTTTCAATAATTTCATTGTTTTTCTTATGTTTTCAAACAGTTATTGATATTTACAAACTAGTGTTAAAAAGTAGTGAAAAAAGCTAGATTTTGCATGTAAATCGCTATGTATTTAAAAGTTGTGTAAAACATAAAAACTTAAATAAAACTTTGTCAAAACTTCTGAAACTAGTTAAAATCAATAAGTTTTGATTGATTTCATATCGATTTTCAATAATTTCATTGTTTTTCTAATGTTTTCAAAGAGTTATTGATATTTACAAACTATGTTAAAAAGTAGTGAAAAAAGCTAGATTTTGCATGTAAATCGCTATGTAATTAAAAGTTGTGTAAATCATAAAATCTTAAATAAAACTTTGTCAAACTTCATAAACTAGTTAAAATCAATAAGTTTTGATTGATTTCATATCGATTTTCAATAATTTCATTGTTTTTCTTATGTTTTCAAACAGTTATTGATATTTACAAACTAGCGTTAAAAAGTAGTGAAAAAAGCTAGATTTTGCATGTAAATCGCTATATAATTAAAAGTTGTGTAAAACATAAAAACTTAAATAAAACTTTGTCAAAACTTCTGAAACTAGTTAAAATCAATAAGTTTTGATTGATTTCATATCGATTTTCAATAATTTCATTGTTTTTCTTATGTTTTCAAACAGTTATTGATATTTACAAACTAGCGTTAAAAAGTAGTCAAAACAGCTTGATTTTTGCATGTAAATCGCTATGTAATTAAAAGTTGTGTAAAACATAAAATCTTAAATAAAACTTTGTCAAACTTCTGAAACTAGTTAAAATCAATAAATTTTGATTGATTTCATATCGATTTTCAATAATTTCATTGTTTTTCTAATGTTTTCAAAGAGTTATTGATATTTACAAACTAGCGTTAAAAATTAGTGAAAAAAGCTAGATTTTTGCATGTAAATCGCTATGTAATTAAAAGTTGTGTAAAACATAAAATCTTAAATAAAACTTTGTCAAAACTTCTGAAACTAGTTAAAATCAATAAGTTTTGATTGATTTCATATCGATTTTCAATAATTTCATTGTTTTTCTTATGTTTTCAAACAGTTATTGATATTTACAAACTAGTGTTAAAAAGTAGTGAAAAAAGCTAGATTTTGCATGTAAATCGCTATGTATTTAAAAGTTGTGTAAAACATAAAAACTTAAATAAAACTTTGTCAAAACTTCTGAAACTAGTTGAAATCAATAAGTTTTGATTGATTTCATATCGATTTTCAATAATTTCATTGTTTTTCTAAAGTTTTCAAACAGTTATTAATATTTACAAACTAGCGTTAAAAAGTAGTCAAAACAGCTAGATTTTTGCATGTAAATCGCTATGTAATTAAAAGTTGTGTAAAACATAAATTCTTAAATAAAACTTTGTCAGACTTCTGAAACTAGTTAAAATCAATAAGTTTTGATTGATTTCATATCGATTTTCAATAATTTCATTGTTTTTCTAATCTTTTCAAAGAGTTATTGATATTTACAAACTAGCGTTAAAAATTAGTGAAAAAAGCTAGATTTTTGCATGTAAATCGCTATGTAATTAAAAGTTGTGTAAAACATAAAATCTTAAATAAAACTTTGTCAAAACTTCTGAAACTAGTTAAAATCAATAAGTTTTGATTGATTTCATATCGATTTTCAATAATTTCATTGTTTTTCTTATGTTTTCAAACAGTTATTGATATTTACAAACTAGTGTTAAAAAGTAGTGAAAAAAGCTAGATTTTGCATGTAAAAGTTGTGTAAAACATAAAAACTTAAATAAAACTTTGTCAAAACTTCTGAAACTAGTTAAAATCAATAAGTTTTGATTGATTTCATATCGATTTTCAATAATTTCATTGTTTTTCTAATGTTTTCAAAGAGTTATTGATATTTACAAACTAGTGTTAAAAAGTAGTGAAAAAAGCTAGATTTTGTATGTAAATCGCTATGTAATTAAAAGTTGTGTAAAACATAAAATCTTAAATAAAACTTTGTCAAAACTTCTGAAACTAGTTAAAATCAATAAGTTTTGATTGATTTCATATCGATTTTCAATAATTTCATTGTTTTTCTAATGTTTTAAAAGAGTTATTGATATTTACAAACTATGTTAAAAAGTAGTGAAAAAAGCTAGATTTTGCATGTAAATCGCTATGTAATTAAAAGTTGTGTAAATCATAAAATCTTAAATAAAACTTTGTCAAACTTCATAAACTAGTTAAAATCAATAAGTTTTTCTTGATTTCATATCGATTTTCAATAATTTCATTGTTTTTCTTATGTTTTCAAACAGTTATTGATATTTACAAACTAGCGTTAAAAAGTAGTGAAAAAAGCTAGATTTTGCATGTAAATCGCTATGTAATTAAAAGTTGTGTAAAACATAAAAACTTAAATAAAACTTTGTCAAAACTTCTGAAACTAGTTAAAATCAATAAGTTTTGATTGATTTCATATCGATTTTCAATAATTTCATTGTTTTTCTTATGTTTTCAAACAGTTATTGATATTTACAAACTAGTGTTAAAAAGTAGTGAAAAAAGCTAGATTTTGCATGTAAATCGCTATGTATTTAAAAGTTGTGTAAAACATAAAAACTTAAATAAAACTTTGTCAAAACTTCTGAAACTAGTTAAAATCAATAAGTTTTGATTGATTTCATATCGATTTTCAATAATTTCATTGTTTTTCTAATGTTTTCAAAGAGTTATTGATATTTACAAACTATGTTAAAAAGTAGTGAAAAAAGCTAGATTTTGCATGTAAATCGCTATGTAATTAAAAGTTGTGTAAATCATAAAATCTTAAATAAAACTTTGTCAAACTTCATAAACTAGTTAAAATCAATAAGTTTTGATTGATTTCATATCGATTTTCAATAATTTCATTGTTTTTCTTATGTTTTCAAACAGTTATTGATATTTACAAACTAGTGTTAAAAAGTAGTGAAAAAAGCTAGATTTTGTATGTAAATCGCTATGTAATTAAAAGTTGTGTAAAATATAAAATCTTAAATAAAACTTTGTCAAAACTTCTGAAACTAGTTAAAATCAATAAGTTTTGATTGATTTCATATCGATTTTCAATAATTTCATTGTTTTTCTTATGTTTTCAAACAGTTATTGATATTTACAAACTAGCGTTAAAAAGTAGTGAAAAAAGCTAGATTTTGCATGTAAATCGCTATATAATTAAAAGTTGTGTAAAACATAAAAACTTAAATAAAACTTTGTCAAAACTTCTGAAACTAGTTAAAATCAATAAGTTTTGATTGATTTCATATCGATTTTCAATAATTTCATTGTTTTTCTTATGTTTTCAAACAGTTATTGATATTTACAAACTAGCGTTAAAAAGTAGTCAAAACAGCTTGATTTTTGCATGTAAATCGCTATGTAATTAAAAGTTGTGTAAAACATAAAATCTTAAATAAAACTTTGTCAAACTTCTGAAACTAGTTAAAATCAATAAATTTTGATTGATTTCATATCGATTTTCAATAATTTCATTGTTTTTCTAATGTTTTCAAAGAGTTATTGATATTTACAAACTAGCGTTAAAAATTAGTGAAAAAAGCTAGATTTTTGCATGTAAATCGCTATGTAATTAAAAGTTGTGTAAAACATAAAATCTTAAATAAAACTTTGTCAAAACTTCTGAAACTAGTTAAAATCAATAAGTTTTGATTGATTTCATATCGATTTTCAATAATTTCATTGTTTTTCGTATGTTTTCAAACAGTTATTGATATTTACAAACTAGTGTTAAAAAGTAGTGAAAAAAGCTAGATTTTGCATGTAAATCGCTATGTAATTAAAAGTTGTGTAAAACATAATATCTTAAATATAACTTTGTCAAATCTTCTGAAACTAGTTCAAATCAATAAGTTTTGATTGATTTCATATCGATTTTCAATAATTTCATTGTTTTTCTTATGTTTTCAAACAGTTATTGATATTTACAAACTAGTGTTAAAAAGTAGTGAAAAAAGCTAGATTTTGTATGTAAATCGCTATGTAATTAAAAGTTGTGTAAAACATAAAAACTTAAATAAAACTTTGTCAAACTTCTGAAACTAGTTAAAATCAATAAGTTTTGATTGATTTCATATCGATTTTCAATAATTTCATTGTTTTTCTTATGTTTTCAAACAGTTATTGATATTTACAAACTAGTGTTAAAAAGTAGTGAAAAAAGCTAGATTTTGCATGTAAATCGCTATGTATTTAAAAGTTGTGTAAAACATAAAAACTTAAATAAAACTTTGTCAAAACTTCTGAAACTAGTTGAAATCAATAAGTTTTGATTGATTTCATATCGATTTTCAATAATTTCATTGTTTTTCTAAAGTTTTCAAACAGTTATTGATATTTACAAACTAGCGTTAAAAAGTAGTCAAAACAGCTAGATTTTTGCATGTAAATCGCTATGTAATTAAAAGTTGTGTAAAACATAAATTCTTAAATAAAACTTTGTCAGACTTCTGAAACTAGTTAAAATCAATAAGTTTTGATTGATTTCATATCGATTTTCAATAATTTCATTGTTTTTCTAATCTTTTCAAAGAGTTATTGATATTTACAAACTAGCGTTAAAAATTAGTGAAAAAAGCTAGATTTTTGCATGTAAATCGCTATGTAATTAAAAGTTGTGTAAAACATAAAATCTTAAATAAAACTTTGTCAAAACTTCTGAAACTAGTTAAAATCAATAAGTTTTGATTGATTTCATATCGATTTTCAATAATTTCATTGTTTTTCTTATGTTTTCAAACAGTTATTGATATTTACAAACTAGTGTTAAAAAGTAGTGAAAAAAGCTAGATTTTGCATGTAAAAGTTGTGTAAAACATAAAAACTTAAATAAAACTTTGTCAAAACTTCTGAAACTAGTTAAAATCAATAAGTTTTGATTGATTTCATATCGATTTTCAATAATTTCATTGTTTTTCTAATGTTTTCAAAGAGTTATTGATATTTACAAACTAGTGTTAAAAAGTAGTGAAAAAAGCTAGATTTTGTATGTAAATCGCTATGTAATTAAAAGTTGTGTAAAACATAAAATCTTAAATAAAACTTTGTCAAAACTTCTGAAACTAGTTAAAATCAATAAGTTTTGATTGATTTCATATCGATTTTCAATAATTTCATTGTTTTTCTAATGTTTTAAAAGAGTTATTGATATTTACAAACTATGTTAAAAAGTAGTGAAAAAAGCTAGATTTTGCATGTAAATCGCTATGTAATTAAAAGTTGTGTAAATCATAAAATCTTAAATAAAACTTTGTCAAACTTCATAAACTAGTTAAAATCAATAAGTTTTTCTTGATTTCATATCGATTTTCAATAATTTCATTGTTTTTCTTATGTTTTCAAACAGTTATTGATATTTACAAACTAGCGTTAAAAAGTAGTGAAAAAAGCTAGATTTTGCATGTAAATCGCTATGTAATTAAAAGTTGTGTAAAACATAAAAACTTAAATAAAACTTTGTCAAAACTTCTGAAACTAGTTAAAATCAATAAGTTTTTATTGATTTCATATCGATTTTCAATAATTTCATTGTTTTTCTTATGTTTTCACAGAGTTATTGATATTTACAAACTAGTGCTAAAAAGTAGTGAAAAAAGCTAGATTTTGTATGTAAATCGCTATGTAATTAAAAGTTGTGTAAAACATAAAATCTTAAATAAAACTTTGTCAAACTTCTGAAACTAGTTAAAATCAATAAGTTTTGATTGATTTCATATCGATTTTCAATAATTTCATTGTTTTTCTTATGTTTTCAAACAGTTATTGATATTTACAAACTAGCGTTAAAAAGTAGTGAAAAAAGCTAGATTTTGCATGTAAATCGCTATGTATTTAAAAGTTGTGTAAAACATAAAAACTTAAATAAAACTTTGTCAAAACTTCTGAAACTAGTTAAAATCAATAAGTTTTGATTGATTTCATATCGATTTTCAATAATTTCATTGTTTTTCTAATGTTTTCAAAGAGTTATTGATATTTACAAACTAGTGTTAAAAAGTAGTCAAAACAGCTAGATTTTGCATGTAAATCGCTATGTAATTAAAAGTTGTGTAAATAGTAAAATCTTAAATAAAACTTTGTCAAACTTCATAAACTAGTTAAAATCAATAAGTTTTTATTGATTTCATATCGATTTTCAATAATTTCATTGTTTTTCTTGTTTTCAAACAGTTATTGATATTTACAAACTAGCGTTAAAAAGTAGTGAAAAAAGCTAGATTTTGCATGTAAATCGCTATGTAATTAAAAGTTGTGTAAAACATAAAAACTTAAATAAAACTTTGTCAAAACTTCTGAAACTAGTTAAAATCAATAAGTTTTGATTGATTTCATATCGATTTTCAATAATTTCATTGTTTTTCTTATGTTTTCAAACAGTTATTGATATTTACAAACTAGTGTTAAAAAGAAGTGAAAAAAGCTAGATTTTGCATGTAAATCGCTATGTATTTAAAAGTTGTGTAAAACATAAAAACTTAAATAAAACTTTGTCAAAACTTCTGAAACTAGTTAAAATCAATAAGTTTTGATTGATTTCATATCGATTTTCAATAATTTCATTGTTTTTCTAATGTTTTCAAAGAGTTATTGATATTTACAAACTATGTTAAAAAGTAGTGAAAAAAGCTAGATTTTGTATGTAAATCGCTATGTAATTAAAAGTTGTGTAAAAGATAAAATCTTAAATAAAACTTTGTCAAAACTTCTGAAACTAGTTAAAATCAATAAGTTTTGATTGATTTCATATCGATTTTCAATAATTTCATTGTTTTTCTTATGTTTTCAAACAGTTATTGATATTTACAAACTAGCGTTAAAAAGTAGTGAAAAAAGCTAGATTTTGCATGTAAATCGCTATATAATTAAAAGTTGTGTAAAACATAAAAACTTAAATAAAACTTTGTCAAAACTTCTGAAACTAGTTAAAATCAATAAGTTTTGATTGATTTCATATCGATTTTCAATAATTTCATTGTTTTTCTAAAGTTTTCAAACAGTTATTGATATTTACAAACTAGCGTTAAAAAGTAATCAAAACAGCTAGATTTTTGCATGTAAATCGCTATGTAATTAAAAGTTGTGTAAATCATAAAATCTTAAATAAAACTTTGTCAAACTTCAGAAACTAGTTAAAATCAATAAGTTTTGATTGATTTCATATCGATTTTCAATAATTTCATTGTTTTTCTTATGTTTTCAAACAGTTATTGATATTTACAAACTAGCGTTAAAAAGTAGTGAAAAAAGCTAGATTTTGCATGTAAATCGCTATGTAATTAAAAGTTGTGTAAAACATAAAAACTTAAATAAAACTTTGTCAAAACTTCTGAAACTAGTTAAAATCAATAAGTTTTGATTGATTTCATATCGATTTTCAATAATTTCATTGTTTTTCTTATGTTTTCAAAGAGTTATTGATATTTACAAACTAGTGTTAAAAAGTAGAGAAAAAAGCTAGATTTTGTATGTAAATCGCTATGTATTTAAAAGTTGTGTAAAACATTAAAACTTAAATAAAACTTTGTCAAAACTTCTGAAACTAGTTAAAATCAATAAGTTTTTATTGATTTCATATCGATTTTCAATAATTTCATTGTTTTTCTTATGTTTTCAAACAGTTATTGATATTTACAAACTAGCGTTAAAAAGTAGTGAAAAAAGCTAGATTTTGCATGTAAATCGCTATGTAATTAAAAGTTCTGTAAAACATAAAAACTTAAATAAAACTTTGTCAAAACTTCTGAAACTAGTTAAAATCAATAAGTTTTTATTGATTTCATATCGATTTTCAATAATTTCATTGTTTTTCTTATGTTTTCAAAGAGTTATTGATATTTACAAACTAGTGTTAAAAAGTAGTGAAAAAAGCTAGATTTTGTATGTAAATCGCTATGTAATTAAAAGTTGTGTAAAACATAAAATCTTAAATAAAACTTTGTCAAAACTTCTGAAACTAGTTAAAATCAATAAGTTTTGATTGATTTCATATCGATTTTCAATAATTTCATTGTTTTTCTTATGTTTTCAAACAGTTATTGATATTTACAAACTAGCGTTAAAAAGTAGTGAAAAAAGCTAGATTTTGCATGTAAATCGCTATATAATTAAAAGTTGTGTAAAACATAAAAACTTAAATAAAACTTTGTCAAAACTTCTGAAACTAGTTAAAATCAATAAGTTTTGATTGATTTCATATCGATTTTCAATAATTTCATTGTTTTTCTAAAGTTTTCAAACAGTTATTTATATTTACAAACTAGCGTTAAAAAGTAATCAAAACAGCTAGATTTTTGCATGTAAATCGCTATGTAATTAAAAGTTGTGTAAATCATAAAATCTTAAATAAAACTTTGTCAAACTTCAGAAAATAGTTAAAATCAATAAGTTTTGATTGATTTCATATCGATTTTCAATAATTTCATTGTTTTTCTAATGTTTTCAAAGAGTTATTGATATTTACAAACTAACGTTAAAAAGTAGTGAAAAAAGCTAGATTTTGCATGTAAATCGCTATGTAATTAAAAGTTGTGTAAAACATAAAATCTTAAATAAAACTTTGTCAAAACTTCTGAAACTAGTTAAAATCAATAAGTTTTGATTGATTTCATATCGATTTTCAATAATTTCATTGTTTTTCTAATGTTTTCAAAGAGTTATTGATATTTACAAACTATGTTAAAAAGTAGTGAAAAAAGCTAGATTTTGCATGTAAATCGCTATGTAATTAAAAGTTGTGTAAATCATAAAATCTTAAATAAAACTTTGTCAAACTTCATAAACTAGTTAAAATCAATAAGTTTTTATTGATTTCATATCGATTTTCAATAATTTCATTGTTTTTCTTATGTTTTCAAACAGTTATTGATATTTACAAACTAGCGTTAAAAAGTAGTGAAAAAAGCTAGATTTTGCATGTAAATCGCTATGTAATTAAAAGTTGTGTAAAACATAAAAACTTAAATAAAACTTTGTCAAAACTTCTGAAACTAGTTAAAATCAATAAGTTTTTATTGATTTCATATCGATTTTCAATAATTTCATTGTTTTTCTTATGTTTTCAAAGAGTTATTGATATTTACAAACTAGTGTTAAAAAGTAGTGAAAAAAGCTAGATTTTGTATGTAAATCGCTATGTAATTAAAAGTTGGGTAAAACATAAAATCTTAAATAAAACCTTGTCAAAACTTCTGAAACTAGTTAAAATCAATAAGTTTTTATTGATTTCATATCGATTTTCAATAATTTCATTGTTTTTCTTATGTTTTCAAACAGTTATTGATATTTACAAACTAGCGTTAAAAAGTAGTGAAAAAAGCTAGATTTTGCATGTAAATCGCTATGTAATTAAAAGTTCTGTAAAACATATAAACTTAAATAAAACTTTGTCAAAACTTCTGAAACTAGTTAAAATCAATAAGTTTTTATTGATTTCATATCGATTTTCAATAATTTCATTGTTTTTCTTATGTTTTCAAAGAGTTATTGATATTTACAAACTAGTGTTAAAAAGTAGTGAAAAAAGCTAGATTTTGTATGTAAATCGCTATGTAATTAAAAGTTGTGTAAAACATAAAATCTTAAATAAAACTTTGTCAAAACTTCTGAAACTACTTAAAATCAATAAGTTTTGATTGATTTCATATCGATTTTCAATAATTTCATTGTTTTTCTTATGTTTTCAAACAGTTATTGATATTTACAAACTAGCGTTAAAAAGTAGTGAAAAAAGCTAGATTTTGCATGTAAATCGCTATATAATTAAAAGTTGTGTAAAACATAAAAACTTAAATAAAACTTTGTCAAAACTTCTGAAACTAGTTAAAATCAATAAGTTTTGATTGATTTCATATCGATTTTCAATAATTTCATTGTTTTTCTTATGTTTTCAAACAGTTATTGATATTTACAAACTAGCGTTAAAAAGTAGTGAAAAAAGCTAGATTTTGCATGTAAATCGCTATATAATTAAAAGTTGTGTAAAACATAAAAACTTAAATAAAACTTTGTCAAAACTTCTGAAACTAGTTAAAATCAATAAGTTTTGATTGATTTCATATCGATTTTCAATAATTTCATTGTTTTTCTAAAGTTTTCAAACAGTTATTTATATTTACAAACTAGCGTTAAAAAGTAATCAAAACAGCTAGATTTTTGCATGTAAATCGCTATGTAATTAAAAGTTGTGTAAATCATAAAATCTTAAATAAAACTTTGTCAAACTTCAGAAACTAGTTAAAATCAATAAGTTTTGATTGATTTCATATCGATTTTCAATAATTTCATTGTTTTTCTAATGTTTTCAAAGAGTTATTGATATTTACAAACTAACGTTAAAAAGTAGTGAAAAAAGCTAGATTTTGCATGTAAATCGCTATGTAATTAAAAGTTGTGTAAAACATAAAATCTTAAATAAAACTTTGTCAAAACTTCTGAAACTAGTTAAAATCAATAAGTTTTGATTGATTTCATATCGATTTTCAATAATTTCATTGTTTTTCTAATGTTTTCAAAGAGTTATTGATATTTACAAACTATGTTAAAAAGTAGTGAAAAAAGCTAGATTTTGCATGTAAATCGCTATGTAATTAAAAGTTGTGTAAATCATAAAATCTTAAATAAAACTTTGTCAAACTTCATAAACTAGTTAAAATCAATAAGTTTTTATTGATTTCATATCGATTTTCAATAATTTCATTGTTTTTCTTATGTTTTCAAACAGTTATTGATATTTACAAACTAGCGTTAAAAAGTAGTGAAAAAAGCTAGATTTTGCATGTAAATCGCTATGTAATTAAAAGTTGTGTAAAACATAAAAACTTAAATAAAACTTTGTCAAAACTTCTGAAACTAGTTAAAATCAATAAGTTTTTATTGATTTCATATCGATTTTCAATAATTTCATTGTTTTTCTTATGTTTTCAAAGAGTTATTGATATTTACAAACTAGTGTTAAAAAGTAGTGAAAAAAGCTAGATTTTGTATGTAAATCGCTATGTAATTAAAAGTTGGGTAAAACATAAAATCTTAAATAAAACTTTGTCAAAACTTCTGAAACTAGTTAAAATCAATAAGTTTTGATTGATTTCATATCGATTTTCAATAATTTCATTGTTTTTCTTATGTTTTCAAACAGTTATTGATATTTACAAACTAGCGTTAAAAAGTAGTGAAAAAAGCTAGATTTTGCATGTAAATCGCTATATAATTAAAAGTTGTGTAAAACATAAAAACTTAAATAAAACTTTGTCAAAACTTCTGAAACTAGTTAAAATCAATAAGTTTTGATTGATTTCATATCGATTTTCAATAATTTCATTGTTTTTCTAAAGTTTTCAAACAGTTATTGATATTTACAAACTAGCGTTAAAAAGTAATCAAAACAGCTAGATTTTTGCATGTAAATCGCTATGTAATTAAAAGTTGTGTAAATCAGGAAATCTTAAATAAAACTTTGTCAAACTTCATAAACTAGTTAAAATCAATAAGTTTTTATTGATTTCATATCGATTTTCAATAATTTCATTGTTTTTCTTATGGTTTCAAACAGTTATTGATATTTACAAACTAGCGTTAAAAAGTAGTGAAAAAAGCTAGATTTTGCATGTAAATCGCTATGTAATTAAAAGTTGTGTAAAACATAAAAACTTAAATAAAACTTTGTCAAAACTTCTGAAACTAGTTAAAATCAATAAGTTTTGATTGATTTCATATCGATTTTCAATAATTTCATTGTTTTTCTAATGTTTTCAAAGAGTTATTGATATTTACAAACTAACGTTAAAAAGTAGTGAAAAAAGCTAGATTTTGCATGTAAATCGCTATGTAATTAAAAGTTGTGTAAAACATAAAATCTTAAATAAAACTTTGTCAAAACTTCTGAAACTAGTTAAAATCAATAAGTTTTGATTGATTTCATATCGATTTTCAATAATTTCATTGTTTTTCTTATGTTTTCAAACAGTTATTGATATTTACAATCTAGCGTTAAAAAGTAGTCAAAACAGCTTGATTTTTGCATGTAAATCGCTATGTAATTAAAAGTTGTGTAAAACATAAAATCTTAAATAAAACTTTGTCAAACTTCTGAAACTAGTTAAAATCAATAAATTTTGATTGATTTCATATCGATTTTCAATAATTTCATTGTTTTTCTAATGTTTTCAAAGAGTTATTGATATTTACAAACTAGCGTTAAAAATTAGTGAAAAAAGCTAGATTTTTGCATGTAAATCGCTATGTAATTAAAAGTTGTGTAAAACATAAAATCTTAAATAAAACTTTGTCAAAACTTCTGAAACTAGTTAAAATCAATAAGTTTTGATTGATTTCATATCGATTTTCAATAATTTCATTGTTTTTCTTATGTTTTCAAACAGTTATTGATATTTACAAACTAGTGTTAAAAAGTAGTGAAAAAAGCTAGATTTTGCATGTAAATCGCTATGTAATTAAAAGTTGTGTAAAACATAATATCTTAAATATAACTTTGTCAAAACTTCTGAAACTAGTTAAAATCAATAAGTTTTTATTGATTTCATATCGATTTTCAATAATTTCATTGTTTTTCTAATGTTTTCAAAGAGTTATTGATATTTACAAACTAGCGTTAAAAAGTAGTGAAAAAAGCTAGATTTTGCATGTAAATCGCTATATAATTAAAAATTGTGTAAAACATAATATCTTAAATATAACTTTGTCAAAACTTCTGAAACTAGTTAAAATCAATAAGTTTTGATTGATTTCATATCGATTTTCAATAATTTCATTGTTTTTCTTATGTTTTCAAACAGTTATTGATATTTACAAACTAGTGTTAAAAAGTAGTGAAAAAAGCTAGATTTTGCATGTAAATCGCTATGTATTTAAAAGTTGTGTAAAACATAAAAACTTAAATAAAACTTTGTCAAAACTTCTGAAACTAGTTAAAATCAATAAGTTTTGATTGATTTCATATCGATTTTCAATAATTTCATTGTTTTTCTAATGTTTTCAAAGAGTTATTGATATTTACAAACTAGTGTTAAAAAGTAGTCAAAACAGCTAGATTTTGCATGTAAATCGCTATGTAATTAAAAGTTGTGTAAATCATAAAATCTTAAATAAAACTTTGTCAAACTTCTGAAACTAGTTAAAATCAATAAGTTTTTATTGATTTCATATCGATTTTAAATAATTTCATTGTTTTTCTAATGTTTTCAAAGAGTTATTGATATTTACAAACTAGCGTTAAAAAGTAGTGAAAAAAGCTAGATTTTGCATGTAAACCGCTATATAATTAAAAGTTGTGTAAAACATAATATCTTAAATATAACTTTTGTCAAAACTTCTGAAACTAGTTAAAATCAATAAGTTTTGATTGATTTCATATCGATTTTCAATAATTTCATTGTTTTTCTTATGTTTTCAAACAGTTATTGATATTTACAAACTAGCGTTAAAAAGTAGTCAAAACAGCTTGATTTTTGCATGTAAATCGCTATGTAATTAAAAGTTGTGTAAAACATAAAATCTGAAATAAAACTTTGTCAAACTTCTGAAACTAGTTAAAATCAATAAGTTTTGATTGATTTCATATCGATTTTCAATAATTTCATTGTTTTTCTAAAGTTTTCAAACAGTTATTGATATTTACAAACTAGCGTTAAAAAGTAGTCAAAACAGCTAGATTTTTGCATGTAAATCGCTATGTAATTAAAAGTTGTGTAAAACATAAATTCTTAAATAAAACTTTGTCAAAACTTCTGAAACTAGTTAAAATCAATAAGTTTTGATTGATTTCATATCGATTTTCAATAATTTCATTGTTTTTCTTATGTTTTCAAACAGTTATTGATATTTACAAACTAGTGTTAAAAAGTAGTGAAAAAAGCTAGATTTTGCATGTAAATCGCTATGTATTTAAAAGTTGTGTAAAACATAAAAACTTAAATAAAACTTTGTCAAAACTTCTGAAACTAGTTAAAATCAATAAGTTTTGATTGATTTCATATCGATTTTCAATAATTTCATTGTTTTTCTAATGTTTTCAAAGAGTTATTGATATTTACAAACTAGTGTTAAAAAGTAGTCAAAACAGCTAGATTTTGCATGTAAATCGCTATGTAATTAAAAGTTGTGTAAATCATAAAATCTTAAATAAAACTTTGTCAAACTTCATAAACTAGTTAAAATCAATAAGTTTTGATTGATTTCATATCGATTTTCAATAATTTCATTGTTTTTCTAATGTTTTCAAAGAGTTATTGATATTTACAAACTAGCGTTAAAAAGTAGTGAAAAAAGCTAGATTTTGCATGTAAATCGCTATATAATTAAAAGTTGTGTAAAACATAATATCTTAAATATAACTTTGTCAAAACTTCTGAAACTAGTTAAAATCAATAAGTTTTGATTGATTTCATATCGATTTTCAATAATTTCATTGTTTTTCTTATGTTTTCAAACAGTTATTGATATTTACAAACTAGTGTTAAAAAGTAGTGAAAAAAGCTAGATTTTGCATGTAAATCGCTATGTATTTAAAAGTTGTGTAAAACATAAAAACTTAAATAAAACTTTGTCAAAACTTCTGAAACTAGTTAAAATCAATAAGTTTTGATTGATTTCATATCGATTTTCAATAATTTCATTGTTTTTCTAATGTTTTGAAAGAGTTATTGATATTTACAAACTATGTTAAAAAGTAGTGAAAAAAGCTAGATTTTGCATGTAAATCGCTATGTAATTAAAAGTTGTGTAAATCATAAAATCTTAAATAAAACTTTGTCAAACTTCATAAACTAGTTAAAATCAATAAGTTTTTATTGATTTCATATCGATTTTCAATAATTTCATTGTTTTTCTTATGTTTTCAAACAGTTATTGATATTTACAAACTAGTGTTAAAAAGTAGTGAAAAAAGCTAGATTTTGTATGTAAATCGCTATGTAATTAAAAGTTGTGTAAAACATAAAATCTTAAATAAAACTTTGTCAAAACTTCTGAAACTAGTTAAAATCAATAAGTTTTGATTGATTTCATATCGATTTTCAATAATTTCATTGTTTTTCTTATGTTTTCAAACAGTTATTGATATTTACAAACTAGCGTTAAAAAGTAGTGAAAAAAGCTAGATTTTGCATGTAAATCGCTATATAATTAAAAGTTGTGTAAAACATAAAAACTTAAATAAAACTTTGTCAAAACTTCTGAAACTAGTTAAAATCAATAAGTTTTGATTGATTTCATATCGATTTTCAATAATTTCATTGTTTTTCTAAAGTTTTCAAACAGTTATTGATATTTACAAACTAGCGTTAAAAAGTAATCAAAACAGCTAGATTTTTGCATGTAAATCGCAATGTAATTAAAAGTTGTGTAAATCATAAAATCTTAAATAAAACTTTGTCAAACTTCATAAACTAGTTAAAATCAATAAGTTTTTATTGATTTCATATCGATTTTCAATAATTTCATTGTTTTTCTTATGTTTTCAAACAGTTATTGATATTTACAAACTAGCGTTAAAAAGTAGTGAAAAAAGCTAGATTTTGCATGTAAATCGCTATGTAATTAAAAGTTGTGTAAAACATAAAAACTTAAATAAAACTTTGTCAAAACTTCTGAAACTAGTTAAAATCAATAAGTTTTTATTGATTTCATATCGATTTTCAATAATTTCATTGTTTTTCTTATGTTTTCAAAGAGTTATTGATATTTACAAACTAGTGTTAAAAAGTAGTGAAAAAAGCTAGATTTTGTATGTAAATCGCTATGTAATTAAAAGTTGTGTAAAACATAAAATCTTAAATAAAACTTTGTCAAAACTTCTGAAACTAGTTAAAATCAATAAGTTTTGATTGATTTCATATCGATTTTCAATAATTTCATTGTTTTTCTTATGTTTTCAAACAGTTATTGATATTTACAAACTAGCGTTAAAAAGTAGTGAAAAAAGCTAGATTTTGCATGTAAATCGCTATATAATTAAAAGTTGTGTAAAACATAAAAACTTAAATAAAACTTTGTCAAAACTTCTGAAACTAGTTAAAATCAATAAGTTTTGATTGATTTCATATCGATTTTCAATAATTTCATTGTTTTTCTAAAGTTTTCAAACAGTTATTGATATTTACAAACTAGCGTTAAAAAGTAATCAAAACAGCTAGATTTTGCATGTAAATCGCTATATAATTAAAAGTTGTGTAAAACATAAAAACTTAAATAAAACTTTGTCAAAACTTCTGAAACTAGTTAAAATCAATAAGTTTTGATTGATTTCATATCGATTTTCAATAATTTCATTGTTTTTCTAAAGTTTTCAAACAGTTATTGATATTTACAAACTAGCGTTAAAAAGTAATCAAAACAGCTAGATTTTTGCATGTAAATCGCTATGTAATTAAAAGTTGTGTAAATCATAAAATCTTAAATAAAACTTTGTCAAACTTCATAAACTAGTTAAAATCAATAAGTTTTTATTGATTTCATATCGATTTTCAATAATTTCATTGTTTTTCTTATGTTTTCAAACAGTTATTGATATTTACAAACTAGCGTTAAAAAGTAGTGAAAAAAGCTAGATTTTGCATGTAAATCGCTATGTAATTAAAAGTTGTGTAAAACATAAAAACTTAAATAAAACTTTGTCAAAACTTCTGAAACTAGTTAAAATCAATAAGTTTTGATTGATTTCATATCGATTTTCAATAATTTCATTGTTTTTCTAATGTTTTCAAAGAGTTATTGATATTTACAAACTAAAGTTAAAAAGTAGTGAAAAAAGCTAGATTTTGCATGTAAATCGCTATGTAATTAAAAGTTGTGTAAAACATAAAATCTTAAATAAAACTTTGGCAAAACTTCTGAAACTAGTTAAAATCAATAAGTTTTGATTGATTTCATATCGATTTTCAATAATTTCATTGTTTTTCTAAAGTTTTCAAACAGTTATTTATATTTACAAACTAGCGTTAAAAAGTAATCAAAACAGCTAGATTTTTGCATGTAAATCGCTATGTAATTAAAAGTTGTGTAAATCATAAAATCTTAAATAAAACTTTGTCAAACTTCATAAACTAGTTAAAATCAATAAGTTTTTATTGATTTCATATCGATTTTCAATAATTTCATTGTTTGTCTTATGTTTTCAAACAGTTATTGATATTTACAAACTAGCGTTTAAAAGTAGTGAAAAAAGCTAGATTTTGCATGTAAATCGCTATGTAATTAAAAGTTGTGTAAAACATAAAAACTTAAATAAAACTTTGTCAAAACTTCTGAAACTAGTTAAAATCAATAAGTTTTTATTGATTTCATATCGATTTTCAATAATTTCATTGTTTTTCTTATGTTTTCAAAGAGTTATTGATATTTACAAACTAGTGTTAAAAAGTAGTGAAAAAAGCTAGATTTTGTATGTAAATCGCTATGTATTTAAAAGTTGTGTAAAACATAAAAACTTAAATAAAACTTTGTCAAAACTTCTGAAACTAGTTAAAATCGATAAGTTTTGATTGATTTCATATCGATTTTCAATAATTTCATTGTTTTTCTAATGTTTTCAAAGAGTTATTTATATTTACAAACTATGTTAAAAAGTAGTGAAAAAAGCTAGATTTTGCATGTAAATCGCTATGTAATTAAAAGTTGTGTAAATCATAAAATCTTAAATAAAACTTTGTCAAACTTCATAAACTACTTAAAATCAATAAGTTTTTATTGATTTCATATCGATTTTCAATAATTTCATTGTTTTTCTTATGTTTTCAAACAGTTATTGATATTTACAAACTAGCGTTAAAAAGTAGTGAAAAAAGCTAGATTTTGCATGTAAATCGCTATGTAATTAAAAGTTGTGTAAAACATAAAAACTTAAATAAAACTTTGTCAAAACTTCTGAAACTAGTTAAAATCAATAAGTTTTTATTGATTTCATATCGATTTTCAATAATTTCATTGTTTTTCTTATGTTTTCAAAGAGTTATTTATATTTACAAACTAGTGTTAAAAAGTAGTGAAAAAAGCTAGATTTTGTATGTAAATCGCTATGTAATTAAAAGTTGTGTAAAACATAAAATCTTAAATAAAACTTTGTCAAAACTTCTGAAACTAGTTAAAATCAATAAGTTTTGATTGATTTCATATCGATTTTCAATAATTTCATTGTTTTTCTTATGTTTTCAAACAGTTATTGATATTTACAAACTAGCGTTAAAAAGTAGTGAAAAAAGCTAGATTTTGCATGTAAATCGCTATATAATTAAAAGTTGTGTAAAACATAAAAACTTAAATAAAACTTTGTCAAAACTTCTGAAACTAGTTAAAATCAATAAGTTTTGATTGATTTCATATCGATTTTCAATAATTTCATTGTTTTTCTAAAGTTTTCAAACAGTTATTGATATTTACAAACTAGCGTTAAAAAGTAATCAAAACAGCTAGATTTTTGCATGTAAATCGCTATGTAATTAAAAGTTGTGTAAATCATAAAATCTTAAATAAAACTTTGTCAAACTTCATAAACTAGTTAAAATCAATAAGTTTTTATTGATTTCATATCGATTTTCAATAATTTCATTGTTTTTCTTATGTTTTCAAACAGTTATTGATATTTACAAACTAGCGTTAAAAAGTAGTGAAAAAAGCTAGATTTTGCATGTAAATCGCTATGTAATTAAAAGTTGTGTAAAACATAAAAACTTAAATAAAACTTTGTCAAAACTTCTGAAACTAGTTAAAATCAATAAGTTTTGATTGATTTCATATCGATTTTCAATAATTTCATTGTTTTTCTAATGTTTTCAAAGAGTTATTGATATTTACAAACTAACGTTAAAAAGTAGTGAAAAAAGCTAGATTTTGCATGTAAATCGCTTTGTAATTAAAAGTTGTGTAAAACATAAAATCTTAAATAAAACTTTGTCAAAACTTCTGAAACTAGTTAAAATCAATAAGTTTTGATTGATTTCATATCGATTTTCAATAATTTCATTGTTTTTCTTATGTTTTCAAACAGTTATTGATATTTACAAACTAGCGTTAAAAAGTAGTCAAAACAGCTAGATTTTTGCATGTAAATCGCTATGTAATTAAAAGTTGTGTAAAACATAAAATCTTAAATAAAACTTTGTCAAAACTTCTGAAACTAGTTAAAATCAATAAGTTTTGATTGATTTCATATCGATTTTCAATAATTTCATTGTTTTTCTAAAGTTTTCAAACAGTTATTGATATTTACAAACTTGCATTAAAAAGTAGTCAAAACAGCTAGATTTTGCATGTAAATCGCTATGTATTTAAAAGTTGTGTAAAACATAAAATCTTAAATAAAACTTTGTCAAAACTTCTGAAACTAGTTAAAATCAATAAGTTTTGATTGATTTCATATCGATTTTCAATAATTTCATTGTTTTTCTTATGTTTTCAAACAGTTATTGATATTTACAAACTAGTGTTAAAAAGTAGTGAAAAAAGCTAGATTTTGCATGTAAATCGCTATGTATTTAAAAGTTGTGTAAAACATAAAAACTTAAATAAAACTTTGTCAAAACTTCTGAAACTAGTTAAAATCAATAAGTTTTGATTGATTTCATATCGATTTTCAATAATTTCATTGTTTTTCTAATGTTTTCAAAGAGTTATTGATATTTACAAACTAGTGTTAAAAAGTAGTCAAAACAGCTAGATTTTGCATGTAAATCGCTATGTAATTAAAAGTTGTGTAAATCATAAAATCTTAAATAAAACTTTGTCAAACTTCATAAACTAGTTAAAATCAATAAGTTTTGATTGATTTCATATCGATTTTCAATAATTTCATTGTTTTTCTAATGTTTTCAAAGAGTTATTGATATTTACAAACTAGCGTTAAAAAGTAGTGAAAAAAGCTAGATTTTGCATGTAAATCGCTATATAATTAAAAGTTGTGTAAAACATAATATCTTAAATATAACTTTGTCAAAACTTCTGAAACTAGTTAAAATCAATAAGTTTTGATTGATTTCATATCGATTTTCAATAATTTCATTGTTTTTCTTATGTTTTCAAACAGTTATTGATATTTACAAACTAGTGTTAAAAAGTAGTGAAAAAAGCTAGATTTTGCATGTAAATCGCTATGTATTTAAAAGTTGTGTAAAACATAAAAACTTAAATAAAACTTTGTCAAAACTTCTGAAACTAGTTAAAATCAATAAGTTTTGATTGATTTCATATCGATTTTCAATAATTTCATTGTTTTTCTAATGTTTTGAAAGAGTTATTGATATTTACAAACTATGTTAAAAAGTAGTGAAAAAAGCTAGATTTTGCATGTAAATCGCTATGTAATTAAAAGTTGTGTAAATCATAAAATCTTAAATAAAACTTTGTCAAACTTCATAAACTAGTTAAAATCAATAAGTTTTTATTGATTTCATATCGATTTTCAATAATTTCATTGTTTTTCTTATGTTTTCAAACAGTTATTGATATTTACAAACTAGTGTTAAAAAGTAGTGAAAAAAGCTAGATTTTGTATGTAAATCGCTATGTAATTAAAAGTTGTGTAAAACATAAAATCTTAAATAAAACTTTGTCAAAACTTCTGAAACTAGTTAAAATCAATAAGTTTTGATTGATTTCATATCGATTTTCAATAATTTCATTGTTTTTCTTATGTTTTCAAACAGTTATTGATATTTACAAACTAGCGTTAAAAAGTAGTGAAAAAAGCTAGATTTTGCATGTAAATCGCTATATAATTAAAAGTTGTGTAAAACATAAAAACTTAAATAAAACTTTGTCAAAACTTCTGAAACTAGTTAAAATCAATAAGTTTTGATTGATTTCATATCGATTTTCAATAATTTCATTGTTTTTCTAATGTTTTCAAAGAGTTATTGATATTTACAAACTAACGTTAAAAAGTAGTGAAAAAAGCTAGATTTTGCATGTAAATCGCTTTGTAATTAAAAGTTGTGTAAAACATAAAATCTTAAATAAAACTTTGTCAAAACTTCTGAAACTAGTTAAAATCAATAAGTTTTGATTGATTTCATATCGATTTTCAATAATTTCATTGTTTTTCTTATGTTTTCAAACAGTTATTGATATTTACAAACTAGCGTTAAAAAGTAGTCAAAACAGCTAGATTTTTGCATGTAAATCGCTATGTAATTAAAAGTTGTGTAAAACATAAAATCTTAAATAAAACTTTGTCAAAACTTCTGAAACTAGTTAAAATCAATAAGTTTTGATTGATTTCATATCGATTTTCAATAATTTCATTGTTTTTCTAAAGTTTTCAAACAGTTATTGATATTTACAAACTTGCATTAAAAAGTAGTCAAAACAGCTAGATTTTGCATGTAAATCGCTATGTATTTAAAAGTTGTGTAAAACATAAAATCTTAAATAAAACTTTGTCAAAACTTCTGAAACTAGTTAAAATCAATAAGTTTTGATTGATTTCATATCGATTTTCAATAATTTCATTGTTTTTCTTATGTTTTCAAACAGTTATTGATATTTACAAACTAGTGTTAAAAAGTAGTGAAAAAAGCTAGATTTTGCATGTAAATCGCTATGTATTTAAAAGTTGTGTAAAACATAAAAACTTAAATAAAACTTTGTCAAAACTTCTGAAACTAGTTAAAATCAATAAGTTTTGATTGATTTCATATCGATTTTCAATAATTTCATTGTTTTTCTAATGTTTTCAAAGAGTTATTGATATTTACAAACTAGTGTTAAAAAGTAGTCAAAACAGCTAGATTTTGCATGTAAATCGCTATGTAATTAAAAGTTGTGTAAATCATAAAATCTTAAATAAAACTTTGTCAAACTTCATAAACTAGTTAAAATCAATAAGTTTTGATTGATTTCATATCGATTTTCAATAATTTCATTGTTTTTCTAATGTTTTCAAAGAGTTATTGATATTTACAAACTAGCGTTAAAAAGTAGTGAAAAAAGCTAGATTTTGCATGTAAATCGCTATATAATTAAAAGTTGTGTAAAACATAATATCTTAAATATAACTTTGTCAAAACTTCTGAAACTAGTTAAAATCAATAAGTTTTGATTGATTTCATATCGATTTTCAATAATTTCATTGTTTTTCTTATGTTTTCAAACAGTTATTGATATTTACAAACTAGTGTTAAAAAGTAGTGAAAAAAGCTAGATTTTGCATGTAAATCGCTATGTATTTAAAAGTTGTGTAAAACATAAAAACTTAAATAAAACTTTGTCAAAACTTCTGAAACTAGTTAAAATCAATAAGTTTTGATTGATTTCATATCGATTTTCAATAATTTCATTGTTTTTCTAATGTTTTGAAAGAGTTATTGATATTTACAAACTATGTTAAAAAGTAGTGAAAAAAGCTAGATTTTGCATGTAAATCGCTATGTAATTAAAAGTTGTGTAAATCATAAAATCTTAAATAAAACTTTGTCAAACTTCATAAACTAGTTAAAATCAATAAGTTTTTATTGATTTCATATCGATTTTCAATAATTTCATTGTTTTTCTTATGTTTTCAAACAGTTATTGATATTTACAAACTAGTGTTAAAAAGTAGTGAAAAAAGCTAGATTTTGTATGTAAATCGCTATGTAATTAAAAGTTGTGTAAAACATAAAATCTTAAATAAAACTTTGTCAAAACTTCTGAAACTAGTTAAAATCAATAAGTTTTGATTGATTTCATATCGATTTTCAATAATTTCATTGTTTTTCTTATGTTTTCAAACAGTTATTGATATTTACAAACTAGCGTTAAAAAGTAGTGAAAAAAGCTAGATTTTGCATGTAAATCGCTATATAATTAAAAGTTGTGTAAAACATAAAAACTTAAATAAAACTTTGTCAAAACTTCTGAAACTAGTTAAAATCAATAAGTTTTGATTGATTTCATATCGATTTTCAATAATTTCATTGTTTTTCTAAAGTTTTCAAACAGTTATTGATATTTACAAACTAGCGTTAAAAAGTAATCAAAACAGCTAGATTTTTGCATGTAAATCGCAATGTAATTAAAAGTTGTGTAAATCATAAAATCTTAAATAAAACTTTGTCAAACTTCATAAACTAGTTAAAATCAATAAGTTTTTATTGATTTCATATCGATTTTCAATAATTTCATTGTTTTTCTTATGTTTTCAAACAGTTATTGATATTTACAAACTAGCGTTAAAAAGTAGTGAAAAAAGCTAGATTTTGCATGTAAATCGCTATGTAATTAAAAGTTGTGTAAAACATAAAAACTTAAATAAAACTTTGTCAAAACTTCTGAAACTAGTTAAAATCAATAAGTTTTTATTGATTTCATATCGATTTTCAATAATTTCATTGTTTTTCTTATGTTTTCAAAGAGTTATTGATATTTACAAACTAGTGTTAAAAAGTAGTGAAAAAAGCTAGATTTTGTATGTAAATCGCTATGTAATTAAAAGTTGTGTAAAACATAAAATCTTAAATAAAACTTTGTCAAAACTTCTGAAACTAGTTAAAATCAATAAGTTTTGATTGATTTCATATCGATTTTCAATAATTTCATTGTTTTTCTTATGTTTTCAAACAGTTATTGATATTTACAAACTAGCGTTAAAAAGTAGTGAAAAAAGCTAGATTTTGCATGTAAATCGCTATATAATTAAAAGTTGTGTAAAACATAAAAACTTAAATAAAACTTTGTCAAAACTTCTGAAACTAGTTAAAATCAATAAGTTTTGATTGATTTCATATCGATTTTCAATAATTTCATTGTTTTTCTAAAGTTTTCAAACAGTTATTGATATTTACAAACTAGCGTTAAAAAGTAATCAAAACAGCTAGATTTTGCATGTAAATCGCTATATAATTAAAAGTTGTGTAAAACATAAAAACTTAAATAAAACTTTGTCAAAACTTCTGAAACTAGTTAAAATCAATAAGTTTTGATTGATTTCATATCGATTTTCAATAATTTCATTGTTTTTCTAAAGTTTTCAAACAGTTATTGATATTTACAAACTAGCGTTAAAAAGTAATCAAAACAGCTAGATTTTTGCATGTAAATCGCTATGTAATTAAAAGTTGTGTAAATCATAAAATCTTAAATAAAACTTTGTCAAACTTCATAAACTAGTTAAAATCAATAAGTTTTTATTGATTTCATATCGATTTTCAATAATTTCATTGTTTTTCTTATGTTTTCAAACAGTTATTGATATTTACAAACTAGCGTTAAAAAGTAGTGAAAAAAGCTAGATTTTGCATGTAAATCGCTATGTAATTAAAAGTTGTGTAAAACATAAAAACTTAAATAAAACTTTGTCAAAACTTCTGAAACTAGTTAAAATCAATAAGTTTTGATTGATTTCATATCGATTTTCAATAATTTCATTGTTTTTCTAATGTTTTCAAAGAGTTATTGATATTTACAAACTAACGTTAAAAAGTAGTGAAAAAAGCTAGATTTTGCATGTAAATCGCTATGTAATTAAAAGTTGTGTAAAACATAAAATCTTAAATAAAACTTTGGCAAAACTTCTGAAACTAGTTAAAATCAATAAGTTTTGATTGATTTCATATCGATTTTCAATAATTTCATTGTTTTTCTAAAGTTTTCAAACAGTTATTTATATTTACAAACTAGCGTTAAAAAGTAATCAAAACAGCTAGATTTTTGCATGTAAATCGCTATGTAATTAAAAGTTGTGTAAATCATAAAATCTTAAATAAAACTTTGTCAAACTTCATAAACTAGTTAAAATCAATAAGTTTTTATTGATTTCATATCGATTTTCAATAATTTCATTGTTTGTCTTATGTTTTCAAACAGTTATTGATATTTACAAACTAGCGTTTAAAAGTAGTGAAAAAAGCTAGATTTTGCATGTAAATCGCTATGTAATTAAAAGTTGTGTAAAACATAAAAACTTAAATAAAACTTTGTCAAAACTTCTGAAACTAGTTAAAATCAATAAGTTTTTATTGATTTCATATCGATTTTCAATAATTTCATTGTTTTTCTTATGTTTTCAAAGAGTTATTGATATTTACAAACTAGTGTTAAAAAGTAGTGAAAAAAGCTAGATTTTGTATGTAAATCGCTATGTAATTAAAAGTTGTGTAAAACATAAAAACTTAAATAAAACTTTGTCAAAACTTCTGAAACTAGTTAAAATCGATAAGTTTTGATTGATTTCATATCGATTTTCAATAATTTCATTGTTTTTCTAATGTTTTCAAAGAGTTATTTATATTTACAAACTATGTTAAAAAGTAGTGAAAAAAGCTAGATTTTGCATGTAAATCGCTATGTAATTAAAAGTTGTGTAAATCATAAAATCTTAAATAAAACTTTGTCAAACTTCATAAACTACTTAAAATCAATAAGTTTTTATTGATTTCATATCGATTTTCAATAATTTCATTGTTTTTCTTATGTTTTCAAACAGTTATTGATATTTACAAACTAGCGTTAAAAAGTAGTGAAAAAAGCTAGATTTTGCATGTAAATCGCTATGTAATTAAAAGTTGTGTAAAACATAAAAACTTAAATAAAACTTTGTCAAAACTTCTGAAACTAGTTAAAATCAATAAGTTTTTATTGATTTCATATCGATTTTCAATAATTTCATTGTTTTTCTTATGTTTTCAAAGAGTTATTTATATTTACAAACTAGTGTTAAAAAGTAGTGAAAAAAGCTAGATTTTGTATGTAAATCGCTATGTAATTAAAAGTTGTGTAAAACATAAAATCTTAAATAAAACTTTGTCAAAACTTCTGAAACTAGTTAAAATCAATAAGTTTTGATTGATTTCATATCGATTTTCAATAATTTCATTGTTTTTCTTATGTTTTCAAACAGTTATTGATATTTACAAACTAGCGTTAAAAAGTAGTGAAAAAAGCTAGATTTTGCATGTAAATCGCTATATAATTAAAAGTTGTGTAAAACATAAAAACTTAAATAAAACTTTGTCAAAACTTCTGAAACTAGTTAAAATCAATAAGTTTTGATTGATTTCATATCGATTTTCAATAATTTCATTGTTTTTCTAAAGTTTTCAAACAGTTATTGATATTTACAAACTAGCGTTAAAAAGTAATCAAAACAGCTAGATTTTTGCATGTAAATCGCTATGTAATTAAAAGTTGTGTAAATCATAAAATCTTAAATAAAACTTTGTCAAACTTCATAAACTAGTTAAAATCAATAAGTTTTTATTGATTTCATATCGATTTTCAATAATTTCATTGTTTTTCTTATGTTTTCAAACAGTTATTGATATTTACAAACTAGCGTTAAAAAGTAGTGAAAAAAGCTAGATTTTGCATGTAAATCGCTATGTAATTAAAAGTTGTGTAAAACATAAAAACTTAAATAAAACTTTGTCAAAACTTCTGAAACTAGTTAAAATCAATAAGTTTTGATTGATTTCATATCGATTTTCAATAATTTCATTGTTTTTCTAATGTTTTCAAAGAGTTATTGATATTTACAAACTAACGTTAAAAAGTAGTGAAAAAAGCTAGATTTTGCATGTAAATCGCTATGTAATTAAAAGTTGTGTAAAACATAAAATCTTAAATAAAACTTTGTCAAAACTTCTGAAACTAGTTAAAATCAATAAGTTTTGATTGATTTCATATCGATTTTCAATAATTTCATTGTTTTTCTTATGTTTTCAAACAGTTATTGATATTTACAAACTAGCGTTAAAAAGTAGTGAAAAAAGCTAGATTTTGCATGTAAATCGCTATATAATTAAAAGTTGTGTAAAACATAAAAACTTAAATAAAACTTTGTCAAAACTTCTGAAACTAGTTAAAATCAATAAGTTTTGATTGATTTCATATCGATTTTCAATAATTTCATTGTTTTTCTAAAGTTTTCAAACAGTTATTGATATTTACAAACTAGCGTTAAAAAGTAATCAAAACAGCTAGATTTTTGCATGTAAATCGCTATGTAATTAAAAGTGTAAATCATAAAATCTTAAATAAAACTTTGTCAAACTTCATAAACTAGTTAAAATCAATAAGTTTTTATTGATTTCATATCGATTTTCAATAATTTCATTGTTTTTCTTATGTTTTCAAACAGTTATTGATATTTACAAACTAGCGTTAAAAAGTAGTGAAAAAAGCTAGATTTTGCATGTAAATCGCTATGTAATTAAAAGTTGTGTAAAACATAAAAACTTAAATAAAACTTTGTCAAAACTTCTGAAACTAGTTAAAATCAATAAGTTTTGATTGATTTCATATCGATTTTCAATAATTTCATTGTTTTTCTAATGTTTTCAAAGAGTTATTGATATTTACAAACTAACGTTAAAAAGTAGTGAAAAAAGCTAGATTTTGCATGTAAATCGCTTTGTAATTAAAAGTTGTGTAAAACATAAAATCTTAAATAAAACTTTGTCAAAACTTCTGAAACTAGTTAAAATCAATAAGTTTTGATTGATTTCATATCGATTTTCAATAATTTCATTGTTTTTCTTATGTTTTCAAACAGTTATTGATATTTACAAACTAGCGTTAAAAAGTAGTCAAAACAGCTAGATTTTTGCATGTAAATCGCTATGTAATTAAAAGTTGTGTAAAACATAAAATCTTAAATAAAACTTTGTCAAAACTTCTGAAACTAGTTAAAATCAATAAGTTTTTATTGATTTCATATCGATTTTCAATAATTTCATTGTTTTTCTTATGTTTTCAAAGAGTTATTGATATTTACAAACTAGTGTTAAAAAGTAGTGAAAAAAGCTAGATTTTGTATGTAAATCGCTATGTATTTAAAAGTTGTGTAAAACATAAAAACTTAAATAAAACTTTGTCAAAACTTCTGAAACTAGTTAAAATCAATAAGTTTTGATTGATTTCATATCGATTTTCAATAATTTCATTGTTTTTCTAATGTTTTCAAAGAGTTATTTATATTTACAAACTATGTTAAAAAGTAGTGAAAAAAGCTAGATTTTGCATGTAAATCGCTATGTAATTAAAAGTTGTGTAAATCATAAAATCTTAAATAAAACTTTGTCAAACTTCATAAACTAGTTAAAATCAATAAGTTTTTATTGATTTCATATCGATTTTCAATAATTTCATTGTTTTTCTTATGTTTTCAAACAGTTATTGATATTTACAAACTAGCGTTAAAAAGTAGTGAAAAAAGCTAGATTTTGCATGTAAATCGCTATGTAATTAAAAGTTGTGTAAAACATAAAAACTTAAATAAAACTTTGTCAAAACTTCTGAAACTAGTTAAAATCAATAAGTTTTTATTGATTTCATATCGATTTTCAATAATTTCATTGTTTTTCTTATGTTTTCAAAGAGTTATTTATATTTACAAACTAGTGTTAAAAAGTAGTGAAAAAAGCTAGATTTTGTATGTAAATCGCTATGTAATTAAAAGTTGTGTAAAACATAAAATCTTAAATAAAACTTTGTCAAAACTTCTGAAACTAGTTAAAATCAATAAGTTTTGATTGATTTCATATCGATTTTCAATAATTTCATTGTTTTTCTTATGTTTTCAAACAGTTATTGATATTTACAAACTAGCGTTAAAAAGTAGTGAAAAAAGCTAGATTTTGCATGTAAATCGCTATATAATTAAAAGTTGTGTAAAACATAAAAACTTAAATAAAACTTTGTCAAAACTTCTGAAACTAGTTAAAATCAATAAGTTTTGATTGATTTCATATCGATTTTCAATAATTTCATTGTTTTTCTAAAGTTTTCAAACAGTTATTGATATTTACAAACTAGCGTTAAAAAGTAATCAAAACAGCTAGATTTTTGCATGTAAATCGCTATGTAATTAAAAGTTGTGTAAATCATAAAATCTTAAATAAAACTTTGTCAAACTTCATAAACTAGTTAAAATCAATAAGTTTTTATTGATTTCATATCGATTTTCAATAATTTCATTGTTTTTCTTATGTTTTCAAACAGTTATTGATATTTACAAACTAGCGTTAAAAAGTAGTGAAAAAAGCTAGATTTGGCATGTAAATCGCTATGTAATTAAAAGTTGTGTAAAACATAAAAACTTAAATAAAACTTTGTCAAAACTTCTGAAACTAGTTAAAATCAATAAGTTTTGATTGATTTCATATCGATTTTCAATAATTTCATTGTTTTTCTAATGTTTTCAAAGAGTTATTGATATTTACAAACTAACGTTAAAAAGTAGTGAAAAAAGCTAGATTTTGCATGTAAATCGCTATGTAATTAAAAGTTGTGTAAAACATAAAATCTTAAATAAAACTTTGTCAAAACTTCTGAAACTAGTTAAAATCAATAAGTTTTTATTGATTTCATATCGATTTTCAATAATTTCATTGTTTTTCTTATGTTTTCAAACAGTTATTGATATTTACAAACTAGCGTTAAAAAGTAGTCAAAACAGCTAGATTTTTGCATGTAAATCGCTATGTAATTAAAAGTTGTGTAAAACATAAAATCTTAAATAAAACTTTGTCAAAACTTCTGAAACTAGTTAAAATCAATAAGTTTTGATTGATTTCATATCGATTTTCAATAATTTCATTGTTTTTCTAAAGTTTTCAAACAGTTATTGATATTTACAAACTAGCGTTAAAAAGTAATCAAAACAGCTAGATTTTTGCATGTAAATCGCTATGTAATTAAAAGTTGTGTAAATCATAAAATCTTAAATAAAACTTTGTCAAACTTCATAAACTAGTTAAAATCAATAAGTTTTTATTGATTTCATACCGATTTTCAATAATTTCATTGTTTGTCTTATGTTTTCAAACAGTTATTGATATTTACAAACTATGTTAAACAGTAGTGAAGAAAGCTAGATTTTGCATGTAAATCGCTATGTAATTAAAAGTTGTGTAAATCATAAAATCTTAAATAAAACTTTGTCAAACTTCATAAACTAGTTAAAATAAATAAGTTTTTATTGATTTCATATCGATTTTCAATAATTTCATTGTTTTTCTTATGTTTTCAAACAGTTATTGATATTTACAAACTAGCGTTAAAAAGTAGTGAAAAAAGCTAGATTTTGCATGTAAATCGCTATGTAATTAAAAGTTGTGTAAAACATAAAAACTTAAATAAAACTTTGTCAAAACTTCTGAAACTAGTTAAAATCAATAAGTTTTTATTGATTTCATATCGATTTTCAATAATTTCATTGTTTTTCTTATGTTTTCAAAGAGTTATTGATATTTACAAACTAGTGTTAAAAAGTAGTGAAAAAAGCTAGATTTTGTATGTAAATCGCTATGTAATTAAAAGTTGTGTAAAACATAAAATCTTAAATAAAACTTTGTCAAAACTTCTGAAACTAGTTAAAATCAATAAGTTTTGATTGATTTCATATCGATTTTCAATAATTTCATTGTTTTTCTAAAGTTTTCAATCAGTTATTGATATTTACAAACTAGCGTTAAAAAGTAATCAAAACAGCTAGATTTTTGCATGTAAATCGCTATGTAATTAAAAGTTGTGTAAATCATAAAATCTTAAATAAAACTTTGTCAAACTTCATAAACTAGTTAAAATCAATAAGTTTTTATTGATTTCATATCGATTTTCAATAATTTCATTGTTTTTCTTATGTTTTCAAACAGTTATTGATATTTACAAACTAGCGTTAAAAAGTAGTGAAAAAAGCTAGATTTGGCATGTAAATCGCTATGTAATTAAAAGTTGTGTAAAACATAAAAACTTAAATAAAACTTTGTCAAAACTTCTGAAACTAGTTAAAATCAATAAGTTTTGATTGATTTCATATCGATTTTCAATAATTTCATTGTTTTTCTAATGTTTTCAAAGAGTTATTGATATTTACAAACTAACGTTAAAAAGTAGTGAAAAAAGCTAGATTTTGCATGTAAATCGCTATGTAATTAAAAGTTGTGTAAAACATAAAATCTTAAATAAAACTTTGTCAAAACTTCTGAAACTAGTTAAAATCAATAAGTTTTTATTGATTTCATATCGATTTTCAATAATTTCATTGTTTTTCTTATGTTTTCAAACAGTTATTGATATTTACAAACTAGCGTTAAAAAGTAGTCAAAACAGCTAGATTTTTGCATGTAAATCGCTATGTAATTAAAAGTTGTGTAAAACATAAAATCTTAAATAAAACTTTGTCAAAACTTCTGAAACTAGTTAAAATCAATAAGTTTTGATTGATTTCATATCGATTTTCAATAATTTCATTGTTTTTCTAAAGTTTTCAAACAGTTATTGATATTTACAAACTAGCGTTAAAAAGTAATCAAAACAGCTAGATTTTTGCATGTAAATCGCTATGTAATTAAAAGTTGTGTAAATCATAAAATCTTAAATAAAACTTTGTCAAACTTCATAAACTAGTTAAAATCAATAAGTTTTTATTGATTTCATACCGATTTTCAATAATTTCATTGTTTGTCTTATGTTTTCAAACAGTTATTGATATTTACAAACTATGTTAAACAGTAGTGAAGAAAGCTAGATTTTGCATGTAAATCGCTATGTAATTAAAAGTTGTGTAAATCATAAAATCTTAAATAAAACTTTGTCAAACTTCATAAACTAGTTAAAATAAATAAGTTTTTATTGATTTCATATCGATTTTCAATAATTTCATTGTTTTTCTTATGTTTTCAAACAGTTATTGATATTTACAAACTAGCGTTAAAAAGTAGTGAAAAAAGCTAGATTTTGCATGTAAATCGCTATGTAATTAAAAGTTGTGTAAAACATAAAAACTTAAATAAAACTTTGTCAAAACTTCTGAAACTAGTTAAAATCAATAAGTTTTTATTGATTTCATATCGATTTTCAATAATTTCATTGTTTTTCTTATGTTTTCAAAGAGTTATTGATATTTACAAACTAGTGTTAAAAAGTAGTGAAAAAAGCTAGATTTTGTATGTAAATCGCTATGTAATTAAAAGTTGTGTAAAACATAAAATCTTAAATAAAACTTTGTCAAAACTTCTGAAACTAGTTAAAATCAATAAGTTTTGATTGATTTCATATCGATTTTCAATAATTTCATTGTTTTTCTAAAGTTTTCAAACAGTTATTGATATTTACAAACTAGCGTTAAAAAGTAATCAAAACAGCTAGATTTTTGCATGTAAATCGCTATGTAATTAAAAGTTGTGTAAATCATAAAATCTTAAATAAAACTTTGTCAAACTTCATAAACTAGTTAAAATCAATAAGTTTTTATTGATTTCATATCGATTTTCAATAATTTCATTGTTTTTCTTATGTTTTCAAACAGTTATTGATATTTACAAACTAGCGTTAAAAAGTAGTGAAAAAAGCTAGATTTTGCATGTAAATCGCTATGTAATTAAAAGTTGTGTAAAACATAAAAACTTAAATAAAACTTTGTCAAAACTTCTGAAACTAGTTAAAATCAATAAGTTTTGATTGATTTCATATCGATTTTCAATAATTTCATTGTTTTTCTAATGTTTTCAAAGAGTTATTGATATTTACAAACTAACGTTAAAAAGTAGTGAAAAAAGCTAGATTTTGCATGTAAATCGCTATGTAATTAAAAGTTGTGTAAAACATAAAATCTTAAATAAAACTTTGTCAAAACTTCTGAAACTAGTTAAAATCAATAAGTTTTGATTGATTTCATATCGATTTTCAATAATTTCATTGTTTTTCTTATGTTTTCAAACAGTTATTGATATTTACAAACTAGCGTTAAAAAGTAGTGAAAAAAGCTAGATTTTGCATGTAAATCGCTATATAATTAAAAGTTGTGTAAAACATAAAAACTTAAATAAAACTTTGTCAAAACTTCTGAAACTAGTTAAAATCAATAAGTTTTTATTGATTTCATATCGATTTTCAATAATTTCATTGTTTTTCTAAAGTTTTCAAACAGTTATTGATATTTACAAACTAGCGTTAAAAAGTAATCAAAACAGCTAGATTTTTGCATGTAAATCGCTATGTAATTAAAAGTTGTGTAAATCATAAAATCTTAAATAAAACTTTGTCAAACTTCATAAACTAGTTAAAATCAATAAGTTTTTATTGATTTCATATCGATTTTCAATAATTTCATTGTTTTTCTAATGTTTTCAAAGAGTTATTGATATTTACAAACTATGTTAAAAAGTAGTGAAAAAACCTAGATTTTGCATGTAAATCGCTATGTAATTAAAAGTTGTGTAAATCATAAAATCTTAAATAAAACTTTGTCAAACTTCATAAACTAGTTAAAATCAATAAGTTTTTATTGATTTCATATCGATTTTCAATAATTTCATTGTTTTTCTTATGTTTTCAAACAGTTATTGATATTTACAAACTAGCGTTAAAAAGTAGTGAAAAAAGCTAGATTTTGCATGTAAATCGCTATGTAATTAAAAGTTGTGTAAAACATAAAAACTTAAATAAAACTTTGTCAAAACTTCTGAAACTAGTTAAAATCAATAAGTTTTTATTGATTTCATATCGATTTTCAATAATTTCATTGTTTTTCTTATGTTTTCAAAGAGTTATTGATATTTACAAACTAGTGTTAAAAAGTAGTGAAAAAAGCTAGATTTTGTATGTAAATCGCTATGTAATTAAAAGTTGTGTAAAACATAAAAACTTAAATAAAACTTTGTAAAAACTTCTGAAACTAGTTAAAATCAATAAGTTTTGATTGATTTCATATCGATTTTAAATAATTTCATTGTTTTTCTAAAGTTTTCAAAGAGTTATTGATATTTACAAACTTGCATTAAAAAGTAGTCAAAACAGCTAGATTTTGCATGTAAATCGCTATGTAATTAAAAGTTGTGTAAAACATAAAATCTTAAATAAAACTTTGTCAAAACTTCTGAAACTAGTTAAAATCAATAAGTTTTGATTGATTTCATATCGATTTTCAATAATTTCATTGTTTTTCTTATGTTTTCAAACAGTTATTGATATTTACAAACTAGTGTTAAAAAGTAGTGAAAAAAGCTAGATTTTGTATGTAAATAGCTATGTAATTAAAAGTTGTGTAAAACATAAAATCTTAAATAAAGCTTTGTCAAACTTCTGAAACTAGTTAAAATCAATAAGTTTTGATTGATTTCATATCGATTTTCAATAATTTCATTGTTTTTCTTATGTTTTCAAACAGTTATTGATATTTACAAACTAGTGTTAAAAAGTAGTGAAAAAAGCTAGATTTTGCATGTAAATCGCTATGTATTTAAAAGTTGTGTAAAACATAAAAACTTAAATAAAACTTTGTCAAAACTTCTGAAACTAGTTAAAATCAATAAGTTTTGATTGATTTCATATCGATTTTCAATAATTTCATTGTTTTTCTAATGTTTTCAAAGAGTTATTGATATTTACAAACTAGTGTTAAAAAGTAGTCAAAACAGCTAGATTTTGCATGTAAATCGCTATGTAATTAAAAGTTGTGTAAATCATAAAATCTTAAATAAAACTTTGTCAAACTTCATAAACTAGTTAAAATCAATAAGTTTTTATTGATTTCATATCGATTTTCAATAATTTCTTTGTTTTTCTTATGTTTTCAAACAGTTATTGATATTTACAAACTAGCGTTAAAAAGTAGTGAAAAAAACTAGATTTTGCATGTAAATCGCTATGTAATTAAAAGTTGTGTAAATCATAAAATCTTAAATAAAACTTTGTCAAACTTCATAAACTAGTTAAAATCAATAAGTTTTTATTGATTTCATATCGATTTTCAATAATTTCATTGTTTTTCTAAAGTTTTCAAACAGTTATTGATATTTACAAACTTGCATTAAAAAGTAGTCAAAACAGCTAGATTTTGCATGTAAATCGCTATGTATTTAAAAGTTGTGTAAAACATAAAATCTTAAATAAAACTTTGTCAAAACTTCTGAAACTAGTTAAAATCAATAAGTTTTGATTGATTTCATATCGATTTTCAATAATTTCATTGTTTTTCTGATGTTTTCAAACAGTTATTGATATTTACAAACTAGTGTTAAAAAGTAATGAAAAAAGCTAGATTTTGCATGTAAATCGCTATGTAATTAAAAGTTGTGTAAAACATAAAAACTTAAATAAAACTTTGTCAAAACTTCTGAAACTAGTTAAAATCAATAAGTTTTGATTGATTTCATATCGATTTTCAATAATTTCATTGTTTTTCTTATGTTTTCAAACAGTTATTGATATTTACAAACTAGTGTTAAAAAGTAGTGAAAAAAGCTAGATTTTGTATGTAAATAGCTATGTAATTAAAAGTTGTGTAAAACATAAAATCTTAAATAAATCTTTGTCAAACTTCTGAAACTAGTTAAAATCAATAAGTTTTGATTGATTTCATATCGATTTTCAATAATTTCATTGTTTTTCTTATGTTTTCAAACAGTTATTGATATTTACAAACTAGTGTTAAAAAGTAGTGAAAAAAGCTAGATTTTGCATGTTAAATCGCTATGTAATTAAAAGTTGTGTAAAACATAAAAACTTAAATAAAACTTTGTCAAAACTTCTGAAACTAGTTAAAATCAATAAGTTTTGATTGATTTCATATCGATTTTCAATAATTTCATTGTTTTTCTAATGTTTTCAAAGAGTTATTGATATTTACAAACTAGCGTTAAAAAGTAGTGAAAAAAGCTAGATTTTGCATGTAAATCGCTATGTAATTAAAAGTTGTGTAAAACATAAAAACTTAAATAAAACTTTGTCAAAACTTCTGAAACTAATTAAAATCAATAAGTTTTGATTGATTTCATATCGATTTTCAATAATTTCATTGTTTTTCTTATGTTTTCAAACAGTTATTGATATTTACAAACTAGTGTTAAAAAGTAGTGAAAAAAGCTAGATTTTGCATGTAAATCGCTATGTAATTAAAAGTTGTGTAAAACATAAAATCTTAAATATAACTTTGTCAAAACTTCTGAAACTAGTTAAAATCAATAAGTTTTGATTGATTTCATATCGATTTTCAATAATTTCATTGTTTTTCTAAAGTTTTCAAACAGTTATTGATATTTACAAACTAGCGTTAAAAAGTAGTGAAAAAAGCTAGATTTTGTATGTAAATCGCTATGTAATTAAAAGTTGTGTAAAACATAAAATCTTAAATAAAGCTTTGTCAAACTTCTGAAACTAGTTAAAATCAATAAGTTTTGATTGATTTCATATCGATTTTCAATAATTTCATTGTTTTTCTTATGTTTTCAAACAGTTATTGATATTTACAAACTAGCGTTAAAAAGTAGTGAAAAAAGCTAGATTTTGCATGTAAATCGCTATGTAATTAAAAGTTGTGTAAATCATAAAATCTTAAATAAAACTTTGTCAAACTTCATGAACTAGTTAAAATCAATAAGTTTTTATTGATTTCATATCGATTTTCAATAATTTCATTGTTTTTCTTATGTTTTCAAACAGTTATTGATATTTACAAACTAGCGTTAAAAAGTAGTGAAAAAAGCTAGATTTTGCATGTAAATCGCTATGTAATTAAAAGTTGTGTAAAACATAAAAACTTAAATAAAACTTTGTAAAAACTTCTGAAACTAGTTAAAATCAATAAGTTTTGATTGATTTCATATCGATTTTAAATAATTTCATTGTTTTTCTAAAGTTTTCAAAGAGTTATTGATATTTACAAACTTGCATTAAAAAGTAGTCAAAACAGCTAGATTTTGCATGTAAATCGCTATGTAATTAAAAGTTGTGTAAAACATAAAATCTTAAATAAAACTTTGTCAAAACTTCTGAAACTAGTTAAAATCAATAAGTTTTGATTGATTTCATATCGATTTTCAATAATTTCATTGTTTTTCTTATGTTTTCAAACAGTTATTGATATTTACAAACTAGTGTTAAAAAGTAGTGAAAAAAGCTAGATTTTGTATGTAAATAGCTATGTAATTAAAAGTTGTGTAAAACATAAAATCTTAAATAAAGCTTTGTCAAACTTCTGAAACTAGTTAAAATCAATAAGTTTTGATTGATTTCATATCGATTTTCAATAATTTCATTGTTTTTCTTATGTTTTCAAACAGTTATTGATATTTACAAACTAGTGTTAAAAAGTAGTGAAAAAAGCTATATTTTGCATGTAAATCGCTATGTATTTAAAAGTTGTGTAAAACATAAAAACTTAAATAAAACTTTGTCAAAACTTCTGAAACTAGTTAAAATCAATAAGTTTTGATTGATTTCATATCGATTTTCAATAATTTCATTGTTTTTCTAATGTTTTCAAAGAGTTATTGATATTTACAAACTAGTGTTAAAAAGTAGTCAAAACAGCTAGATTTTGCATGTAAATCGCTATGTAATTAAAAGTTGTGTAAATCATAAAATCTTAAATAAAACTTTGTCAAACTTCATAAACTAGTTAAAATCAATAAGTTTTTATTGATTTCATATCGATTTTCAATAATTTCATTGTTTTTCTTATGTTTTCAAACAGTTATTGATATTTACAAACTAGCGTTAAAAAGTAGTGAAAAAAACTAGATTTTGCATGTAAATCGCTATGTAATTAAAAGTTGTGTAAATCATAAAATCTTAAATAAAACTTTGTCAAACTTCATAAACTAGTTAAAATCAATAAGTTTTTATTGATTTCATATCGATTTTCAATAATTTCATTGTTTTTCTAAAGTTTTCAAACAGTTATTGATATTTACAAACTTGCATTAAAAAGTAGTCAAAACAGCTAGATTTTGCATGTTAAATCGCTATGTAATTAAAAGTTGTGTAAAACATAAAAACTTAAATAAAACTTTGTCAAAACTTCTGAAACTAGTTAAAATCAATAAGTTTTGATTGATTTCATATCGATTTTCAATAATTTCATTGTTTTTCTAATGTTTTCAAAGAGTTATTGATATTTACAAACTAGCGTTAAAAAGTAGTGAAAAAAGCTAGATTTTGTATGTAAATCGCTATGTAATTAAAAGTTGTGTAAAACATAAAATCTTAAATAAAGCTTTGTCAAACTTCTGAAACTAGTTAAAATCAATAAGTTTTTATTGATTTCATATCGATTTTCAATAATTTCATTGTTTTTCTTATGTTTTCAAACAGTTATTGATATTTACAAACTAGCGTTAAAAAGTAGTGAAAAAAGCTAGATTTTGCATGTAAATCGCTATGTATTTAAAAGTTGTGTAAAACATAAAAACTTAAATAAAACTTTGTCAAAACTTCTGAAACTAGTTAAAATCAATAACTTTTGATTGATTTCATATCGATTTTCAATAATTTCATTGTTTTTCTAATGTTTTCAAAGAGTTATTGATATTTACAAACTATGTTAAAAAGTAGTGAAAAAAGCTAGATTTTGCATGTAAATCGCTATGTAATTAAAAGTTGTGTAAATCATAAAATCTTAAATAAAACTTTGTCAAACTTCATGAACTAGTTAAAATCAATAAGTTTTTATTGATTTCATATCGATTTTCAATAATTTCATTGCTTTTCTTATGTTTTCAAACAGTTATTGATATTTACAAACTAGCGTTAAAAAGTAGTGAAAAAAGCTAGATTTTGCATGTAAATCGCTATGTAATTAAAAGTTGTGTAAAACATAAAAACTTAAATAAAACTTTGTAAAAACTTCTGAAACTAGTTAAAATCAATAAGTTTTGATTGATTTCATATCGATTTTAAATAATTTCATTGTTTTTCTAAAGTTTTCAAAGAGTTATTGATATTTACAAACTTGCATTAAAAAGTAGTCAAAACAGCTAGATTTTGCATGTAAATCGCTATGTAATTAAAAGTTGTGTAAAACATAAAATCTTAAATAAAACTTTGTCAAAACTTCTGAAACTAGTTAAAATCAATAAGTTTTGATTGATTTCATATCGATTTTCAATAATTTCATTGTTTTTCTTATGTTTTCAAACAGTTATTGATATTTACAAACTAGTGTTAAAAAGTAGTGAAAAAAGCTAGATTTTGTATGTAAATAGCTATGTAATTAAAAGTTGTGTAAAACATAAAATCTTAAATAAAGCTTTGTCAAACTTCTGAAACTAGTTAAAATCAATAAGTTTTGATTGATTTCATATCGATTTTCAATAATTTCATTGTTTTTCTTATGTTTTCAAACAGTTATTGATATTTACAAACTAGTGTTAAAAAGTAGTGAAAAAAGCTAGATTTTGCATGTAAATCGCTATGTATTTAAAAGTTGTGTAAAACATAAAAACTTAAATAAAACTTTGTCAAAACTTCTGAAACTAGTTAAAATCAATAAGTTTTGATTGATTTCATATCGATTTTCAATAATTTCATTGTTTTTCTAATGTTTTCAAAGAGTTATTGATATTTACAAACTAGTGTTAAAAAGTAGTCAAAACAGCTAGATTTTGCATGTAAATCGCTATGTAATTAAAAGTTGTGTAAATCATAAAATCTTAAATAAAACTTTGTCAAACTTCATAAACTAGTTAAAATCAATAAGTTTTTATTGATTTCATATCGATTTTCAATAATTTCATTGTTTTTCTTATGTTTTCAAACAGTTATTGATATTTACAAACTAGCGTTAAAAAGTAGTGAAAAAAACTAGATTTTGCATGTAAATCGCTATGTAATTAAAAGTTGTGTAAATCATAAAATCTTAAATAAAACTTTGTCAAACTTCATAAACTAGTTAAAATCAATAAGTTTTTATTGATTTCATATCGATTTTCAATAATTTCATTGTTTTTCTAAAGTTTTCAAACAGTTATTGATATTTACAAACTTGCATTAAAAAGTAGTCAAAACAGCTAGATTTTGCATGTAAATCGCTATGTATTTAAAAGTTGTGTAAAACATAAAATCTTAAATAAAACTTTGTCAAAACTTCTGAAACTAGTTAAAATCAATAAGTTTTGATTGATTTCATATCGATTTTCATTAATTTCATTGTTTTTCTGATGTTTTCAAACAGTTATTGATATTTACAAACTAGTGTTAAAAAGTAATGAAAAAAGCTAGATTTTGCATGTAAATCGCTATGTAATTAAAAGTTGTGTAAAACATAAAAACTTAAATAAAACTTTGTCAAAACTTCTGAAACTAGTTAAAATCAATAAGTTTTGATTGATTTCATATCGATTTTCAATAATTTCATTGTTTTTCTTATGTTTTCAAAGAGTTATTGATATTTACAAACTAGTGTTAAAAAGTAGTGAAAAAAGCTAGATTTTGTATGTAAATAGCTATGTAATTAAAAGTTGTGTAAAACATAAAATCTTAAATAAATCTTTGTCAAACTTCTGAAACTAGTTAAAATCAATAAGTTTTGATTGATTTCATATCGATTTTCAATAATTTCATTGTTTTTCTTATGTTTTCAAACAGTTATTGATATTTACAAACTAGTGTTAAAAAGTAGTGAAAAAAGCTAGATTTTGCATGTTAAATCGCTATGTAATTAAAACTTGTGTAAAACATAAAAACTTAAATAAAACTTTGTCAAAACTTCTGAAACTAGTTAAAATCAATAAGTTTTGATTGATTTCATATCGATTTTCAATAATTTCATTGTTTTTCTAATGTTTTCAAAGAGTTATTGATATTTACAAACTAGCGTTAAAAAGTAGTGAAAAAAGCTAGATTTTGCATGTAAATCGCTATGTAATTAAAAGTTGTGTAAAACATAAAAACTTAAATAAAACTTTGTCAAAACTTCTGAAACTAATTAAAATCAATAAGTTTTGATTGATTTCATATCGATTTTCAATAATTTCATTGTTTTTCTTATGTTTTCAAACAGTTATTGATATTTACAAACTAGTGTTAAAAAGTAGTGAAAAAAGCTAGATTTTGCATGTAAATCGCTATGTAATTAAAAGTTGTGTAAAACATAAAATCTTAAATATAACTTTGTCAAAACTTCTGAAACTAGTTAAAATCAATAAGTTTTGATTGATTTCATATCGATTTTCAATAATTTCATTGTTTTTCTTATGTTTTCAAACAGTTATTGATATTTACAAACTAGTGTTAAAAAGTAGTGAAAAAAGCTAGATTTTGCATGTAAATCGCTATGTAATTAAAAGTTGTGTAAAACATAAAAACTTAAATAAAACTTTGTCAAAACTTCTGAAACTAGTTAAAATCAATAAGTTTTGATTGATTTCATATCGATTTTCAATAATTTCATTGTTTTTCTAATGTTTTCAAAGAGTTATTGATATTTACAAACTAACGTTAAAAAGTAGTGAAAAAAGCTAGATTTTGCATGTAAATCGCTATGTAATTAAAAGTTGTGTAAAACATAAAATCTTAAATAAAACTTTGTCAAAACTTCTGAAACTAGTTAAAATCAATAAGTTTTGATTGATTTCATATCGATTTTCAATAATTTCATTGTTTTTCTTATGTTTTCAAACAGTTATTGATATTTACAAACTAGCATTAAAAAGTAGTCAAAACAGCTTGATTTTTGCATGTAAATCGCTATGTAATTAAAAGTTGTGTAAAACATAAAATCTTAAATAAAACTTTGTCAAACTTCTGAAACTAGTTAAAATCAATAAGTTTTGATTGATTTCATATCGATTTTCAATAATTTCATTGTTTTTCTTATGTTTTCAAAGAGTTATTGATATTTACAAACTAGTGTTAAAAAGTAGTGAAAAAAGCTAGATTTTGTATGTAAATCGCTATGTGTATTTATTCTGTTTAAACAGAAATGTGGCACAAGGCCGAAAAAGGGGGGTGGGGAGAGGACGGTCTTCTTCTGTCTTAAATTAACTTAGCTAGTCGCAGACACTGACCCAATCGTACGTACAATTTTCCTTACACCAAAACAACTCTTTCATACGTACCTTCCAAACTACAAACACCATAATACCTCATCGTCTCTATGAAAGTACTAACTAATCCCCGTATATACATTTCAAAGTCTGTGGGGGGGGAATAACAATAATAAAATGAACCCCAATGTGTATTTACAATATGAATAATAATCTATTTACAATAAACTAAAGAAAATATTGTTAGTAATAAAACCCCCCACAATCAGCTAATATGGCAGAAATACCACTTCCCCGGACGAAATCAATGCGGGACTAAAATAGTAAGAAATAATCATTCATCCCCCACACAAACTAACACGCACACATTCAAACACAACAACAAATACGAAAACATTCACGCGAAACGAAAGGCGTCCCGCATCCACCGGAGAACTAGAATCACAGACCACCGAAAAAAGGGGGGGGATGGGTAAATTAACTTAAAGAAAATAAAGGGGGGACAGAAATAAAAGGGACCAATGAGCATACATACCCTAGCTAAGTTAACTAAAATAAAATAAAAGGAAAACTAAACATCAACAAATGAACCTAAACTAGCCTAATTTTGGATGGGTTGCACTAGTTCAACCCAGGAAAAGCAATATCCTAATGCCTAACCGGCATCAAAATGCCACTCAAAGTCAGCCCCTTTCACACGGCACATGCGCGCAAGATGCACCCATCTTTTGCTGAATTCTGATGAAGAGAGCTTCTGCCTTTCCGTCCTAATCTTGACTTTAAGCAGATGCTTAAAGTACAAGATCAGTTGGGAAGAGGTGAACTTCTCGCCTCCATAGAATCCCTTCTGTCGCGTCGTCCAAATCACGACTCTCATAACTCCTAGCAAGCAGTGGAACACATATTGTTCAGCCCTTGTCATCCGCGGTGCCACATTGCTACAAACGGAAACGGACTGAAGGACAAAGGACTTTCCAGGCAGCATGCGGACCATGAGGCCTTCAACAAACTTGCACAACGGCACTACCTGGCTGCAATGAAAGAAGGCGTGACCCAAGGTCTCGACCTCCCCACTACAACGTCGGCAGTTTGGAGAATTCTCCAAGCCAGCTGAGCAGAGTCTCTTGGCGACCCAGAGGGCCCCACGAATCACCAGCCAGGTGAGTGATGCCTCATCGTTATTGAGACATTTCAACCCGGGCGCCCAAGGCCATATTGAGCGAGCCTCCTGCCTCGTAAGACCGAGACTGTCAATCAGATTATCATGAACGGACCCCCTGACTAATACTTGATGTAATGCCCTAAGAGATAACGATTGGACGTTGGAGAGGCCATCCGACGCCCTTAAGAGTCGCTTCAGAGCAAGTCGACATTCGCGATAGAAGGAGCACTCGTCACGGGGTAAACGGCGGGCCTCTTCCTCGCACGAGTGCACACTTCTTAGGGATGGGAAGTTCTTACGGGCGTCTTCCTTCCAGAAGGCGCCGTCCTCATCCGAGTCACGACACATTCGGTCTAGAAATCTAATGCGAAGCATATGGAGACGAATCTCAATGCTTGGCATGCCTAGACCGCCTTCAGAAGGATGAAGGCAACAGATCCCCCGAGTGACTCTGGCGGCCTTGCCTCCCCACAAGAAGGAGAACAAGAGCCTCACTAACGCCAGCAAAGTGCCACACGGAAGTGGAAGCACCGAGAGTCGGTAAAGGAGAATTGGGTAGATGTGTGAAACACAAACTTCCGCCTTCCCCTTTAAGGAAAGATTCCTCCGAGACCACAAATTAATTGCGATCTCGGCCTTCCCTCGCACCTCCGACCAATTCATCTCCAACTGGAGATCAGGACCGAACCAGACGCCGAGAATCTTGATCGGCCCATCCGTCCAGTGGAAAGGTCCGGGAAGAGAAACTCCCTTCCACGCACCCAACCGCAAGCCAACAGACTTATCGCAGTTGATCTTGGCCCCTGTCACCATCTCATAACAACTGATTTCTTTGCTGACTTCGTCAATCTCGGCTCTGCTCGACACAAGAGCCGAAACGTCGTCAGCATAGGCAGAATACTTGGCCGATGTGCTACCACCGGGCAGGGCAATTCCGCGTAGGACCGGATTCGCCTTTAACTTGCGAAGGAAAGGCTCCAACGCAAGAACGTAAAGCAAAGGCGACAGCGGGCATCCTTGACGAATGGAGCGAGACAATACGAAAGGCTCCGATCGTACCCCATTCACTTCCACCAGCGCACCGGGAGTCGCATACAGAAGTCGGATCCAGGTGCGAAAGTACGGCCCGAAACCGGCCGCCGAAAGAACAGCCTCCAGAAAACGATGGTCAACCCTATCGAAGGCCTTGGACTGATCTAAATTGATCAGCGCGGCTTCACTGTCGACTTGCTCGATGATCAGGCGTACCATATGAAGATTATCCTGAATCGACCTACCCTTCACAGCACAAGTCTGTTCAGAGCCAATCAGACGAGATAGGACAACCTGCAAACGGTTAGCCAAGATCTTAGCCAAAATCTTTAACTCTGTGTTTAACATAGTTAAAGGGCGAAAGTTACCTAAACCATCCCCACCGTTTTTGTCCTTGCGTAACAACTTGATCACGCCCCTGGTGAAGCGTTGGGGTATAGACCCCTGCTTCATCCAGTTGCCGAAAATCAGTGCCAGCAGCGGAACAAAAACGGGCGACTGCCTCAAGTACACTTCGTACGGAAGACCATCTAATCCCGGAGACTTGTCCAGGCCAACCTGTTTCAACGCTTCCCAGATTTCCGACTCTGTAATGGGACCCTCACACCTAGCTGCTTCAGCTGCCTCGAGGCAGGGAAAGTCAGCTAAATAGGCGTCGAACTGAGCAGGGCTCAGACCGGGCTCCCTGGTAAAAAGCTCCTGAAAGTAGTCACGAAAAGCCTCGCATATGCCCTCGTTTGTAGTCACGGATCGCTTATCCGGCAATGTGACGCATGCGATATGTCGACATGATGCATTCCGAGCTTCCTCTGCGCGCAATTCAGCGGCCATATTCGTTGCCTCAGAGGACATTCTTTTTAACCTAGCCCTAACTACCAGAGCTTGATCCTTCTTGATAAGCAAGGAGGCCAACTCCGCCTTAGCTAAGGCTATGTCCCCACTAACACGGGATTTAACCGCCCGATCGACCTTCTCTTCTAAAGCCGTTTGCGCCGCTAATCTATCTAGATTGAGCCGACGACTATAATCAGCAGCAAACGTTCTAATTTTGCATTTTAAATTATCCCACCAGGCATTTCCTATAACCGCTCCCGTCAGTTCCCTCTGTATCATTAGTAGCAGCTGGTCCCGGAAATCTTGCTCACCAAATAATGATGAGTTTAATTTCCAGTAGCCAGCCATCCTAACCCTAGGTTTATCTAAGTTTACACGGACCCGGACAAGCCTATGATCCGAATAAACTATCTCATGGAAAATTGGACACCCTAAGAGCCCTACCTCGACTCTCTTAACTAAGACTCGGTCTAGATAACTAGCCAAGCCGCCACTATTTGTCCAAGTCCACACTAATTTCCGAGGGTGTTCGTTTCGGTACTTATCGACAAGATCAAACCCGTCGATAAAGTCCCGAAACTGTTTAACGCCTTGGTTGTTAGTACCCGAATTTGGCCCTATACGATCTATATCGGGATCAAGGACGGCATTCCAATCACCCACTAAAACTACCCGCCGTGATGTCGTCAAAAACGGCTCGATCTGCCGAAACAAAGCAGGCCGCTCAGAATGGACATTGGGCGCATAAACCCCAATGAGACGAAGAGCCTTATCCTTTATGGTAACATCCAACACGCAAAGCCTGCCCGCCGGATCCGCGAAGACAAGAACACACGCAGCCTTCAAAGACTTGCTTACCAGCCAAGAGACACCTCTCGAGCGGCCATCAAAACAAGCTTAAAAGAGAGAGAACCCCCTAGACAGTATGTTCTCATAGTCATGAGTAGAAAAACGGGTCTCTTGTATACAACAAATATTCACCCCAAGACGCTGAAGGTCACGAGAGAGCCTCGCCCTGCGAGACTCCGACCTCAGGCCTCGGGCATTCAGACTTGCTAACCAGAGAGACATGATGAAAACCGACTAGGGTTGCTCTCCTGCATTGAACATGGCCGGGGTGAGGACACCGACGGCCTCTCCCAATGAACCAGTACCCATCTCACTCTTGATGGAACCATCAGGAGACAGGCCGCCAATGTCCGAGGGGAAAGTTAACTTCAAGGCTCTATACAGGGAGGGGTGAACAAAAACTGGGAACCTCCCTGAACAAAATTGCTTCAATTCCTCCACGATGTCGTCCTCGAAGCAAGCCATCGGAGGGACACATCCGAAATTCTCGTTGCACTCTGCCATCAAAGAAGGTTCATATTTAACCATTTCCTCTCTCGGTTTTGCCGAATAGCTGACCGGAGAGACGCCCTTAGCACTGGTTGAGGGAGTGGGGCTGTCTGTGTCTTTTCCTGTTTTGGGTGCAGGACGAGGTTCCACTGCCTGGGTCTTCCCTTTCGCCTTACCTACGACCTGCCATTCCCCCTCTTTCTTCTCCCTAACCGCACTAGCGGCGGGCAAAGGCTTTTCGGGGAATGGGGGCTGAGATTTAGACCCGACCGGGGGATTTTCCACACCGGTCCTGGTCGCAGGTATGCCCACTACAGGCGAGACGGCTTTAATAGACTCGAACAAAGGGGGATTTGGTTGGGCGGGGGCCAGAACATCAGAGGCCTTCTTCTCTGTGCAGGAAGAGGAAAGGTGACCAATCTTTCCACACTTCCAGCATGCCGGTTTTAGACAGGATATGATAATTTTTTAATTATAGAATAGACGCGACACAAAGCCAGAAGTATGAGACACCCAGTGAGAATCGAACTCACTATTCACTCATAAGTGATCTAGCGAAACAAGCGTGCTGATCATTACACCACGTCACATAAATCACAATATATATATATTTGCCTACTAATTGCTTAAAAATGAAAATATCTAATTGGAATCATAAATTATAGTGCAAATTTTATGTTTTACAAAGGTTTGAAATATAGTGGGATTTACGTGCAACAGCAGGCTGTTTGGGCTAGATGTTGAACGTTAAGCACGCTTGCTTAAAATATAAATTGCTAATTGGAATCATTAGAAAGGCTTCAACAGTTTTCACAAAGTTATAGTACGAATTTTATGTTTTACAAAGGTTTGAAATATATTGGGATTTACGTGCAAAAGCAGAGTGTTTTGGCTACTTTTTGAACGTTCAACACGCTTGCTTTAAAATTTAAATAGCTAATTTGAATCATTAGAAACGCAAAAACCTTATTGAAAATCGATATGGTATCGATCAAAATATATTGATTTTGACATGTTTAAACAGTTTTCACAAAGTTATAGTACAAATTTTATGTTTTACCAAGGTTTGAAATATATTGAGATTTACGTGCAAAAGCAAGCTATATTGGTTACTTTTTGAACGTCAAACACGTTTGCATTAAAATTGAAATAGCTCATTGGAATCATTAGAGAGGCAATAAAATTATTGAAAATCGATAAGGTATCTATCGAAATATATTGAATTTGAGATGTTTCAACAGTTTTCACAAAGTTATAGTACAAATTGCATGTTTTACCAAGGTTTGAAATATATTGGGATTTAAGTGCAAAACCAAGCTGTTTTGGTATTTTTTGAACGTTAACCACACTTGCTTAAAAATTTAAATAGCCAATTGGAATCATTAGAAATGCAATAAAATATTTGAAAATCGGTATGGTATCTATTGCAATATATTGATTTTACCATGTTTCAACATTTGTCACAAAGTGATAGTACAAATTTTATGTTTAAAATAAGTTTGAAATATATTGTGATTTACGTGAAAAACCAGCCTGTTTTGGCTACTTTTTGAACGTTAAACACTCTGGCTTGAAAATTTAAATAGATAATTGGAATCATTAGAACTGCAATAAAATTATTGAAAATCGATATGGTATCGATCGAAAGATCTTGATTTTGACGTGTTTCAACAGTTTTCACAAAGTTAGAGTACAAATTTTATGTTTTACAAAGGTTTGAAACATATTGAGGTTTACGTGCAAAAGTAGGCTGGTATCGATCGAAAAATATTGGTTTAAGATGTATCAACAGTTTTCACAAAGTTATAGTAAAAATTTTCCTTTTACAAAGGTTTGAAATATATTGAGATTTAATTGAAAAATAAAAATGTAGCCAAAACAGCTTGTAAATCTCTATGTATTTCAAACATTTCTAAGACATAAATATTGTAATATAACTTTGTCAAAATTTTGAAACTAGTTAAAATCAATATATTTCACAGATTGCGTATCGATTTTGAATAATTTCATTAGCCTTCTAATGTTTATAGAGTTATTTAAATTTTGAAGCAAGTGTGTTTAACGGTGAAAAGTAGCCAAAACAGCTTGCTTTTGCAAGTAAATCTTTATGTATTTCAAACAGCTGTAAAACAAAATTGGTAATAAAACATTGTCAAAATTTTGAAACTGCTAAAAATCAATATATTTTGATTGAATGCATATCGATTTTCAATAATTTCATTAGTTTTCTAATGTATAAAACAGTTATTAAATTTTGAAGCAAGCATGTTTAATATTGAAAAAGTAGTCAAAACAGCTGGATTTTGCATGTAAATCTCTGTGTATTTTAAACCTGTGTAAAACATAAAATTTGTAATAAAAATTCGTCAAAATTTTTGAAACTGGTTAAAATCAATATATTGTGATTGATTGCAAAACAATTTTCAATAATTTCATTAGTTTTCTAATGTTTGCAAACAGTCATTTAAATATTGAAGCAAGCCGATTTTCAACGGCTTGCTTCAATATTTCAATATGCCGAAACAGCTTGCTTTTCCATGTAAAGCTCTATGTCTTTCAAAGCTTTGTAAAACATAAAATTTAACGTTGAAATACTAGTCAAAACAGCTATATTTTGCATCTAAATCACTATGTAATTCAAACCTTTGTAAAACTTAAATTTTTAATATAACTTTGTCAAATCTCATGAAACTAGTTAAAATCAATACATTTTGATTGATTGCATATCGATTTTCATTAATTTCATTGACTTTATAATGTTTTCAAACAGTTGTTTATATTTTCATGCTGAACTTTTTAACGTTGAAAAAGTTGTCAAAAGAACTTAATTTTGCATGTAAATCTGTATGTAATTCAATCCTTTGTAAAACATAAAATTTGTAATATAACTTTGTCAAAACTAATGAAACTACTTAAACTCAATATATTTTGATTGATTGATTGCATATCTATTTTCAATAATTTCATTGACTTTCTAATATTTTCAAACAGTTATTTATATTTTCAATCTAGCATTTAAAAAGTAGTCATAACAGCTAGATTTGCAAGTAAATCACTATGTAATTCAAGCATTTGTAAAACTTAAAATTTGTAATATAACTTTGTCAAAACTTATGAAACCTTATTAAAATCAATACATTTTGTTTGATTGCATATCGATTTTCAATAATTTCATTGACTTTCTAATGTTTTTAAACAGTTATTTGTATTTTCAAACTTTCACTTAATTTTGATGCCTTAAATGCCGTTATTTTAAAATATAATTTAGTTTTTGAAAATATTCGAAAAGCCCTAAAATTATTGAAATTCTTTTCGTTTTCTTTCGAGAACTCTTGATTTTAACAAATTTTTCTTATTACTTTGTAATAAATTGTCTCAATTTACCCAGTGTTATATTAAAACAATTGTTTGTTTTTTTTTACAAACGTATTAAAACATTGAGAATAGATTTGATATTGATGCTATTTCCATCAATTTTAATTACTTTTCATAACTTGGATACCGTTATTTTAAAATATAATTTGGTATTTGAAAATATTCGAAAGCCCGAAAATTATTGAAAATCAATATTTTCGTCCGAAAAATATTGGTTTTTACAAGTTCCAATATTTTCACTATTTACATTATTCGGACTATTGTCCTCATCTTTGTTGTCATATTTATCACAACTTTTCGGCTGTTGTAAGCTCCGGCCTTCTTCAAGTGGTAAGAATATCGACCTGTACCCTTTATTTTTCGCTCGCTGTTCTAGTTCCACGTGTCATGTCTAATGGATGACACTTATCAATTATCTCCTGTTAATTCCCCTTTCCAAGTTCTCCACCACTTTAACCAGGTATTGAACTCACACTCTTTGTGTCCCGTCACTGGATCTAACCAACGCCTTTATCCATTCTTTTTCTTTAAACAACGTTAAATTTAAACGTATTTTGTTGTCTGAACACATTCAAAAACCCCTAAAATGATAGAAAACCGATTTGGTTTTGATTGAAATCAATCGATTTTAATAAGTTTCGTCATCTTACATGAAGTTATATTAAAATAATTTTGGTTTTTACAAACTTATGAAAGTATGGAAAATATAGTTGAAATTGATTCAGTTTTCGCCAATTTCAATTACTTTTAATACCTTAAACCACGTTATTTCAAAAAGTCATTTCGTGTTTGAATACTTTCAAAATATCCTAAAACTTTTGAAAATCGATGTGTTTTCGATCGAAAACAATTGATTTACATAAGTTTTGTCAACTCTCATAAACTATATAGGTTTTTATAAATTTATGACGCCATTTGACGCCAACTACCTTACTTTTTCATAACTTAAATAGCGCTAAATAGAAAACTTTTTAAAAACTGTAATGTTTCTCCCATCGGCGTTTTGGGGTTGACTCTTCGTTGCTGCCACCAACCTGTATCCCGGTCGATCTGTGGTCGTCGCTACCCGGCGGAATCTCTTGGTCAGGGTACCAATATGTGACACTGGCCCGTCCAGGGTCGAATCCTGGTCGTCGCTACCCGGACGAATCCCTTGGTCAGGGTACCAAGTGGGATGGTCGGTCGATGCTAACGGCTTCACACCAGCTGCAACCGGTTCGACACCAGCTCCGTCGTTCCCAGCTCACTTCCAACGTCTGGTTACCGAAGTAACTGCTTCAATCTCAAGTCTAACCTACCCACGTTGTAATTCTGATCTTAGGTAGACGAGATCAATCAGGCGTCGGGCCGTAGTGTAAGATGACTCTAGACTGGAGCTGATATCGCATAAGCGTAAAAAAAAGGAGCAAATAAAAACCCAAGAGGTTCGGTAGGTTAAAACATAACAAATTAACTTTATCCGTCTGTTATATACAGGACTGTGATTTTCTCCCAGCCCGTTTTCTATGGAGTGTGACACTTCTACCCTTCTTAAGCAAGTTTTGGTATCTTAAGTCAACTGGTTTAATTTTTAGGTGCTGGCTTGGCTTCGTTCGTCAGTATAACTTGCTATTGTTAGGATATGCGAAGTCGGAGGTCGTGGAATCTCTCGGTCAGCTTCTGCGAAGCAACACTCTGGTTCCTGCTACTCGAACTGACTAACTGTCGAACGGCCCGAAAACGTTCGTTTATATGGGTACCAACCAAAAACTGGTGCGGGGTTAGACGCAGTCTGGGGTTTTCAGTAAGTCTCGATTTCTGACAAGAAATCTCTTTGTTATCAGGCCAAGAAAATTGATTACTTCCCATTTTTGGAAAATTAATCACTTTCCATTTTGCGGGGATCTCCTCGTCCGTGAGAAGAGGTCAGAGGAGAGCTATCCTCCTTGACTCCCAGTCTCTTACATTGATACCTCGCACCGATCCCGTCAGTTGGCGTTAATAATTTCCCCGTCCTTCTCATCAAATTACCTCCGCCTATCACCATTGCTACCACTCGACAAATGGCATCCCGACCGTGTGGGTGTGGCTAAGCTGTCCTCCTTAAAATTATAACCCAGAATTTTTGCTTATAAAATTCTTTTTTTTCCATCGGCCAAAATTTTTACAAATCCTACATTACCACTTAAAATCTCTCGGATCTTTTGGTCACTCAGAGTCAGAAGTACCCTTTACAAATTCCATCCATAACTTGTCAAAGTCTGTCATCTGGTCCCTTCATGAAGTTAGCTTTTACTGGAACCCTTGGCTTCTTGTGAAAATAAACTCTTTATCTCCCAAATCACGATTCTTCCACGATATCTTTTCTCATGCCCAAATGACTGAAGAAGACACTTTGGAAAAGTAAATAATAACAATTCTCTTCACCCCATATCAGCAAATCATGTCATGCCGAAATTTTTATAATCATCATATTGCTATACGGCCATGCCTTGCCGGCACTCAAGAAAAATGATATCTTGGGAAGACAGTTAATATTGTTTCTCTTTATCCCGTATCAGCAAATCATCTCATGCAGAAATTTTTATGACCACCATATGACCTGCCCGATATCTTAACGCTTTGCTTTTTCTGAATCTCGTGTTTCTCTCGGCAAGCATTTCTTTACAAACTACATTAATCAATTGTCAAAAAAGACTCACATATGGCTTTTCCACGAGTCTACTGTCTACGCCAATTTATTGGCCTTTGGGAAAGTGACTCGATTTAAGTAAAAAAAAAAAAATTCGGGGTATATTCTTTTCTGTTCTCAGTATTTTCTTGTTTTAATTTCTAATTAATTATTTAACCAATTACCATAACTAGTGTCACATTTCCATATATTCATATATTTTTGAAAACTAATTTTTTTTAATATAACTTTGCATAATCTGTCGAGATTTATTAAAATCTATTATTTTGGTTCGATAACAAATCAATTTTCAATAATTTTACATGTATTTGAATGTTTTCAAACACCAAATCACTTTTTAAATAACGTTGTTTAAGGTATGAAAAGTAATTCAAAGTGGCCTAAATTGCTTCGTTTTCAACTACATTTCCCATGTTTTCATACGTTTGTTAAAATCAATTTTTTTTAATATGACTTAATGTAAACTGACAAAACTCGTTAAAATCTATTGTTTTCGATCGTAAACTAATCGATTTTAAATATTTTTAGGAATTTCGAATGTTTTTAAACACCAAATTACTTTTTATATTAATGCAGTTTAAGTTATGAAAAAGTACGGGAATTGGCTTAAAATGGTTTCTCCTACATGTATATTTTCTATGCATTCATAAGCTTTTGAAAACGAAATTTCTTTTAGTGTATGTAAGCTATCAAGTTTTGTTAATATCAATTTAACTTATTTGTTTTTGTTGTATCCTTAAAGAGGTTACAAACAGAGAAAGGTGGTACTTGAGTGAAGGAACAGCAAAACGCGGGTAGATGAAAGAAAGAAAGAATAGAGTATACACTGCCGAAAGACAGGGAATCGGTTAGCTGGCTAGTCATTCCCGAATCAACGATATCTACCAGCCGCCCCAAGCGGTTAGATGTGGCACATAGCCGAATTTAATGTGGGATATCCGAGCCCGTAGGCAAGGCCAAAAATCCACTGTATAAAACGGGATCGGGTAGTTGTTTCCCGAGACGAGACTCTGACCTTCGACATAGCATCCTCTAGGAATCCTCTCTGATCGGAGGCAGAGAGTTTGCCCAGCACAACTGGAGACGAATCTCCAACTAATTCCCAAATCAAGTCCTCAGGTACATCCTTTGCTCACTATATATATCTACTGATATAGTCAGACCACAATAAGCGATAGGGAGAGTGGGACATTCCATTACATCAGCTTTCAACTGTTTTGAAACATGAAATTAGTTTAAAGATAACGTTGTTTTAACAAACACTAGCTGAAATTAGCGTAGATGCATCTTTTTATGCCTCTTGATACATTGGAGAACATAGAGCTGCAACAACACCTCTCCAACGAACGCAGTTCTGGGCGATCCTCTTCAGCTCGACCCATCTCGTTTCGGCTTGCCTTCACTTCTGCGTCAACACTTCTGCGCCATATCTGTTTTTGTCCGACCCACTTTTTGCTTCCCTTGTGGATTCCTTTCAAGAGCCTGTCTGGTGACAGGCTTGCTAAGTGTGTGGCCGATTCATCCCCATTTCCGTTTCTCGATTGGGGCTTGTCTGGTCCTGTCCCCACCGGCCACCTGATATTGAGGATGTTCCTGAGACATCGGTTGGTAAATGTCTGAAGTTTGTTTTTCGATCAAAAAATAATCGATATTCAAGAATATTAGAGGTTTTCTTACTTTTAAATATAACGTTAAGTTATCAAGAAGGAGCTAAAATTGACGTAAACGAGTTTGTAAAAACCTAAATTTTAATATGAATTTTTGTAAGTTGTCGAAACTTGTTAAAATCAAATGTTTTCGATCAATAACAAATCTATTTTCCATAATTTTAGGTGTTTTCGAATGTTTTCAAATACTAAAATAATTTTTTAAACGTTGGTTAAACCTTTGAGCCCTGTGCACCGCTTTTACTAGTAGTAGAGAAGAATGACGTAATGCCCAGCACCGGTTAAACAGTGGTAGAGAAAAAGGACTTAATTCCCAGCCACCGGTAGTAACAATTTTTAATTTGTTTTATTTTTTTATTTTAATTTTATTTTTATTTATTTTATTTTTATTTTATTTTTTATTTATATATGGCAAAAACTAAGATTTTTTCCAATTGTCATTCTTATACCAAACTATTTTTTTATCTACCGTGAAACATTACATACCAATTATTTGCGAATGTTAACTCAGAGCTCAGGCAAATGAGTTAAATTGTTCAAGAATGCAGGGCTCAAAGGGTTAAGGTATCAAAATGTAACTTAAATTGGCGTCTATTTCAACAATATTTTCCATGTTTTCTTAAGTTTGTAAAAACTTTTCTTTTTTTTTAATTTTTTTTCACTCTGTGTATGATGTCGAATATTTTTAAAATGAATTGTTTTCGATCGAAAACTAATCTATTTTCAATAATAAATAAGTGTTTTCGAATGTTTTCAAAACTATGTTATATTTTATCTTAACGTTGTAAACAACGTTAAAATAAAATATAACATAGTTATTTGAAAGTATTTGAAATCCTAGTAAAATCCAGGTAAAATTCATCTATATTTTCCATATTTTCACAAGTCTGTAAAATTCATTTATTTAATATCATTTTATGTAAACTATCAAAAACTATTTGAGATCCTGGATTAGTCAGTGTATTTTAACTACATTTTCAATTTTTTGATATATTTGATATTTAATTTAATAGAACTTTTAATAGAGCTGTTTAATAGACCTAATAATATTTTATTTTCAATCGAAAACAAATCAATTTTCAATAATTTCATGTTTTCTAAAGTTTCCAAACATCATGTTAATTTTTAATATACCGTTGTTTAAGCTATAAAAATTATTTGAAATGCAGAAAAATTTCAACTATATTTTCCATCTTCCATTTTATAAAATTCTTTTTTTAATACAACTTTGTGCAAGCTATCGGAACTTGTTGAAATTAATTCTTCTCGATCCAGTACAAATCGATTTTTAATAATTTTAGATGTTTTCGAAAGTTTCAAATTTCGTAAATTGCCTCTATGTCAACATTTTCCATATTTTCATAAGTTTGTAAAAGCCAAAGTTTAATATAACTTTGTGTAAGCTGTCAAAAACTGTTGGAATAAATTGTTTTCGATCGAAATCAAATCAAGTTTTCATAATTTTATTTCTTTTCGAAAGCTTTTAAGCACCAATTTACATTTTAATATAACATTGTTTCTGCTTTCAAAACTTATTGATATCCTAAAATAAGCAGTCTATTTCATCTATACTTTCCATATTTTCACAAGTTATTTTTAATAAAAGTTTGCGTAAACTGTCAAAACCTGTTGATATCAATTGATCTCGATCGAAAAAAGATCGATTTTTAATAATTTCATGTGTTTTCTAAAGTTTTCAAACATCATTTTACTTTAATGTTTTTCATGCTTTTAAACCTATTTGAAATCCTGGATTATTCAGCGTATTTCAACTATAATTTGCATAATTTCATATATGTAAAAATCAATTTTTTAATATGACTGTGTAAGCTGTCTAAACTTCTAGTAATCAATTGTTTTCGAACGAAAACAATTCAATATTCAATCATTTTACTTGTTTTCTAAAGTTTTCAATCATTTTACTTGTTTTCTAAAGTTTTCAATCACCAGGTTTAACTGTTTTTTAACTATAAAAATTATTTGAAATCCAGGAAAATGTATTCAATTTTATCTATATTTTCCATCTTTACATAAAATTATATAAATTTTTTTAATATAACTTTGTGTAAGCTATATCGAAACTTGGTGAAACCAATTGTTTTCGTTCCAATACAAATCGATTTTCCATAATTTTAGATGTTTTCCAATGTTTTTAAACACCGCATTACTTTCTATTATAATGTTGTTTATGCTATAAAAAAACTAGCTTATATGTATCCAAAAGTACATAATTTCAGCTGCTTTTCCCATATTTTCATAAGTTTATAGAAAATAATATTTTTAATATATAAATTTTGTGTAATTGTCGGAATTTGTTGAAAGCTACAGTTTCCGATCGATAACAAATCGATTTTCAATAATTTAGATGTTTTCGAAAAATGGAAAAGAAGGAAAGAAAGTACCTTCTTTTGCAAAAAAAAGCCTAAAATGGCGACTTTTAAGAGATCTGATGGGAAGCATTTCTTCAATCCAAAGAAAGACCCGCCTGATAAAAAGAGTTCACAGGCGTACCCAGTGCTATCGAATATTCTAACGAATGAGGAAATTATAAATGCTTTAAAAAAGTCTACGGAGTCCGAAAAGAGCCAAAAACGTAGAAGCCAATAATGAACAGGAAGAAGACAAATCAAGTGTGAATGCACAGGCCGGGGAATCGCACACTTATTGGAAGTCCCCTCCAAAATGCATTATCGATATAGCGGAGTTCTTGGAGCGGGCCAAGAGATACGCACATTTTGTCGTGGAAGGTGGGCTCTTGCAGGACCCCATAGAACTAAAGAAAATCGAAAAAAGCATAGTGTCAGTCTTCGTCGCCGACAAACGTACGTGCAAAATTTGTCGTTCGACGAGAGACACAATGGTAAAAACACTGGAGTCTCAGGGGTTTAAGCGACTCAGAATTGTTAAGGGCTCGGGCTTTTTCATGTGCGACGTATTGCTACCCGGTCTGAGCCCTGCTCTGTTCGACGCCTATTTAGCCGACTTTCCCTGCCTCAAGACAGCTGAAGGGGCTAGGTGCGAGGATCCCATAACAGAGTCGCAAATCTGGGAAGCGCTGAAACAGGTTGGCCTGGACAAATCTCCGGGATTAGATGGTCTTCTGTACGAAGTTTACTTGAGGCAGTCGCCCGTTTTCGTTCACTTTCTGGCATTGATGGTCGGCAACTGGATGAAGCAACGCTTCACCAGGGGCGCAATCAAGTTGTTACGTAAGGACAAAAACGGTGGGGATGGGTTAGGTAACTTTCGCCCTTTAACTATATTAAACACAGAGTTAAAGATTTCTGCTAAGGTCTTAGCGAACCGCTTGCAGGCTGTCCTCTCTATTCTGATTGGCTCCGAACAGATTTGTGCTGTGAAGGGCAGGACTATTCAGGACAACCTTCATATGGTACGCTTGATCTAAGACCAAGTCATCAGTGAAACCGCGCTGATCAATTTAGATCAGTCCAAGGCCTTCGATAGGGTTGACCATCGGTTTCTAGAGGCTGTTCTTTCGGCGGCCGGTTTCGCGCCGTACTTTCGCACCTGGATCCGACTTCTGTATGCGATCCCGATGAACTGGTGGAGGTGAATGGAGTTCGATCGGAGCATTTCGTATTGTCGCGCTCCATTCGTCAAGGTTGTCCGCTTTCGCCTTTGTTTTACGTTCTTGCGTTGGAACCTTTCCTTCGCAAGTTAAAGATGAATCCGGTCCTGCGCGGAATTTCCCTATCTGGTGCTACCACCTCAGCCAGGTATTTCGCCTATGCTGATGATGTTTCTGTTCTTGTGTCGAGCAGGGCCGAGATTGACGGAGTTAGCAAAGAAATCAGTGGTTATGAGATGGTGACAGGGGCCAAGATCAACCGCGATAAGTCTTTTGGTTTGCGGTTGGGTGCGTGGAAGGGAGTTTCACTTCCCGGACCTTTCCTCTGGACGGATGGGCTGGTCAAGATTCTCGGGTTCTGGTTCGGTCCTAACCTCCAGTTGGAAAGGAAGGCCGAGATTGCGGTTAATCTGTGGTCTCGAAGGAAGCTTTCTTTAAAGGGGAGGGCGGAAGTATGTGTTTCACGCATCTACCCGATTCTCCTTTACCGACTCACTGTGCTTCCACTTCTGTATGACACTTTACTGGCGATAGTGAGGCTCTTTTTCTCCTTCTTGTGGGGAGGCCAGGCCTCCAGAGTCTCTCGGGAGATCTGTTGCCCTCATCTATCTGAAGGCGGTCTGGATATGCCTAGCATTGAGATTCGTCAATATATGCTTTGCATCAGTTTCCTGGATCGAATGTGTCGCGAACCGGATGAGGTGGGCGCCTTCTGGAAGGAAAAGGCTCGTAAGAACTTCCCATCCCTGAGAAGTGTGCACTCGTACGAGGAGGAGGACTACCGTTTACCCATAGTCGAGTTCTTCTGTCGTGAATGTCGTCGTGCTCTGAAACGCCTCTTACGGGCGTCGAATAGCCTCTCCAACGTCCAGGCGTTGTCTTGTAAAGCATTATATCAGGTGTTAATCAGTGGGAGTGGGCGTTCGTGATGAGGCATCACTCACCAGGCTGGTGATGCGTGGGACCCTCTGGGTCACCAGGAGACTTTGCACAGCAAGCTTGGAGACATATCCAAACTGGCGCCGCTGTAGTGGGGAAAAGGGGAGAATATTGGTCACGCCTTCTTTCATTGTAGGTTGGTAGCGCCGTTGTGCAGGTATGTTGAAGGCCTCGTGGTTCGCAGGCTACCTGAAAAGTTCTTTGTCCTTGAGGCCGCTTCTGTTTATGGCAATGTGGCTCCGCCGTAGATGAAGGCTGAACATTATGTGTTCTTATGCTTGCTAGGTGTTATGAGAGTCGTGATTTGGACGACACGTCAGAAGGGATTCTATGAAGGCGAGAAGTTCACTTCTTCCCAACTGATCTTATACTTAAAGCATCAGAAGGTTAAGATTAGAACGGAAAGGCAGTGACTCACTTCATCAGAATTCGACAAAAGGTTTGCTTCGTGTGTAAGGGGTTGACCTGGAGTGGCACTTTGATGCCGGTTAGGCATCAGGATATTGCTTGCTTGGGTTGAACTCAGGCAACCCATCTCAAAATTAGGTTAGCTTAAGTTTAGTTTTTTATTTTGACACCTTTTATTTCTGTTCCTATTTTTCTTTAAGTTTAATTCCCCATCCCCTCCCTTGTTAGGTGGTCAGTGACGTCAGTTTTCTGGTGGATGCGGGGCGTCTTTCGTTTCGTGTATGAGTTTTTGTAATTGTTGTTGTGTCTGAATGAGTGTGTGTCTGCGTGAGTGCTTGATATGAGCGAATGATTTTATATTATTATAGTCCCGCATTAATTTCGTCCAGTGAACTGATTTTTCTGCCACATTTAGTGATTGTGGTTTTTTTTATTACTAACATGATTTTGTTTAGTTTCTTGTAAATAGTTATTACTTCATACTGTAAATACTCATTGGGGTCAATTTAAAATTTTTCAATTGTTGTTTTATTCCCCTCCCCCCACAGATTATATATTGTACATATGGTGACTAGTTAGTATTTTCATGGAGACATTGAGGTATTATGGTGGATGTGGTGAGAAATGTATGTAAGTGTAAGGAATATTGTTAGTATGATTGGGTCAGCGTTTGTGGCTAGCTAAGTTATAGTTAAGGCAGTTTCTCATCCCCCATTTCGGCCTTGTGCCACATTTTCTTTTTTACGGAAATAAATATCGTCAGTAACTAAGTTGTGATAGATGCTAACAAACTCCACGCGCGCCAACACACTGACTCAACAACCACCATGCGCGCCGACATACTGACTCAACAACCACCACTCTCTCTCAGCAACTCAACACAACACACTATTGCCACGTGAATTACAATTGACTAAAAAAGTGACATTACCACTATGACATAGTAAGTGTACATTTAATCAACCTCAGCATACCAGTCAGTAACTAAGTCTTTGAGAGATGAAAAAAAACTCCACGCACGCCAGCACACTGGATCAACAACCGCCACTGTCTCTCTCTCTCTCTCTCTCTCTCTCTCTCTCTCTCTCTCTCTCTCTCTCTCTCTCTCTCAGCAGCTCAACACAACTCAGCAAGTCTTGCCGCGCGAATTGACCCAACTTACAATTTACTAGAAAAAGTGACATTATCACTACCGAAGTAGTAATTGTATTTAGTCAACTTACATCATATCAGTCAAAGGTACATAACTCCTTATGACTTTAAAAAATATTTACAGTTGTCGCACACATACACACTAGTATTTGAACCCACACAAGTGGTATTTCACCTTGAAGAAAGCAAACTGTTTTAATTTCATAGACAAACCTTAATTACAAGCTTTCATACGCCAAATCACTCCATGATCACTCCTTACAATTTTATCTCACTTATCATATTGAACAAGCAATCTTAAAATTCACTTGTGTATATCAAACGTATATAAATGCATGTTATTTGTTGAAATCTATAACTGTTGTTTCTCTTTGATTCCTTCAAATGTTTGTTTATTTTATTTGTTGCGGATGAATGTTTAACGAACACGCACATTTTTAAGCCTTCACACAATTACAACTTCTGACACATCCAATTAGCTCAAATTCCGCAACACATTTTCCATGTTTTCATAATTTTGTAAAAACCAAATGTTTTTAATATAACTTTGTGTAAGCTGTCAAAAACAGCTGAAATCAATTGTTTACGATCGAAAACAAATCGATTTTCCATAATTCTATGTATTGATGAAACACCAAATTACTTTTTAATAGGTACCTCAACTTGCTCGCTGAAAAAATAGTGTAGCAAAAATGCCCTAAACTTATTAAAACCAAAGTTTTATCATCAAACTATGTGTTCTTATTAAGAGGACAGACCACGATATTTTTATTATTTCATTAAATCCTTTCTAGCACATTCGAACTTTGAGTTAATTATCTTTTTTCCCGTCAGCGGTCGACATAACATTTCATTTACGATTAGTGTTTTTTTTTTTTGTTTTTTTTATACTTTTTTCAGATGTAAAACACATTTATTTGAAAATTCTTGAAAAATTCAAATATTTGTCGGATTTTAATGAAACTTTCAGGATTTTTTAAAGAAAATCTTGATATTTTTTATATATGTTGCGCCCCCTCTTACTTAATTTCATTAAATTTGGAGATATTATATTTCAATTTCAAAATTTGTTTTATTAGTTAAAAGCAGGACTTCTAGGAGAATGTAACTCACTTTTTGTTTTAAATTACTACTCATTTTCCGAAAATCTGCTGCGAATCTTAATATAAAAAAATGCAATAAAACTATGACATTATTTATTAGGAAAGCTTTTAATTACATTTATATACAAGACTTATTAAGGACATTCTCGTCTTTAAAAAATACAAGAATTTTTCATTTTTTAAATTTTAATTATAATAATTTTTAATTTATAATATTATAAATCTTTTAGAATACTACATTACTTCAATGATAAGTGAAATTAAGTGAAAATTATTTGCAAATCTAAAATTGATAAGCTCAATAAAATTTGTTTACCCCAATATTTAAAATAAATATTATTTTTTATAATATGTTACATAACTTGCCTGTGTGTGAAGTATGGTAGACCATACACGACATAATCAAAAAATAAAAGCGATGATGATATTAAACAACATTCGTAACATTACGGTGTATATTTTACAACATTTTTAAGATTACTGGATATATATCTTAATGTACGTATATGCGTATATTTGTGTTCGTATGTGTAATTGTGTGTACTCATGCATCTATGCGTATGTGTGTGTGTGGGAAATCTATATATATCCTGTTTTTTTTATTTTCTGTGCCTGTACGTAGGTTGGTGCAAAAATAATGTTGTTTTCTCACATATGTTACTATGTGAGAAAACGACATTATTTTTGCACCAACCTAATAGTTAGTTTGTGGATGTGAATTTGGCTGTTCGGTCTTTTATATACATATATATGCATATGTGTGTCTATTTATTGGTGTGTATGTGTATATTTATCTTTTTACTCTGTTTTGTTTATAGCCTGGCATACGTTTTTCAATAATACACGTCTTTATTCAATAAAACTTTTTTTTATACATATATATTTTTTTCGTCCACGTATATAAAATTGTGATTAGTTGGTTTGTGTTATCTTATTAGTATTTTGATGCTTGAATCTTGGTGAGTCTGTTTATTTGTATATGAGTACGTGTGTGTGATTGCTTGTATGCTTTAATTGTCTCATATAATTTTCTTTGGTGGTTTTTTTTTTTTATTAATTCATATGTTCTTATTGCTTTTTATCCTCATTTTATTCTTTATTTTATTTTCCTTTTTCGATATTGTTGTTTCTTCTCTTCTTCTATTTCTTGGGTATATTTGCGTGCTTTATATATTTAATTATATTTTCGTGCTTGTGTATACGATGTGATTGTGTCTGTCTTGTCATTTGTAAAACTTCTTCCCCTGAACCACCTAATCTGAATTCAGACTCTATCAATGTATCTAATATGTAGCGATCATTGAAACTACTTGCATCAGCGTTGATTCTAATGAAAAATTTAACATCTAGCTATAACAATGCATAAAAATATATGTACATTTATTCCGTTTCTTCTTTGAATAATTTTGTAATATTCTAAACTTAATGCATGATTATATTTAAAATTTATAATACGTAATTTTTATTTTTTAACTGTATAGTGAAACTAAAAGTTAATTAGTTATACTGATTTCTAACTTAATCTAATATTAATATTAAAGCATTAATAAATTGTATCTAGGGTCCGTTATCAAGTTTTTTGAATTCTCATATACTTATATTTGGCCATCATAGCTTACGTAACAATGTTTCCTCTATTGAGGGGGTTTGGTTGGTTTTGAACTTTTTAAAACTCTTTTTTGAAATCAATACCATCACTTGACAAGACACCAGAAGTGTTGAAACAAAATGGCTTTTTTTGTATTATGTTATAACATGCTTATGTTATAATTCTTGAATAAATATAAAGATTACTGAGTACTTAAAATTATATAAAAATGCGCTCACTCGCCATTTTCTTAAATTATGTTTTAACAGATAAAGCCTCTATAGAACAACAGTAAAAGTGTTAACAGATTTAGTATCGCTTGTCAACTGATCTACGTACGCCAAGTGACGGTGATAAGCGCGTAATCACCGCTACCGTTTGTTTTTAAAATCCATTTCTCTGTTATTATATCCTTGTGTAAACTATCAAAATATGTGTAAAGCATTTGTTTTCGCGCGTAAACGCCGATTTGACTACCTTTTCGGTGTTTTCTTAACTTTGCCTGAGCCAGGAATCTGGGATACTGAAATCAATCTCCTTTTCGGTTATTTTATCGGAGAATGGCTAGATTTATTGGATTATCAAATCATGTATAATTTCAAATATTTTGGAAGAAGAAATATATAATAGCAATTCCCCCATTGTTGTTACAGTTTCACAATATGACGTCTGCTTTCCATCAATATAACAGTGAAGTTCAAAAACATTTGGAGTATTATTAAAATCTCTGTTGGTTTCTACTGCACCATACTTTGTTATTCCTCTATAGTTTTTTTTTTTTTTAGTTTTTGGATATTGGATGTTCGGATTGTGTAACAGATATCCGCGCGGAATGAGAAATCAGCGAGCCGAGTTCGAGTAGAGCAACAACACGTTAAACAATTAATTCCAAGAGGTATCTAGAGATGTCATTAAAATTTATTGTGATTATTTTAACATTCTTCTTGGCCCAATACCGATACAGTTTTACCCTCACAGGAAAGTTAAACATGATGTTCCGCCAATATAAACGATGTTTGGAAAGTCCCCCTACACGCAAGCCACCAATCTGCCACTGGGTGGCATGTGACTAGCGTTTTCCGCTGGTAGCGCGTTGTCGATCCACCGGCGTGTGCATCTCGGCAATGTTACCACTGGTGGCTGCCACTAGAGGATAGCTGGCGTTACCGTTGGTGGCCCGCTAGCGGGCCACTGGCGGCTTGCGTGTATGGCCGTTCCTATTTTGTTTGGAGAATCAACCGACATCGACGTCTTGTACTTTGTCGCATTTTTTTGAACACTCCCAAACTGGTGCAGTGGGCGTAGCGCAGGTGAGCTCTCCGTTGTCTATTCTGACACTTTATTACCATGTGATGTGCACCATTGCACTTATAGCAATCGATTCCGTAGGGAAGTTTCACAAATATTTTTGGTCGGCTACCACGACTGGTTCCTCCACTATCGGCTAGGTCTTCATAATCGCCTGGATATGGGACAGCAGCTAGTCGAGTAGTTTTGCATCCATTTTGGAAGATGCAAGCAGAAGCTGTCTGAGGCACAAAGCAGTTCGCCGCTAACGCCATAAATTGAACATCCTTAATCAGGTTCATGTTGCATTCTTCTTCCTGGCTGCTGATAAACGCTCCTCGAGTCAATCGAAGGAAGAAGTCCAGTTCGTCGCGCTTCACTCCACAGCTGTGCTTTTTCCATTCATTCTACCACTGATACAAGTCATCACATTCTGGAATTAACTTTAAATTAAATTAATTTTCTGTCCGCCATCCTCGTCAAAATAGCTTGTTCCTGCGAATGGGTCGTTTATATGGTACAAACACAGACTTCAATACAGGTTCACCACCGAGGTACGAAGACTAACACTGTAAATTATAGAATGCACCGAGCACCATAGATCATAGCCACTCCCAAACTTCTCTCAACAGCTGCTGCAGCAAGGTATTTGTAGTCCCTAACGGTAGATATGATACGACACAGGGCCTTTTTAATTTTGGGTACTCAGGATCTCTGCGACGACTGTCGCGCTGGCATCTGTATTCCATCAGTCCTCTCGTTTTAATGAAATGGAGGACCAGGCATCCCTCAAAGTTTTTTCCAGTGTCCTGTCCGAAGATAAAAATACAAGAAGATGAAGCTATCTGCCTTTTCAATCAAGGCATTAAATATACGTCGAACTCATCATGCTCGTTTTAAGGAACAATGGTGATTTTACAATGATTCCATACCTAATATTCACTAAGTCAAATTTAATGAAGCACTATGAAGCACTTTTCATATTAAAAATTATAGTATTAAAGTTGTCACTGCCAATCATGTTACTGAAACACTAAAAGTTATAGCTTCTCGATCAAAATGCGAGTTTGAAGACAGCATTTTGACAATGATCAACAATAAGCACGAAAAGATGAAGAAAGGATGAAGTATTAGTTTGGTGCAAAAATAATGTCGTTTTCTCACATAGTAATATATGTGAGAAAACGACATTATTTTTGCACCAACCTAATATTATTGTAAAGAACTTCATCCTTTCTTAATATTTTCGTGCGAGAAAAAATAGTCTTTTCAGTAGACGTTTGTAGAACGTTTGTAGAACTTCTATAAGCGTGTTTTGGGGGTTTTTTTGCTTCATATTCATATGTCATTGCTATTATTATACTTTCATTATACACATTATATTTTAATCATACTCTCAATGTGCTTCTTATATCTCTATTTTTATTAAATGCTTTTCATATTAAATGCTTTCATTATGTGTTGATTTATTTCATTTTCATGATCTTACTTTAATTTCTTTACTTTTCCTAGTAGATATAACCCTGTGTTTGTTCCAATTATTCATCATCTGTTCTCTTTCTTTCATGGTGTTACATTCGAACATTACTCAGTTTTATTTCTGTTTTGTGTCAGCATTAAGACTTTTTCTTACTCGGTTCATTATTTCCTGTACTTTATAAGAGGATGCTGATATTTTCAAATATCATCAGCAAATCGAAGCTGCTTCAAGAAGTTCTGTTTGTGTTTACGCTTATTTCTTACTAGGTCATTTTTTCAAAACTCTCTCAGCTTACCATAAATGAAATATTATGTAATGACAACATAATACATCCTTGTCTCACTCCTTTTTTATTAATTATTTTTCTCAGTGTTGTAGTCTCATATACCTTCAATAATGTTTTATAATTCTGCTCTGGTAGTGACTTAAAAATTGCTGACGGTTCATCTGAGTCAAATGCTTTTTCATTATATATATATATATATATATATATATATATATATATATATATATATATATAAGGGGGCATTTAAGACAAGAAGGTTAGAATGCTCAATTCCGAAGACAGTGATAGCGCGTTAATAGAATTAATATCGAAAAGTCTTTCTTTTTTTTTCATTTAACTCATGTTTACTTCGGAGTTTCGTGGCTATATTTTTTCTAACAACTCGTCGGGAAAGAGTTAATCTGATGCTATTTCTTGGTTCTCTTGTGTTTTTATTGATATCAATGTGCTATCTATTTGATTAATTGTTGAATTCTCTTCCTCTTTTTTTACTTTTTCTATTTTCATTTTTTCTCTTTTAGTTTTTTCCTCACCTTTGTTGGTCTCTGGTTTATTGTTGACCATTTTATCTGGGTTATGGTTGGAATTTTGTGTATATATGTGTATGTATGTGTGCGTGTTAATTGTACTGTGTGTTTAATTTTGTGTTTGTGTTTCTGCAAGTGTTTGTGTTTCTGCAAGTGTTTGTGTCAAATGTATCTATATTTCTTTATTCAGCTATATTTAACTTAGTCTTTTAACTTTACTTAGTGTTTGATGTTTACATTTGATTATGTGAAAAAACAGTTTTTTGTTTTTCTTGTCGGTGGTGTTAAATTGTTTTCCTTTTGCGCAGGTGTCTGTTTATGCGCGTACGTACGCACACACACACACAATTGTATGCACTTGTATGTTTATGTGTTAGTATATGTATGTCTGTGCGTGTTTGTGTTAACTGTATATGATTTTATTGGGTTGTATTATTTAACTTAGTTTTTTATTACTTTAATTTAGTGTTTGGAAGCGTGTGCTTGTACGTTCGTGCCCCTATATGCGTTCTCGTTTATATATATATATATATATATATATATATATAATTATTTATTTTAAAAATATGATTCCAACACGCTACATAAGCGTTCTCATGTTTCAAAACAAGAGCCAAAAACTTCAATATAATTATTTGAATTAAATTGAATTAAAGTACTAAGCTCTGTTCCATCTTCAAGCAAATTTTTTTGGGAATAACTTATTTCTGAAATTTACGCGTTTTATAAGCATATTCATTATTGAAATCGAAATTTCTATGGCAACGGCTAGAGCAATTGTTTAAAGAAAAGGGGCGTAAGGTGTTAATGTTAAGGTATTTTATAATGGGTATAATTGTGATAATTTGTGTGCTAGGTTTTGTGTATGTTTTGTATGGTTGCGTGTTATTTTGTTGGTTATTATTTGTTGATATTGTGGTTACTCTTTTTTGGATGGATTGTGTTTGGGATTAGTATAGATTAGATATTAGGTATGGTGACTTGTTTATGTGATGGGACTGCGTTTTATGTTGTATTTTTTTTTATATTATTATTTAGGAAGAAAACTAGGTGCTTATTTAAGTGTCTGCATTTCCCCATTATTTCATTCTCCTTGTTCAATAAGTTGTTTTGATCATTGAAGTTGATGATTTGGAGATTTTCCTCCAAGTATAATTTACAGTTTCTGCTGTTGCTACTGTGTGTGACTACTTTTTTATAATTTCTCATTTAATCTTGGTGATGATGTTGATTTTGTTTTTGGTTTCATATGTATTTTGATATTGTCGTGTTGTTCTTGTATTTTTTTCTGTTTTAAATGAAGTTTGGTGATTAATGAATCTTTCTTTAAAGGTTGTTTCTGTAGTTCCCATATAGGTTTTTTCTTCCACGTTTGTGTTATTTGTTACTGTGGCTTTATATATTGTGTTGTTGGTTAGGCATTTGTTATTAAGTGGACACTTGTTTTTATTTCAACAATTATTTTGAAGAATATTTTCCTATTTTTGTTTTTCTTGTATTCTTGTATGGTGGGTTGAACCAGATTATGTTTCTTTTTCTATTATGTTTGCTTGATTTAATTTCATTTGTATATTCTAGTTTGTTCGTATGTCCGCAATTTCTTAATGCTGTTCCGTATGTTCTATTGTTTTCCTTGAATATTTTTCTGTTGCCGGAATTTGTGGATACTGTTTTTTTTGTTTTTGTTGTTGTTGTTGTTGTTTTTGCGGATATGGTTATGTGTTTAAATACATTAGCAGGATGGTTGGAGCTTTTGTTATATATATATATATATATATATATATATATATATATATATATAGGGTTGTTGTTTGTTTTCTGTATGGTTTGTATGTGTTGTTATTTAGATTGAATGTTATATTTAAGAAGTTTAGTATTTTAGGTTATATTTCATGTCTATTTTAAATCCCAATTTGTATGATCTGTTTTTCTTATTTTTTTCTGTAGTTCTGTCGTTGCAAGTTCTTATGATTATTAGGCCGTTGTTCTTGTATAGGCCTGTGTCTTTTTGGTTAATAATGTCTGCTAATTTATTCATGATGTATATGCCTATGACTCCACATATTTCTTATCAAATGTATCGTCGATATTGGTATCGTTGTTATTATTGTTGCTGCGTGTTTTGTACATGTTTTGTTGTTGTAATATAATATTAACCTTCTGCTGTGTTTGGTAATGTTTAGATCTACATTTGGGATATTTATGTATTGCTTCGTCAGGTGTAGTGCATTCTTTAGTGTGTTTTCATTGCTGAACATACACAGACACAAAATTACAACCATAACTCAAATCATAAAACAATAAACCAGAAACCAATGAAAGCGAGGAAATAAATAAAAGAGAAAAATAAAAAGAGAAAAATTAAAAAAGAGGAGAGAAAGGAGAAGAGAAATCAACACTCAATCAACTCCCATCAAAGAGAAAAGGAAATAGATATGGCGTACCAATAAGAGCACAAGAGAACCGAGAAACAGCGGCAGATTAACTGTGTTCCAACATATATAGCCACGAAATTCCGAAGTAAACATCAGTTAAATGAAAAAAAATCCATATTAATCATATATGTGTGTGTGTGTGTGTGTGTTGAGAGAGAGGGATGGGAGAGAGAGGGATGGAGGAGTAGATGAGGATGACAGTAAAATAAAAAAAGATACATTCTAAAGTAATTCATGAAAATTAAGGATATATTTATATGAAGATGACGTATTTATCCGTAAATGAATAAACACTTAAAATGAAAATAATATGATTTTTTAATATTTCTTAATATAGAAAACTTTGTTCATTTTTTTCAGTTGTAAAGATGTAATTTCTTGTGTAATTAAAAAGTTAATGTTTACTGATATTTTATCCCCCTATACAATATGATCGATCCAGTTGGACATAATGAAAATATTCATCCGAGGAATGCAAAACTGTTTGAAAAGTCGTGACGATTTAATTTTTAGTGATTCTTATGCAATATGATTGATCCATTCTCCACTTGGACATTATGAACTTATTTATCCGAGGAATGCAATGCTGTTTGAAAATGTATTTCAACACAATAATTGTTCTGTAAATAATTTAATTATATATGAAAAATTGAGCCAATACTTTCGCTATTTTCACTTACCTAATTCTACGTGCATATTGACAAACGAAAGAACATAAAGTAAAACATTTGCATTTTATTCGAGTTTCAAACTTTTCTAATGGATAACATATCTGCTTTACGCTATAACATTAAAATCCAATACAACTTGTTAAATCATTTTTAGAGATAATATTATAATCGTCTCCTCTGATAAGTCTTGCAACCTGCTTGTTACCCGGTCGATCTACTGAATGAGACAATTTGTTTTTATTTGAATGTTACAGTTTTTATGCGCAATTTCAATCACTTGACAATAATTTGATGTTTTAGAGGTTGAAATTTATACTTTTAGAAGCGTAAGACTATAATATTTTAATGTAATATAGATACATTTTTCTTTTCGAACTTGGTTTATAGAAACTGTAGTATATTATAACCGAATATCATTATTTGACAGGTAATTTAAATTTCAGGTTGGTTTATAAAGTGACAATGTGTTATGGAGCAAGTTGACATGTGCTTTTGAATCGACACTCATATTGGACAGATGATTTGTGAAGAAATTTTTTGAAAGGTCAACACCCAAAACTCTACATCCGGTGTTCTATGAATGGAAAATTAAGAGAGGGAACTTTGCGAGGAGAGTATAATATTTGTAAATAAATTGTTAACAAATTCTTGAATAATTAATACACGGTAATTCCAATAGAAACATGCGTAAGTAAATTCTGGAAACGCTAACAGTCAAGATTATATTAAAATGTAGATATAATCTGAGACTCTTAAAGAAGTATAAGTCACCTGTAAGGAATCATATTATTCAGATACAAATGGCGAAAAGTAATTGGTGATAATTTGACTGGAATAAAGAGTCAAAATTCGTTAAGAAAAGATTTCCTTTATGCCGTTAAAGTAGATACTTCTATAGAACTGACACTAGAATTTAATTGTAAACCAGGGTGGTGATTCTCTTTGCGGACTCCTTTTGCATTTGAACATAGTCGGTAATACCAAGCCTTGAGCTCTGAACGAACCATGTTTCCCGTTATGGCGTACAGATAGAAATTGATGCCATAATTGACATCCCATAGCATATTAACTGGACCAAGAGCCACCTGCAAATCACTTATCCAGTCGGATCTGAGTTGCATGACTAAAACCAGCATAGCGTTGGGTAAAAAAAGCACGACAAACGATGCAGACAGGATAACTAACATAACTGTCACGTGATTCCGGTTGTCATCTCGTTGCTGGTGGCTGATGAGAGTAGAGTTTCGATGCATGCTAATCACGATGATAATGTTACCGACGATAATAAGAATAAGAGGTAGCATGGTGACAAACGTAGTGGCAATCGTGTAGTGTATAGTCATGATTTGAGATGCCATGCCACAAATCCCACACGAGTAAGTGCTGTAATAGAGCACGTAGGAAAAAAGGCTCAGCACACAGAAGACTAAGATGATAACGACGGTCTTCGCGATACGTGGTGTGCACATTTTAATGGCTGACAATGGAAAAGAAGTGACAATAATCCGTTCGGACGTAATGCACACAAGAAGCCAAGAGCACATAACATGGTTGGTGGTCATTATATACTCACTGAGCGTGCAGAGAATGCTGGTGTGAAACGTGACAAGGATTTTTTTCCCCATCGAGATGCTGAGGAGATTAATCCAGAATAGTAATCGAATGAGAAGTGAAATAGAATCGCACACGGCAAGCATTGATAAATAATGACTGAAGGATTGTTTACGAAGGTTCGGACGTCGCATCAGCAGAAAAACAAGCAGATTTCCATTGAATCCCATCAAGATGACAATGAAAAGTTCTGAAAGGCGGACTGTGATGAAGTTCTGTTGCTGGTCGGCGTTTTCGATCATATTAGCCCAGTAATTCACGTTCTGATCACACGTTGTCTCGTTCCATTCCTCGATGATGCTGTTATTTTTCATTCTAACTAATAAAACAAGCCTGCAAAAAAGTAATAATTATTCATTATAAATCCAAACTTTATTAGTCATAGCTATTTCCAAACAATGTTTTATTTAGATTCTAATAATGAATAATAATTTATTATTAAAGATTTAATATCTAATATAATAATATATTAATTAATTATTTAATAATATATTAACATTTTTGACATGCTACACAGAAAATACGCAAAAAGCTACAAACACCATTCCTACCAGTGATTTAGAATTGTGTAGAGTTAACGTACAGCTGTTTTATAAACCTGTCCATTGAAGTCATAAAAATAAAAGTAATTTATTCATTATTTTTTTTTGGGGGGGGATTAATTTTTGACTGACTTTCCAAACAATACAATATACTCATATTGTATTTTCTAAATTTCCGATTGAAGTTTCAAATAAAATTACAATTCATTTAATTTTTCCGGGGTCTTAACTTTATAGTAATGTAAATACTTTATGCATACAGGGTGGTATTTGTTAAGGGGTTCACTCTTTTTTATACAAGTGGACTCGCCCAGTGTGTACTTGTACTGCTGCCGGTGAATACCCGGGAGTAAGAAGTGATACAGTGAGAGAGTGAGAGTGTGAGGTAACCGCTTTGTAGGAGTCACAGTATTTATACATTTGTAGGAATTTGCAGAAGAGTCGTTTCGAATGCTAACGTTTATTTCGATTTGTGTATTTTTACTATTTGTTTTATATTGGTTAACATTTAAATAGTTTTAACTGCAACAATAATTTTAAAAAATACATTTCTATATGTTTGGTGATTATTTTCTGCAAGTGTCGTGTAGTGTGACACATAGAATTCCTGATCATTTACTGCAACCTGGAAGTCTAAGGTTGTAACGAGTTCACCTACGCATCCCCAACATCTACGCTTCACCAATTCCCATGCATCTTCAATACCTAATTTATGATGGCACATAAATACAAAGTAACATTGAAGCACACACGATCGAACGTTATACACCAAAGTGATATTGAAGATTTTCATGAGACATGAGAGGTCCTGAATATTGGAGTAGCCAAAGATTGGTCAGGACTACGATGAATTTGAACATTTCACACACTCACACTAACCGATGTAATATTGTTAGGACGCGCTGCAACATCGCCAGGTTGAAGAACCCACGCCCATTTTGACCAATTCCGACGCAAACTGAGAAATTACAACAAAGTTTGAATCCTTCTGACGATAGCATAAATAAATGGATTTCCAAAAAGGATATTATCACTGAGACTGCTAACGTGGTGTTGAGTTCATCAAGACTAATCCGATGAAAACAACGAATCAATTCAAGCAGCTTTGATTGCAAAAATCAAAACTCATGTAGCAAAATGATCCATATTTCGTTTCCAAGACAGATAAGAAATGCTAGGCAACCGTGAAGTTGGATAGATATCCAACTTCACGGATAGATGCGATAGATATCAAACAAGTGATGGCTGAACAAAACCGAAGAAGTTCAAGGCTATGCTGACTGTCATAATGCCAAGTTCTTCGGTTCTCTTAAGGCAATATATGGTCCAGCAAGATCCGGCAGTGTTCCACTACTGTCTTTGAATAACATAACTCTGCAAATTCGAAGCCCGGCGTCTAAAAATCACTATTCAAAGAGAACAGCGACGTTGGCTCTGGTCACAACCACCAACTACCAGTGTCTCCCACTGCTCCAGTTCTACGCCTCCAGACTTGGTTTGCGGATCCACTGATGGATTGCAAGACAACCATGAATGTATTATAAAAAGCAACAAAAGTTATTTGCTAATATTTTTCTTTTAATTTTTCTGCAGTTCAATCACGCGCTGTTCAATCACCTACTACAGGACAAACGACAAACCTACACATCATTTGAATGCACGCTTCTAAAATCTATGGATTCCTTCTTGACATCTTCTTTTGGAATCTACCGCCATTGTCATCTTATGTACAAATATGGCCTAGAAATTTAACAGTAATATATATCGACGGATCTCGATATTCGGAAAGATAAAGGACAACATCGATTTTTACCTTATGTACGGTGTGTAAATGTTAGTATATATTTTCAGTTTCTGGTCATCTTGCGACATATTAATAATCATGCTAGTGCACTATCTGTATCTGAATTTTATATCTTCAGGCATGTTGAATAAACATTTCTAAAAATTACTGGGCATATTGAATGTGAAGCGTCAGTGTTTATTTACTAGAAGCAGTGGTCCTGTGAACATTTTTGCATCTGTGCAGCGGTGTCCACAGCACAGACCAGAGTAAATGTGAAACCCAACAATAATTTATTAAATCTAAATGTATTGAAAATGCATTAATTTACGATCAAGATTATCTCCCTTCCTCACAATACTACTGTTGATACAATGTGGGATATGTAAAACACTAAAAATTTTAAAAACTTATAAAAGGCTGAATAAGTTAAAATGCTAAAACAACTCTAAACATAGAACGCCAAAATTTAAATTTAAAGACATAATGTAATACAAGATGGAAAAACATAAAAGATAAAAATAAAAAAAAAACATTATAGTTTAACCACCTAACCCACCTTACAGCCGCAAAATCTTCCTAAAAGTAGTGGATAAACATTTCGGAAGTTCGTCAAAGAAGAAACAACATAAAAGTAAGCTACAGTTGCTTAAGAAATATGAAAAAATTAATATCCTATCATAACAATAAATTATTGTATTGTAACAATTGCAAAAGTAACAGTACCAATGAATCAAGTGAGAAAAATATAAAAAATGCAATCGCCGAAACAATAAATGTCCCTTAAACAGCCAATGTTTAATTAGTAATATCATTTATAGAGTTAGTACAAAATGTAATAACCAACAGAAATACTATTTTGGTTTGACAGAAAAAGAACGGAAATAGAGATTTTACAATCATAAACTGAGCCTGAATAACAAAAAATGTAGAAACAGCACAGCTCTCTCAAAGCATTACTTGCAGATAAAAGATAATAAAACTAAACCAGATATATGTTTTTTTTATAGTATTTCCTTTTTGTACAAAAATAACTTTTGTTGCTTTTTATAATACATACCAAAAATAACCTATCAGTTGCTGAAAGGAACAAAATAAAATAAAATTCTTTTAAAAAAAGATTCACACTCGAAAATGACATTAAACTTTATATTTTTAAAATGTTCAAACATGCCTTTATTTAATAAAATAAACTCTTCACTTACTAATGAAATGTATTAAGTTTATTTTATTTTTCTATCGATCCTGAACGAGTTTTCTTAAATTAGGTGAGCGCCAATTCTCAAAAGGGATTATCTTTTAGTTTTATTGAATTGTTTTTGGCAAGATGCGGACTGAATTTTCCGGATGTTCACACTCGATTTCACATAATTTTTTTCTACGGGGACTTCTTTTTATATAATTGTAAAATATTTGAACGAACACCCCCGCCCAATTAAAAAGTATACAGGTGATATAAAAAAGGAGTGTGAAAAGGTTTTTTTAATAAAATAACCGCTTCAGTAAAATATTAATTCATTAAATCGAATCGAATAGTTCCCTGCTTTTGGCTAATATTTTAACAGGAGGTGTCGATTTTTTATTTTCATTGCCGAAAAAATATATCTAGAGTTAACTATGAATCCCAGTATAACAATAATCCTTCTTTAACAGCCATTAAATACAAATTAAGATGTATAATTAATAATAAAATTAACAATATTGATTTTAAGAGAAATCCAAAGAATTTATGGGTGGTATGGTATATATATATATATATATATATATATATATATATATATATATATATATATATATATATATATAGAGAGAGAGAGAGAGAGAGAGAGAGAGAGAGAGAGAGAGAGAAAGAGAGAGAGATTTTCTTAATTTTTTTTAATCAATATATTTTATACATATAATTTGTCTGACGAATTGAGAAACCATGGAACTCTGAGTTTCTCTACGATAAGCGTAGGTATATTTATATTTATTAATATACTTTATATCTATGTTTAACTACATTGACCACTCATTGGTTTGCACCATAAATCAAATACTTATTTGCTTACGTGTATATGCTATACACTTTACCAGCTCCTTGCGAAATGGAGCCTTTATACTCCGCCATAAACATCATCATCCCTGAAAGGAATATGAACTCAACTTATTGCATAAAATAGAGGAGAGTGTCGTGAGTAGAATGAGGTGGAAGCTATTCTTTGCCAAAAAAAAAAAACACCACAACGAATATGAATCTTTCGATTCCTTTGAATTTAAGTCCAAGAAAACCACATCTAGCGATGACCTTCTCCTGGGACTTGGAAAAAGACTTATTCTCTGTACTAAATAGAATTAAATACACTACCAAATATAACAATCTACAGAATATGAAAAAAGATATTGCCAAAATCCGTAAAAGCAACAAATCAATATCAAGTCTGATAATACAGGCAATCACTATTAGCTCAACGTCGATGACTACAACAAAGCTACATGTAAAGAGGTTAAGAGTGGAAAATGACATTAACAACGAGGCACGATTTACAACCAACAAACTTAAGATCAACGATAGAATGCATAAACAGGCCTTCGTCACCATTAAAAGGACGATAAAGATAATTTCCCTAGTAACACATAGTTCCCTTTGAAAAATAACCGACAAAATCAGCAATGATATACTAGAACGGGCTTGCTACAGGGATCAACTAATGGAAGAATACAAAGGATTCTATCAATTTGTTCTCTAAAATAAAAAATAAAAACGAATGCAATTCGACATCCTCCGATTTCTACCCGTCGATCACAGAAGACCCACTCTAAACCTGGCCAAGAATCACTGACCAGGAAACTTACATCATTAGGCCAGCCTAGAAACTCCTGGATCTATGTAAACTCCCTCCCCCACAAAAAAAACAACCCAAACTTCTCCATGGGAGGTGTTCGATTATGTAGAACTATGTGAATTGGCTGGCATTCTGCTTCTGTGGAGACATAGGTATACTTTTGATAGCAAGAACACCGGTCTGTACAGAGAAGACGGAGTTACCCTCCTACATAACACCAACCTACATCAAACAGATTGACTTAGAAAACATGAAATCCTTCAAGGATCATGGACTAAATGATCACTAGCACCAATGCCAAGGTGATTAACTTTCTGAACAGTACTTTCGACATATCCAAAAGAATATACATGCCTTATACTAAAGAACTTTATAACCATAAATACACTAGCAAAGAATCCAACCAACCACAGGAATTTTAAACAACTTGCACAAATCAATGCAGTACAAACTCTCAACTAACTCTAGCAACAAAAATATTTTTGACAAATATAAAAATAAATATGTAGATGCACTAGAAAAAGGTAAATATAAAGTTAAACTACAATACATAAATATTAATAAGAAAGACAACAATAGGCATATAATTGATTTACCCACCCCCACCCCCACCCCATTTAACTAAAAATACGAAAACCAACAGTGGTAAATTTTTCTTTAACTTAATCCGCATTCAACCATATCCCACTGCTCAACAAAATATTCAACAAGAACAACATTAAAATTAGCTACGGCTGCACCAAAAACCGCGAGCATTGAACATAATGTCGAGATTAAATTTTATTTTGGCTCTACTACTAACCACTGGAAAACCCGGTATTATCATCATAAAAGGACAATGACCAATAAGCAATATTCAAATACCACAGCACTCTACAAATTTTACTGGGAAATTGAAACCGATAATTACACACAGGTAGTAAATTGGAATTCCAATGCTAAAACCATTCTTTACCTGCTGAGGCGATAAATGTAACCTTTGTTTATAATCCATCCTCAAATACATTAATAACAGCAACCTACTGAACAAACGAAACGAACTTATGATAGCATGCATTCAAAGGAAAAACTCTCTCCGAAAGTATTTTAATTCTGGTTAGATCAATTAATCTATCATCATCAGTTATACTTTTTTTACCTTATGCCTAATATTTTTTGTTACACATTAAGACGTCTACTGAGTTGCACGATAAGCATAGGTATATATGTATTTATTAATATATATATATATATATATATATATTCTCAATGTTTTAATCAATATATATATATATATATATATATATATATATATATATATAGATAGATAGATAGATAGATATACATACAATTCTTATGTTTACAATATAAACTAAGTTACCTCCCTTACATAGCGGTAAAAAAACTGAATTAATCTAACCTGTTCAACGTACACACAAAATTTATAACTGTCAAATACATTAATCCTTTGTTTTAGCAATTTGCCCCTGAAGATGATCTTGGGTGAGATTGAAAATACTTGAGAAAATTTTTCTCTCTCTCTCTCTATCTATATATATATATATATATATATATATATATATATATATATATATATATATATATATTCTTAATCAATTCATTCATGTAATCGGTATATTTTTAATATATTTATTTAATCGGTATATTTTAATTAATTTTTTTTCTAAAACAGGAAATTCAGCTCATCTCGCCCATTGGAGAAGTTAGATAAGAATATATTTCCTGACTAACGAGAGAGCTGGAAAATATAAAAAGTAATTCTACCACCATTATTCTTTCTATGGTGCCTTAAAGTCTGGGAAAACCCCACAGCTTGTTCACTCCAACCTGTTTTCATTACTTGCAAAACCGGCTCCCAAAGCCTTGATACTTATCAGAGATAAGAATCTGTTTTCTGACAAATGGAGGGGCCAGGAAATTTGTATAACGATTTTGGAGGGAAAAGTCCCCGATCCTTCTGAGCTTCCCAAATCTCCATAAATTTGGAGAATCTACGCTTATTTGGCAGTGAGAATTCGGCCTATCATCTGTAAGGTCGACGATAGGATGCTCCAGTCAACTTCAGAACCACTTTCAACCAAAGAAGAAATGCCTGCTGGGTTGGAAAGACAGACCGTCAGCCCACAACTGAAAAACAATTGAAAGCTGCATCTCTTCACCACTCTTTTTGTTGTGCCCACTGGACTTCTGTCGTCGACCTACGGACTCGCTCAGCTGGAAGATTCCTATATCTACCAACAATTTTCCTACTCTACAAGAACTGTGAGTGTTTCTAAACCTTAATAAAAGAACTCAGAGAAATATTTTGAGCAAGCCTTTTTTCTGTTATGAACATTTTCTCTTCCTTTAAAGGACATTTTCTATTTTCCCTTTCTTTCACTCCTAATTGTCTTTATCCCTTTACCCTATTTTTTCTGTATATGTAAATAAACACTTTCTTCTTTTATTGTTACACACCGAGCAGGAGTTTTTTCTTTATTCGTCTGAGCCTAAAAAAGAGAGTTTGTTCGCTCTAATCTTGCGTTTTGTCGCAATTATTTAACCTCAACCCTTTGATGCGGGAAAACCGGGACGAATTTCCCTGCATTAACCTCTAAAAAAATTGCTTCTCTTGACTACTGGCGGTTCTGTAATAGTATGTTAAAATAAGAGTAAGTCTTCTATTCATCCAAAATTCACTCAGTATTAACATGTTCTGATGATAAGGCGGAATGTTTTGCTCGTAAATTCTCTTCTAAGTCTACTCTTGTCTCATTTGGAGTATATTTGCTTAACTTTCTACTTAGAACTGGGTTTCTACTGATTGTTATGCATATAAATCCGTCCATAATTTCTACTATCATATCTAAACTGGATTCACAAACATGTGGACTTACAATATTTCTTAAGAAATATGCCCCGGAACTGGTTCCTGTTCTCCTAACTCTACAATAAATACCTTTCTGCTTTTTGCTTTCCTTCTAACTATCGGTCGTCTACCTCCTTTTTAGCGGTTCTAATCAACTCTGAATTGTTTAAACATTTGACCGCGCAGGATCTTCTTTCAGATAAGCAACATGGATTTCGCTTCCCTAGGTCAACTGCTGATGTAATAACGATTATTATTGAAATAGTTTATCAAGCTTTAGATAAGAATGTGAAGCTTGGGCTGTTGCTTTGGATATCTCGAAGGTATTTGACAGGGTTCGGCATGCTGGTTTTTTCACATGTTATAGTATTTCTGAACAAATTTTTATTTTCAGTTGCAGGTGTTCCCTATGGCTCTAACTTTGACCTACGTTGTTCTTAATTTTCATAAATGACTTTCCTGATGCCATCAGTTCTCAACTCGATATCTATGTTGATGACATAACTATTAACTCCTGTCTTAATAGTAAATCCGAACGTCTCGATAAGGTAAAATTGGCGGCTGATCTCAAAAATACCCTGCAATCTGTTGTTAACTGGAGCAATGAAGGGGTTGCCAATTTCAATACCTCCAAAATGCTACTGCTTTCTTTTTAATTGTATAATTGCATTTTAACTTTCTATCATCATAGCTAATGCTAACCTCATTGCATCTCATTTTGACTCATTGCGCATTTGCTGAATAACATTTTCTGCTGGCATGAAATGAATAGATTATATTAAATAAACTGTTAGGTGTGCTGCTAAGAAAGTTGGTTCCGTTTCGTGTTAGACATTTTTCTCGGCAGAATCTATCTTAGATATTTATATTTATTTATTATATATTTATTTATTATTGGTTCTTTCTCTTTAACATTTGAATTTTCACTCCATATTCATTCCAACTCTTTCATTTTTCTCTCTTTACACGCTTTGCTTTACCCGCCATCTCTAATTCTGTGTTTCTTTTCTCCTACGTTTTCATCATCTTGCTTTCATATCCAATAATTATGTAACCTAATGATGAAAAAAACAATTTATTTTAAACAACAAATATATATATATATTTCCTCCTTCTTTGTCAATACATTTAATTCGAGGTTGTTGGATAAATATAACATGAATTTCATATTTTTTATTCGAAATATTTACAATAACTTATTTGGTTGTGTGAGATTTTATTACAGAAGTCGAAAATTGTTCATTGTATTATAAATAAATATATATATAGTAGTAGAGTTATGATTATTTTTAATTCCAGATATACGACGATCGCTCTGAAAATTAATAATTAATAAAATTATTAATTTATCTCACATGGTAGTATGACAGCAGTTTCCGCGAATCTCTATCTATAAAAGGCAGGATATATGTATGTGTGTGTGTGTGTGTGTGTGTGTGTTACGAATTGATATTGATATTGCTGTTTGTATTGAATCACTGTGTATTGAATCTATGTACGTATGACTTTATTTTACATTGCTCATAATAATCTATATTTCTACTCGTAACACAGAAGTTCGTTTATTGACCTACTTATTCCCTGCAGAGATAATGATAATAAGCCATTCGCGTTGATGCTCAATCTACAGAGTCGCAATAAATAGTTTAACTGAGGATGCTTGATTTGTCGTAAAGTTTCTGACATTGATGCTTCATATGCTTCCTCTAGTAAATGTTTTAATTTTCTTGTAGTAAATATTTCTCATATACTGTATTTGCTTTAGATGAATCATTTTGCAGCAACCCTTTCAGTTTGCTTGGCATTTGAGACGGTAATGGTTTCTGTTGGTAATCAATGAAAGTTATACGTTTCTTATTTCGTAGATAAAAGTCTATATTTATGTATTATGCTTAAATAATAGACTCATAAAGATAAAATTAAATTTTTGATTAATAAATATTCAAATGTTTGTCTTAGATGCCATCTCAATACAATCATGAACTCAACATGGACCCACCATTCCACCCTAAAACATCACACCATCTCCACCTTATTGACGCCGTCTTAACCTATGATAAGGATTCCCACCAGAAGCCTGGCTCTACCCGTCTGCATGACTGAGTGTAGCATGGTATGTATCACCATTGTCAAATCGGTTTTTATGTATTCACTTCAATTGATTCTTTTAAAAGAGGTCTAATGATCGGTCTAACATGTTTTACAACTTTGGACTGAAATCTTAAACTATTTGACGCTTCTTCGCTCACACAACACCTAAAAATGTAATAGCCTAACACAATTTTTTATAACTTCTCTCTTAATACAGGACATCGACCAGTGAGATAAAGTCTTCAGCTCGTCCTGGATCTTCAACGACTTTTTCATAGTCGATCGCTTTTGAAATTGCCAGCATGCTTTTTTGTTTTTTTCTTTTTTGCAAGTTCTGAATCTATGACACATTACTTTTCATTCATCAAATCAGATTCACCGACAATTTTAAGGTTTCAAACTGGCTGTTAATTCGAGATTTCGAAATTCAAGACATTACATGCAAATGGCTGTCGTTTGTGTGTGCCTGAGTAAAACAATCTGGTTTGTATTCTAAGAGAAGCGTTGCCATCATTCATCAAATAAATATTTAGATTCCAATATTTATTTATTTTATATATCAATAAGATATGACATGACTAATAATGTGAAATGTAATTAAAAAATTACCAAGAGCTAGACATAACAAAGTGTATACGGACAGTCCTGGAATGTACCTGGACAGATATACCCGCGCAACGACCCCTGTACCTCATAAACGTCATCTTACATCGCGTAGCCACCGTTATCTAGGTAAATGGAAGAGTTATTAGGTAGCTATCTTTGTTTTTTAGCACTCCAGTTTATATATTAACACTCTTAACTGTTGTCTGGGTGCTTGGATATATATATAATTGTTTCTGTATTTGTATACTCCCAAATCAGTTTGACGTTATTATCACATTCTAATTGAATAACCACATATTTGCACGGAAATTTATTTATATAACAATTTATTCTATTTCCAAATTGCAAGACTTATACTTAGAAAACTGTATAAATATTCCAAGAACAATATTTGAATAAAATAAAAATCTCTAAACTATAAATTTCAATAAAGATGAATTAACCACCCGACATCTTAGAAATATACGTATATGCAGTGACATCTACGAAATGATATAATATTGATTTCATATTATATTGATCAAATTTTTAAATAGTTTGTGTTGCTAAGGGTTTAAGTTGATCCCGTTACTAAACACGGTTTGAACGGCAAGTGACTGACGCCTTAACATGCATTTATAAGAGGATATCAAGTCGTCAAGAAACAGAAAAGAAACAATCCAATTTGCAAATTGAATATAAAGGAAGCAGTAAATATGACTTCAGACGCAGTTTCTTGTATGAAATCGGAAAAGAATAACAAGCAAAAACAAAAGAGGCCGACATCAGTAGGGTAGATATTATGAGATGTTAAGCACAAGATTCCTTAGATGACAATTCTCCATGTTTTATAAAGAAGCACAACACGAAAAGTGAAAAATGTTTATTATAAATACACAAATAAATAAATACACAAATATCACTCACTCACTCATGCGCGCACACATACACACACACATACATATATATATATATAGAGAGAGAGAGAGAGAAATATAAAAATGAACATAGAAGTCAACACTTAGAGGCGACAGTCTGTTTCATACTAGATGCAATCGTCAGGGCTGACGATTTCATCCAGTATGAAACAGACTGTCCCCTCTAAGTGTTGACTTCTATGTTCACTTTTATATTTACACACGCTCTATTCCTGATATTGAGCACTTTATCCCATAAATATAGCACATCTTAAAACTACATTTCTTCATATATATATATATATATATATATATATATATATATATATATAAGACAAAGGAAAACAACTCTTAACCAACGCCGCAAATGCAAGAATTTTATTTTAAAACAAGTTTTTATATACAAGTGCAAAAATGTTATTGTTTTTGTTTTGTTTTTTAACTTTAACAACGTTCAGAAATATTCATCAGGTTGGTCGAAAAGTCAAGCTATGGATGAATTCAATGTCTAATAAACGAAAGTCAATAAATGATATTCATTAAAAAAAATTTAATGTAAATTAGTAATTAAGTTATTTTAGTTCGTGGTTGATTTATGTGTTATATATTTTAAATAGCATGAAGTTATGAATTTAACTGTCTTCTTTTACTTTTTAAACGTTTTTATAGTCATGTATGTTGGCTTGGGAAAGTGGTAGTTCTTTCAGGAATGGACATATTGGAATATATCTGGGTGCAGATTTGTATTTTGATAAGATTTGATAGCGTTACTCTTGAGAATTTTCCTTCGAAGTAAGTTATATTCTCTTTTAATATGCATGGCATTCTTTAAATCAAATTTGTGGTTGAATTTATTTCTATGTATAAGTAATGCATTTGATAAATTGTTGTGCGTAAGATCCCTTTTGTGTTCATAGATACGTTTTTTTTATTTCTTCACGCTACTCCTATGTTTGTGAGGAGCTGTTATGACAATTTATTATATATATATATATATATATATATATATATATATATATATATATATATATATATACAATTAAGATACGTTTATCAATCTAACATGTTTGACTGATTTGTTCTTTTTTAACAGCACATCAACACCGTATGGAGAAAAAGAAAGACGAAAAAAATTCTGGTATTTAATAACCAGAACTTTTTCTTCTTTTTCTCCATATCTCATTCTGTGATGAAAATTTATTAAAAGTCAAACATGCTAGATCGAAAAATGTTTCCTATAAAAAGTATTATCCTACCATTCTGTTGATCCATATTTTAACTATATTTGATCCCAGTTCATATATATATATGTGTGCGTGTGTGTGTGTGTGTGCGTGTGTGTGTGCAGAGTGAGTGAAAGATCCAAAGAAATTTGATTTAAAAGAATCGACAAGGTCTGTCTGTATAATTTTTTTTTTCCTTTGTATTTTTCCAATATTCGGATAAGATATTGAGTACTGTTGTGGATAGACTGTCCGAAGTTCAAATTGTGTTAATTTTGTTCACAATCATTTTCAAGAACCACCTTGATGTTTGTGTGGTAGTTAAAATCCCTTTGTCTACATCAGGGAGGCTAAACGTTTGAAATTGTCTAGCATGACGTCATCTGTAACGGCTATTGGGAACGAGGTCAAAGAAAGCGATTTATTTTTCAATAATATCTGTACATTAATTATATCATATGCACTTCCAGATACCGTCTCTTGCAGCGAATGATATTTTACTTAATGTGGACTGTATATTGTGTTTGTTGTGATTCTTGTACTGAGTGCTGTAGAGTATTTTGGTAATATATATATATATATATATATATATATATATATATATATATATATAAATTGTAGCCTTTGTATGTCTGTCTGTATCGAACTCCTCCTAGGGATTTGAAGATAGACCTCCATAACCATATATATTCTGAAACTACATTTACCCAGGGTATTTGGATAAGTATATTTCATTTTGATCAAAGGGATCTCGCTCCTCACCCCCATGATTTTTCCCCTTTGATTTAAATTAAATTTAAATTTTAACAAGAGAATGGGTCCTATGCATAATATAGAATGAGAAAGCCAGAAGATGGTGGTCACATCGGCAAGATCATTTTGATCAAAGGGGATCCCCGATGGCACCCCCACACACAAATACACACACTAAATTTTTTTCCCTTTGATTTTAATTAAATTCGACCAAGGGAATGACTTCTAGGGTACTTGGGTAAGTATATTTCATTTTGATCAAAGGGGTCCCTGGGAGAGGGAGCACCACCTCCCGCTTTTTCCCTTTAATTTAAATTAAATTTAAACATGAACAAAGAAATGACTCCTATCCAAAATATAGGAGGAGAAAGCCAGAAGATGGAGGTTATATAGGCAAGATCAAAATGAGACAATATGAACGTCAAGTTGAGCAAGAAATCACCTTACAATACATATTTGTTGCGGCATATCGATGTTGAAATCTGCTCATCAATTCATTCAATCAAGTATTGCATTAAATACATATCAAAGGGGTCAGATCAGGCTGTTTTTGGACAAACCCCACTGAGTTTTTCCCTTTGATTTAAATTAAATTTAAATTTGAACAAGGGAATGACTCCTATCGAAAATATAGCCAAAAGCCAAAAGATGGAGGTCACATCGCCAAGATAATTGAGCAATATTGAAATGCATCATTTTTCTCCACAAATTATAACAATGATTTAAAATCATCATTTTCTTATAAAAAAAAATATGTGTGACACGTAGCAAGGCGCCTGTAATTCGGCTAGTCTACTATTAGGTTGGTGCAAAAATAATGACGTAATAATGTCGTTTTTGACATATTTTTTAACGTCAAAAAACGACATTATTACGTCATTATTTTTGCACCAACCTAATAATATTTGTCTTATGCTGAGAGAGTTTGTTCATTCATGATTTGCTGGTCGATGTGTGCACGGATTGCAGAGTTTAGACGGGTGTAGACAAAGGTAAATCTGCGAGAGAATGTGGTGCATATATGCCCAATGTAAGTATTTAATGTTGTTTTTTTATTATTAGTGATGGAAATAGACAATATTATTTTCATATAGTGGAGCTCGGCCATGTTAGTAATAGATGTTTTCAACCTTTTTACACTTGATGATAAATGTTTAAATATAGGTGTTTATTAGGATCGTTGAAAGATATGTACTGGTGAATTATGTTTTTAATTGCTTTTTGCATTCTGTTTATAATTACGGCGCATCTCCTTACGATAGAATAAATTAATGCTTTTTTATGTCAAGGAGGGGTTTGTGTTATTTTTTCTAAATTTCATTAAGGCTAATTTTATTTGTTCGTCTACGACATGATTAGGAAGAATTATTGTTGATTAGGGTTTGTTAACTGTCTCTAAGTTCACTATATCCCCAAAGAAGAGTTTATTTTGGCCCGGTAAATCATGTTTTTTATAACAGCTATTTTTTATCTGAGGACATTCACTTTTGTAATTAAGTAAACAAAAATTTCTGCTCGTGTTTTTTTGTAAAGAGAAGTGGTAAAATTATGGCTATTGGCATCGACTAACACATGAATATATCGTCGATATAGCGTGTGTATATGTGTGGCTTGGTGGAATTATTCAAGAATTTGTTTTCGACATGAAACATAGAAATTAGAGCCTGTCCATTCGCAGAAATAAATATGCGATCTTTAGTTGCTATGCTCCAATCATGAAGTCTAGTGAGGAAATTAAGGAGAATTTCTACTTTGAATTATTCAACTACTTCTCATTGGTAATTTCAATGAACGTGTAGGTTAAGCAATCAGCGAAATTATTCAAGCTTTGAAAAAGAAGACAACCATATCTGTGCCGTATATTAAAAAAATGATGGCTCACACCGAGAAAAGTATTAACAGTCTTTTTCCCTCCTAAAAGTCAATATTGAAAATTGAGAAATAGATTTATTACCCAACAAAACTTCTGAGTTTAATAAATCTTTTAACTTTTTTTTTACAGTTATCCAATATTTTCTTATGAATAGTTTAACATAAATTAATTAGTTTTCAATATAACTTCTAACAGGGATGAAACTGAATTGTTAAATTTTCGTATACTCAAAAAACATATTGAGTACTAAAGTTTCTTTTTGTAAATTATTTTTCACTTTTAAAGTATTTTCATGAACCATTTTGCAGAGTTTACATTACTAAAATACCCAAGCGATACATAAAGAAAGCGTTATCGGCAAACTGTATACGTTGCGCACACACATATAGTATAACGTACAATTTGGATATTCCTGTGATAATTTCACACATACTTTTAACCCTGTACTAACTCAATTAATTTCTTTTGTGTTGTGTAAAGTAACAAGACATTTATTCGTATGAACTTTGTTTGTGAGGAACTTTATAAATTGTTTCCCGCAGTTTAGAAAAAAACCATGATTATTTTTATACTCAATAATAAAACTATCTAAATTTGTAGAGCCGTTTGAATATATATATAATATATATCTTCTCTTCTTTTTGAAAATTGCTCTATTAAATACCTCTTTGACCACTGTTCTTTCTTACATTATAGAATATTTATATGTTTATGTATACAATCGCTCGCTCGTATACCTACGTATATATATCCAATCGGTTATATATATATATATATATATATATATATATATATATATATATATATAGAGAGAGAGAGAGAGAGAGAGAGAGATCAGCAAAAGGATCCTGGAAAAATTACTTACCAAATAAAAAACAACTTAAATTAAAATTATGGATCAATACTAAAGATGTCATCAACTGGTTCAACCATATTGACGATAAAACAAATTGCACCTTACTACAGTTCGATATCGTGGACTACTACCCATCAATTTCGAAGGATCTCTTTACGACTGCCCTGGACTTTGCTGCGGTATATTCTAACCTGACAAAGGAAGAAACCGACATAATCCTCAGCGCAAAAAAAATCCGTCCTCATTCATAATGGGGAGAAATGGATAAAAAACAATAACGACCTGTTTGACATCACTATGGGATCATTAGACTCTGCAGAGTCTTTTGACCTGGTTGGTCTTTTAATATTGTACAACCTAACGGCACACCGCGAGATTGATATCCAGGACATCGGACTGTATAGAGATGACGGTCTCATGGTGGTGAGGAGTTCCACTAGCTTTAAGATAGAGAAGATCAGAAAAATTATGTTTAGTGAATTTAAAAATCTAAACTTAAAGATAACAGTCTCTTCTAAATTGAAAAAGGTAAACTTCCTCGACGTAACCCTAGACTTACCGAGAAACACGTACCAACCTTATAGAAAACCAAATGCTAACCCCTTATATATACACCCGAAGTCTAACCACCCTCCATCCACAATTAAACATATACCCTCATCAATAGAAAATAGAATTAGCAGTAACTCCGCTAACAAAGAAATATTCCACCAACGTAACGACTTCTATGACACTGCCCTAAAAAGTAGTGGTTATAAAAATGCTAACATTAAATATAGGGACAATTGCAATAAACAAAAGAAAAAAAACAGGAAAAGAAACATCATTTAGTATACACTTCCGTTCAACCAAATGGTTAGCATTAAACTAGGACAGAAGTTCTTAGCTCTAATCGATAAACACTTCCCCACCAAAAGTAGGCTTAGTAATATATTCAATAAGAACACACTAAAATTGAGTTACAGCTGCACTGAAAATCTAGAAGGTATAATAAGAAGACACAATAATAAAATCCTGAACAAACCCCCATACCTGAATAGTTT
>OZ010609.1:40446584-40614084 GCA_963932145.1 Acanthosepion lycidas | reverse complement strand
AATTCTACTGACATTCTGACATAAAGAAAAGATTACCAAAATAAATGTCCATTTGCATCGACATAGACAGAGTTAAACAGAGGAAACGAATGAAATGAGAGACTCTTCATAGCGACCCAGAATTATGCCCTAAAAACAATAACGACTCTTAGGATAGATAAGACATGAAAACAACGAATGTAAACTATAAGGGGACAACAAAAAATTGAGCGAATACAACAAGTTAATCCAGAAAGAATATAATTATATATATAACTGAATAAAACAAAGCGAAAGGATTGACCTTGATAAAAAAAATTGAAATATTATGGAACGTAAAAATGCTAGTATATTTTTCTTTACACAGTCATAGACGGGACCCTATACATCATCACGAAAATCCCAGCAAAGAGGCTAGAAGATCTGAAAATACTAGTAAAAATCGATACGACAGCAGCACTAAAATAGAAAAGTGAAGAGAGTCCTGGAGTATTCAAGTGATTTGACGTCACTTGATCTCCAGTAAAATTAACTAGTCATTATTGGTTTGAAACCTCAATAAGTGCCAATAATCACCGGAAGAAAAAGAGTTAGGAATCTGAAAGAGAATAAAATGAAAGAATACCTATAAATGTGTACATGTCAGTCATACCGATAATCCCTGTAACACGGGACAGGTAACTCACTTAATTAGTTACTACATTGAATGAATTATTTAAATTATACAAAAAGTTATCATACGATGGTGGGTGTAAATATTTTTAGTTTATAATTAAAATAAAGAATTACTATAAAAGTACAGAAGCAAATCATCAAAATGTGTTTACATTATTTGACTGTCATTATATATGTATGTGGGAGTAGGGTGATGAAAAGTTCTCGGTTCGGTACACTTCCAAAATCATATTCTATCATGGTTGTAATGAGAACATTTCAGCTTCCTGCAGAGAGTTCTTAACTTATCATATGCAAGACTAGTTTGCTAACTATCGCTTAGGTTAGTCAGAAATTTGCCCGCGTAGATAAAATTACATACATACAAAATGATTAATATACTTTCATCGAAGGAGATCAATACACTGGCTTATATACACCCATTCATGGAATAACGGCAAAGCTTCATCGCTACACTGCTAGTAGTGTGAGCCTGATACCTTGTGGGTGTGAAAAAGTTACAATTCTCAGTTGAGTAAATATCTATCGCATGAGGCTACGGCCGCGCTTATGGGGCATCTATATATCACTATTGAGTATCCTACGATACTACTTGCCACAGAACAAGTATTTATGAAGACACAAGACCACAATAGTTAAGTTTCCATTGAAGACCAATTACACTGCAACAGCCTTAATTTTACCTTTGTAATATTAAGATTATAGCAGATACACACAGCTAGTGTCAGTAAAATTCTATCTTAAGACCATTTTTTATGAACATGTAATTAATCTTAAAAAATAAAATATGACAAAATTCAGTTGACGTAGAGAGAGAAAAGTAAGAGAGAGAAAAAAACAGCCACTTACCTTTGATTAGCAAAGTCACAATTACCATGAAGGATTATATTGTTCGCTTGGTCAAGTCGCTTGTCACTAACTCGTTTTCACATACAACAGAACATTTATTGGATGTTTCTAGTGTTATATCGATCAATATCCAGAGGATAGTGAGAACAACATCGAAATGATTTTTATTTTATTATCTTTATGATTGAACCTTTTGAGTTTTGTTTACGTCATTAACAGCTTGTTTCCTCTAACAAGAATTTTTTCTCTGAATATACGCCAATTTTAGCAAATGCAAATGACAGTTGCTACAATATCTTTTTATGCTAGGTTCTTACGGCTTTTCGCTATTCTTGACAGATCATCTATCACCACAATGTGGGATATTTAATAACAAAAATGGGTCACTTTTCGTGTCCGAGTCGGTTAAATCATGTCGTATCTAACGACAGTTCTATCTGTACGCAGGTTCGAACCCTGACAGAGAGTGCACATTTTTCTTTAATACGATTTCTATAATATTCAGGTCGGTATACGAAAATAAATAAATATACGGTTTAATAATTAAATGGGGTGTCTACTCAAATATGAAAATCCACTAAGGAATGATTTTTAGTAATAAAATCTGCTGGATTAATAAATAAAAAATACATTACTCTTATTTTGCCACATGTAAATATAAACATAAGTAAAAAAAAAAAAATTAAAAAATATAATAAAAAAATTAAAAAAAAAATTATTCTTGGGTTTTCAACATTTGAAAATTTAAGAACACCAACACACTGTGTTAACTAGTTAGCCTATGGAAGATGCTAAGTGATGTAATTTAATGCATAAAAGGCGAAAGTTAGTAAATGTTGATTTTTTTTATTTTCTTTATATGTATTTTCTGTTTGCCGGACTACGTGAGTTTAAATGTACTACTAGATTTGCATCTAGGCCCCACCCTTTTACTGTTGAATTAGTTAAATGTAGCCGCTACTTCTACTCCAACAGTTTCTTTTTTCACACTTCCCTCCTGTGGAATTCCCGTCGTTTACTTGCTTCCCTGATAATTACAATCTTCAAAAACTGAAATGCAATTTCAATCACTATATATATATATATATATATATATATATATATATATATATATGCTGTGGGGCTCTCCCCTTTTTACACAAGATGAACTCGTCCAAAGTATACTTATACTGACAGAGAAAATACCTGCGTGGAGATACGTTGAGATACGTGGAGATACGTTGAGATACGTTGAGACAGGTTGGGAGATACGGAGACAGACACAGGGTGATCTCAGAGAGTTATACAAGAGTCCAGAGAGAGAGAGACGATTACGGCTTTACTTACAGAGACTTGTATATATACTTTCTACTAACCTGCATTCCTGAACTACTAATCTTCACTTCAAGTCTGTATTCTTACGTTTAATGCACTTATTTTTCTATCTCAATTACTGGCGTTGTTTATTTATCTGTGCCGGTATCCATCCACGGAATCCGCAACAATATATATATATATATATATATATATATATATATATATATATATATATATATATATATATATGAATAATCAAAAACTCTTTTTACCTCGTGTGAGGAATAGGCTATTTCGGCAGATGAACTCAACTCAGAGAAACGAATTAGTGTTCAAATATCGACATAAAAACAAATAAAAATTTTACATAATATAACTTCGCCTTAATTAACTACCCTATATCACCCCCAACTTCCATCCCCTCTTCACCCTACTCTTCAAATGTCGATATAATGCTCTCCTCTAATCCTGCCTCCTCTAAAATCTTTTTATGCTCTATTAATTATAATTTATAGACTTTCCTCTACTTAGAATTTTCCTCTAATTCTCTTTCTGTTAATCCCTTAAGTCGTCGTTGCCTTTTTTTTATATTATTATTAAATTTATTTTTAAATATTTTTGTTTTTTTAATTTTGAATTTAAATTTATTCTTTCCTATTTCTAATGCCCACAATTTGCAGTCATAGGGTTAATATTCTCTGACCTATTTAATATACCCTCTCCTATTTAAGATAGATAGTTCCCACCCGCACTGACCTGTGTCTGGTGCCTATCGTCTGACTTAAACATTGAAAAGAGTAAACATTATATTAAGTATTTTTATGCAAATTAAATTTTAAGTTGAACCTTCTAATATCACTTCCTAACAGTTAATTCCGACTTCCCTCTACGGAGATGAACTTCATTCCACATCGGGGTTAAAAAGACAGACGACTACTTTCATCGTCTGCCGCAGTAGTCTATTCCCTACATAAGGTAAAAAGATTTTTTTGATTATTCATTCATATTGCTCTGTATATATAAAATATATCTAGCTCTCTTTTGTGGATCAGTTTTAATATTTTTATATTACTAGGATTTACTCGGATTATATACCCACAGATTTATTTTACATTTACTATATATATATATATATATATATATATATATATATATATATATATATATATATATATATATATATTAGCAAATGGATTAAATCAGACATATTTGTATATTTTAATTTTTTTTGTTTAAACTTTATTTTTATGGATAATCATATGCTCTGCTTTTTAATTAAGCAATATTTTTATCCACCTACATCTACTGGCCTGAATATGTCAGAAAAATATCCATCTTTCGGCAGTACTCTGTCTCTGCCTTTTTTTCATTTCTATCTCGATCTCTGACGAAGCTTTAATAAAAGTGAAACATTTTAGATTGAGATACGATTCCTACTTGTTCTTTATCAAATTCTCGGATTCCTATCCATAAATGATGTACATTTGATCGTCAACTCATTCTGTCTGAATATGGAAACCAATCAAAGAGACAGAAACAACATTATATTTCCATTTACAAACAACTTCTACTATTCGGTTAATCCATACAAAACAGAAGGAATTTCCTATTTAATTTCATTGTCGAAAAAGTCGCTGCAATGAGTACTTTTAGAGTGCTACATAGTACTAATGATATATTCCCCGGAGAACGCATATTTTTCTGACAAGATTTCTCGAATATTCGTGTCGAATACGTATCGCAATCTAACATGTTTCACTTTTATTCAGGCCGGTAGATGTAGTTAAATAAAAAAGACTGTCTAATTAGGAAAACAGAGCAACTATTTGAATATGAGTACCCATCAAAAATGGTGTTTAAACAAAATCAATTATATATATATATATATATATACATATATATAATAAGTTAAATGGTGGAATGTCGGACAATCTTGTAAATCTAGATAGAACCTACTTACTAACCTTCTATCCAGGTAGCTGGCTACCCGGAAAGACGGCCACTATAGAGCCCACGTCCACATCTGCCGACCCGGATGATCGACCCGATATCTATCGATGAAACCAAACTCCTCGATCATATCAACCAGGCTACGATTGCCCGATTTCTCACTAGCTCACTGCCTCTATCTTGGGATCCAATACGGCATTCCATCCCTCCATTAACACTAAAGGAACGGCCCCACCGATGGAAAAGAGCGACAGGCTCACTCTCATCGTTGAGCGCATAAACCGCAACGATCCAAAACGAACTATTGCTCATGGCAATATCGGCCACAATCAATCGCATCCAGGGAACGTTTAGCTAACAAGGAAACATCAGCTGGTTCCCGTATGCTGAATAGACGACAAAGTCGCTAGACAACAAAAGAGCATCAACGTCGCAAACAAAGTGTGTCTCCTGGATCGAAAGACAAGATCACGAAGCAAACGGGCAGCTTATCGCGATCACTCTTACATTCAAGCTGGCTAGTTTGATAGACATTGTCTAAGCGGATTCCCTTAAATGCAGACTGGCCGGAAATCTACAGAAGTCAGAGCCCCGACGGCTTGTCCAAGGCTACCAGTGTCCAGGTTGGACGTAATCCGTCTGTCGTTGACTATCTCACCAAAGTCCATAGGAAAACTTAACTTCAGGGCACCAGTTTTGATCACTCGTCATTATAATGAGGGGTTATCAAAACTGGAGCCCTTCTTGAACAGTTGATTGCCATTTTTCGAAGATCTGCATACTCCACATTGAGACATCTGGAACTTCGCGATGAAATCTCAGGCCTGCAATCCTCACAACCGTTATGACCCCAGGCACCTTACCAGAGTTCCTGGATTCGCCAATCGATTTGCCATCGACAGAAGTCAATTTAAGCAGGGGTCTCAAGTGGGCCTTCTACTCAAGCTCCTGTCTATCCACCAGATAGATACAGTCCCCATCTGGGGAAAAACCTTTTTCTTTTGGGATGGGGAGGAGTATATCGGAGCTCTATCCGTGGAAGAAGGACGGCTCCTAGACTTACCTTTTAGCTGCGTCATTTCTGACTGACTGTCCTATAATTCGTACCGCCCTACTACGGTCGGCCTTCTTTTCTTTTTTCACGCGTTTTTCCTCCCGCCTCCTGCTCCTCCTCCCTCTTCCTTTTCAAAGAAGAGGACCGAGGTGGTGGCATCTCGCTCACCTCCATACACTCATCAGGCAGCTATAGTGTTTGAAGCTGCTGCTGCTGATCTTGTTGTTGCGGTGTCTTTTGCGGCGTCTTTTTGATGTTGCTTCTGTTTTGTTGCTGTTGTTGCTACTTCTGTTGTTATTGCTGTTGCCGCTGTTTTTACTCCTGTTGCTACTGCACTTACTGCTGTTGTTGTTGCTGTCGCTCCGGTTCCGGCTGCTCCTGTAGGACATCTTAATCTAGCTGCTTAAACACCTCAGCCATTTTGACCGAGACCACACACAAAAACAAATAACTCACAGGACAATTAAATGTGGTAAGTAGACATTACAAAAATGAGGCAAAATAAAACAAAAACGTACAAATAAAACTTTCAAAATAAAGTTTTGCTTTAGGAAGAAAGACAAACAAAATAACATAGAAAATAAAATGCAAATTAAAAACAAATGCAAAAAAGAATTAAGCTAAAGAATAACAAATGGAATTGGCGAAAATAAAAAATAAAGAAAAGGGGAAAAAGAAAATTCACAAATGTAGCAAAGTTCATGTAAAAGTAAACAAGAATGAAAGTTTACACACTCTTTCACAAAGATAGTCCTTGCTTATCCGAGCCAAACCCCGATCCGTCTTTGTTAAAAGACAGTCCGGAAGAAGTAGAAAAATAAACGATTCCACCAACTAGATATAGATCCAAAATAACCAAAATAGCAAAATCCGCATAGGAATGTAGATTAGTATAGAGAAATATGCGATCTGAATGTGAATCACTACCGTCAGAGGTTTGGTGCTCTTGCTTTTGTCATTTGAGTCATTCCAATCTTCTTGGATTTCTCCGCGGAAAAATTCACAGGTAGTGTAGCGTCGGTGGGGAGGTTTATAGACTCAAAGTGGGGAGCCTTTTTATGGGTCCGAGATCTCCCAGCCGACACTAGCTCTCTGAGTGAGACATTTGATTGCCTACCATCGGGGTATCGAATTATAACATGTAGGTTGGCTTCCACTTCCACTTCATTCACCGGTGAGTCATTATTTGTTATGTCAGACGTGTCTTTTTAACAAAATAGGTCCCAGGAATTTAAGAGGCCTCATGCAGTGTTGCATTTGTGTTAGTGCCAAATAGAGTTCTGATAGCGTTCAAGACCTCATGCAGCAGCCTTTTCCAATGTGCAATAAGACGTTTGTGGTTTGCGACCGCTAAATGTATAGTCTCCAATAAAACGTTCACACAGACCATTACTCAAGAAATTATACGGTTTTGTTCGACTCCAAGCCACATTCCTCTCAATTAAAAATTTCTTCAGCTCTCCTGGCATAAAGATTCGGTCAGTGTGGATGTACGCTGGTGCTGCGAAAATTGAGACATGGTGTGAGAGTTTCAGAGAAACGCAAACAGGACCTAAAGTATTTGTCGATCATCATCAGAAATTATCTATTTTCATTTTTACTTGATAGCGCTCCATTAAAAACGTGAAGGGTTGCGAGGCATTCATGAGAGTTCCTGATTTGAGTTTGTAGAACCGAGGTTTACTCATTGCGCACGTCTGACAGTTGTTCGTAAAACCTCTTAACATTCTCGACGGGGGAACGGTAGATTTTGACTACGGACCACATATTACATTCTGGTGATCCCTGGGAGACACAACCTTATGTAACTTCTGAAGATGGTTAGTAAAAATGAAAATAGCCAAATGGAGCTTTCAAGTTTTTCATTTGACGTCGTATATCGCCCTAGCAAGGAAAATGCAGAGTAGCTAGGGCGATATACGACGTCAAATGAAGAACTTGAAAGCTCCATCTGGCTATTTTCTTTTTTACTAACCATCATGGAGTTGTACATGAATGCTAAAGATTTGGGGCTTGTACCTAGTCTAAAGTGGCAGCCGGTCATGTAATGTCACCATTTCTTTAGGGCTTCCACAATGGCATAAGCTTCTTTTTCTATCGCTTAATGTCGTCGTTCCGACCACGAAAGTGTTCTGCACAAGAATGCTACGGGGCATTTGGATTGTCTCAGCTAGGCACCAATAGTACTGCGTCTGCTCTTATTAGTAGAAGAATAGTAGGATGACCTTTTTAGAAATTGGCCATACATTTTGTGACCTCCTCCTCCAAAAAAAGGAACTCGTGGAAATTGGTACAACAATTTTGCATGCTTCAAAGGCCTTATAAGGCTTGTCTTTCGGGTCTATTTCTACCTGATGATGCGTGCTTTTGTGTTTCAGGGTGTTAAAAGTTTTGTATTTGACGACCATCGCAATCCTCTCATAAATGCTGAATAGCAAGTATGTATCCAACTGTGGAAATTGTTTTTTTGTTTGCGAGTAGTATATAGCTATTCAATTTATGTTATTTGCAAAGGATGTTATCAAAACCCTCTATCGGAATTTACTTTTTCCGATCATTCCTGGATATTCTCGATATTTCCGATTGAAAACATCTCTTGTCTTCAGAAAAATATCTCCTACGTTTTATGGTCACCGGCTTATAGTCTGTAGTTACATTATTTAAGAGGGAGGAGTATTGTACGTCTATAACGGCCAGGCCTCATACCTAATACCGTTTGGCGTCCCTAAAAGAGAGTAGGAGCTGAGGACATCTCTACACACGCAAGCCACCAATCTTCATTCGGTGGCATTTAGTGGGTGTATTTCATATTCTATTGGTTGCTAGCGTCGACCGCACTGCAGAAGTGGGAGAAAAAAGTGACTAGCAAATCCGTGAAAAAATAATTAGCTTTTTTTCTTAGACTTTTGGAATATCGACTTTCGCGCAGGACAGAATGAACGGGAGTGAGAATTGGTTCACATAAATAACATTAAAAGGTTTTTCGGAAGACACCGAGTGGTTCTGGAACTGTATAACCAAGACAGCGAATGACTCTGGATAGAAGAAAATTTACAAGTCCTAAGCATAGTGTATCACCGGCAATTTCAGGTCCCATGTAAGATACAAATTGTCTCTGGGCCATGTCTAAGATAACCTTTATTTTCAATTAGGCCTTGTCTTATTTGGTGAGACAATATCCCGTAAATAAAGGCATCACTTATAAATTCATCCTGAGCTTGTTTCCCTGTCAATACTTTCATGTTGCAGTCCCAAATTAGTGTCTTCAGGGCCTGTAGTCTAAATTTTCACCCGATTGTTGTCCTCTTGGCGGCGAGTAGGTTACGAGCAAAATTGGACTTTTTTTAACGAACATTTCTTATAAAATGCCAACAGTAGTTTCATAAACTTTTGTCAAATGCATCTAGGTCTAACTTTTCGGGCTTCATATGCTAGTTCCTCATTTCATTGAATAAACTGTAAAGAAAAACAGCCGAACCTTTAAAGTTTGTAATGGAGCTTTGTTCAATGCCATTTGACCACTTCCCATATGTAAGGTTGGACCATATCAGAGTAATTCGTGGAGGAGACTATGGGTGACTTCATCACAAAAAGAATGAATCATATAATACTGCTTCAAATATTATTAAGAACTCAAATTCAATTCAATAAAACAGAGAAAATTAGATAGGTGTACTTATAAAATAAACAACTGAATTTAATAGAATATTTATGTATATTATGTTTTGTATAAGTACAATTCCTAGACTGAGCAATCGGTAGAATGACAGATCAGAAATTTAATGACTATGTACAAGGCTCGAAGCCCTAGAGATCGCACTAACATACATTGTAAAATATAAGAGAAAGAGAAGAATGATCCACTAATATCAAAGACTATGCGGAATCAGCGAAAATGGGTATTACAAAATAGGCACAACAGAGAAGTGAAATAATAATTTTTTAAAAAACTGCTCGAAACAGTAAGCAAAGAAAAGAAAAAAAAAGACAATGACTGTAATTTTTACCGAAAGCAGATTCTGAGCGAATTTCTACATACTTATGTATTATTGCTAATGTGTTTTTTATTCTATCTTAACTCAATTTAGTCGGTGTGAGTCGATTATTTTTAAGCTTAATTGAAAAGAACGCAAACACTGCGATTCACGTCCTCCGAAAATTGTATTTTTCATTCATATATATTTTAGATACAAAGAGAAATTAATACTGACTTGTATGTGCAGTCAGTAAAGCAAAGGGAAACACGAGGATGACGTTTATCTTTACTACTTATTATGATTCACCTATAATAAATATTATTTGCTTTAAAAAAAACACTATTATTAGTCATTTTTTACTACCCCTCTGTGAATTATTGTTAGAAATCGATGTTTTGTCTATATCTCTGAGATGAGGCATTATGATTTCATACATTATTTACATTATTCGGACTGTTATCCTGTTATGTTTTGATATGCTATCATTAAAGATTCCCTTTCTTTCTTCAAATGTCCACTATACGACCATATTTGGGTGATTCGTCAGTGATTTACTTTGCTTATTTCTTAAATTCACCATCAATTCGTTTTTATATTCATCTTATCCTCGATATATTTTTACTTTCGCTTTCTAATCTTTCTCGAATCTGTAATTCATCCAGTTTCCATGATGTGCAATATGATCTCATTTTTTCAGCTGCAATAAGAAATTTCGTTTCTCTTTTTAGTTTTCTTTTGGATAACAAACTCTATAACTGTTCGTCGTTGATAGTTTCGATCTACCAGTTTTCTAATTGAGATTTTCCATTTCTCTTCTTTTCTTTTATCATTATGAAACTTCCTTTTCGCAAATATAATTTTCTTCAGACATTCACAAAGTTTAATTCAGAACCCTCAAATTGTTTTTAATCATATCTTAAATATATACGAGTACAAGCTAAGAGGCGATCGCGATTTATGTGACATGTAACGTATGAATGTTGTTAACTAAAAGATGTGAGGAGTGTAGTGTTTATAATAAAAGAACCACTAAAGGCTCAACAACTTATCTGAATGGGTTGTTAAGTAATTTACCAATTTCAGTAATGCCGAAACACGTATATTTATGTTTCATAAATTATTCGAAGGAGTATTTTACTGCTGTTGATTTTTTTTACTTCCAATATCGTTTCTGTCGATTGGATCAGTGGCGAATGTTTACAAAAAATTGTCAAAGACCTGCGATATCCACTTGAGCAAAAGTGAAAGTGAGAGAAAGTAGAAAATTGTTGGAATAATGGCAGTTCATGTTTGGTATAAGATTCCACTTCATAAAGCTTTATGTAGTCGAATGTACATAAATAGTATAGCAGATACCGGTATTTTCCAATTTCAGTTATCACCGAATATATGCAATAAGGTCATGATAAATGACAAATAAAACATTACATTACCGATTTTTAGTATAATCAAATACTACTGTTATTAATAAGTTTAGTTTTAGTACAAGGGCCAGTGAGAAATCAAATAATCTTGTTCAATGTTATTTAGATTCATACTAAACATCTTTAACGTATAGCTACTTATACAACTGGTTCAGAAATGTGTATTTACTGAACCTAGATCTTTGAGGTAATGTAAGTAAAGTTAGAGGTGCAAGTAAGAAAATATATTAAAGAAATACCTAAGCGGAAGATGTTCTAACAATAATATTTTATTTTTCTAATTATCCTTTGTTTGTATGTTAATGGCAATGACTAAGAAACTTGCTTACCCTGCATAGATTTGAGTCAAAATTTGCAATAAATTATCATCAATTTTAAGTTTAAAATCTGTGTAGTTTCTTAAAGGTCAATAATTATTATAATCACTATTTTACTAAATATTATTACTATTACATTTGTTAGATGAATATCGAACTGTAAAAAAAGTTTAAATTCAAATGAAACTTCTAAGTATACACTTCTAAGTTTCTGCACCACAGGTTATTCTGAAAAATTTTCTCAACAAATAGTATAACAATATAATCATGCATATCACAATATTTATGGAAAATCGCAGATAGTGTGCCAATAATGGATTTATGAGAGTATACACGCATAATAAAATGGAAAATATTTGAGAATACAAATGTAATTCTGTTACATTAAACCATTAATCAAATGGAACGTGGGATATTCAAATTTTAACTTCGAAAAGACAAAATATGTGGATGAAAATATACATGATAGAGAAAAATACTTAAGGTATAACAATAATAATAGCAACAATAAAGTAATAAAATTTCTTCTAGTAAAAGTAATATAAACGGCCATGTGTATTCTACAAGGGAGGGCTGCAAAGTTCTTTTCCAAAATTGGACCAAACATCAGTTTGTTTTTCTTTTGTGGCGTGTGGGGGGTTGCTTTCATGTCGCGATGTTCAGTCATGTAGACGAAAAGGAGAATTTTTTTTTTTTAAATTAATGTGCCAGTGAACTTATCATTAATTAGCTTTACACTTTTTAAGGATATCATGAATACAGATAAGGTTTCTAAATGCCAATAAAAAATTCACTCTTTAAAAAGAAAAAATATTATTTATTAAACAATTTTTGTTTTGAAAGAACTTGTAATTTTGTTCATTGGACACCTGCGTTTATTTGATTTTAGAAATATAAATTAAAAGATGTAAATTTAAATACAGTTAATTAATAGAATACGATAAATGGTTACTTAATAATAGCTTTTTTAAATTATGAAATAATTTTAAATGTGCGAAATTGAACAGGTCTCTTTAAGAAAAGTTTATTTTTAAATTTGTTCAGGCAACATAGTTTAATTTGTAATCAATCAGAATTGATTTAGAAAAAAACGGAACAAATAAAATTTCTGTGTAAATCCCGACATGGTTTTTCAATAAATTTAGTATTACATTACTATTTATTTTTAAACGTGTTATGTGCGGAATGCATTTTTTTCTTCTTCAACTTCAAGCAAGTGGACCAATTCTTTGTCAAAATTATCTTCAACACCTGTCACCACTTTAACTGCACTAGCTTGTTGTCCACGTATGTTTGATTTATTTGAGATTAACGGACAATGCTCTACTATCACCGCGTTTTCAGTTTCTTTTCCTTTATATTTACTTTCCACGGTTACGCTACATGACTTCTTATAAGTGGTATCAGTTTATTGGAACAAACTATTATAACTTTCAACGCCGCCATCAACGTTTTCGCAAACTTTAGCTTGAGAGTGCGATAAATACTGCAATTCTGCGTCGGTGACGGCATCAGTAGCCTTTCTGATCCCATTTTGTTTACACTTCTGTAAGCTGTCCATAAATCTACTGTAAGACGGTGGAGCATCAGCATGTTCTCCTATTTCTATTTCTTTTTGGGACTCTTCTCGCCCTGCAAAAAGTTTAAGTTCTTCTTCTTTTTCTTTAAGGTCAATCTTTTGCCGCTTTTCGGCCCGAAGAGCTGATTGCAGATGCGTGTAAAAGAGTACAAAATGATTAACAATTATTGGTACTGTAAAACCTATCATTAGAAGTCCGGCAAGTGCACAGAACGTTCCGACCACATACCCAAGGTTCTTGGTAGGGTACATATCACCATACCCAACTGTTGTCATTGTGATAAGTGCCCACCAAAGACTGATAGGGATAGTGTCGAATTGTTCCTCCCCGACAAAAAAGATGAGAGATGCAAATATAACCATGCCGACTAGCAGAAAAACACACATTAGCATGAGTTCTTCTAAACTGGCTTTTAATGTGTACATCATTACCCACAGACCAGATACGTGTCTGATAAGTCGGAAGATACGCAATATCCGTATCAAGCGTAAAATGGTGATGTAGTGCATGATACTTGACACGGAATCATTGTGAACGTGATTAATAACAATAACTTCGATGTAGTCCGGCAGTAAAGCAACCAAGTCGACCATGTTGAGGAATGAAAAGAAAAACTTTACTCTTTTCGGTGCACACGTGAGTCGTAGGACGAACTCTAATGTGAAGAATATAAGACACACGATATCTATTATAATGAGCGCGTGGTGAGGTATCATTGGTTGTTGGTCTTCCTGAACCATCGAATGAGAAACGTTTGGAATTATAGTGATGCCATGATGGTGTCGACCAAGGATATCCCGAGTGCCAGGTACTTTAAAAGCTGGATGAGTCTCAGCGATGAACGTGAAGATTGACATTATAACGAAACTTAAAGAAATGAAGCCGTACACCTGAAAAGATATATAAAAAAGAGCAATTAATTAATAGAGAGATTAACGAATTACCATTTTTTTAATACAATTTCGTACGAGTTTGTTTCAGCAAAATATAAACTGTATTTCAAAATTGATTATGTTTGTCAACTGATCACTTTCACTGATGTATGCGACATTAGTAGAATTTTCAGCATACTGCCTGAAATGACAATAGTCGAAAAGAAAGTAATCACAATATTGAGTTATTGATCTCTATTTTCAATAATGGGATATCTTTAGTCTTATGATTGCTTCTATCTTCTTTTCATATTCTGAACCTGAAACTCAAATTTCCTAAAATTGTACCATTATGTTACTAGATAGACTTGTAGACACTGGCGGGTGGCGATCCAAGAAGACAAACACAAAAGAAAAAATTACTGAAAAATTGATTATAAAAAATGAGCTATGTCTGCTCAACCAGGGAGCACCGACAAACATCGATGCATCAACTGGAAACCTGTCAGCAGTTTACCTAGCCGTATTTGATCCAGTAATTTGTCTAGACTTTACCTGGAGTGTTTACAACGATACAGGCGGTAGCGACTATTCCCCCACCATCCTGAGAAAATGAGCTGATGGAGACCAAGTAGGACCAACTGGGAAATATTATGTAAAAACAAACTAAAACAAAATAACGTAGAAACTGTAGAAAATTTCACAGAAACCCTAATAGCCATAGCAAAAGAATGCATCCCCAAAAGCCAAAACCACGCAAATGAAACAGACCCTTGTTCGAAGATAAATGTAACGGAGTAATTAGACTATTTAAAAAATTCAACAAATGACCACCAACCACAAACTTCATTAATTAAATAAAACAAATGTCCGTAAAGCAATAAAAGAAACCAAAACGGACTTGGTTATTTTTGTTTAACGGGCATATCAAACCTTGTCACTGACGAAATCTCCATTATTTTTCCACCTAGTTTCACATACTTCAAATTTAAAAATGCAGTATCAATCGTTATCTTCTGTCTTCTTGAATCCTGTTCTTTTATTGGCCTCTCTGTTTCATTCCCTTTTAGTAAACCCTCTGTCTCTCTCTCCCCTCACCATACGACGCTTTTCGTCCCAATAGAACCCATCCGTGCTTTGACAATTCATCAGTACCTCTATTTCTCTTGTCCTCAATATAATCTGTGAGTATTCAATTTTTCAAGTCCTCCTTCCGCATTATGTGTCCAAGAATTTAGTTTAATTCTTTCTTTCACTTTCTTTCTTTTAATGTCATACCCATTCAGGGGATAGGCCACTCTGACTCTCCACAGATTAGTTTAATAACACTGAACTGTCTTACAATTTTTCCACCAAAGTTTGGAATACAAAATTTCTTTCTCTTATACTGTTTACAACCAAAGGCTAGAGAACCTAGTCTACTCTGTTACTTTTACATGGAAGAAGAGATGAATGTATGCCTTTCCTAAGGATATTTGTGCGGACGTGAAAACAACAAGCTAGAATCGAATTTGAACTGGGCACACCGATTTCATTTCCTGTGCCAATATCTGTTACACTACTCGTAACTGAAAGTGTATAGGTTCTTTGTTGTAAGCAATTTTAGAAATCATAATCTACAATTTTTACCTAATCTTTGTAAAAACACAAAATTAGTTGTTTTATAAAATGTGATAGCCACAGATTACAAATGCCAACATGATAACATATTTTAGTCGCTACGACCATTTCAAAAAGCTACCAGTACCGTCCCTCAGCCTGTTTCCATTTCCGTCCGTTTCCCTGATACTACTTCCGGCAGCTGGGACAGCTCTGGTACTTGAATGACAATAAAATCATATATCAACCAGTAATACACAAACATTAATATCCACTGCAAACGACAGTTAACTCGTAGCAGTAGCGGAAAGTGTCATTAGGTACAGGTGTTTCGACAGTTAAAGGATGTAACTTTTGTATTATATACTGTTACTGGATTGTGTTATATGGTCCTGTGTAAACTTTTAGTATTCTTACACTATGTTTGTCTTTCCCTTCCGTCTTATTTACTCATTTCTCTACCACGTTCCCCATAATTTATTTTCCTATTATGTTTCTCTGTCATACATTTTGTGTCAATACAGAAATTAATATACATTTATCTCTCAATTTTTCTTTCTCCTCACATAAGCACTCAGTCAGAAAAATTCAAGATTATGCTTCATCTCATCCATATCGTTTTTATCGCTTCTCACAATTTTTTCAAAATCAAAACATTTTTGTTCTGTGTGAATCATACAAACATACAAAGTACAGCATATATTTTTATGCTCATCAGAAACTACACATCAAAGTGACTAACATTACAAAGCGAATGCAAGTAATTTTGATCTTTTCATATTTTTAAGTATTTCGGCTACCTCACGCATCGTTGATCGCTATTAACTTCAGTTGATCTATCCTACATCGTTCAGCGAAAACTCATACAAAAATGTTGTTCTTTGAGGTAGTTGTTTTATCATGCATACGGTATTGTTCTGCTAAAAAATAGATGTGTCAACAAACACTGAATATCAGCGTTTGATTCGTAAAAAGCCCAACACAACGAGAAACAAAATAGGTCATAAATGAAAAGGCATCAAATGCGATCCAACGAAACAACCTGAAATCAGTTAAAACTCTTCAAATATAAAATATAATCTCCTGTTTGACTTTCTTATACAACAGATAGATTCTCCTTTTCGTAAAATCATATCTATGAATTCTTCTGATAATCTTCTGATCTTATGAATACAGTCGTTCACATTGAAGTTCTGTTGATACTAAAATTAACAATGTCAAAATATACAATAACTTTTCCCTTGCTTAATTAATAATTTGAGTAAAGTATATTGCAATTATGATGGGATATTTAAGGTCAATGGCACCAAATAATTTATTTTTGGAAAGTATGTTTTCACTTGTTATATATGCCACCTTCGTAAACCGGGGAAATTAGTTTTAAAATATTACTGATTAATTTATTTTGTTGTCCCAACAGAGATCTAGTATATATATATATATATATATATATATATATATATATATATATATATATATATATATATATATATATATATATATATATATCAAAAACGTAGAATCTATCGTTAAAATAACGAAGCATAATTACTCTTGAATTTCTTTATATAATTAACGGTTAACTCCATAGTTGTCAGGCTGCGACACTATTACCATTGTTACTGTTAATCATAAGAAAGTTTTCTTAAAATAGAAGGAACGATATACTGACAGGCCCCTGATAAATAAGTAGGGTTAATGAATAAAACCCATGGGGAAAAATTTAAGATTTTAATTCTCATATAGACAGTCACCTAAATTTTGTGTCGGGTTTTGAACAATGAAAAACATAAAGTGGACGTGGATTTGAACTGCGACAGGCCAAAAGGGCAACAATGATTGACACTTATCACACACAGCTAAAAATACGAGCTATGAATGGGAAACTTTGTTTTTACGTAAACAACGAACTTAGAATTAATCTTTCCTGGTTGGAGGGTGGCTGAGGTAGCAGGCACCGACGAGTCACCTAAGAAGGTGGAAGAGCCACTCACGCCCACTGAGAAGTATTAGTGGGAGATGATAATAGGAGGAAGTGGAATTTATGAGGTAGAGTAATGCCTATAACCATCACCCGTGGAAGAAGAGGATTCCCCAAAATTATGAAGTAATTTAATTCTCAGGACCTAAAACAATGAAGATGACAAGAGGAGATACTGAATTCCCCAACTACACCGTGCCCCACGCCGGTTTAGGAAAACGCCAATAAATATGAATGCCCGAAGCGAGATTGTCAGAGACGAGACGGAAGAGTGTTCGTTCCAGCCTCCGGACGCGAGATGCTTTACCTGATTATCTGCCGATGAGAACCCCTGACTTCAGCCTTGTACCTAATCAGAAAAACAAACTTTACCAAGTCAACAAAAGTGATACGTCCGAGTTAGAAGCGGGTTGGGTTGATAATTGTTCGCATGCGATAATTGTTCGCATGCGAACTCTTGAATTAACCAATTACTGTACGAAGGGCTTGATAGTATTTAATTTATTTTTTTTAATTATTCGAGTGTTATTTTCTTGTGCTTCTTCGCCCTGCTTGGACCAGCCCAATACGAAGATACCATACGAAGATTCGATCTTGGCCGCCTTATGATCAAACCAAATCACAACGTGAGATAAGGCAGGACCTGGATCGAAGTGATGACTTCATCGATTCATTCAGATTTGATCAATTTTTGAACCGTCTTTCGATTGTATAAGCTTACGTCTCTACAACATATTAATATTTCTTTGGGGCTATTTAGAGGTTTTAGTTTGAGTATTATCGAGATACACACCATACATAGGTAGCTACGAACTTATTTATACTTAATATTAATATTAACTTAATATTTATTAAACTTCAAAAAAAAAAAGAACCTGAAAGATTACAACAAACGGTTCTCTTGGACAGAACTAAAAGATTCTATTAAATGTTCATAAATTTAGTTGTAGGTTCGGACGAGGTCCACTATGAGTTTTTAAAAAACTCTCAAGAGTCATTAAAATTGTTATTAACAGAATAATCATATTTTCGCCATTGTTCAGGGATCCCACCCTTTGTCCAGATAATGGTGAAAAACAACTGTTCTACTGATTCCTATACCGGGAAAACACAATTCAGACCATGGACATTATAGACAGATTTGGTATGTGGAGTCCAATAAATTACAATGTGGCTTTCGCAAAAACAGGAGTACAGTGCACCGCCTGCTTCGTTGAAAAACTTTATAAAGGAAGCATTTATAAGAAAAGACCACGTGGCTACTGTATTCTTTGACTTGGAAAATGCTTACGAAACTACATAACTCCTAAATGAACGGTAGGCTACCTAAATTCATTAAGAACTTTCTTCTGACGAGAACTTTTCAGGTTTATATTGAATCTACTCTGTCCGACCCAAAAACCCAAGGAATGCAACAAGGGAGTATATTGTCAGTCAATTTATTAAAATTGTAAAAATGCTCACTCAAGATATAAATGGATCTTTGTACGGAGATGACTTTATTGTAAGTTACCGATCCAGAAATATGTATACCATATAAAAGAATCTGTAGCAATGCATAAATAAAATAACGGTTTTTCAAAAACCAAAACAAAATACGTTCATTTTTGTACTAAAAAGAAACTGCATAATGATCCAAGATTGCAGCTTGAAGGGACAGAAATCACAATGATAGACAAGTACAAGTTATTGGGAATAATTCTCGACAAGAATCTAACGTTAATCCACATCTAAAATATCTGAGAACAAAATTCAGTAAAGTATTACAACTATTGAGAGTGGTGACCCAGAAAAATTATATAACAACCTGAAGAAGCAATACGGCAAGTTCATTTCAGGCAATGAGTTAATTGCTGTGCCGTCTGTTGTGGAGCGATTAACACGAGGACAATCTCCCTGCTGACGACAGACGTCAAAACAAGAAAACTGGTTGGTGTCAGCAAGGAGGTGATGGAAGAATCCCTCAAAAGTTTGAGTCTTGGAACTAAAGTATTGGCCGGCAAAACCAACGCCATGTGGGACATACTGCTAGCGATGGAGGGAGCAGCAAAGGCATTGGCTGGTAACATCCTCGCCACCAAATCACTGGGATTACTGACCGAGTACATGGGCACCTTGAAGACCTGAATTACCTTGCACAGGGTGCCCATGTACATAAACATCTGGGAGTCTTCTTTACAGATTGTGGACTTTGGATGAGGTTTCCTCTTTAAAAAGCAAAATGGGCATTACCACCAGTGATTTTGTGGTCATGCTGACCCGTCATGCTGACCCGTCAGAAATTATGTGTTTACCTGCAAAAGGCGAAATATCTTCGTCCTCACTATTGCCGATGACATCTGGCGAAGTTGTGTCCCAAGAAGAATCCAGCACCTCAGCCACAGCCATCAAGTGCAGTGGAGAAAGAGCTACTCATGAAGGAGGTACCCAGGAAGGCCCCTGATGGTCACAATGGTGAGGAGGGGACCCAAGGCTGCAATTCTTCTTCGAGGCGTACTCTGAGCGGAGAGGGAGGATGACGTGCCTGAAGATGAAAAGGACCTTAAGAAGGAAAAACATGCTGGTTGGACCAGGGCAGAGAAAGCCATGGTTAAACCAAGGACCAATCTGCCCCTGCTTCGCCAGAAAGAACAGATCTCACCTTGCGAGGTAAGACTAAGAGCTTCCCTTCTTCTTTCCCTTTTAGAACTCTGTCTTCTTCCTTCCTTCCTACCTCCCAAAAAATAAAATAACGAGCAACAGCATCCCCGAAGGGATGATATGTGTCATGTTGACAGGCAGGCCTTGAAGAAAGACTTTTCCTCACAGAGGAAAGCTCTTTTGAGGCCGTTGTTTAAGTTAACCTCCGTTGACTTCCTGTCAAAGGAGGAACCGGCAAACTTCCCAGACGCTACTTTGATTAGGCACTCGGGCGGAAGACTCAAAGTGTAAGACTTATTGATGCAGCGAAAAAAACTTTTCCGAAATGTCGGATGGTAAAAGTCGACTCACCGGACTGGGAAATAATGAGCAAATGTGCAGGAAGCCTTATTATTCTCCACCACACATTATATAGTGCCCTAAAATTAACATATCCGACGGACGTCGGCGAGATAGTCCTGGAAGGACGTATTACGTCGGAGATGGATGCGGGGAGCCTGGCCAGAGCTGTTTCCTTGTTTGTTAAACTTTGCCTGGATGAGAGGGTGGACTTTGTTCATATAGATGCCGTGGGTCGGTTGATTGTGGCCGAAATTGCTGTGAGCAATAGTTCGTTGCGGTTTATATACACAACTTATCAGACAGAGCATACTGCCTTTTCCGTCAGTTGGGGCAGTTTTTGGTGTATTCATCGCGCTTAGTCTTAATGGCATCCTAGACCCCCAAGATAGGGGCGGAGAGCTAGTGGGAGGTCGAGCGATTGATTGATGTTGATCTGATGGGCGAGTTTGGGATTCTCGATAGATACCGGGTGGATCATCCGAGGCGGGAGATGTCTACGTAGTCGATCTAGATTTATAAGATTGTCCCACGTTCCACCGTTTAGACTATTCGGACCACAGACGCGTCTGTGCCCGGATGGTGTTAGCTACTAGGCCTAGAATGGCTGGACACTGGAAGGTCGATACCCCGGAGGGGCGTACTCTGAGGTCGACCAAAGGTATGTGCGAGGCGTTTCGGTGGCATTTCGATAGCTGTTTTATTAAAAAGTCTGGTCTCAGTGGTGATGAGTCTTGCAGCTATTTGGCTTATTTTCCTCGGCTTTCACTAACTGAATCGGCTATCTGCAAGGGTGAGATCACAGAGAGCGAAGTTCAATTGGCATTGAAGAGAGTCAGCAATAGCAAGTCTCCAGGACTTGATGGTCTGGCTTATAAATTGAACTTGAGGCCGTCGCACATTTTTTCCGATTTTGACTGTCGTGTTCAACAACTGATTGCGCCAGAAGTTAGTCCGTACCCGACCGGATCTCCACGAGTATGATCACGCTGTTCTAAACAGGCAAGGGTGGTAAGCGGTATTTAGATGATTAAAGATTATCAGAGTTAAAGATTTGGGGCAGGATCCTGACGGTGCGTTTGCAGTCAGTTGCCGAGAGATTGTTGGGACCCGAACAGAATTATCCTGTGAAGAAACGAACAATGCAAAGCAACCTGCATCTGATCCACACAAGCGGCGCTGATCAATATAGATCAGTCCAAGACATTTGACAGGATCGACCATAAATACTTATCTGCTGTCCTGCAGGCCGCTGGATTCAAACCCGACTTCTGCAAGTGGATCAACCTCCTGTATCGCTCTACCAGTACGGTGGTACAGGTGAACGGAAAACAGTCGCGCGATTTTGCGCTGTCACTGTCGGTTTGTCAGGGTTGTCCGCTGTCGTTCCTACTTTACACTCTGGCGTTGGAGCCCTACTTCGCTGGCTTATGAAGGGGCGAGCAGTCCGGCCCTACGTGGAATCGCTCTCTCTTGAGGTACTCGAGCCAAAGTTTCTGCGTACACCGATGACGTAAACATTTTCTTGTCGTGCCACAGCGACATTGAGGTGGTGCAGAAAGCGCTTGAACGGTATAAAAAGGTGACGGAGGCCAAGATTAACCGCGACAATTCTTCCGACTTGTGGTTAGGTGCCTGGAAGAGGATCGCGCTTCCGTTTCCTTTAGTTGGACAGACCCGTCCGTATTCTCAGATTGTGGTTTAGCCGCAGTTTCCAGCTGGAGAAAAATTGGTCTGAAGTGCAGTCAAAGGTCGGAGCGGCGGTCCGGACTTGGCTTCGACGGCGGTAGTCCGTAAAGAGTAGAGCTGAGGCGTGTGCCACTTACGTCTTTCTTCTTTATCGATTGGCCGTACTTCCTCTCTGCAAGGACCAAAAGAAGGCGCTCGTGGTCTTGTTGTCCACTGTTTTGTCGGGTTGGCGTCAGCATCTCGTCTGCAGAGAGGTTGTTGCCCAACGTCTGTGTCATGGGGGCTGGGAATGCCGCACTTGTTGTGCCATAGGCACGCTTCAAGATTAGCTTTTATCTGCCGCGCATTGACAGAGGAATTGAATTTGGAGAGGAGCACCGTACACTATTGTATCGTGAATTAATGGAGGGGTTCGCAAAGGATCCTCTATGTGACCGACTCGGCGTGTCCGCATCAGAGTTGCGCTCTTTCGATCTTGGGTGCCAGCAGCGCATTATCTCAGCAAACCTGAATTTTCCCTTACCTGGCGATTGATTCGGAAGGTCTCTCTCTCAATGACATAGCCTTCAGACTGTCATCGATATGAACTTGGTTTAGAGGAAACAGCTTAGTACGCCTTCTACTATTGTACTCAGGTACGTCCGTTCTGGCACTATGTCAGCGAGTTGACGGCTCGTATCGATCTCAAGCAGCTCGTGCTCATTGAACTATATTACGTGTGCGATAATATGTCGCCCCAGTTCTCTGGGCTGAAACGGATGGTGTTTTTCACGTTGCTAGCCGTGGCAAGGATGATAGTATGGACGTCACGGACGGCGGAAATCTTGCGATACGAACACTATTCTCATCACAATCTGGTCGGGTTCTTTGGGCTCAAGATGAAGACCAGAAATAATAGAAAGCGTTTGGCGTCGACAGATTTCAGCGAACTGTTTCGAGCCTGGTTCGCGTGAACAGGACCAGCCTTGATTTTCTATTTTAAGTATTCTTTGACGCAATGGGGTAATTTCCTGTGAACCCTTTCTTGGTTGAGTTAGACACTATTTGCTACCTAGTTAATGTAAGTGGTGTTCTCTGCCCTTCCAGGCACACACACACACACACTCACGCTCTCACTCTCTCTCTCTCTCGCGTGCGCGCGCGCGTTATGATCCATGTCGAAATTCCCAATCTCCACAGTTTGTTTTGTCCCCTTTCTCATTTCGATTAGGTCAGCCTTTGATTTTCTCACCCGGCATTTTATTTTTTCCTTCCCATTCTATTAGTGAGTGCGTTGCTTGATTCTGTCGAACTGCAGAATACAGCGTCCACTCTTATTATTTTGAGTGGTAGACGGGCTCTACTAACATCGGTTATGTTTTAGTTTATTTTTGTTACGTTTTACCTTAATTTTGGGGGTTCATCCCCCCCTCATTTCACAATTCATGAAATTTTTATATATTTTTGTAAAAAAAATTCTTAAAAGTACATTTATGAACTGTGAGAATTTTACATCATGTGGCTTTCGTAGGTTCCCTGTGAATATGTGGTATGCGGTGCTTGTAGGATTAAATGGTGATGAATGAGTTCATGTGGTAAATTGTAATGAATGAATGGGTCTTGAATCGGATGAGCTAGGTATAGGATAGTTACTGTTGACCAGCCTTAATCCAACTCCCCATCGGCTTTGTGCCACAATTTCTGTAAGAATAGGAATAAATAAAGAGCATTGAGTAGTAACACTTAGGATTTCACAACAATGGCGTAGCCGATAGAAATCATTAGAGAATGCCGATTTCGTGGCTAAAGCGAGGATTAAAAAATTAAGGGAAAGCAAAAAAAAACGGGAGGAGAAAATTAAATAACCGATCTTTTTTTGGTCACATCTGGGGTCAAAGCCTTTATGAAAAACATCTACTATGCAAAGCTTGACTTTTGACGAAATGTCAGATCATACAGAAAAATATGCAACCACAAAAAAAGGTTAGTCATTCCAGTGAGAGCAAAATTCATGGATACGAGAAAAAAAGATGAAGAACCAGTTACAAAATTTTTACTTTAGTCTAAAAACTGCGTCTCGATATTGTGAGTTTGAAAAACTGGGAAAAAAAAGCCAAACGAATGAAGAAAAATTAATTCAGATGATGTTAATTGATGGACTGCATCATGCAACACGTCGTTATAAAATGTCAGAAAAATTACAGCGAGAAAAATATACCTGCATTTAATTTATTCAACAGCAGGAACTAATACAAAAGTTTAATAAGTCAGAGAATCGACCGGAAAAAACGATTTATTAAAAACACGTATAAATGATGTATTACGACCATTTTTTCCATTTTATAAAAAAATGAAATTCCCAGATTTAAATTCTTTTAAAAACCAATTATAATTTTTTCATAACTAATTTTAAGAAAATTAGAAATTATAATGTTTATTTAAAATATTTTAAAACAAGCATTATTTAATTTGTGCGCCGAAAAGAAGTAGTTTAAAAATAAAACAAAGCAGGTCATAACATTTCGCGTCACTTGACAGGTGATGAGTAATGATTTCTTTACGTATTGACAGCTTACGCGAGGAAAAGTTATCGTACGGAACGACAGAAGTGACATAATTATTTAGATTTAAGTAAACAAATTATTTACCTCGTTATTTTTAAGGAAAACTTTCAGCGCTCTATTTTTTTTTTTTTTTTTTTTGGTGCTTAGCTTTCACGTTTACGATGTTTTATGGAAAATATATTATAAAAAAATTAAAATAAGACTGTTGATAGTGAAATTAAATTTCATAAGAAAGGTATCTAATTAATTTATAGGTACCTTTCGTATGAAATTTTATCAGAAGTGTACATAAAATACTATAATTTTATGTACATTTATTACATTTTACTGTGTTATTTGTATTTCCATTCATCCTATTATTAATTTTAATATCTCATTTATGGAAAAATGTCATAACTGCGATTAATATAAAAATAAGATCATATAAATTTCATAAGATGATACTAATACTTGTAGGTAGCCTTCTCCGTAGAAATTGAAAAATCAAATTAACTTCTCCACACGTATTTCGTAAAAATAAAGGCCTTAACAGCGGAGAACAATGCTTAACTCAAATAACGCGTCTTAATTGTATTCTTGTTGGTCTTCAGTACTTTATAATTACAGCCGTATTATGAACACAAAATTACATTTCTTAATTACTGCGGGGCTTCTGATTGGTCGAAATTATACAATTTACAATGCGGTAAAAAAGATCTATGCTATGCGGCTTTCAACTAATTTTATAATATTTTAATTTAAATGTAAAAATCTAAAATAATTAAAGAAATAACAAATAATTGTATTAAAAATTCATTTTTCATCGAAAAATATTTTTGCTTTTAGAAAATATTGTCTATATTCATAAAAATAACTAAAAACAAATAAAAGCATTTGAAATTTAATAATATCTTTGTTTTATTAGCTTTTGTACGTTACAATTCAGAGCTGATTTTCAGGTGGGGGCAATTAAAAAAATACATGATTTCCTTTCCTTGTGCTTTTCACTAATATAATCACTAAACTGAATGCTATTGAATTTCTAGAGTTTTCATAAAATTAGTTATGCGGGGTGGGGGGGATAAATATAAAAACTAAAATATTTTTGCCATGACTTTAAAAAAAGAAAACATATTTATAATAATTTTCATCATTTGTGAATAGTTTCTGAAAGTTTCATTCATATCCGAAAATTATTTTTATTTTTGTAATATTTTCCAAATTAATGTCTGTCATACAAAAAAAAATGTGCTAATCATTTACATGTTATTTTACTAGTTCCGGTGATACAAAGAAAAACAAGGTTTTTTAATCAAAATTTAGAATGGAAGGATTTTTTTTTAAAAATACAAAATTAAAAAATACTTTGGTCTTTCCTCTTTAACATTAACATTTAGACGATAAAATTTTGTTTTCGTTAAGTTTGGCGACTTTTCATCATACTATGATATTTTAGTAATCTCATGAAGGTACCTAATTTCACATAACAAATATTTATTTATAATTACATATTCAATCACTTCACTTCTGATAACGCCAAATTATACACACAAAAAATAGCTTCGACTGTAAAACAATGTAAATCTCGTTAATAGTTTCGAATGTCATTTAGTCTTATGAGCCAGGTTAAGCATTTAGTCTTATGAGCCAGGCTAAGTCTGGAATACCCCAAAAGGTATAATGTCATAATTATTCGTGTATGATACACACTCCTAACTTTGGACTAAGAAATTCTAAAAAAAGTTCATCATTCCTGTAATTTAATATTTGTTCAATGTTTTTATCAGTTTCCGTTTTGTGTCGACTAAAAAATAAGAATTTATAATTTATATCGTCTCGAAAATCAATGTACAGAGTATTTAGAGCAAACGCACAGACATGTTCACATATAAATGCAGAGAAAATAAACGAGGAGAAAAAAGAATTATAAGCAAACAGACCTCCCGATGGCAAATGGCCATTTCACAGAAGTTAGTATTACTAGTAACTTTTTGGACAACGATAACATTGAAGATGACAAAGCAATCTATTACAGGTGAAAACATAAATGAAACTGTTTTCGTAACCCTTTTACTTTCAAACATTTCTTGAAATCTGATTGATTATAAAATGCACAGTAAACTTCTAGAAACTTTCATCGCAAATCAGTCGATTTTTGTGTAAAAGTAGGATCAACCTACTTGAAAAACTCTTTCTCTAATTTACTCCTAACTTGAATGTTACATACAATTCTATTGGTTAAAAAAATAGAAAAATACGATCTCGCCCAAAGCTTTTCTTGGAATTAGCGGCAGCGTATACTGAATTTCCGGTGACCCAGTTTAATTATCGAAAAAGCTATAAATACGAACAGCAATCAAGTTTCTACGCACAGATATATATATATATATATATATATATATATATATATATATATATATATATATATATATATATATATATATATATATATATATATATATATATATATATAGAGAGAGAGAGAGAGAGAGAGAGAGAGAGAGAAGCAAAAACTTAATTTTATGCTGATCAGAGACTGTCTTTTCTGGGAGATTTGGAAAAATACTCTACACCACAATTCACCAACGTTTTCAACAACTCATTGTGACAAAACTTTTTCCACTATCTATTTTTTTTCTAATTTAATTCTTACTAATCTTGACTTTTCTAGTTAACTTTCACTTACTTAAAAATTGTAAATTTAAAATTTACACTGCAACAGTATTTTAAATTTCGAATAATTTTATTCTCAAACTTTCATACACTGAACCAATAATGTTCAGAACTTTCTGCATTTAACATTCAAAACCAGGAACGAGAACCTTTTCTCCTAAATATTCTCTGATCAATTTTACGCACACGTCATTAGAACACAAATAGTAAAATTCTGTACATAAAAAATTTATTTGTTGTTCCGAGCCTATTCTTTTGTCATAATTGCAAATCGTAACCTATTGACTTTTTTTAAATTTATGTTTGTGGGTCTTACATGTTTCATTTGCAGCGAAACACTAAAATATTCACGCAGCCTTCTCCGATCCACTACACTTTCATGACGTCTTTCTTTCGCACAGACAAAAATGAAGAAGGCTAAACTGGGCGAATAATTTATTAAGATATTAAGACATATGCAGTGTTTGGTTACAGAGTTAAATTGCTTGTTACAGATTAATTAGTTTGGACCATAGCTATAACTTACTTTTGGTTATACCATCCCGAATATAGTGATGTATGTGGCAGAAAATGTTAATTTTTAGTTCTCGCGTATAATGTGTAACCTTAAATTTTAGTTTTAAAATCTAGAAAAAGTGCATATTATAGACGAATAATTACGGTAGTTTTATTATTTATCATAGCAGTATATGTTTACGTTTGTAACAGAATTATTTATGATATTTCCGATGCTAGTGATAATTGGTCAGGTTAAAGGTTAAAAATGAGTTTTAGAGTTATTTGTGTAATTAGATGGGCCTTGCGGATGACGCAATTTCATAATAGATGTTCTTCTTCTATGGCCCATTTTTGGTTGACTTTTTCACTGCATTACCATTTCTAAAAACACTCTCCCTCTCACTACAGCACTCATTGGCGAATAAAGTTCATATGATGTTTCGCATTTCAGCTTCATCATTTGAACTTTATTCGTCAACTCCTATTTTTTTATTTTGCTTGTTAGAAAGTCTATATTTATTCGAATTTATTAAAATACGAAGCATTTCAGCAAATAAAGGTTACAATTTTATCATTTCATCTTTGCAAACAGTGAAGTGTTTCCTTATTCAAAACTATTATAATTTTTCCTTTAAACATTGGGCATCAAGCATATGTTCCATTCCGATGTAATTTCAAGAAGAATCAGTATTACAATGTAGACTAATCTGTGGGGACTATGTCATCCCTTTAAATGATGCATAAATAAAATATTAGATAAGCCAAGAATATGGTGAGATACTGACAAAAATCTATTATCGTATCTTATTCTGATAAACAAATTAATTTTATATTTGGTCACCAGTGATTTGGTTGCTATTTCATTTCACATATTGGTTGATAAAACAAATAAAACTGCCAAAATCAGGAGCATACAAGGCTTCTTACTACGTCTAACCACTCAGCTATACTTTACTTTGTGCTTTATCATGAGGTTGAGCGATTGTCCGTTGCGTTTAATTTCATTAGTATTTATTAAAATTATAATGACCGCGAATAGTTCATAATGATCGACAGAAAAATATCTTAAATGTCTGAATTTAAGTCACTTTTATTGAGATATTGTTTATACTAAACAATAACAATTTTGGTCATACCATACCGAATACAATAACAAAATTCATAAAATATGCCGATCCATAAGGATAGATATTGTATTTTCATTAATTAAATATTCTCAACAACTGTAAATTCCATTCAGTAGCAGCAGAGAATAAAGCGAAAGCAGTTTTGTCCAAAAAATAATTGGATATCATATCTAATAATGCGACAATAATCCCGTAAGTTTTTTTTCTGGTAGCACAAAACTGGTCAAGCAGTATATTTTGTTATTGAACTATAGCTCTATGACAAGTGATCATTAAATGCCTTAGAGAAATCCAACTTTCGCACAGGGCCATGTTTGTCAAGCACTAAATTACGATTGAATATTTTTGCAATATTAATACATTAACCATCAGTCTTCATAAGAACCTCACGAACTGTCTATATGTTTACTTATTTAAAACTTTAAATTGACTAGTGTTTAGGACCGATACAGGAAATGACTTGAAAATAGATGTTAAAACCTAAAAAGAATAAACGCTAATTAGACACAAACTGCGGTTTGTCACAAAAGAAATCGAGACTCGGTGTCTTTCATAGACAGTACGTCAAAATAGTAGAGTTGAATAGAGATTTTATGTGTTTCACTTGCATTATTGTTGGAAGCACAGATTTATTGTCTCGGTCATGAAAACCTTAGGTTGTATTTCTTATCTTCATTCTTTATAACTTGTCACGAGTATCGTCAAAAATAGAGACGTTGAATTTCCATGTTAGCGTGATTCCCCACAAAAATTGGCACGAAATTTTGCTAGGCCACATAAATATATATATACCTTAGATGCGAATAGTTTGAATGCATCATATCTGAATCAACGGAAAACTTCTTTTAGAAATCTTGTATAAATATTTTACACAAATTTATCAGTCATGAAATGTCGATATGTAAAATAAAGTGATGAAAATCTTACTGATAATTCCAGTGAGACGACTAATTGAAGTAAAATTCCCGAAATGTATTTAAATCTACCGGGAAATGTGCATAGGAATATGTATAGTGTTTGTTTTTGTTTTTCTCCTTTTTTTTTTTTTACTAATATTCACACAAGAGCCACTCAAAGTGAAAGATTACCGTGTGGACTTAGAAAGGAATAACATTATGAGCATAGAGTTAGAAGTAGACTTCAGAAGGAACCGGAAACCCAATTCTAAACTGGAAACAAGGGATAAACCTCTACTCCTTTCTACTGGGAGAGAATTGTGAACCGGGAGATAGGCAAACCTGTAGCGGACACCCTTGAAGTGGGGTGCGCTATATGAAAACGGCCCGAACGCCCCGTATCGGTATGAGGTCACAAGAGGCCCGCTAACATTTTCGAATTAAAGACGTGAAATCTGACAAGGTGTAACAAAATGGACAACAGAACGAGGATATGTATAATTAATGCTAAGTTTATTTACAAAGCGGAGGCCGGGGGTTAGATTGGTCTATTAATAGAAAGGTGGTCGGACTGGTCGTGGCGAAGGTTAAACTGGTCGGGCCGACGGTTGGCACTTGAGATGCAGGCGTTCCGGTCGTGTCCCCAGTTGGAAGTGGAGATGCAGGAGTTGCGTACATGCCGGTCGAGGTCGGTGTTGAAACCTCCCGTAATAATTACAACTGTGGTATACGGGAAAGGTTATGGACAACATGCAGGGGCAAGTGGGGACAGAATGCCGAAAGTCGCAGGAAGCCAGAATAAAGATAGAAGTAAAAAGAGAAAGAAAGACAGATCCAACTCGCGTCCAGTTAGCAGACAAAAAAAATGGGAACGTAATACGCAGCCCGGGTAGGCGTCCTGGTCACAAAGGCCAAGAGCCTGCGTACCGACCACGAATTCGGCGAGAAGTCGCTGTGTTAAGGGGGACCCAACAACAGCCACAGGTCTTGCAAAATACTAAAAATCTCTCTAAAAAATAAGTTGAGATTTGCTACGAAAAAACGAAAAGGAACTAAAAAGTAATTATCTCAATTCTAAAACGAAATGACACTAAATTACACAGCGTGTAGGGAACACGATCAAAAAGGTCAAGGTCGAAGTTCCTCGTTCCCGTTTAGGGAGCGGCCAGAGGCGGCCGCGACAAACCTATCTTCTCCTATTGATAGAGGAGAGAAAAAATAATTATTATTGAATACAATTTCTGTTTTCAGGCGTCTATTTAAGGAATAAGGAGCTGAAGTAGATATTACAAGCAACTGGAAACCACAATCCTAAACAGGAAACAAGGGATAAACCTCTACTCCCATTTAAAAAAAAAAAAAAAAACGGGGAGAAGTGTGAACAACTGAGGTTAACACGAGCGGCGATAGTCGGTTTCATCGATGTTGACCTGTGTCCACTTTTATATCTATATACACACTTTCCCTGGTTTTGAGAACCTATAAATATAGCATCACACACACATATATATATATATATATATATATGGTCATAATGTATTCCATTGGAATCGTAAATACGATCCAATTCATCAGGCTTTTGGAGATCAAATCATTCCACTTGAAACTATTCAAAATTTGGTTTGGATATTTTCATAAAAAATGCATCGAAAATAAATGGACAGTTTAATAGAAATTGCTGGTTTGTTTTTAATATTTCAAGTAGCCGCCAACATTTTGAATAATTTCAAAACGGGACTGGGCTTGAAACATTTATAGTTTCGCTTTGTTCTTGAACTGTCGTTTCAACTCCCCGGATATTAACGACAATAACAATTCATCATTTATTACACCGTTCATTAAGTGTTCTTTTTTGTAAAGGTTTACTATCGCTGCTGCTGCTGTCATCATCATCATCATCATCATCATCATCAGTAGTATTATTAGTAGTAAATATATAAATTATAAATATGTATTTCTGATTCTGTTGACATTTGGTATATACTATATAGTCGAATATTCTAGTTTTTCCATGACGTAAAGAATTATTTAAGTTTATGATGCATTATTAGTACAGGGGAATAACAAAATTACTATCCTTTTATATTTAACTGGTTCAACCAGATATTAAATGAATATATATATATATATATATATATATATATATATATATATATATATATATATATATAAGTGAATATAGAAGTCAAAACCAGTGGAAAAATACGAAAACAACTATTGACTGGTTCCACAGCATAAATAACAAACAAAACTGCCAATTCTTACAATTAGACATAAAAGAATTTTACCCATCCATAACAGAACGTATGCTAGATAAGGCCATCAACTTAGCTCAGGAACAAGTAATAATACAATCAAGCGAAATCAACATCATTAAGCACTCCCGTAAATCACTATTATTCCACAATGAAGAAGCATGGATAAAGAGAGATGGGATATTTGACACTACAATGGGAAGCTTTGACGGTGCAGGAGCATGCGAAATCAGAGGCATTTACTTACTAAACGAACTGAGCAAAATAATAGATAGAAATGACACAGGACTCTACAGGGACGATGGTCTCATAATCTTAAGAAACTGTAACAAACAAAACACAGACAAAACTAGAAAAGCAATAATAAAGATTTTTAAAAATAACGGATTCGACATAGATATAAAAACTAACCTAAACGAAGTAGATTTTCTAGATGTTACCTTCAACCTAAGAGAAGGCACACATAAACCATATAGAAAACCTAATGACAAACCACTCTACATACACACATCTTCCAACCATCCACCTTCTATAATCAGATACCAAAATCGATTAACCGCAGGCTCTCTGACAATTCCTCCAATGAATCCCTATTTAACAAAGCTAAGAAAGACTATGAAACAGCCCTAAAAGATAGCGGATTCCCAGAAACACTCACATACTCACCACAGAATACAAAAAAGGCCAACAGAAGAAGAAATATCATATGGTTCAACCCACCGTACAGCAAGAACGTAAAAACAAACGTAGGGAAAATATTCTTCAAACTCTTACACAAACACTTCCCAGAATCAAGCACCTTACACAAGATATTCAACAAAAACACTGTAAAAATCAGCTACAGCTGCACCGAGAGCATGGCACAAATAATAAAAAAGCACAATAGGAAAATTATCAACAAACCACACGAACAAATTAAACCCACGTGCAACTGCAGAATAAAGAACGAATGTCCCTTAAACGGAAATTGTTTACAAAACAACGTAATATACCAAGCCACGATAAAATCACCAGATAATGAAGAAAAAGTATACACAGGAGTAACTGAAGGACCCTGGAAACAAAGAAATTATACACACAAAACATCTTTCACAAATAGTAAATATGCAAACAGTACAATGCTTTCTAAGTATATCTGGGAAATTAAAAACAAAACGAACATCACACCAAAAATATCTTGGAAGATAAGGAAAAAAATCATCAGCCTACAATAACCAATCAAAAACTTGCAAACTTTGCTCGGAGGAAAAAATAGCTATGATTACTTTTCCCGACCAAAATAAATTATTAAACAAAAGATCCGAACTCATCTCAAGATGCAGACATGAAAATAAATTTTTACTACGTAACCTAAAAAATTAAAAACGGAAAAAATAAAATAAAAACAAATAAATATACTAATAAGCAAAAATAACAAAATAACAAAAAAAAAAAAAAATAGAAATAAAACATAAAAAAATACTATGTTACTTAAAAATCGAAAACCGAAAAGAGAAAATATACAAGTAAAATAAATTAACCTAAATTCATCCAAGTAAATAAATAAACAAACCAATCCCAAATAAAGATAATCAATTAAAAACTGTTCCCGCCAAAATAATACTTAGAATGAACTACAACAATCAACCCCAAAACTGAACAAATAGCTTTAATTAAATTCCCAAACCAAAACAAAACTGTTAAATAAGTGATATAAACAAATTCTTACTACGTTAATAAATAAATAAATAAATAATAAAATAAGAAACAAAAATAAAAACAAGCAATATAATTTGACCTAAATAGATAAACAAACGACTTCCGGTGAAATAACCGCCATAACAGAATACCCACAATGCACCACTAACCCGTATATATATAAATAGCCGAGAAAAATAACAGCACACGTGGCCTGACGATTGCATATAGCATGAAACAGACTGTCGCCTCTAAGTGTTGACTTCTATATTCACTTTTATATTTACACACGCTCTATCTCTGATATTGAGCACTTTATTCCATAAATATAGTACACCTTAAGACTATATTTCTTTATATATATATATATATATATATATATATATATATATATATATATATAGATAGATAGATAGATAGATAGATAGATAATATTAGTGGTAAATATACATATATATGCAAAATCCACAGGTGCATATACACACATGTATATTTTTTGAATAAAAAATTCCGAGAGGATAGAATCCAGGTAGAACTCAATGTCCAGGACAGAGTAAGGATATAATAAAAAGGCTTAAACACTAATATTCCATGGTCATAATTTATTCCATTGGAATCGTAAATACGATCCAATTCATCAGACCTACAAATTCAAAAAGAAAACGGAAAAGAACAACTCCGGAAATAAAAATAGAATTTAGAGAGTGTGTAAGTATGAGTGTGTGGGACGAATGTTAGTTCTAAAGAGAGGGGTAACATACGAGAGAATTTGGGAGATTAAAACTTAACAGAGAAGTGTGTATGCATGTATATGTGTATGTGTATGTATATATGTATGTATGTACTTAGCTGCGTGTGTATGTGGGTATATATTTAGGTGTGTGTATATAGGTATATGTATGTATATGTATGGATGTATATGTATCTGCATGCGTATGTGTGTATATGTATATTCGTGTATACGTATATGGATGTAGGTATATGTAGATGGATGTATATGTAGAGATGTGTGTATATATTATTATTCAAAATGTTGGCGGCTACTTGAAATATTAAAAACAAACCAGCAATTTCTATTAAACTGTCCATTTATTTTCGATGCATTTTTTATGAAAATATCCAAACCAAATTTTGAATAGTTTCAAGTGGAATGATTTGATCTCCAAAAGCCTGGGAACAAAATATTTTTTCATAAATGCCAAATTTATTCATCAATGCACTTATGTTTTATTTTTATTTTTTTCATTTTTTTTTTTACAGTATAGAGATACAAGGCCTAGGGTCACACGTAGTCGAGGATTACGTTAAGAGGCAGTTTATATGGATAAGAGGGAAAGATAACGGTTAATCGTAGACTTGAACAGATTAAAATTGTAGTGATCAGAGAAACGTCCTTTGATCTCGGGAAAAGCTCTTCGAGCGAAACTGACTTCTCACCGATGGAATACGGAGGAAATGTGGGTGGTTCACTACAATATAAGTGGCATGGTGCGTCTTTGCCATGAAGGTTAGACCTGGCGGAACCAAGGAATGTAGTTCGTCCGAGCACTTGGCAATAGCGATAGAGCAGTGAGAGGATCGCAACATCACTCCTGTAGGAGAGGAGTTAGAAGATGGAAAATAATTCGTCACCCAAAAGGACTCAGAGACGCTTTTGATCTCCATGGAAACTGGAAAGTGAGGACTGGGCAGCTCCCGCCCAAATATGACTCCATTTTAGTCCTGATCTGGCTCTTGTAAAGGTAGAAGATAGAGCATGAGGGGTCAGTTACTTACTGGGGCGGTACAAGGAGCCGACCATTTTTCCTGCATCTTTGACGATGGATCGTGTCTGATTGGCGATGATGGAATGTAACTAATTTATTTTTCGATGCCTTGAATGTAATCAGCCAGTTTTTCGCCCACTGGGTAGTTAGTGCAGGTTGAGAGATCAGCTGCCAAACTCTGATCATTAAGAGTTGCAACCGTATATCGGCGTAGATGCTTACAAATTATCTGAATTTAGGCAGATCATTACTGTAAATCAAAAAGTGAGTTGATCTAAGAAGTGACACCTAAGGACGTCTGCACTGACCGCCACGTCCCCAGAGGACTGGCTGCTAATAACTACCTTCAAGGACCTACCTCTTAGGAAGGATTTTATAATCGAGAAGACCCTTCCCGTGATTTCATAGCTGGAGAGCTTGTTTAGCAGACCTTTGTCCCACACTTTGTCGAACGCCTTCGAGATATCTAATGCTATGGTCCTCGAGGGGTGTTTGTCATCAAGAGCCCCATTTAATTTTTATACATGAGGTATTAAATAAAAGCGTGAAAAGTCGTCTGTCAGGAATAGTGATCAGAAAGTAGGCTGAATATTCTTTTAAGAACATTAAAATCTCGTTGGATCTGTTATTAAATAGAATTAACAAATAATTGTCAAACATAATTCGATCTGAATAACCTTGAATCAAATTAGTCCTAAGCAGAAAGTGAATATAATAGTTTAGCGCATATGAAAATATGTTCAAATTATTCTGATTGAAAGAAGCATTTAAAATATATTGGTTATACAAAAATGGTCATTTAGTTTCGGTTCATTAAGTAAAAATAAGATATTTTAAAAAGTTTTTCACATACAGTTTTACTTCACTGTTTTCTTTCATACTTCTGGCAACTTTATAGTTTCATCTTCCCAGAATGTTCTATCTTTTCAGCAAAAGGTAATTGAACTTTTTTTATTGTAAAGACTAGAATATATTATCAATTAAAAGTGCAGTATCGTGAGATTATGATGGATTATTGAAAACTTCTTATCCAATCTACAACAATACAGCCGTGTGTTATATTTATGGAATAGTGGGTCCTGTCTTTTAACTAATTCTTAATTAATCCTGGAAACTTTACTTAATTCCTGCCTTTACTTGTTTGGGAACCGTAGTTATTTGAATAAGTTTGGGTGAACGCTGGAATTTGGTACGGTTATTGGTGATTTATTTCACTTGCCTCACGTTCTATTGCATTCTACATTGTTGTAAATTATCCACTTCTCGTCGCTCGTCAAATGTTATTCTAATCTGGTGCACGTATCAAATTTGGAACAAATGATTTTCAACACTGGATTTGGATATTTTTAATTTCTTGGTTGTGTTCCGCGTCATATAACATTGATTATAGACAAGTAATAACTTCAGTTGATTGAAATCAGCATCAACTAACTGTGAAGCATCTTTTAGAAAGGAAACTCTAGCATGGAACTTCGAAATACACTTTTGATAGGTTCGATCATTTCTTCCTTTCCGTTTGAGTGGAATTTTACCTTTCTTAAATTAAAAAGTATAATACAAATAAAAACAATAGTACACCAATTTCGACTGCTGTTTAAATGCACTCTATTACAATATAATCAACAACGATTTTAAATTAAGTCATTTCAAACTAATCGCTCCTCATATAATCTAATAACAAAAAACCAAACGAACCTTTTGACAATAACATCGACGATCATGCTCTCAGTGACTTGAGAAACCAGTGAGCTAATCAATGTGCAGTAGCAAATGATTAATTTGACAATTATCCTGATCATCTAGATTAAACTAGGCTTGCATTGAAGAAAATAAGACGCTTTATTTTAAAATAGTTCATGTTGATATTTTATGCATTTTAATTTCGAGTTCACTCTCTATTGTTTTTAATCAAAGAATAGATTTTGCTTTGTTACGCCAGCACGTGAAGAACGTAAACAAACAACCGTAGTGAATAGAAAAGCGCATGCTCAGTATTAGATCAAATGTTTGTTCATTTTCAAATAAAGAAGTCTGAAGCTTGACTGGGTGATACAGAAACAAAATGGTAGCAGATGTGTCTGAGATTCAATCCGATTAAAATTGAAAAGGCCAGTTCTTACTAGATCTGAATAAAATGTATTATTTGTAATCTACTACTTCTAAAATCTGTGTTAACCTATTTGATTATTCATATTGGAATTATTATAAGATTACAAACACTTAAAAGTGTAACTCAGTGCGAGTAAAAAGTGACGATCAAAAAATTTTAAATTCGATTTTTCTGTCTTCATCGAGCAAATTTTGAAAATCAAAAAAATGATTTTATACCCAAATCTTTTTCTTAACAACTTGTTTTCAATTTAGTAAAATCTGCAATAATAACAGACAGCGATACATACAAACAATATCCAGTTTAGAGAATCTTTCCATCTTATAACTGTTTGTATCAGGTTTGTTTTATGAAAGTCTAGTTTATATTTAACCTAATCGTTAATTCACTCTTCAGATTTGCTATTTGTTGTGGATATATTTGATTTTTAACAAGGCTTTAACGTTGGCACTTTACTGATAGTTTTTTCATTTCAGTAGTAGTATTTTTTTTACAATAGTGTTTATTCCCGTATAGGGCTCGGGAGCTACTCAAGATAAAGGGTTACAGAGTAAGAGGAACGGTTTATTCGACTATGTGTGGAGGATAACTGTTAACCGTACATTTGGACAGGTTAAGATTGTAGAGATCGCAGAAGCATCAGCCTGCAAATCGGTTCGTGGGAAAAAGCTCCTTGAGTGAAAATTATATCTCACCAAAGGAATTCGAAGGGAATGAGGGTGATTCGTTACAATATGTATGGTGTGGTGCATCTAATCCATTTAGGTTAGGACTGGTGAAACTAAGGAGTGTAGTTCATCTGAACACCTTCCTTGGAAATAGCAATAGAGCAACTTCATTTTCGACCTAACATCTGAGACGATAGATCCTCATCGAATGTCCCTTTCATATTTGTGATGACTTCCATATTAACCACAAAGAGTGGTTAGTTGATTCAAACAAAACTGATGAAGAAGGTAGTTTTAATGTAATTAAAATCTAGAAATTAGCAATGAAAATTCTCTGTGCTGTAGTGAAGAACTAAAAAAATAATTTTTTGTTCAGGATTAGCAAAAACAGATTTCTCGAGGATCAGCCTAATTCTCATTGAAGCTCTGTAATGAAAATATTTAGAGATTTGATTTAATTTTTATTTCGAACAAAATTTCTCTTCAGCTAACATTTTCTACATAAATCATACAAATGAAAATAAAATAAAATCAATTAAAAACAAAAAAATCACAAATTTTGAAAATAATTTTCATTTTTTAAAATCGCCAAGATTCAAATAAACATCTAGTTAAGCGCCTCGTCTTAGAAATAAAATTTAAACTCATAAATACACTACTGTATCGAGTTCAAATTTCATTGGTTTTCATTGTTGATGTTTTCCTTTTACTACTCTACCACTTTGTCCCCAGTCCCTCAACCTCCGGTGTTTTCCTCTTTGGGTCGAGGTGTCCACTCGGTCCGAACCGAACTTAGGGGTAACTGGCCGTACGTTCCCTGAGTACCCGTAGATTATTTCGACCGGTCCACTGGCCAAGTCCTGCTTGCTGCCCACGCTGTGCTAGTTTTTAGATCCAGTAAGCGGGGTGTTGTTCATACGTTCACGGTCGACTGGGGATGTGGACACAGCTGTGAGAGTAGAAATTTAAGAATGTGGCAAAATAAAACAAGGAATAATATCTGCAGAAGCCAGACAACAATGGGGAAATCTTGACGTGTTTTATATAAGAAGATAACATCAGAACAGAATTTACAGGGAGAATAAAAACATTTAAGATAAATGAGAAAAGAAAAAGACAAATTGCATCCAGCGAATTCCCAACAGAGAGAGGGTTTGTGTGTGATAAACGCGTATTGAATCGCCTGGGGTAGGTTTATGACTAATAGTCCAGTCTCATACAGACTTCTCAGAACAGGGGGTAGTCTTTTTTCTCTCCTTCAAAATTCTCCCGCAATCTCTCGACGATAGTCTCGTGACTCTCTCGACTCTGCTTTTCCGTCTGACTTGTAGCACCGCGACCCGTAACGGTCGCCTGCGAGTGTCCACGCACGTGACGGCACGCAGCGACGACGACGTGCCGACCGATCACGGCGTCTCCCGTCTGGCCTCTTCCGTCTCGCTCGACCAGATGGCTTGTAGCACCGCGACCCGTAACGCACTTGACGACGATGTGCCGACCGATCGCGGTCTCTCCCGTCTGGCCTCTTCCGTCTCGCTTGACCGCCTGCTTCTTCTTCAGCATAACTATACGTTTATATAGATAAATCTGGTTGATCATGAATCGACCTTTGGCCCGGCATGCGTTATCATGAGTGCCAAAAACTATCCCTTGACATGTAAACTTATTCTCCAATTATTTACCTTATCTCAATCACGAGTTCTTCTCGCTTCACCAAAATTATTATATAATACACATCTTAACCCAAATTGTACTTTGATATATAAACACCATTTCCACTTCCAGTCAATAAAATTTATATTTACGTGTGTGCATTCATGTGGGTGTGTCTGTGTATAACTCTCTCTGTTACACTACTAAATTAAGATTATTAAATTTCAAGGACTATTAAAAAAAAAGAAATTCACCAAAATGCGTAACCTTCCATACGATTCTTGTTTTGAGGGCTGAATTTTGATGAGCATTTATTCTATTACAGCTTTTAAAATTCTTCTCAATACGAGATATTTCCAAATCAAATTATAGCATTCAACAAAAAATAAAAAATAATCGTTTAAATTCTTCTAGGCGTGATCATTTTCAAATGAAGTATTAAAATATAGACAAAGTAAAAGGTTGTAGCTGTTAATTGAGAAACGTTATCATTATTTGAGAATTATCTGTTAGATGATATAATGATTACATTTGTGGGTAAAATATGGATTGGTTATACGAGAGTATCTACACAAGAATAATATTTCTTATTGATGTTTGGCTTCCTATTCTCTAATTTATCTCTCTGTTTCTGCTATACAAAAATCTAATTCTTATTATCTATACCTTGAAAAGAATCATAAGATGGATAGATTAACACTATAACGTCAATATGTTATTCTCTATGCAATCTTAAATTAATAAGTCTCAAGTGTATTTTATGAGTAGTATCCATCTTAAGTTGAACATATAACATCTCCGAAACTAACACTTTTGAACTGTTTTAAACTTTACTTAAAAATATTTAATATTTTTGTATTAGAATGTATATTTTTAAAATACTGAGCATTTTATAAATAAGAAAATCTGTTTTTTGTATTTTAATTATGTAAGCAGCAACACAGAACAGCTAAATCTTTCACATGTTAAAAAAAAACAAGCCTTTGTGCATTGAAAAGAAAGGACTATGTTATATATGCATGCCTTACAACAATATTTATTATTTAATAGTCGTTATGTAAACCTGGTACCTTAACTCCTGACAAGATAATTCGCACAAATAAGTCATATATGCCTGCATTGGCTAAAGCAAGAAATAATCATCCATATCCGAAAGCATAACATATTCACTGGCAAATTAAACTTTTACAGAACAGTGACCTATTTTATACACTTTCTGAGAGCGCATGCACACATTTTCGAACTCGTAAAAACATAATGACGTAATGGCTGCTTTAGTAACGGAAGTCCTTACATAGAGACTTATTGTGTTTGGAAAAGATATATACAGTTCTTCTGTTTCGCCCTAATTTCTTTTCTATTTTTTATGCAAATCCGGCTAACAGAAAATGCTAGTGTTACTAGGCTTGCCATTTTAAAGAATTAAAAGGAAATGACAAATATTTTTTCATTTCGTTTAATATATTCTGCCTACACTATTACTCGATATTTATATCCATTTATTTTTCAGTGTCTTCATAATTTTATAGCTTGGTAGTTGAATTCCTTCTGTTGCTTGCGTTTTCCTTTGTGCATCACCAACAATGTTCATTTCCCAATTCCAATTTCTATTCCGATGTTCTCGCTGAAGATTTTCATTGTAAACGTTTCTAATTCATTTTTATTTTGAGCAATTTCAAGTTGCCCATACATATTAAGTGCTTAAATCTTTCTGGTGAACTGCTGAATCTATAACCTTCTTACAATACCATCAGATGCAGTTATACGATTACAAAAATTCTCTCAAATAATTTATTTTAATGTTGATGTCGTATGTCTATAGCTGCCCATTGTCCAAAGTGTTCGTGTATTCAAATATCAACAGTTGATATCACAAGTAAGCAATATAAAATAAATAAAAGGACAATGGCGAGTTCATCCACAGGACGTATAAGATAAAAAGAATGAATTTTCATTATAGAAAAAGAAAAATACTTCAAAGCTGGAAAGAATATGTTGGGAAAATAGTCCGCGACGAAAGAATGAATTCTATAATACACAAAAACATGGAAGGGTTTAAATATTAATGTCTGAGGTAAGATCAGCACTTAGATGAACAGGAAGAAAGCAGCGGGTCCAGATGGAACAGAGATGCTACCAACCTTAGACGTTTGGGACATGTTTAAAGAAAAATAAATAAAATATATTGGGTTGGTTCATAATTATTAGGCTTTTTTTAAACAATATTTGTAATGAAAAAAAGAAGCATAGCAATACAACAATAACATTTTTATATGAATATTCCGGTGTGCAGTCACCATCTATTTCAATAACTGCTTTCCATTTGCTTGGAATATTTTTATTTAAAGAAAAGCCTGATAATTATGCACCAACTCAATACAACAGTGGTGACATAACGTAAGACTTTAGTAGATTCATCTTCATAGCGTTGCCTAAGAAACCAGGCGTAAATGAATGCAAGCTCCGTCGGACAATTAACTTCATGAGCAACATAAATAAAATTATCAATAAGCTTATCATGAACTATAATTAGTAGTATTCACTACTATTTCTTTTGTAGCTTAGTCTTCAAGATCAGGATCTCACAAATCTTTGCTTTTCTACGGCATACACATTAGATTTTTCAGTCATTCTCTTCACTAACTCTGTTGAGTAGGACAAATTTTTCGATCTGATAACATGCATCATACTTTATACTCCAGTATGACGGATTATATAATTCCTTAAGGTCGAGATTTACGACACTAGCGCAATTTACTCTCGTTAACGCATCTAGGCATGTATTTTTGATCCCTGGTCAATATCTGATACCATATTTCTAAGTGAAAAGTTCAATTCGCCAGCGATAAATTTTGTCGTTTTTAGTCTTCGAAGATTTATACTTATCGAAAATGTAGGATAGAGATTTTTGGTCTGTGACCCCATTGCTTCGATGATCGCGTTTAACTTCTTTCTCTACTGAAGAGAGGTTTTGTTTAGAGGGTGGGAGGTTAGAATTCTGGGCCAGAATGTGACAGGCCTGCCTTCCTGATTTAGGGTTGCGGCTAAACATAGCTAGCATCAGTTTCAATTTCAAGGTTTTGTTTTTTTTGGGTGGTGGGGGCGGTTTCCTAGACCGTTTACTACAACTCTTTCTAATTCCCTTTTCAATTATTCAAAGGAAACTTTTATTATAACAGGTAAAGGTAGTGCTGTTATTTAGCGCGTGATTTTTTTAGCGAATAGTTTGTGATCTGACGATTCTCCTGAGTTTTTATATTACCTGGAGGAGGGGTTTCTGGCAGATGTCTCATCATTTCCGGGTCTGGTCTTTACTTACTTCCTTGCGCAGAAGTAATATTTTGATTACTCTGTAGACGTATTTATTCTCATTTTGATCAGTTCTTATAATCTTGCCGAGTTAGTGTCATGTTTTTTTCATTAATACCACAAATGGTCACGTCATCTACATACTCAAATTTTCCATTTAGGAAATCATTTTCGATTATTTTATTCAAAATTCTTTGAAACCCAGCCACTCTATTTGTGATCCCAAACGGCATCCTTTTGAAATTATACAATTTACCACTGGCTTCAAAACCCGTGTAAGGACAGAGTTTGCTTTACGTAGAGGAACTTGATAATACGCACTTTTTAGGTTCAGTTTAGAGTACAGACTATATTTTGCTATTTCTGAAACCGTCGTTGTAATCTTAAGTACAGGATAGACATCTTTTAAGGTAAAACAATTTATAATTTGTGAATAATCTATGACTAACCTTTTTCTTTTTTTTTTTTTGCTCCACATCCTTAGTCCACTTCTGGTGCTCTGCACGTAGATCTAATGGGCTGAACGATAGCTGAATCCAACAGGCTTTTTATCTCCTTCCTTGTAAATGTCCCCTCTTCTCTAGAGTATTATAGGGATTTCACAGATATAAGTCTACTGTCAGGTGACATTTCAAACAGTGGAGGAGATGAAATCCTCAGGTTTAGCTAGTTCACAATTTTAGAGGTGGTCTGTCACTCTCATAATGTTTTTTTTTTGTTTGTTTGTTTGTTTTTTGTTTTTGTTTTTTGCAGGCCTTGAAAGTCTCATCAGAGAATCATATCAGCACATAAATTATCCATCGAAGATTAAAAAGAAAATTGTAAGTTTCTGTACCCACCGTATGATTAGTTTTACATTTTTCTACAGTCTTTAATAACAAGTCATCAGAAGCCATGCTGACGATAGAGTTAGTAGGTTTAACATCCAAACCCATAGAATGAGCTTATCTTGGTTCGATAAAACTGACTACTTCCCGAATCTACTAGCGTGGTAAGTTTGTTTATTTTTATTAATTTATTAATTTATTTATTTATTTATTTTTCGCGTGGCATTTTACCGTGGCTTTTTAAACTCCCTGTAGCCCCAGGAGTTACCGTAGCCATGACGGGTAATGCATCAGAAAACTTATTACTTATTATTTAAAAAAAAAACAAAAAACTTTCTTTTAAAAGGGATTTGCTAGCAGCGGATGACCAAGAGTCCTTCTTTTGATTTTACTGTTAAGGCGTTAGTCCATGGTTCCGATATCGACGACGCCGATTGATAACTTGTTTGGGTATCAGCAGAATAGGCGTCAGAATTTAGGATATCCCTTTCCACAATTCCCACTTGATTTCCAGCTTCAGTGAGGGCAAGCGTTTTGTTTTCAAGAGGTTTCTGTCGAATAGGAGGTGCGGGTGAACCATAAATAAAGGTATCTCTAATAACTTCCTCTTTGTAAACTTTGAATTTACAGTACTTCGCTACAACGTGCAACGCTTGAAAATATTGATCCGAAGTTTCTGCAGCCTGTTGAGTTCTGGTTGCAAGTACATGCCTGGTGTATATCACTTTTTTAAAAAAAAACGAAAGCTCTCTTTAAAATTTTTACATTCGTTGAACAGTTCGTATACGTCAGACGACACGTCAGTTATAAAAATATCCTCAATATGCTTGAGGAAGTTTAAAAATGTTCGGTACCAATGACTTCATATTTCCTCTGTCCTGGGACTCTTACTATCTAGATTAAGAACTTTAGATTTTAGTACCCTGCCCATGTTGATACCCGAAGCAAAGGTGATAGTGAATAGAATGTCGTCAACTATACTTATTTAGAAGTATTCATTACTATTTCTCTAGTAGTTTAGTCTTCAAGGTCAGGATTAGTTGTATCTACCAGTTTGTCAACGTCACAACCAGATGTGACACAAGGTCGAGGTTTAAAGTGGGTTTAACAGCCATACTGTGCAAAAATTCCCATGCCCCCTCGGCATTTCCCCTTTGCGGGACGCCTCAGGCGCTGGGCAATAAACTCAGTCTCTTCTCGATTGGGAGGTACTGCATGAGGGAAAGCTCCCTGGAGCTTGGGCTAATATTTAAAGAATACCAATCCCAACAGTGAACCCATGTCGCAACCGGATGTGACACAAGATCAGTTTAAAGTGGGTTTAACGGCAGTACCGTGCAAAAAAATCCGAAACCCCCTAGACACTTCTCTTTTAGGACGCCTCAGGCGCCGAGCAATAAACTTACCCTCCATTTCCGATGGAGAGGTACTGCCCGGGTAGAGATCCTCTTTGAGCTTGGGTTAATATTTAATGAATACCAATCCCAACCTAAGGTTAGGATTAGATTAATCTTCAGCTGTATCAACTAACTATTTATATGGTAGAGATTTGCATATGAATAAAACATGTTTCACAGATTATACAAAAACATTTGATGAGGTACAGTACAAAGATCTACTTGAAATTTGATTACTTTAGGAGAAAAATTAGAATTATCCGGAGCAGACTGCACACTGATAAAAAATGATTTGAGTAAATGCGAAAATATAGAAAGGGACGTATTTTCCCCCGATTTATTTAATGTACATAGGCGAGGCATTGCTAAAAGAACTAGAAGGCGAAACAGGATGTCAAAATCAAACAAGTGCAGAAATTTAAATATCTGGGGACTGTTTAAGAATAAGAATGAAAATATGATATCGAAACCTGAAGATGCGTTGGAATAGCGAAAAATGCCTTCCAAAAAGCTAAAGAAAAATAAGGAAAAATGTGTTCAAATGTTCAATCCGCCTATATTTCAGTGAATGCTGAACAATTTCCTCACAAATGAAGAGGCGACTTAAGGTAACAGAAATGTGACTCTACTGAAGAATGCTAAAAATACCATGGACGGAACATGTGATCAATGATGGAATTTTAAGGAAAATTGATATAAAAATGACTCTGATATTTAGAATCGGAAAGTAACTGTTTAAATTTTCATGCACGAAGAAAGAGAGATTGGAATATTTGACACACATACAGGGTATATTGAAAATAAAAGAGAATAGGGAACAGCTAGTAACCTACCTAACAAGTAAATGGATTGTAGAACAGGGAATAAGTAAGATAGTAAAAAACGTAAAATTGCTAAGAGTTATAAACGATAGGAAGTTGTGGAAAGCTCCGATCGTCCATGTCCTGAGGGGACACGACACAAAAAACGATGAAGATTAAAGTTTTAATATATAAACTGATATCTTTTGTTTTAAAAATAGCCAAAATATAAAAGATTTGGAATATTGCTTCTTACAAAGAAGATTTAATGTTATATTTTTTTATTATTTTCTCACTCGTAACATGAAATTCATAATCCATAACTGATTCCAATATAACACGACAAATTCTACATAGAAAACTAATTCATTTGTAAATTACTATTTAAGAATCATTTCTCTAATTACTCAGAAAGAAATTAAAAAGAAATTACCAAAATTGTACTCAAAATGTTCTTCCCTTATTTTTCTTTTTTTAACATTTTCGACTTTTTACAAATGTTAATTAAACTTATTTTACTAAAATGTAAGGAAATGTTCTCTGCTTCTTCTCTCTTACCGCATGATCTTTTAGATTCATGTATGTAACCGCTTCACTAACCACAAATCTCCCCATCAACTCAACTCTTTTTTTTTTATATTAAATCATCTTTTTCTTTACTAATTTTCATGTTTTTTCTTTGCTTGTCTTGTCATTTTTATATAATATAAACAGTGTGAAACTGACATTTAAAATCCAAAGTAAATTTAGACCGTGACAACCAGAGTCATATTGTACTGATGAATGTGGTTGTCTCTTCGCACTATGTTGACAATGCATACGCAATTTTTGCTTTTATTTCTTTTCTTATGTAATATAGAACTCACTTAACATCCAGACACTCCTCGCCAATACATATTAACGAAAGTTACACAGGAAAAATTTTGTAAAAAATGCTCACACGTGTTAAAAAGATATTTAGAAACATTTTCAAATTTGAATTAATCTGGATGTCAAGTCATTCTCTTTACGGACATAGTGAAATTATATCACATGACAGCCAAAAGAGATTTTTATCCAATAGGAAACAAGAAATCAGAATTTAAAATTTTTTTTAAATTATCTAATTCTCGAAAATTATATTTAAAAAAAAGCAATGTATTTATAATTATTTTATAGTTTAGTCTCTGATTTTATCGGTGGCTAACCAAATCTACATCAGTGATGTCTTTGACATATTTTATATAATTAATCTCATACACGCGCGTATATAAACACAATCAAATATGTTAATAATTATGTCTCTTGATTTTAAATATATAAAAACCATAGGCTTTATTATTTATTCCGCTATTTATTTTTGTTTTGCATTTTCATTTATGATTGCAATTACATGTATGTAAAATATTGGTTTTGTCGTTGTAGATAATTATTTTAAATCGCTGAAGGCCCCATGATTGCAACTAAGTGTACTTATTATTTGCAGCAATAATATAAAAGTATATGTGCAGAGCCTATATCAATAGATGTTTGTAATAATGAATTCAAACACATTGATGTTCAAAATCATAATTATGTTAGTAAAGATATTTACTGGAATTGCAGAAAAATTAAGAAAAATTAAAATAAATTTAAAAAAATGTCGATAAATTAGTAAATATATTCTGCTGGATTTATTAACGGTTTTCATAAAAACGACCTCTTATTGTTTTGACACTGATTATCTGTATGAAGAAGAGGTTAACAGGAGACGAATCGTGAACTAACTTCCCAGAAATTATATTGAATTTATTTTTGTTATTTATGGATATGTAACTGATTTTCGTGTGTATAATTGATCTAATACAATATATTAGCAAATTATTTTAAGATTCATTTTAAAATCTATGAAAACTAATAAAGGGAACATAGAAGCATTTTATTTATTCATTTAGGAAGTAATATTTTCTTATCCATTTCTTATTCTTAACAATTTTACGCGTTTTCTGCAATTCATATTTGGAGAAAAAGAAATGTAGCTTCATTCAAACGTTTAACACAACGAATATCTCTATAGTGACAATAATTACCGGCAATTTTCTTGTACCACGTGAAAAACTTCTTAAGCTATCCGAATTTCTTACCTGAAATATTATTATTATCATCAATATATGCTTTGATTTCTGTTGTGTACTCATCTCCTCCCGAAGACCTAATGTCAGAAATGGCATCATGACATGATTTTCAATGCATATTTATGCAAAAAAACTACAACAAAAAAATGACCAATTTACATAGATAAAGATGTGAACTGTGATTGTGAGAACAATATTTTGTATTTCTTTAATGCATGGGATTCCTGAGATCCCGTCAATGAAAACCTTTTCCAATCAAACTCAGGGCCCCAACCACAACTGGAATTATTGCTATATTCATATTCCAATGAAGTTTCCACTTCAAGATCCTTATATTTTGATAATTTATTGAAGTACTTTAAAGACAAAGTACAGTTTACCGGAACTGTCATATCAATAATAAAGTACATTCTTTTTTATGGTCTTTCGTATCTGACGGATTAGCTTTGATTGTTCTGTGTGGGGGTGCGATATGTGTGTTGTAAAGTCCTATAAAATTATTACAGGTCGGATCATGTAACCGTGCCTGGGTAGTGTCCTTACCAATTTCTTGCATTTTCCTTCTAATAAAAGTTAAAGATTTTCCAGTGCAAATATTGGCCTACTCTGCTATGACGTGTTTTATATTCGGTGAAGTCTAATACCCTTCAGCCTAATGCTAGATGGCTAATTGTTTCTGGATATTTACCACTGAATCTGCATTTTGGGTCAACACAATTTTTAGGTATGTTTGATAATTTTAGTCAGCAAGTCTTGTAGAAAGAATAAACATTCAGTTTCAGCTTTTATTCACTACGCAACCGTTGCCGGGTATGGAGGTTGTCTACATCAGCTTGTTTGGCTTGGGGAAGACATTTATCTTATGATAGTTTCTGAATTTGGTCTATTTCATTTGATTTGTCTTTTTTTAGGTTCTTTCCTGCTACAGTCGGTGGATTGGGGTTTACTTGCTCTTCTTCATCCCCTTGAAACTCATTTTTAAATTTGCTATCACGAAATAAAGTTTCTTGTTTCTTCCATGTTCTTTGACACAGACTATCATAAAGTCTTTTATAATTTCTAGGTATCTTTGAAGGCTATTTTTTGTCGTTTTACAAGAATGTTCTAGTTGGACTAATCCCCTGCATCCTTCGGATCTGACGACCTGTCGGTTGGGGCTTCAGAATATGCCGACTACGCCTCTGTAGAGGTATAACCCCCCCATGAGGCCACCTGTTTTCTGTGGGTGGCGACCCGTAACGTCTGAGGTCATCTTTCAAAAATACCTCAAAAGTAGATATATAAAATATTTGAATTACAAGGCTACGGCTGTAGAGTCAATCAGTTTGGAAGGAAAGAACTACGATACATCTTAGATAATCCAGACATTTCACTTGTTCTTGGGTAGCGAAATCAAAAGGAAATCAGGAACTCATGGCCATTGCTGTCTTATGAAGGCGAATGGTTTTCCCCCTTGGTATTTCCCATTAAATTGGACTCCGTGGCGGGTGGGGAGCAGGGGCGGTGAAATAATTTTTTGATGGATAAAAAGAAACCCACGAAGAGAGCTCACATACGGATTCTGAGAACGAAAAGAGGGGATCCTTTCCAAGTTTCATCATCTTGGAATCACTAGATGAAACCTACTCACGAAATTATCTCCCTTTCCTTTGTGAAGAAATCATATCCTCTAAGCTAAAGCCCCGAAATGTGAAAAATCTAAAAACCATGTCACAATTTTGATTGAGATAGATAAGGAAAGAGGAGATACTACTGAAAATAACGTCATTTCACAACTAAAAAATAAAGGCATAACCTAAAAAAAACTGACACCTCACGTAAAACAATAATAATGCTCTATATACATACATCCGATGAAATCTCTAATGAAACTGAATTACATAAATTAATACAGTAACTACAAAAACACTTTATATTAATGGGTGACTTTAACAGCCATATAATAATATGGGAGAGTAAAGAAACTACAAGAAGGACAAAATCATAGAAACATTATCTAATCAAAAATCATCTATTCGTTGTAAATAATAAGTACATACCTACACGTATCAACAGAAACATTGCCTTACTCTGCCATTGATTTTACAATCTGTGAAGCTAGGCATGGATTATGCCTGGTCAACTCATAATGATACATGTAGAAGTGATCACTTCCCAGTTATACTAATCGTAAATGATAAAATACCTTGGTGGAATTTTCGAAACTGGACAGAATTCCAAAATGCCTTCAAACTCAAGCTGATACCAGAAACAAGCATAGATAAGGAAGAACTAATAACACACTTTACTGATAGCCTACTTACAATAGCCAATTAAAGCATAACAAAAAGCTCTTGCACCTCAGAACCTAGTAAGCCATGGTTCAATAATGATTGTAAGAAAGCAATTCGTACATGCCGAGTCAACTTACGACAAAACAAACAACCATGGAAAACCTAGATGAATATAAAAAGATGTAGATCCACAGCCTGTAAAACTCTTCAAGAATTCAAACGGAAATTCTGGAGAGATTTTTTATCTAAAATAAATCCAAACACCGAACCCTAAAATTATGGCAAATTATATGAAAAATAGCAGGAAAATCTGTCCGAAACGCTATCAAGCGCCTTTCTTACAAAGATTACCAACAAAAAAAACATAGACCCTCTAGCTGAAACATTTTCTGAAAACTATTAATCATAAAACCACTGCAAAGCATTCCAAATCAGAAAACAGAGCGAAGAAAAAGAAAAAGAAAAAAATCAACTTTAATTTTTTTTAAAAAATCAATAAAAATTACTATCGACCATTTACAAAACTAGAACTACAAGAAGCCCTAAACAATAATGATACCGCCGTCGATCCAGATGAAATACATTATCAATTCCTGAAACAATTACCTGAAGTATCATTAAACTTACTTCTTCCAAACTCTCAATCATATCGGAAACAATATTCCCAAATCTTAGAAATAAGCCACAATTCTACTAATGCCCAAACCTGGGAAAGACAATACAAACCCAACAAATTACCGACCAATAGCATTCTCCAGCTGCATATTGAAAAATTATTAATAGGAGATTAATATGGTACCTGGAAACTAATAAACTAATAACAAAATATCAGACAGGCTCCTGAAACAAAAACTCTGTTGATCATCTAATTAGACTGGAAACAACCATACGAAACAACCATAAGAAAGGACACTTAGCAGCAGTGTTCTTTGATTTGAACAAAGCTTATGATACAACCTAAAAGTACAGCATAAAAAGCGACTTACAAGCAACGACAGAATGCTATCCTTTATCTGCAGCTATTTGGAAGACAAGCATATTAAGGTGCGTTTATATGACACCGTGACAACTGAAAAAGATCAAGAAGAAGGTGTCCCATAGAGAAGCATTCTGTCTTTCCCTGTTCAGTATTAAAATCAATAATATTGTAAAAACTTAATTACAGGAACAGATTGTGCCCTATATGTAGATGACTTTTTAACCTACTATAAGTTAAAACATATGCTGCAGCCATGTCTAAATAAAATTAAGAAATGGGCTACGGGGAAAAAAAGAAAAAACTAAATGTATGCACTTCTGCCAGCTTTGAAAAATGCATAACGACCCAAAATTAAAACTAAACAATAACATAATCCCAGTAGTAGAACAATGCAAGTAACTAGGTATTCATATTCGATAAAAAACGAACATTTATACACCATATAAAATACTTACGGTCCAAATTCCAGAAAACTCTGTAGCTACTTAGAGTTAATGCTCACCGAGACTAGAGTGTAAACAAAGAATCATTACTCAAGATATACCTCTCATTAATTAGGTCGAAGCTTTATTATGATTGCTTTAAATATGGTAGATCAAGAAAAAGGTACACAAAGATTATGAAATAGTCCAAGCAAATTTCACCAAAGCTTCTATACACAGAAGCACATTAAACTCCATTAGCAATAGGGCGGAAAAACTGATTCTTCAATATTATATTAAACTCTCAACCTGCCCATCAAATCCTACATATAAATGCACATTTCATCCGCAATATACTAATCTCTTTAACAGAAAAGAAGCCATCAAATCATATAGTATCCATATGAAAAATGTCCTGAAAAAAACACCTGCCTCTAAAACACCTGCCTGGATGATAAAGTGACAAAAGGTCCTATTCAAACTAAGTTTAAAAAAATCCAAAACAAATCCTATCACATTTCATGAAGAATTACTCTCTATGAAAGATGCCTATGCAGACCCCACCTGTCCATCTATACGTATGGATCTAAAGATGATAAAGTTGAATGTACAGCCGTCCAAGCAAATTACAATGAATGAAATCACTCCTAGACAAACTTCCATATTTAGTTCCGATGTGACAGTTATCAACTTGTCACTCGACATCGTAAATTCAAGTAAACAAAAAAATTATTATATACACTGATTCCATATCAATGGTGAAAACACTGAAAAATAAAACAATGTCAAATACACTACAAATCATTACAATGCACAACAAGATCAATAGCTTAAATACAGATATTATCTTCTGCTGAATACCAAGCCATTTTGGTATCACAGGGAATGATAAAGCGTATTCAGAAGCAAGAAAAGCACCTACAATGAATACACATCAGGCCCCTTAAATACCAAAATCCGGTATTTTTCAGAGCACCCCTGAAACTATCGAATATTACATTACATGGTCAAGCTTTAGATTGGGTTTAACAGCAATACTGTGGAAAAATGCCAATGTCCCCTCGGCACTTTCCCTTTTGAAGATGCCTCAGGTGCCGGGTAATAATCTTTTCCCGAAGGAGAGGAACTTCTTTGGTGGAATTCCCACTGAAGCTTGGTCTTAATATTAAAGGAATATGAAAGATTCCAGGCAAAGGCCGGAATCCTATATATACAGAGCGTTCACGTAGCTACCGAACGAAGAGGTACTGCTTGAGGGGGACCCCGGGTCTTGGTCATAATATATTAGAAGAATATGAATGATCCCAGCAAAAACCCGGAAAGAGTATTTTTCAGTGCGTCCATGTCGCTACTGAATGTGACACAAGGTCGGGGTTTGGAGTGAGTTTAAAAGCAATACTATGGAAAAATTGTCTAGTCCCACTCGACACTTCCCCCTTTGGTGATGCTTTAGTGAAAGGTAATGATTGGGAGAAGATCCCTGAAGCATTGGCTTAAATATCCAAATAATATTTGATCTGAATAATTGATTTCCTTCTTTTTTGAGTAGTTATGTTATTTTTTTGTAGATGAGATTTTGTTGGCGTTAACTGAAGAATACATTCATTGGAAATTACTGTTGGTTGTTTTTAAATTACTATCAGATAAGTGTTATTAAAAACCTACAAATCAAATTCACAGAATGAAAACCTGAGCCAAATTTCAGTCTGTTTTTCTCTCTCTCTCTCTCTCTCTCTCTCTCTCACTCACACACACACACACACACTCACTCACTCACTCACTCACTCACTCACACGCATACACACATACTCACTCACACACATACCTTTAAAAACATATATTGCAGATAAAATTAAAAAAATAAATCTATTGATAAAGGCCCTGGTATTAGTATTAGCAAGAGTACTTACCTTTGCCAGCTTGGAATAATCGTGATTACTAAGTATGTTCCAGAGTTTACAGCGAAGACGCGTCGAACAATTCATATCTTCTTTGTCTTCAAAGTCCATGCAGAACATTGCTTTTCGATCTTGGTCCAACTGCAGAAGTGATTCATACGTGCTATTCCAGGAGTCGTAGATATTCCAACAGCAGCTCTGGATTAGGCTTTCATTAACACCCCAAAAATCTAACTCACGCTTCAAGGCTGGGCCGCAAACGTTGGATGGTAAGTGAAGTTGACCAGTGCGCACATACTCCAGAACCGATCGAAAACATACCGGATCACGATCGAAGAAATAATCTTTACGACTTTCTCGGTAAAACTTCCGCAGGAAAAGTTCATCTGACAAGTTTGTGCCACCATGTTTTTTGAGCGTCGATTTGTAAGTTTCGAAAAGTTCACCACCCACGTTCAATACAAGAGTAGTGGCATCAGGATCAGAATTGACCGCAATTTCCAATGTTTTGTAATCAACTTTCGCCCCTGGGGCTAAAGCGGCGAGTACATGTGCATTTAAAACTTTATTTTTATTAGTCATATTACCGATTAAATGTTTGCTTAATGACAATTGATCGAAAATTAAAGAATCTTGGGAAGTCAATATTACAAAATTCAGTAGAATGTTATAGATATAAATTTGATATAAATTTAATATAAAAAGTATTATAACATAGAGCTTGTTCAATAAAAATAAGCTCAGTTATCTTTAAATAAAAATATACGTTTTATTTTTCAAATTACAAATCAATTTAGTAGATTCCAGTTCAAAATAATCGAACAGCTTCTTTACTTTCTCAATATTTTCATAGTATAATTTAGGATACTTTTTATCCTAAGGATATGAATGAGCCAAAAATGGATTTTACATAGTTCCTTTGTTGATAAAGTTGATTAACTTTAAATTTCTAATTATTTGTTTATAAAGTTACATCAAACGTGTTTTACTTAGATTTTTAGGGTTATATTGAAACAAAAATATATGAATTAATTTTCAAAACGAACCAGTTAAGTTCATGTGAAAGTGATATTACACAAATCTCTCTTTCTTTCTCTCGCTCTCTCTCTCTCTCTCTCTCTCTCTCTCTCTCTCTCTCTCTCTAGTTGTTTCTTTTTAAGAACAGAATTTTAATAATCTATGAAATCTGTACAAAATAATGGTGTTTCTGAAGTTTTGGGGGTTTTTTTTAACAAAAATAAGATGATTGATTGAGTGTTCTTTACAAGCTTCGACCGGATTTAATACACACAGATCTAATGATTACCATCTTTCCTAGAGAAGTTTTCCTTCTGATGGTTGATTTTACATACTTCTTCTAACGATAGTTTTCCAAAAAGAGTGTTCTTGTTTACTTGAGCAAAAACCACTTGAAGATAAAAGAATACCTACAAAAGAGAGGAGGAGTGATTATTAGATAACTCAAAAGTTACCAGCCAAAATATAAAAAGCAAATTTAATACAGAATTAAAATATTTTATATACTTTATTCAGTGGTTTGCGCACTGATTACAAAAAATGATAAAAGTATGTCTGATATTCATTTCAATATCTAACAAATTAAGGCAGCTCAAAATCGGTGACTTTGATTTTTTTCAGTTTAAGGAAATATTTTTCTATAATTGAAATTGGAAGTCTTTATCTAATATTATAGTGTGATTGGCACACACTGTTGCGTATGATTTGTTTATAATTTATAAAAATATCTAGGACGATATATTGAACCAACTTTCTTAACTACAAGCAACTGATTTAATACACTCTTTGCACTTTATGTTAACTGAGAAGGCGATATAAGTTACTTTCTTGGAAGTGAGTGTTATCAATTCTGATGGAATGTAAAATGGGTTCTCTCAGATGATTAAAAGATCGCAGTTTCTTTTTTGAGGGGCTAAAATTTAAAAAAAAACACACTCCTTGCCCCATTTAACAACAGATTGTAGGTAATTTTTCAGATCAGCTTTTAATCTGACTTTATCAAACCCATCAGACTTACTATTAAAACAGGAGTAAATATTTGTGTCATCAGCATAGATACTGTGTTGCGAACAGATGACTTCGGGAAGCTCACTTATGAACTTTAGAAACACTGTAGGTCCAAGGACAGAGCCTTAAGGAACACCTGCATTTATGCAAAACGAGCTAAAAGAGTGGCCATTCAAAACCACTTTCATTTCACGATTTGACTGAATCAGTTGAAAAATTTGTCCAGAAATACCATAATATTCAACTTGTGAAGAAGGCCAAATGCCTTCGAGATATCCAAAGCAACAGTCCGATCTTCACCATCTTATCTAAAGGTTGATAGACTCTTTCAGCAATAATCGGCAGTTAACCTGGGAAACGAAATTCATATTGCTTATCTAAAAGGAGACCCTGCGATGTGATATGGTTAACCAATTCAGAGTTAATTAGAGCCTCTAGTACTTTGCCAGAAAAAGGTAGAATGCTAATAGGTCGATAATTAGAAGAATCAAATGGTTCGCCTGTGTTCTTAAAAACTGGAACTACAAAAGAGGATTTCTAACAAGCTGATAAGCAAGAAGCAGCAAGGCGTTTATTGTAGCGTTTAGAGAGAATGAGACAGTTCAGAGGCACATTTCTTAAGGACTATTGCAGGGATACCATCATTTCCACATGCTTTATGATGTTCCGGTTTAGAAATGTTAGCATAAACCATGGACGGAGTGCATATATCACTCAATAGAGACTTAGTCCTAAGTGGAAAGTCAGGCAAATGTACTCCAGATGAATCAAGAGTAGAATTTAAAGAGAATTTACGAACAAAAGTTTATCCTTTATGTATATGTTAATACATCAAATTGAGTGAAGAAATGAGGAATAGAAAATTTACTCTTATTTAACACACTATTGTAGAGCCGCCAGTAGTCACGTGAAAAAAAATTGTTAGAGGCTATACGGGAGCTCATTCTATCAGAAAACAAAGACTTAATCTTTGAGGACACGTTTATAATTAGTTCGAGCAGTCACAAATAGGCATTTGTTGTGATCGGAACTATCACACCCAGAAAAAGTTATTCCTATGGCTGAATAGGCTGTTAATGAAGAAGATTGTAATTTCACCTGATATTTGGAAGAAAGTCAAAAAAGCATCAATGCTTGCTCTAATCCATGAAGAAATTTCAGCGGCGCAATTCTCAATATGCATATCAATAACGTTACATTCTTTATGGCATGCTGATGAAGATTGGTGTGCACTGATTTCGTCGCCGAGACTTCAACTTACGATCAGACGATTTTTTTAAATATTTAAAATATATAACGATAGCCTTTTAAAACAGACATGAAAACGCAGGTATTGCTCGATGCGATCGGGCTCTACAGAAAAATTGTGTTTATAAAATACGTGTTAGCTCAGTTGTAAATCGTTAAAGACTTGTATTATATAAGAAATTATATGAGCTGATAACAGACGTGTGTTTCCAATTCTATATGACCATGATGACATACACCATTGTAGATCAAAAGATGCCAGAATTTTTCTTGTTATCTTAGACATTTATTTCAATTTTTCTGTTGTCCCTTAAAATGAATAAAAGCTTTTTTTATAAAATAAATTTTATTAAAACATTTTGAAGTCTTCATATGTTAAGTTATTTGAACGATTGTTTTTCATTTTTTGTTGTTATAGATAACATTAGCCAACTTCCGGTTTTCATTATTTTAGCTGTATGTATTGATTATTAGCTTGACTTATTACTTGGCCGTAACTTCGTATTTATAATAATAATAATATCTATAACATTCTTTAGTATATATCTGATCAATAGCTTGAATAGTTCAAAATATATCTATAATTTCTCGGCTCAAAAATCAAATCAAAATTTGACACCCCCATGGAATAAAAAATTTAATCTTTCCGTTGAAAATCATGCCATTGAACTTTCTTCCTGAGTGAAAAGCCGGCATTGAAGCTTTTATGCCAGCACAGAAATAACAAATGAAAGTGCAATCTTCTTGGTTCACTCCTGCCTGTTCGGTCTCCATAGCACACAAGAATCACTTCAGGTTCGGGTCTTCGTACTCGATCGTAATGAGTGTAAGCGTGTACTCAACGGGGCCTTTCACAATTTTGGTTGTAGATATTACTGGCATCAATCAGTTTGAAGTATTCTCATCTACTGCTGATAAAGCAGAAGGCTTTGCTGTTTCAACTCCACTCTCAACTCTTTATAAGTATCTTTGCTTGATTTTTCCCCTATAAAAAAATCTCTACTGTGTGAGATGTGCATAATTTCGACCATGGTTTCTGCTATCATCTCCAAACTAGATTCCACAAGGCTTGTGGTATCCCTCCAATTGTCCCAAGAAAATCTGCTCCTGAACTAGCTTCTTTTCTCTCCAAAATCAACAACAAATGTTTTGCTTCTTCCTTTTGCTTTCTAGTTTGTTGGAAATGCTCTTCTGTAGTTCCTGATCCCTCGAATTGTCATCCTATTAGTATTTTACTCCGTTGTGGAAAAGTTCTAGAAGCTCTAATCAACTTGGTTAAGCATCTCATTTCACGCGGCCTTCTTTTGGATAAACAATATGTCTTTTATTTCTCTATGTCTACCACTGATGTATTAATGGTTATTACTGAATTGGTCTATCAAGCTCTAGATAAGAACGGCAAGGCTCGGGCTGTGGCTTTATATATTACAAAGGCGTTCGACAGGTTGTGGCATGCTGACGTTCCCCACAAGCTCAAGAGCTAAGGTGTCTCTGGACGAATATTTGGCTTAATCCAATTGTTCTTAACAAATCGTGCAATGAAGATTGTGTTGAATGGACACGCTTAATATCACATTGATATTGGAGTTCCCCATGACATTATCCGTGGACCTACGTTGTTTCTTATCTTCACCCTTCTTGATGTCATAAATTCCCAAATAGAAACTATTTATGCTGAAGGCACAATTATTTACTCCTGTCTCAGTAGTTAGTCCGATAGGTCCGACAAAGTAAAACTGTCTTCTGCTCTCGAAAATAACATCCAATCAGTTGTTAAATAGGACAAAGAATGGTTTCTAAATTTTAACGTCTTCAAACGAAACTGCTATTTTTTAATCACCCTAGAGAACCTTTTTTATCCTTCATCATCATGGCTGATTCTAACCTCTAGGAGAGCAACTCAGTATGTCTTACTGGTCTCACGTTTTCCACTGACACGAAGTGGAGTGATTATAGTGAATCAATTGGTATGTCTGCTGCTAGGAAATTTGGTTTACTGTGTCGTACCGGACAATTTTTCTCGTAGGGATCTATCTTATGCATTTATAAATCTACCATTTGTCCGTTCATTGAATATTGCTGCTATGTCTGGTCTGGTGTTTCTGCTAATTATCTTGAGATTTTTGACAAAATCCAAAGAAGGGCATGTAATGTTATCGGTTTCGATCTGCTATCTCAAATTCAGTCACTTTCCCATCGCCGTGACGTGGCTTCCCTATGTCTTTTCTACGAATATTTTCATGGCAATTGTTCTGATGACTTTTCCTTCTTGGTGCCTCTATAAATTTAAGATTACTATTACTTTAGCAACTTGCCCCCATCGTTTTATGTTGAATTAGATATAACCAAACGTTTTATTCTAAAAATTTATTTTATCTTACATCACGCCCATGGAACCTCTTCAAAATTTAAATGCAACGTCAATCGCAATCTTCTGTCTTCCTGAAACATTTTTTTTGTCCTTTGTCACTAAAGTCTTATTCTCTTTTACTCCCAGTGGCCCCTTTCGACTTAGTGGTTTATTGGTTTGGTTGAAAGGAAAGGATTAAATAAAACAGTTGATAACCAGATGCCGACACAAACATTGAATTTAAATGTTATAAGATATACTGCTGGTGTCCTTTGAGGCGGTGCTGTAGTGGATATAAGTGTTAGTAAAGTGTCGCTATAATCTACTGGATATAAGTTCACTCTCAGGAATACAGTTAGTGAAACAATGGACTCTGGCTAAGCAAAAACTAACAAAAACTGGCATGTCGGGGACAAAAATAACACAATAATCAACACATAAGATATACCATAGCCAAAGATAATAAGCAACTGAAGATAGCCAGAGGCTACTTGGCTGAAATGTTGTGTTTATAACAATAAAAAATGAGAAAAGGTGTCCGAATAATTCAACGTATATTTGTAATTCGTCATCTCAAAAATCAAATCAAAATTTGAATTCTTTTCACCGAGAAATTCAATCAAAACCAAAAGAAAGTTTAGCTTTATAAGATTTATAAAATTCTCTCAAGTGCAACACCTAATCAAAGCCTTTGTATGAAAAAATTATTTATTTTGTATTAAATTCACATATAATTTTTATAAAATTTTGTCGAGTTCAATTCTTATTCACACCCTTTGAAGGAAAAACTTAACTATTCTGATTATTTTGTACTTAATTCAAATATAATTCTTATAAAATTAATCCTGTCAAAGAACATTCAAAATATTCTCATCACGATGTGACTGGAATTATCGAAGCCAATGTTTAACAGAAAATGAAATAATTCTGTATATTATCTATTCCGTTGACTAAATATACATATTTTAAACATTACTTTTAAATGAAATATTTTTCTATTTTTAAATGACGCTAACGTTGAGAAAGTAAAAGTTATATTAATTTAAAGTACGTTAGGCAATAGCCACTTAAAACGATTATGTAATTACAACTATCATTAGCAGCAGTATGCTCGTCTTAAATTCTAATCTCTTGGAAAAACTTTAAATGTGAAACTGATGAATTAAGGAATAGACATAACAGGATCTTTTAATACGCAGCACACCTGTTAAAGGCAACTTTACAAAAATATTTACAGTAGGATAATTTATTGGTTTCGTGTTAGTTATTGTTTTTCTTACAGCCAAATCTGGATGAACTTCGGTGAACTAACTAACTAAAATCAATAAGTATCTTAGATATTATATGGAGTCATTTAAAACCAAAGAGCTGTTTAGGAAGCATAACATAAATTAATAAAATATTGTCTTTAGATTTTCTACTTATAAACGAACCACAGGAAGTAATGCGTAATTAAATGTATTTTGCACTTATTAATTTTCTAATACAACTTTCCAAAACAGCAACAATTCCTTAAAACAACAAACAGTTATCACTTTCTTTAAGTAATTTAGTTCTAGTATGGTTTCTGTTTGCAAAATATGTTATCTATTAGCAGAAAACACTGTAAGACTGTCACAAAGAAAGTATCTATTTGAAGACGAATCCTAATTGAATTGGTATTACATGAAACTTAGTAATCAATAAACAATATATGAAAAAGAAGGAAATTTTAAAATGATAAAAGAAAATTAAAATTTACTCACAGAGAAATTTCTCAGCAGACAAGAAAATGGAAGCTCGAATTTGTTCCGTCTTTCTTGCACTCAATATATGACAACTATCAGGCGCCAATTTTGTCGGTGCATATATTAAAAGAAAAGTAGAACCAGCTTAATGTCATAGCATCAAACCACCAGGAGAAGATTGAATAAGTTGATGTTACAATGTGAGCAAGCCTAAATTGTGTGTGAACGAAAAAGTCAGAATTTGGGTTGTATTTCGGTCAAAGAAAAAGAGAAAAAATTGGCTGAGTGAAGGTAAGGTAGGGCTATGACAAGAGATTGTCCAATGAGGAACTTTCTAACGTCAAATTTAGTCCCACCTGACATTATAATTTGAATGTTTGCCGGCATCTCTGTTAAATATATAAGTGAGTAAATTATCATGTGTATGGGTGAGAATAACAAAGGGAAAAGTGAGTGAGAATGAGAAGGAAATGTTGGGCGCTCATTTATGCGCAAGTGTGAACCCGAATCGTCGTGGCGGCAGAACAAGAAAAATGAAGGTACGTTTACGTTTAGCTGTCAGTGAAGTGTAAGCTACGTACGTTTATAAATTATAAATGGTTATGTAATTATCATATCAAGAATACGTGCATGTATGTGTGTATACGTGTGTCTATGTGTATGTATGTGTGCGTGAGTGTGTATGAAATTTAGTATATATCTATAAAATATCAGGGTAGGGCTAAAATTGATCTTTCTCCACACACATACACACACACCCAGGTACACACACATACACACGCATACATACATACATACATACATACATGCATGCATTTATATATATATGTGTGTGTGTGTGTGTGTGTGTGTGTGTGTGTGTGTGTGTGTGTATGTATGTATGTATATGTACATATATCAAAAATAAAAAGAAAGAACAAATTTATAAATCAGACTTCTTTAGCATTTATGTAAAAAAAAAACAGTGCTCGATACACAGTAGAGCATAATATTATAATTTATTATATTTGGTTTTGAAACATAGTAATTTCTGTGTCGTGATGGAAACATATTTTTTTAAATAATTATTATATATATATATATATATATATATATATAGAATCACGAAATTATATAGTTTTCCTCGTATATTAAGAATATATATATATATATATATATATATATATATATATATATATATATATATACGACTATACAATATGTTAATCTACTTATAAATATAAGTTTCCATACAAATATGTAGCTTTTAGTATATGTACATCGGCATATATTTACATGTATATCTTCTATGTGCGTGTCCTTTTAGAATGTGGGAAATCACGAGTCCCCCTATTTTTTGCAGCGCTTAGAAAGTAAAAGATTATACAAGTTTTTAGATTAGGCTAGGAGGCAGGTGACGTAGATTATATATTTGAAAAAATACCGTAATAGTTAGATTGACTCTTCATAAAAGGCAAATTAATTGTCTCCCAAACAGGCTGATTAAAATAACTATCATTCAAAGACCAGAACTGTTAGAATTAAATTTACTGTGAGATATTTTCTTCAAAAACCATTGAAGTACAAAATTTTACTTCTTTAAAAAAAAAACGCTGAAGTCATCTTTTATGTGCCGTGTCTCTTCCAGATGCGAACAATAACGGCTCTCCGTAAATGCCTGCCATCTGTAGCTATAAGCAACGTTTATGTAGGTTACTCGCTGTTTCCCTCTGCCCGTCCTACTTTCAAAATATCATGTGAGTGCCAAATTTTACCAGCCCTCTTTCCTCATTATGTGTCCCAGGAAGTTAGACAGTCTCTTTCTGAATCTAATTATGTGTCCTTTTTGTTCCATTTTCCCTAAAATTTCATCGTTTCTCACATGTTCTGTCTATAGAACCACAAGTCTCCTCTTCATTTTTGAGGAAACTGACCAGTATTCACTGCCATGTAGGCGGACCGATATTAAATAGCAGTTCAGCGCTCTTTTTTTAGTACGCATCGTATTCAAAATTCTGTTTAAAACAACGTGGGTAATGCGTGCATCTCAACCATGCTATAAGAATTACGTCTCATGTATGATTGTAAGAAATCTATTACTCAGTTGTTAACAATCGTATCACTGAGTCAAAATCAACGATGAGGATAATTAACGAACTTAACGACTTTGTATACCAAGTAAAACAGTATACTATTTCACTAAAAAGTTTTTGTACCAAATAGATACAATATATTAAAAAAGAATCTATTTTATTTCCACAGATAATAGCTGATATATGCATTACATTCAGGATTTGGTGACATAACAATTTGATGAGGAGAGAATATCAACAATATAAAAATAGTATATTTTCTTAATTACAGTAAATAAAACAACGAATAAGTTGGTATCTGATAATGACCAAGACGTGGAAGTTTAGTTTTTCTCTATAAACTTTACTGGACTGCATTTAGGGAAGAAATTTAAAGTGAAACATTTTTATTAAGGAATTAATTCTGTAGAGTCTGTCAAATGCCAAATTTCTTATTACAACTTTTATGGTCATTATATTTTATCTCTTTTAAAATATTTTACAGCCCCTTTTGTTACAATCTGTTTTAAAATTTATCATCCGTACAGTCAAGAATAGAGATACTTATAATTTCTTACTTCGCTAATTATGTTAATCTTCAAGCAAAATACTTACAATCTATGCACAACTCGAACCTATATTTATAACTAAATAAATCATAGCATCACAATCGGTCTTTTTATTAACTTCAATTCAAGTTTAAAGAAACTCACCGTTAACAACAAAAAAATGAAACACATGTTAAAGTCACCTTCGCTAAACAAATTCGCTTTTTTTAATTTCTGATAGAAAAAAGCCACTCCAACAAAACTTGTTATTTTTGTTAGCAAAGCTAGAAATGGTATAATTTGTCGATACTAATATCATTAAACACTGTATTTTATTTGAAAGTGATGACTCACATTTAAATTTGCTCTCTAAAAAAATCATATTTTACTTCTTCTTTATAGTTGCGTGTCTTTTTGTATCTCATACTCATTCATAATGTGGCAATGTTTATGGATATAGAGACTTATCCTAAACACACAACTCAACAATCTTTACTTTTTCAAAATTTTATCTCCTCTCAAAAATAATATTTCTGTTTATCTAAAGTCATTTTAACCAAAGGATCACCACAGTTTTCAAGATCATCTTTGAAATAAAAAACCGCAACATTTTAAACCATTCTCTAACATGAGGAAAGCATACTGTAATCTTGTTGCAAAAGAATTGCTTCAAGCCTGGATCGAAACCCGATTTGGCATCAGTCAGAGATTCTAGCCATAGGCTAGAAAGGGAAATTTTAACGTTTTCTATACGAAATACGCCAGTGACCCGGAGAGCTGAATTCAGTTAAAAGCAATGCGTTAATAGCAGTAGGAGACATATATATATATATATATATATATATATATATATATATATATATATATATATATATATGTATGTGTGTGTGTGTGTGTGTGTGTGTGTGTGTGTGTGTGTGTGTGTGTGTGTGTGTGTGTCTGTGTATTTAGGCATCATTTTTTCATTGATACATGTTTCATTAAATAATATAGACAAGTTTTGTCTATTTATTTTATTTTATTTTTTATTTTATGTAAATTCTTTTCATATTATCTGATAAGCTTATCAAAATCACCATATTTATACATATTTTTTAATCCTATCTAAGCTTTCGGCTTACATAATCCATTATCAAAGATGACAATTACATTACAATATATTAACCAATACACGGACAATACAATAATGATAGTCTGTTTTTGTTTGTATGGAAGATTTCCAAGCAACGACATACTCGTTCATACTAGAAGCGAAAATCCCACCGCAGCTCATGTCATCACACATGATCACGCGAGAGTGAAAACGAGAAGTATTAAGTATGGGCAGACGTTGGTATAAACCAATGGCTTTTGTTATCAATTATAGGCATTTAAGAATATTTGTGGGGATTTCATAGTTTATTTTGTTCAGTTTAGGTTTCACCTGTTTTATGTATATAGTTTCAAGAGTTTTTAGTTTTTGTTTATTGTTTTCACGTTTAAGTATATATATATATATATATATATATATATATATATATATATGTGTGTGTGTGTGTGTGTGTGTGTGTGTGTGTGTGTGTGTGTGTAATGATAGATAAAGAAAACACCTTAAAAATCCATATCGGTTATAAATTATTTCATGAATATTGATATATTCATCTCATCAGACCGAAAGTTTTTAAGAAATGGAATCAATTCATTCAGACAGATATACCGGGATAAAAAGGGGGACGGGGGAAAAGAGAGATAGAAAAAAGGGTAAAATGAAAAAAGAAAAAATATTAATAATCAAAAAGGGAGAAAGAAAAAAGACAAAATTATAAATATATTGTTTTTAATTAAGAAAGAAATGGCAGAGAGTGAGAAAGAAAGAGCGGAGAGAGAGTGAAAGAAAGGAAAGAAGGGAGAAAGAAATGATGAGCCAATACCAAAAATAAATAAATAGAATGACCTAGAAAAAAATTTAAAAACTAAAAATCAACATTTCAAGTGTATATCCTCCAAAGTCAATGTTTTTAGGGAATTTTAAATTTGATGTTTTGCCTACACTTGAAAATAAGTTCATTTCTTTGATTCAATAATTGTTCTGCATTTTTATATTGAATTATTATAATCTTCTCTTGTATGCACAGATTCCATCTGTACTGGTAGTTGTTTGAGACTGACTGATGATATCCCATTTAATTTGTTGTGCGAAGCGTCTATCTTTAAGTTTCCAATAACGCTTAGATAAAGCAGCTGTCTTAAACAATTGTTGGAGAAGAAATGCCGGTGATTATAGAGCCTCTGCTTCTAATTCCCAGCTTATCATCAATATTTTCTTTTGACTCACATAACAATTACTAAAATATTAAAAACATTTTATGACAGCAACACACTAAAAAACAAGCTCTCTTGTAACGGTAGAACTGGAACCAACTGCCCAACTGGAGGTATCTGTAACTCGGAAAATGTAATATACCAAGCTACTATTTTTCCAAAAGAAAAACTTTCGGTCTGAAGTGATGAATATAACGATATTTATGAAATAAATTATAACCGTTATGGATTTTTAAAATGTTTTCTTATTTTTTTTATTATATATTGCTCTGTAACTTACATTGAGCTTTCATTGGATTCATTGGAATTGTCCCTACCAATTACAAATTGTTATATATATATATGTGTGTGTGTGTGTGTGTGTGTGTGTGTGTGTGTGTGTGTGTGTGTGTGTAAGAATTTCCATAGGTTGTTCGGAAAGTAATGTCCGATTTCAGAATAAACCTTTTAATTGTGTTCTAATATATCATTGTAACTGTTGCACAATAATATATTACTCATTACTAAAAATTAAAGTGTCCTCTTTGTTAATTTAATATCGATCTCTTTCCGAATTTAACTTAAAATGATATGTACCCATCTTCTTAAACAAGAAAAAATAGATGCGTTTACTTTTTTAAACTGTGTTCGATGCTGCATCTGTGTAATTTGAATGGTCAAAGTATCAAAGAAATGTGTCAGATAATGAGTGTCAGCATTTCACTTATAAATCTCAAGAAAACTATCATGGTGAAGAAACTCGATAAATGGGTTCCACATGAATTCCATGCAAGTTAAAGTTCGACATTTTGAAGTGTGTTTGATGCTGCATCTGTGAAATTCGAATGATCCATTTCTTGAGCAAATAGTAACTTGGGATGAGAAATGGATCCTTTATGACCCAATAATTTAATCATGACGAGGGAGCCAAACACTTTTCAAAATAGTGACTGTCTGGTTGTCCGCCATCGGCGTTATCTATTAGAGTTTTCTATAATTTAACCAGAGCATTGTTGTCGAAATTTACTGTCATGAACTGGATGAAATGCACATTCGCTTAAGCAAATGCGACCGGCACTGGTTAATTGGAGAGCTCCAATTCTACTTCAGGAAAAAGCTGGGCCACATGTTGCCAGGATGACACTCTAGAAGGTCACCCACTTGAGATACTTTGTCACCATATTCACCTGATCTCTCACCAACTGAATTCCACTTCTTCAAACATCTCGGCAATTTTTTAAACTAAAAGACATTCCGTTGCAAAGATGTAGAAACTGCATTCAAATATTTCTTGACGTCTAAACCTTTAGAGTTTTATCGTAAAGGCATAAATAACCTTCTAAATCGATGGCATAAATGTATCAGGGTTCCTATTTTGAATTATTTGACCATTGTTTAAATATATTAATTCAGGAATAAAATTGATTTTAAAATCAGGCATTAATTTCCAAAAAACCTAGTACTTTAACAAATATCCATGTGTATAAGGGTGGGCTGAAAAGTTCATATAGCTGTGAAATCTTGTAAGCATTAACTTCAACTCTTCTTGAAGGCTGATTAAAAGAAGGAAAGGTTGAAGATGGGAAAACTAAAGAGAAGGAGGATAGTGGCGAGAAACAGAGTATGTAGTTTTGAATTCAGCTAGTACAAAATTTATGATGCTGACAGCAGAGGAAGCAAAGAAATATAGGGATGATGTCTTGGGAGTATGTACTTCGCTAAGTTCTACATATTTGACAGCTAATCAATGGCTATGTATACTATAACTGTTTAAGGCCGATAAAAAAGTATTGATATGAGTCAATTAAAGGGCAAGTTAAATGTTTTGGGAAGAGGAAGTATGGTTTGGATGGATAATAGGAGGATAGTGATAAATTGGTCGGCCGCGATAGACACCATGTTAATCATTGCTGCAACAACAGCAGCAGCGATATGAAAACTTGGAAATTATAGATGGAAACCGATTGGTGATGTTTTGGCGAGCATGCAATGACCCGAGAAAGAGATTCCGATCAGTGATCTTTACCCAAATAGGTCAAATATCGACAAGGAAGGAACTGAATTGAATTCGTCAAAAGTGGAAATGGAGTCGGTACCTGTTGAAATGGAACCAATAGCTGTTGAAGAAAGAGAGAAAAAACGGTACCCAAAAAGAACAAACCATAAAACACACAGACATACACCCACACAACAGAAACATGAAAACTTTGCATGAAAAATAAAAGGAAGGAGAAAGACTTTTATAGATTTTGCATGAAAAGAAAAGATTTTTATAAACGTTGCACGATAAATAAAAATGTTGCATGACAAATACAAACGCTGTATGAAAAATATTCTTTTTCTATTACTACTGCATGACTTAGTATGCATGACAAGTAGTACGTTAGTAGATTTAGGATTTACTGGTAAATGACAGGAGAGGTATGGGAGGAATGTGGTACTATTTGTTGTTATCGCGGTAAAATAAAACCTAAGAAAGTTTTCTTATCAATAGAAAGTGTTATGTGCTAAGAGACATTGAAACGAGAAGGGTTAATACCAAAAATCTGCGGGAAGAATTAAGAATTTAATTCACACATAAACGACTTGAAATGTATGTCGAGCAGTTTGAACAATGGAAAAGTGACCCAGACTTAAAGAACAATGTTGATTGACACATAGCTGCAAATGCGGGCTGGAAAGCGAAAAAGTAGATTTTTATAAACAACTGAATTTGGAATTGAGTTTTCCTGAACGGAATATGGTCGAGATAGCAGGCGCATCAACGAGGATGAAGGAACGACCCACGCTCACTGAAAAGGTAGATGAGAGAGGATAATAAAGGAGAGGATGAAGAGAGGGAATTTCCCAAAGTTATGACGTAAGCCGGAGGGGATTCACCGAAATGCACCTACCTCGTCATAATTTGGGCAAATGCCCTTAAATACAAATGCTCGAAGTGAATTAAGTAGAAGAGAGAAGAGAGGCAGAAGAGACTGAGACGAGACCAGGAAAGAGGCCCACGTAATTATCTACCGACGAAAGCCTCCGACATCAGCCCTGTGCCAAACATTACCAAAGCAGTAAACCAGATTTTACCAGGTCAACAATAATACCACTCACGATTTAGATGCGGGTTGGGCTGATAATTAATTACATGCGAACTCTGATATAACCAATTATTGTACGGAGGACTGATATAAAATCAGTACCGCAGAAAGAAATAGCAACCTGCTGCAGGAAAAAAAAATCTGCCTCGTCAGTCATGTATCAAAAGATACATGATCGCCTAAGCGTGTATTACGCATGGCACATAACTGACTGATTTACTTTTGTTCAATTTATTCGAGTATTATTTTTTCCTCTACGTCATCGCCCTGCTTGGACCAGTTCAACAAGAAAGTACGTGTGAGGATTGGATCTTGGCTGCCTTATGATCAACCTTAAATCACAACGTGGGATAAGGTTAACTCTGGATTGAAACGGTCACTTCAGCGTCATCCGCAGTTTTGGAAGTCTAGGACGACTGGGGAGGGTGTTTTACGATTGCAATAACTGCACTTATTCTTTCCAGGTAAATTTACAGCTGATTGTTCAAAGACTTCAAAAATAACTAGTACCGACTTATCTTAAAAATGGACACAATATTTTAAAACGTGATGTTATCAAGTACCGGCAAAAAATATCCCCCAAGGATTTTCATGCTGACATGGTAGCTAAATTACGTAATGACGTTCCAGCTTTATCGACAGTGCAAAAGTAGGCAGTTGAATTTAGGAGGAGAATAGAGAGTCTTGAAGATAACCGAAGGTCTGGACGCCCTAGAACTACCACCACCGACAAAAAAATCGCTATATGGTGATTGACTATAAATCACATAGCAAATTCTACTAACATATCCCGTGCGAGAGGTGAGAATATTGTGCACAATGAATTTGGCATGAAGGATGCTTATGCTCGGTGGGTGGCATGTGGCATATCTTCTGACACCTGATCAAAAGTGCACAGGCTGATCACATCACGGGGAAATCTGACTTTGTTTGTGGCAGATTCAACTGAGTATTGAGTTCATCACTTTGAGCCAAAGACAATCCATGTATTGGAAACACTCCTCCTCGCCTGCTCCAAAGAAAGCTTATGTCATTTCAATTGAGGTGAAAGTGGTGGTCTCGCTATTTTAGGATACAAAATGCATTGTGTTTATTGATAAGGGACATCAATGGAGAGTACTATGCCAGCTTGCTGAGTCAGTTACGAAAGGCTACCAAGACCAAACACCCAGAAAAACTGACGAAATGGGTCTTGTTTCATCACCACAATCCTCTAGTACACAAATCCTTTGTTTCAATGGCTGTTGTGCATAAGTGTGTCTTTGAACTAGCTGATCACCCTTTCTATCGTCCTGACTATATTTTCTCCCAACACAGGACTATGCTGACTATGAATGAGAGAATCGTGGTCAGCCGATTAACTTTTCAGTCGGCTCTTGAACATATTCATGTACGGACCTATTAAAACCCATCATTGGGTTTTTTTTAATATTTTATATTGATCTAAAATAACAAATCTATCAATATTCTTATTGAGTCCTTCAACTTTAATTGTATTAATAACGTAAGCCGTCCAAAATAGAAATATAATATTTTTGACAGATGTTTAAATATTACTCGCATTTAATTTTACCTATTTTAGACGAAAATTGTCGGCTAATAGTGTACCTCATAAACTTAACGAAATATTTAACTTCATTTCTCTGTTCGTTATTTTCATTCAAAATTATCATATTTCCCATCTCAACCTGATTGAAATTTAACTTAGCTCATTATATAATAATAATAATAATAATAATAATAATAATAATAATAATGATAATAATAAGTCCATTTTTCTCTTTTTTTTAATTTTTTCTTTTACCCTAGGCATCCCATATCTCTGTCGGTGCGTGTATATGTACATGTTTGCTAATATCTGTCTCTCTCACTCTCACTCTCTCTCTCTCTCTCTCTCTATATATATATATATATATATATATATATATGGAGAGAAAGAGAGAGAGAGAGAATGTACATGTGTATGTATCCGCATTGACAGGGATTATATTGTATTTTTTTTTTTTTCATGGCTACATGTGTAATTTTCCTACAATGCTCTGCCCTTTGACTATCATCTCTTTGAGTGAAAATTTAAAAATATATCTTTTAGCGGCTAGTAGGTTGAGAGATGACCGGAAAAATATAACTTTTATTCCCTTGCTCCTACCCCTTTGTTGAACGGATTCTTTGATATTCCCCGCTAGCAATCTGTAGTATAAGTCCAGCCTACCCCATAAAATTTGATAAGTATCTGTCCTTGGCGACGGAAAATTGAACATTTGTGAAAAGTCACTTGTGCTATGCTCCGAAGTTGTAAGAAATGGTAAAAAAAATTGTTGTGACAAGTACAGCCCACACTTTACGAAGGGCTTTATCTATGTAATTTTTTTTTTTTTTTTTTTGTCAGTGGAAAGTGTCATGATGCCATTTCTAACCTTAGGTCCCTGGGCGGGACCCGGAAAGAAATGTGTAAACGCCAGAAATCAAAGAAAATTAAAATAATAATAATAATAGATTAAAAATAAAGACATATGTCACATAATTCTGGTTACTCAATAACAAATTTCATTCAAAATGTTTAACTTGAGTATGAAAATGATATGTATTTAAAATATTGGAAGTAAAATTAAAGGAAAAACACATTAACAAATGTCTTTCAGTGATGAAAAATCTTTGCCAAACATGTGACTTTATCGAAGTCCATAAACTCAATTTGATCTATGAGAAGAAATTATTTTTGTGTTTTTTAGGATTTTTTTCCCAAAATGTTGCGATGAGAAAATAATTCTGTTATATACTTAATTCCAAATTTTAGATATGCACAAGACGCTTCCATCAAACACAATTATATTTTTGTATAATATCGCATAATATAAATATTATATTGTGCGTATAATATAAATATTATATTATTATACTGAGCGTATAAAATAAATGCTGCCGAAAAGGAACGATTTATATTACTAATCATGTATGTATTAGGTTGGTGCAAAAACAATGTCGTTTTTGACTTATTTTTTTTTTTAACGTCAAAAACGACATTATTTTTGCACCAACCTAATACATTATAAGATTTGTGTAGCATCGAGTTAAGATCAGACTATACAAAGGTGTATTGAAAACTCAGTCGTAATAAAAGGGATTTAAAAAAACTACAGTTGATGTTTAGGCATTTGGTCATTTTTTGACAAGTGGTTCGAGCTTAGAATTTTTAAGCACCACTCGTAAATACCATCTCGTGTACTGTGAAAAAGGATAACAATTTGGAATAAAATACAAAAACATGTCTAGAAAAGGATTTTATGAAATATATATAAACTACGTAATTTTGTTATTAAAAACCCCAAAATGATAGTGAATTTAGATCATCCAATGAGGATAACTAGGTAAGCTTTCTGTCTGTGAACATCTTACATCAGTTTTTACAAGAAATAAAATAAGCAGAGAGGATTTTTATTTAAATGGGAGCATAAGCCCTAACTTGATTTATAGTTTTAATTTTATGCGTGTGTGTGATTCCATCGGCTGACAAAACGATCCTGAAAATTTTCTATTTTTTCTTTTAGATATTGATATGGCGCAAATAACGTTGGAATCAGTTATTTAAACAGTTATGTCTGTTCAAAAAAGATGCAACTATCTGAATTTCCAACAGAGTGATAAAAGTCTCATTTTAACAATCAACGAAATCTTAACGACACCGCAGTCTGTGTTTATATATATTCATATATATATTCATATATATATATATATATATATATATGTATGTATGTATGTGTGTGTGTTAGTGTGTATGGGGGGTATGTGTGCGCGCGCGTGCGTATGTGTGTGTAAAATTTCAGATAAAATATATTTGTAAAAGGAATGAAGGCAAAAGGAAAACTTATCTTAACCGACAGTTTTTCTCGCCAGAATCTCTCTTGCATAAGTCTACCATTCATCCATTCTTGGAATATTGCTGCCACATCTGGTCTGATTTTCCTGCTATATATTTAGAGATTCTTGATAAAATCCAAAGAAGAATATGTAATTTTATTGGCTCTGACTTGGCTTCTCCTCCACCATAATGTAGCTCTTCCCTGTGACTTTTCTATAAATACTTCTATGTTAGATGTTCTTAACTTTCTTCAATTGTACCTAGACGTTATGAATTTAAGCGCAGTACTAGATTGGCGGTAAGGTCTCATTATTTTACAGTTGAAATGGTTTAACTGTAAGTTCTATGATAACAGTTTCTTCTATCGCACTTCTCGTTTATGAAACTCTCTTCTGGCATCTTGCATCCCAGTCAATTTTGTTCTTCAAAAATTTAAATGCAATGTCAATTGTTATCTTCTCTCTTCTTAATTCATGTTCTTTTATTGTTCTCTCTCGTTAATAATATTTTTTCATATTCTCTTACACTTAGTAAGCTCTTGCATCTTAGTGGCTTTATTATTTTACTTGCGGTTGAAAAAAGAAGTAATCGCTCTTGTATGTCACAGTAAACTTCAATTACAATTTTAACCAGGAAAAACTCGTTTCAATTTTTTTTAAAATAGATATAATTATCCAGACGAAGGATTTTATCCTACTGTTCGCCCAATACAAGGTCCATGTGCCACTCAAGGTAGACGGTTATTGAATGAGGTTGCTGTAAGGACATAAATGAATGGTATAAGACATGCGTTTCATGAGGATATGTAAGATAAAGGTTGAAGTAACATCGTAGCGGTCGATAAAGCATCAAACATCACAATTCTGGAGAATAAGCTGTTTGAATGGAACCTCCTTCTTGCCAAAGATGGGATAACCATGTTTAGATGACATGACGGATCCTAGCTGTGAATCGTTGAACTGGTGAAACTTAGGAATGTAGCTCATTTGATCATTTGCCATGGAAATAACGATAGAGCGACGAGAGGATAGCAACGAGGGGGATTACATAGTGGAAACAGTTCATAACCCATAAAACCACGTAATCACTTTTGAATTAGGCTAAACAGTACGGACTGGAGAAACCAGCGCAGGTATAACAAAATACTCTATTTTTGGTCTTATCTAACTCCTGTAATGATTTAGCATGGAAGTACAAGTCAGGTATCATTCTTCTAACATCTTTAGCAAGGGTATTAATATACGAGTTCCACTTGAGGAATGTCTAAGTTGGGACGTGCTGTATAATTTATTTTATATATATATTTCTTTTATTAGCTTATATTAGGTTGGTGCAAAAATAATGTCGTTTTCTCACATATGTTACTATGTGAGAAAACGACATTATTTTTGCACCAACCTAATAGCCCCACGAGGCGTATTAAAATATAATAGGCTGGCTGAAGGTAACGTGCTTATGAGAGTTTGTCGTGCTGCTGCTGCTGCTGCTTTCAATGTAAGTAGGGGAAAAGCAAAACTGCTACTGTAAGGAGCCTCATTATGAGTACTCATCAGGATTCGATTATATTTGCGGGATCTTTTGGAAGTGAGGAAACGTTACTAGCTTTTTTATGGAGGTATTGAATGACAAAAGCCAGTCTTCCCTTCATTGAGATGTGAGAGCTGGGTCAGCGGAGAGACCAGCTGTCAGGGTATGGTCATCTTGACTTTTAGAGAAGCACCCATAAATCGTTGAATCGACAGCACTTATAAACTTATAATGATGCTTGAATATAAAGCAGAAAGTGCGTAGGATCAAAGAGAACCCCTTAGAGGGCATATTGTTAATATAAAGCATATTGTTAATATAAAGCAGAAAGAGGATAGGATCGAGAAACGAGTCCTGGGGACGCTTCATTGATCAGATGGGCCTAGGAGACTGGCCATTAAAAACGACATTCATGGACCTACCAGATAGGAAGGACTTGATAATTGAGATAACATTTCCAACGATTCCATAGCTGGATAGTTTGTGTAGCAACTCTCTATGCAACATCATTAAACGACATCAAGAAATATAAAGCGAACACTCGCGTGGTGTGTTTATAATCTTGCACTGCACTGATTCTATTTGTGATTATAGTGTGCATCAATAATGCGATTAGAAGATCGAAAACCATACTGTTTGTCGCTAAGAGGTTGTGTCTTTATTGTTGACTATAACGACAAAAAGTTTGCAAAAAGACACTGGGGACGCTGATGGGGCGATATTGTGACGGGGATGAGTGCTCATACGCATTCTTGTAAATTGAGAATACAGATGACACTTTCCATAAGCTTGGGAAACATTTCTGCTTCAGGCAGAGGTTGAAAAGTTTTGTCAAGACTGAAGAGATCTCTGGATTAAGGTTCGTAAGAACAATCACAGGGATTTTATCCAGATCAGTAGCCTTCGTAATGGCAAGGCTTTTGATATGTCTGAAAACTTTCCTATCCGAGATAGAGATATCACAAAGCTTTTATGAATTGAAAGTGTCATGATCCACAAAATACGTACGATTAAATTAACATACAACCAGGCTATTTCAATTTGCCTGTAAGCACTAAGTTAATACAGAAATACTGTGAGATACGTAACGTTTTAAAAATATATATACTAAATTATAATTAAAAAATAAGTAAACAAAAATAAAAATTCAGTTTAAATTAGAATGTAAAACATACGGTTGAAGTAAAATAAGGTGTTCATCTGTTTTGTCTTGTCATCTAGATTTTTTTCTCGTGAAATAAGGACATCGGTTCCTAAGCGAAACATCACAAACACATTGTTTGGAAGCGGGCGATTGTTATGTCATCGTGACCGAGGATTCGAGTGGATTGGTTTTGTTCAGCTGTTGATCACGCCAGATTATGTGTTATCACTCTAAAACTGTAACTAAGATTCGCTCAACCTAGTTGCAATATCAACCACAGGTTGGCCCTGTGTGTTGAACCAATGCAAATGCATCTGAGCAAGTCGAAACTGATCTATGATTTCCATTTCTGTCAAAGAACCTAAAAAGATTTATAACTTATTTTTCTTATTAGGACTCAGTTTTAGTAAGAAGTTTAAAGAATTAATTTCTGATATTTTTACCTAGAAATTTTTTAAATACCTAACAAAAAATTCATTACCTTTCAGGTAGTATAAATGTTAGTAAGTTTGATATTTATACAATGTAAATCCACATCAAATCTACTTGAAATTTGACACATCCACCAAGTAAGCAATTGTCAGAAATTCCCTCACGTTATCACAAAGGCTGTAGCTTCAAGTATCATTGATTAAAAATACTGAAAAAAAGAAACTTAGATATTTATTTCTTTGACTGCTATTCACAGAATCTTCCAGCAGAATTAAGAAAATAAGCAGTCAAAAACATTTGGAAGAAAAAAAGGTTTTCAATTCAAAATCGGTCATTTCTAAAAATTTAGCATTTCCAGTATGGTTTATGCAAAAATAAATACGAAAGAATTTCGAAAGTTACTTCAAAGTAAACGAAATTTGACAAAAATGAAAAATTAAAATAGTTGAACAACTTTGATTTTTTCAAAAGGTACAAAGAAAAATGAAATCCAGAAAGTTGTGCAAATACTGCTAGACTATGTAAGTACAGTAAACCCTTCGATCCAGTTCATAGTGGAAAAGGAAACCAAAGATCAGTTGACTTTTCTGGCTGTACTAATAATTACTCACACGGAGAATGGTTTAAATGCATCTGTATATCACAAGCCAGCATTTATCAAACAATGCCTTACCTTCAATCCCCACAATCCATACAGCGTAAAGAAAGGGATATTCTTACGCCTAAAGCATCGTGCAAAAACCTTTAGTGGCGACCCAGACAGATACCAACTGGTAACGATTAGCATTAAACAAATCCTCCACAATTGCAAGACATAACACCAGTTTCTGCAGGCAGAGACAGAAGGATTGAGGGGGAGGTATTGGAAAACCGACACTGTCTGTCTTTACATCAAGAGCTTGTTTGAAAAGATTCATTCGGAAACAGAGATTTCTCTGTCGAGTACAGTTTCAGAGAGAATATTACTAAGAACTTTCAATTTTGATAAAGAATACAAAAGTGAAACTACCGATCCCTAAATGTAAGCCTGGAGGAATACTGAGAAGTCGTAATTAAAGGCGATACGATGAAATTAGTTACTGTTTATCAAGTGTGGGGTTAAAAGTTTTCTCAGCCCCTGTGGAATGAAGTAAAAATACTCGACCCCACCCCCAAAAAATAAACAGACGTCCAAAAAACATCAACGCATATACTAGGATATAATGACCTCCTAGCATAGATATAATTACAGTATGGGAGATATTAATTGGCAAAGAAAGCCTCGTGTACGAGAAATACCAACAACTAATAACGCAGGAACGTAGAAAAAAACTGCAGTTCCAAAAGAAGGCAATACAAGAAAGAAAAATGATGGTGAATGGGATTAAGCTTGACAGTATATAATTTCATTTCGTAAATTCCTCAATACAATAAATCCATATGTAAAAGTTTCTGAAGCTTAGGATCTACTAATACTATGTTGATGAAATAAATTGTGTAAATGTTTATAATGATTGCATTTAAGATATTCATTATAAAATTCCATAAATTGTTCCATATAAATCTTTCAGTAATTGTTCAGTTGTTTATCTGTGAATACTTGTGTATAGTCACACACACATATTATATATATATATATATATATATATATATATATATATATAAAAGTGAACATAGAAGTCAACACTTAGAGGCCTCTAAGTGTTGACTTCTATGTTCACTTTTATATTTACACACGCTCTATCTCTGATATTGAGCACTTTACCCCATAAATATAGCACATCTTAAGACTTAAGAACCGGACCATAACATATATATATATATATATATATATATATATATATATATATATATATATATATATGTGTGTGTGTGTGTGTGTGTGTGTGTGTGTGTGTGTGTGTGTGTTGTGGATTCCGCGTGAAAAATCAGTCTCCAATAAATGACAAACGCAAGTCTTTAAGCTAAGAAATTAAATGTATTTACACAAAATACAAAAGGTAATGCTATTAGTAAAATCCAGGAACGCCGGTTAGTATTAATCAAAGATCGCTATATACAGTCTCGAAGTAAACTTCCTTAGGGTCGGGCGTCCTTGTAACTGACTTCTAACGTCAACTCACTCACAGTGTCTATGTACTTTCCACTCTGTTTCTCCACCCTGTTCCTCTACCTGTTCCTCTACCTTCAGACATCATGACTGACTGTGGCTATTTTATGGCAGCAGGACGTGTCCATTTATATCAGAAAAGGGTGGACCCCATAATATATGTTATGGTCCGGTTCCTTGTACCACGGTGATAGTCCAAGATAGAACCAATAAAGAAGAACTCGAACATGTATATGGAATAACACAGATATATTACAAACAGGAATATATACAGAGAAGTAGAAAGTGTTAGTACGAACAATCAGGTTTAGTAGTAATTGTCTGAACGCGATTCTGTTTCGGACTGCCTCTGACTCGACTGACTGACTGACTTCTGACGGACCTCACTCCAGACTTCAGACTGAACGGTATTTAGTCACCCCACCACGAGGGCATCATGTGGCACAAGGCCGGTTTAACGTGGGATCTCCGAGCCAGTGGGCTCGGCAAAAAATATGCCCTTTGAACCCGTATAAACGGGTTAAAAGTTGGTTTACCTCCCCGAAAGAGACTCCGTCCTTCGGCATAGCCTCGTTCGGGTTCCTCCCCGCCCGAAGGCTGAGAGTTCAACCGATCAGCCGGTCAGCCGGTCGCCCGACTTCAGACTGAACGATATTTATTCATACAATATGTATAAAATGTGGCACAAGGCCTAAAAGTGGGATGGGGAATGGCGGTCTTCTTCTGTCTTAAATCTAAACTTAGCTAGTCCCAGACACGGACCCAAACAAACTAACAATATTCCAATCACCAAAACAACACATTCACTCCTACCTTTCTTACTACGTCCACCATAATGCCTCAAATTCTCTATGAAGTCCTAACTAGTCCCCTTATGTACAAAAATTGTCTGTGGGGGGAGGTTCAATAAAACAACAACTTTTAAAAGATCCCCAAATGAGTATTTACAATATGACTTAAATATTTACAATAAAACTAAACAAAACTGTGTTAGTAATAAAACCCCCCACAAACCATAAATGTGACAGAAACATCAGTTAACTAGACGAAATCAATGCGGGGCTAAGGAAAATAAGAAAAAACATTCATTCCTCCAAGCATTCACACAGACACACACACATTCATACACAACAACAAATACGAAAAACCACGCACACGAAAGCGAAAGTCGCCCCGCATCCTACCAGAGAACTGATGTCACTGACCACCTAACGAGGGAGGGGATGGGGAATTAAACAAAAGAAAAATAGGGACAGAAATAAAAGGGACCAATGCGCATGCATACCCTAGCTAAGTTTACTAGAAAAAAGGGAAAACTAAAGATTCAAAATCGAAAACCTAGTCTAACCTAAAATCTGGGTGGGTTGCCTATGTTCAACCCTGTTAGGACAAATCCTGTACCTAACCGACATCCAAGTGCCACTCTAGGTCAGCCCCTTTCACTCTACACATTCGCGCTAGATTCACCCACCTTTTGCCAAATTCCGATGAGGTGAGCCGCCGCCTTTCCGTCCTAATCTTGACTTTAAGCTGATGCTTAAAGTACAAGATCAGTTGGGAAGAGGTGAACTTCTCGCCCTCATGGAATCCCTTCTGACGCGTCGTCCAAATCACGACTCTCATAATCCCTAGTAAGCAACAGAACACATAGTGTTCAGCCTTCGTCAATTGCGACACCACATTGCTACAAACAGAACTGGCTTCCAGAACAAAGAACTTTCCCTGCAGCATGCGAACCATGAGGCCTTCAACAAACCTGCACAACGGCACTACCGTCTTGCACTGAAAAAAGGCGTGACCAATGGTCTCGACTTCCCCAGTGCAGCGACGACAGTTTGGATATTTCTCCAAACCTGCTGAACAAAGTCTCTTGCCGACCCAGAGGGCTCCACGAATCATCAGCCAGGTGAGTGATGCCTCATCGTTATTGAGACATTTCAACCCAGGCGCCCAAGGCCATATCGAGCGAGCCTCCTGCTTCGTAAGAACGAGCTCGTCGATCAGATCATCTTGAACGGACCCCCTAACTAACAATTGATACAATGCCTTACGAGACAACGCCTGGGCGTCGGAGAGGCCATCCGTCGTCCGAAAGAGGAGCTTCAAAGCACTACGACATTCGCGGTAGAAGGCGCACTCGGCACGAGGTCTACGGCCGGCCTCCTCCTCGCACGAGTGCACACTTCTCAGGGATGGGAAATGTTTTCGGACATCTTCTTTCCAAAAAGTGCCCACCTCATCCAATCCGCGACACATTCGGTCTAGAAAGGTAATGCGAAGCATATATTGACGAATCTCAATGCTAGGCATACCCAGACCGCCCTCAGAGGGATGAAGGCAACAGATCTCGCGAGTTACCATAGGGGCCTTGTCTCTCCACAAGAAAGAGAACAAGGTCCGGACTAATGACATTAGTCTGGCATACGGGAGCGGAAGCACAGAAAGTCGGTAAAGGAGGATCGGATATATGTGTGAAACACATACCTCCGCCCTTCCCTTCAGGGAAAGTCTCCTCCGAGACCACAGATTAACCGCGATCTCGGCCTTCCCTTGCACCTCCGACCAATTCATTTCCAACTGGAGATCAGGACCGAACCAGACGCCGAGTATCTTGATCGGCCCATCCGTCCAGAGGAAAGGTCCGGGAAGAGAAACTCCCTTCCACGCACCCAACCGCAAGCCCACAGACTTATCGCGGTTGATCTTGGCCCCTGTCACCATCTCATACCCACTGATCTCTTTGCTGGCTCTGCTCGACACAAGAACCGAAACGTCGTCAGCATAGGCAGACTACCTGGCTGAGGTGGAAGCCCCAGGCAGGGAAATTCCGCGCAGGACCGGATTCGCCTTCACCGACTTCAGACTGAACTCCCTGCTTCCTTTTGAGGCGCATTATTTATTACGTATGGAATAGTCCATTATGTTATTATGGGTAAGGTCCCATAACACCCACCTTCCGAAAATTTTGCGTAGCAGGGTTTTTTTAATATCTTTTTTTCTTTGGATCTATTTCCAAAGGTTCAGTAAATTTTCAAATGTGTCGAAAATCGTATCCAATACCTCTTCTTGGTGTGGACTGTTAGCATCCTGTAACGGTCTCTTCCTTATTTGGTTTACGTGTCTTCTGTGTGATAATTTTTTCCTTGAACTATGTACATCATATTGCCAATTCTTTTCTCAATTATCCCTTGTTCCCAGCAAGAGGTATTATTCTTGTATGCCTTAAAAAAAAGGAATTTTCTTTTTGGTGTGTAGGACTGTGTTACTTGTTTAGTTTTACTTGGTAGTAATTTACCGAACGCTGATCTGATTTTCCTAGCAAACATGATATCTGCTGGTGATAATGTTGATGGTGTCGCATTATTTGGCGTTATTCTATATACCTGTAGTAATTGCTGTAATGCTTTCTCCGTAAGCACATCGTACGCTTTTCATAATGATCTTGGATGGTTAGGCGGGGCTTTTATATGTTTTACTTGATAGATTTCGCAAAACTCTTGGAAATCTGCTGACGTGAATTGCGTTCCGTTATCTGTTACTAAACAGTCCACTACGCTAAAACGAGCGAATAGCTCGTGGAGGAAATTTATGGTCGTTTCTGTAGTAGGATTTTTGCACCAAAACACCTCCGGCCATTTACTGTAGCTATCAACTATGATTAAATAGTAGAACCCGTCAATTGGTCCTGCATAATCTGCGTGTATTCTTGACCATGGACGATCAGTTTCAGGCCAAGGCTTATGTATGAAAGGCGGTGCTTGCGCTGCTAAATTACACCCCTTGCACATTTCCACCATTTGAGAAATATCCTGGTCCATATTCTTCCAATATACATAGCTTCGCATTCTATTTTTACCCGGGTGTCCTCTGTGGAAACCTTTAGTATCCGTTTTTGTAAAGTTTTGGGGATTACAACCCTTTCGTTGTAAAGTAGCACATTATCGCATAGAGAAAAGCTGTCCGAAATTTTCTCATTTTTTTTCTGCTATTTTTGCTTTTTTTTTCATTAATAAATTCGTCATCTTTGGCTTCATTTTTTGTCTTGCAATGTGACTAGGAGGTTTCTGACTGTACAACTGTTCTTATGTCCTCTTCATTTCTAAGGGCTGCGATTACCGTATCTTCCAATGGCTTTGTTGGTATAAGTCTCGACAGACCATCCGCGTACCCGATTCTTTTCGTTGGTAAATATTCCAATCTGAAATTATAGTTCAGAAGAATCGTTCCCCATCTACCGTGTAAACCGGTAGAACTTTTTTTGAACCAAAAATTTTTATTAACGGCTTGTGATCCGTCTGCAGAGTAAAGTGTCTACCATAGACGTATCTATGGAATCTTGTTACTGCGAAGATAATTGCTTCCTTCTCAATTTGTGAATAGTTTTTCTCCGCTGGTAGAAGGGTTCGAGAAGCATGTGCGATAGGTTTTATTGTCCCATCTGGCATTTTATGTAATATACACGCTCCGACACCGTAGGCGCTCGCATCACTTGCTACAATAAACACGAGTTCAGGATCATAGTGAGCCAAAAATAAATCCGATGTTAATGTCTTGATTATTTTTTCAAATGTTTCCTGACATTGCTCTGTCCACTGCCAAACTTTTTCTTTCTTTAGCAGTTCATTCAACGGTGCGCGAAGTTTATGCATTTGAGGTATGAATTCCTGGTAATAATTCACTAATCCAAGAAAACTTTGTAGTTCTGTTATGTTCTTAGGAACTTGCATCTTTTTTATTGCTGTAGACCTTTCAGGGTCTGGACGTCTACCTTCTTGGTCTATTATATGGCCAAGATATTTAATTTCCTTCATGAAAAAACCACACTTATTTTCTTTCACTTTGAATCTGTAGTTTTGAATTCTCTTAAACACTTCTTGTACATGTTGCCAGTGTTGTTCAACGCTTTAGCTATTGATCAATATGTCATCCAGATATGCTATTGTGTATTCTAGTCCTGCCAGCATCGTATCCATTGTCTGCTGGAAAATAGCCGGCGCTACTTTAATTCCAAATGGTAGTCTTTGGTATCTGTACAATCCCTTGTGTGTGTTTATGCATAGTAGTTTTGAACATTCTTCATCGACTGGAATTTGCAGGTAGGCCTCGCTTAGATCAATTTTTGAAAAAATATTTTCCGCCATTTAATTTAGTGAATACTTCTTCAGGACTAGGTAGCGGATAGTGGTAGTCCTTTATTTCTGCGTTCAAACCTGTAGAAAAATCAGCACAAACTCGAATTTCTCCTGATTTCTTCTTCACGTAGACTGTCGTGCGGCCCATTTGCTGTACTCTACTTTTTTCAATATGCTAGTATTTTCGAGTCTAGATAATTCTTGGTCAATCTTTTCTATTGACGCAAACGGTACACTCCTTTTTTTCTTGAAAACATGTTGAACGTTATCCTTTATTTTGATATTAGCTGCCATTTTCTTGCATCTTCCGAGACCTGCCGAAAATACTTCGGGAAAACTCGTTTTTAGTTTTCCTTTTAATTTGTCTGCCTCGGTTGATAAGCTTTTTACATTCTTGCAGTAGGTGCTAATAGGTAGATCCCACAATTCGAATTTTTGCATCCAGTCTGTCCCGAATAGGTTTTCGGTATTTCTTAAGACGTAAATTTTTAGTTTTTTCGTCATTCCGTTAAATGTTACGTTTGTGATTATTTCACCCTCGAATTTTATCTTTTTACCCGTAACTGATCTCGCAATTTTATCCGTTTTTTACATGACAGGTTTGTTCAGTTTTCTCCATGTTTGTAGATTTATGATAGTTAAGTCTGAGCCAGAATCCAGCTGTAACATAACTTTTCTGTTTTGCATTTCAACTTGTACATATTTTCTTATATTAGTCTCATCTGTTTGATCGGTCCTCGTAATTCTTATTCTGCTTTCTTTTCTATACTAACAGTGAGAACTTTTGTGACCAATTTTTTTACATGATAGACAAGTTTTAGCACGATATGTACAGTCTAGTACCCAATGCCAAGACCCACAACGATAGCATGGACTTGGTGGTAGTTTCTTTTTATGTTGATTATAATTAGAAAATTTTGTTTTACCTGTTCTTGAGGCGGGAAAATTTGTTTGCTTTGTTTGTGAGGAGGGAAAATTTGTTTGTCTTTTTTACGCTGACGCATCTCTGACAGTCTTCGGCTAGTTTTTGAAGTGTCAGATCTTGTTTATTTTCCAATTTAGTAAGTATTCTATATCTCATTTCTGCGTCTTTGGTTGAAACCAGACCTTAGACGTAAATTAAGCATTTGAAGTTGTCAGCGCTGAGTTCCGATAATTTGAAGTCGTGACAATATTTATTAACAATGGATGCGAAAATTACGTAATCTTCGCTATCCTTTTTTGTAAGGTTCATGCATTTCCATCTTTTATGAAATAGTGAAGTATTATGGCTGAAAAGTTCCGTTAGCAATTTTATAGATTCTTTGAACGTTAACTCGCTTGTTTTTCTGGGAAGGATATAATCAACGAATTTGGTATATTCGCCTGTGCCTAATTTTCTTAATAAAAGGCGTACTTTACGTGTGTCTGACCAATCTTTGCAGTCAAAATCATATAGATCTTCATACCTTCGGAAGTAATTTGCAAAAGTTTTATCTTCATCGGGTGCTTACTTGAAATTTTCGATATTACTCCAAATAGCGTCTTGAGAGAGAACTGATTCGTTCTCTGGTTTTTGCTCCTTATTTGCCATTGCACGTATCAATAATTCTTGCATTTCCAAATGTTTTTGTTCGTACCTTTGTTGTTGTTCAAACTGGATTTTGATAAGTTCCATAATGGTTGACTTAAGATCTTCCATGTTAACGTATTTTTTTGTGTAACCTGATATTCTGTAGACTGTGTTCGCAAAAAAACTTTCCTTTGTTGACAGTGAAATTTGATATCAAGAAAAGAAAATTTTTCTTTTTTCCTTTTTTTTTTTTAATTTAATCGTCGTCCACTGTTACGTACGACGGATAGCAAAAAAATATGTCCTCCGTGTATAGAGTTTGTATTTCCTTTTTAGGGGGTTTCTTCGTCGTCACTTGTTATGTTGACGAGAGATGATTTTGTTGTTTGTTCTTCACGTGTGAGTACGAATCTTCGTCGCCACTTGTTATATGAGACGGATAGCAAAAAAAAAGTTATGTCCTCCGCGTAGAGAGATGGATTCCTCGTCGCCACTGTTATATCCTAATTTCCTCTAATTATGAAAATTACGACCACTTTCGTAAAAACAACATATGCATAATAATATACTGTCGCTGTTGAGTTATATTGTCGGTGTGTATATATATATATATATATATATATATATATATATATATATATATATACGTATATGTATGCATGTATGTATGTATTTGTATTGTAACACTTACACGTACATTTACTTATATTTATACATTTGAATATATATATATATATATATATATATATTATAAATTAATTGATTTAAAATATGGTTTCTCCGCTACACAGTTCTAACGATGTTTCAAAAATAGAAGGTCCGAATTTAATTTTCTAATTAAATTAAAGACATTAGTTCCATTTCATCCTCAAGCGAATTTTGGAGTAACTTTTAAAATTACTGGGTTTTAAAGACACAGCTAAAATCATAATTCACGTTTCCAAGGTTACAGATTAATTCACTTCCACTAGACAGGGGTGTTTGCGTGTTCTTTATGTCTATATTTTGATGTATCCGTTATTAGCTACGTTTTGGTAGTGGTTAGGGATGTATTCTTCAATGAAATCTAACATCCGTTAAATGCATGTCGTCTGGATTTTTAAAATTTTATTGTTAACGGCAAAAAATTCTTACGGCATTTTTTTTATTTGTATATTTAAAGATTTTTTTTTTTTTTTTTGGTGATGGTGTTCAGGTTAGAATACGTTTTATTTAACTACAATTTGAAAAATATTTTCACTATTAATTTTTAATATACTATATTTCTTTTAAGAACAAGTAAATGTATTAGAATCCCTTACAGTATGTAGAGTTATTTTCACATCAACTATAAGTATGTATATTATTAGGTAACAATTTTTTTTAAGTAAACTTTATGACAATGACGCCAAAAATAGCTAATTGATTTCACTGATTTAGTAAACTTTTATTTTTTATAAAAACTTAGTAATATCTTGTTTCTCGTGTAAGTACAAAGGACATGTGTCATTCAATGGCTTACATCTTCTTGCTTTTCATATTAAATTCATTTTACTGTAGGTGTTTTATTGGATTCCTTTAAGTGCTTTTAGTACTTGGAGGGAGATCTATAGGTTAGAATACGTTTTATTTAATCACAATTTTAAAAGATGTTTAGGTTAGAATTTCTTTTTATTTAACTACAATTTTAAATACAACTTTAAAATATTTTCACTGTTTTAATAGACTATAATTCTTTTTTAAAAGAAGTAAATGTATTAGAATTACTTACAATAAGTACAATTATTTTTACATATCAAGTATAAGTATGTATATTACCTTTGTTAAAATTTTTATATTTAAATATTATTTCAGTAAAATTTATGACAATTACGGTAAAAATAGCTAATTCATTTCTCTGATTTAGTAAACTATGTCCTCAGTATCTCTTAACTCGTTTAAATTTTATCCCATCCGTCGTTAGTTCATTTTCTGGAAGATACATTTGAAGTCTGCTGGAAATAGTTTCATAGAAATCATATCCCATGGCCTCCTTTTCAAATTTTTATCGGTATCTTTGTGTAGTAGATTTTTTCTAAGACACTTATTATATATATTCTCGATAAATTTTGATTTCGTAGTGTGTTAAAAACTGCCGTCAGTTCTACCAACTCAGATTCCTTTTCCTAGTTAACCAAAACTAAACCAGGCAATGGGTCTATTCGGTTATGGATCGTTTGTTATTTTACTTCTAAAACTTACCCGTTTGCGTGGTTTGTTTTCATTTCAGGTGTTTTGTAATCCCTTTGTAACTGTCTTTGAGAATCACTTGTATATTTTCAATAATAATGTTATTGGACGAGTGTTGACAAGGTTTCCATTACCTCTTTTTATGAATTAAAACCTACATTAAATATTTTAGGTATATTCCATTTCCATGTATTCTGAGTAAATAGTTCTATTCCTTTGCAGAATTCTTCTCCTGCATGTCTATTCGCCAACAATGACATTGTTCTCGGGCACATGAGGCAATGAATCAGGATTTTGATACAACAGGAACGTCCCGATATATTGTCGTCATTTTGGGTTTTAAGAAAATATTGAATAACTGAGCTCACCTGATGACACTAAATGTTTGTGAGTTTGATGGATTAGCTACCACTTACGGCAAACTTACAACATGTTTAAGAACATGTTTCAAAAATATTAATGACTTATTTATGGATAAAATTATAAAGTTCTAATATTATTTTTTTTACTAGTAATTTTCAATTAGTTTTTCATTTATCTTATTTTTGTTGTTTTATTTTGCTATTTCCCACGAGCAGCAAATGGTCAACGTTTGACCTTAAATAAAAGCTAGTGTCACTTCAGACAATGAATCCCATATTGCTTGAGTTGAAACATGAATCTACGTAATTTTGACAGATATTGAATCAAAGGGGCAAACAAACAGAAAACACATAGAAGTATGTGCGATCGAGATCTCTCGCAGGAGAAGGCAGCAGATGGTATTCTTACACGCCAAGGTTGATTGGAATAGCAAAGAGAAAGAAGAATTTACGAATTGGCCGAATTGCCGTCTACACTAAGATCAAGTGTGCTCCAAGCCAAAGTATCAATATAGAATCAATGAAGAACTGGCAAATATTATATTAAAAAGTAAACGGGAAGAAAAGAAAGTTGTTAAACTAGCTTTACGGGCGTTGTCGCTGTAATTTAACAATCTGTGGGATTAATATATTAGTTAAATGAAGGCTACAAAGGATGGATTCACATTTACACAGGTTAATTATTTCTTCTTGTTACCTCGAGCTTCTCTACCATTTAACTGTTCTAGCACTTAAAAGACTATTATAAAATTTAACTTAAAGTTCAGCTTTGTAATTTGATATATTGAATAAAGGGCAGAGGTTTTAGAGGGAGTTGTGTGCTTAAGAAACGGAGGAAATTCTCCGATTCAAATTCAAGTAATAAAGTGACACATTTTTGATAGTATCTAACACTATGCCTATTAATTTCAACAAGAAGACAGTTAAATTATGATTTAAAAAAGTATAAATTTCAAAACATATTCGCAGAAGATCAAATATAGAATTTGCTGAAATCAAGATGTAAGAGTCTATCTAATAAGACGAAGAAGTCAATTTCCTGCCTTCGAGATGGGGAATCGTTCGGATCTATTTGGTTTGTTTGAATCAAAGAGTCCAATATTTGCCGATATCACAGACCCGTTTGTTCCCATACAAACTACTAATACTAATAATGCAAGTTTAAACACACCCACATACCCATATATATATATATATATATATATATATATATATATATATATATATATATATATATACATACATGTTTCATTAAATAATATAGACAAGTTTTGTCTATTTATTTTATGTAAATTCTTTTCATAATATATATATATATATATATATATATATATATATATATATATATTGTGTGTATTTAGGCAGCATTTTTCATTTAATGCATGTTTCATTAAATAATATAGACAAATTTTGTCTATTTTATTTATTTAAATTCTTTTCATATTGTCTGATAAGCTTAATGACATTATCATTAAAAGACGAAAGAAAATCACCATATTGATACATATTTTTTAATCCTTATCTAAGCTTTCGGCTTACATAACCCATTATCAAAGATGACAATTACATTACAATATATTAACCAATACACGGATAAAACAATAATATTTGCATGGAAGATTTCCAAGCAACGACATACTCGTTCATACGAGACGCTAGAAGCGAAAATCCCACCGCAGCTCATGTCATCACACATGATCACGCGAGAGTGAAAACGAGAAGTATTAAGTATGGTCCGACGTTGGTATAAACCAATGGCTTTTGTTATCAATTATAGGCATTTAAGAATATTTGTGGGGATTTCATAGTTTATTTTGTTCAGGTTAGGTTTCAACTATTTAATGTATATAGCTTCAAGAATTTTTAGTTTTTGTTTATTGTTTTCATGTTTAAGTATATTTGTGTTTTCAACGAGGATTTTCCGGAATTGTGTATGCGACCAGACATGTTGTTTTAAATGCCCAAAAATGTTAGAGCTATCATTCAAATGTAGAGTCAAGCGTCGTGAAAAACTTGTGTATATTATTTAATGAAACATGCATCAATATATATATATATAAAGGGAAGGGGTTATAGTAGTTCCAACGAGAGAAAAGTGTGTATATTAATAAGAGAGAAAAAGCAAACGTTGAAATGTGGATATTTTTATAAAAAAAAATATATTATGCTTTATTTTCCATAATTTTGCTCCACGTGTTTCCGGTCTCGCAATCTTCATCAGGCAAAGAGTAGATATTTCCATATATTATTAAATGGAATTAATTTTTCTTATGGTTTTCGATGTTAAAATATTCTCGATATTAGACATTCTCTTTTTTTGTGTATTAATGACCAAATGTCTTCCTTGAACTGGCAGTGAAAAAGTTCTGTGTGATGGGTAATAAAACAATTAAGACTGGTCCGAGAAAGGGTGAGAAAAATATCTATATTCTTATCTTTTAATTTCTCTCTCTCTCTCTCTCTCTCTCTCTCTCTCTCTCTATATATATATATATATATATATATATATATATATATATATATATATAACTTTGCGATCATATCATAAAGCATGCATGAAAAATAAAAATTAAATATATAATTTTTTGTTCAAAATAAATATAACCGGAATATGCCGGAAATAATCGCAATTATTGTCGAGTTGTCGTTGTTGTTGCTATTTTTCACTTTTTGTATTTTTAGTTTTCTTCTTTTTTTTTTTAACACGTTCCGTTTTTTATTGAGTTCATATGTATATGTTATGCGAACTTACCTATAACGATAATGGACTCTTCCTGGCACAATAAATACTGCGCCTCTCAAGAGGTATAATGAATGAATGGTGTAACGAGTCAAGACAATATTAGTTCACTCTCAACCAGACGGACAGTCATTACTAACACCTTCAACTTCATGTACTATATTTCTGTTGTAATATATCTTTGTTATTCTACTCTTGTGTTCTTCCTTGGACCATAACTGTGGTACGAGGATACTGGACCATAACAGTATACCCTAGAATAAAAGAATTCCATTGTATACTTTAAAATATTTTCAGCTTTATATCTAAAAAACCGATTGACAAGTTTTATTTAAATCTGAGGATAGTGTAAATGAACATCGAAATATTAACAAAATTAATCACATTCGTAATCAAAAACATTAATTTCATGTTTGCGTTTTAATTACTTTCTGCCTGAATGTCTTAGCACATGAATTAAACTTATTCGTATTATTTTTTGCTTAATTTTTAAAAGCAAAGTTAACGAAGTCACCTTTTCAGGTTAAACGTATTCATTTTAAAAAGCTTGAAAATTCGTTTATCAACGCGAATTCTAAGTCACTATAAATACTACATACAAAATGATCTTCTTTATCTAACCTTTAAATGTTTGAATTTTAGAAAACAGAAGAATTGGTTAGTTGTTTCCAACCAATATTTATTTTGGCATCTCTTTCGCCGCAAAATCTTTATAGACTTCAAAATAATGTCAGCACGTGTAATTTTACACAAAGCATGTTCTGAAATAGTTTTACTATTGATATTTTAGGTTATTGTTGGTGATTTTAATTTTTGCAACAATAATTATCATACCTCACATTTTAGGCTTAATTAACTACGGTTGAAAAATGAATGTCGGAAAAAATGAAGCAGTGGGAAGATTGGGTTGAACCATTTTCCAAGTTTTCTTGTCAGTCTTGAAAATTAGCCCTCGAAATCATTGGTTTTAAGCTCAAACGTTAACCATTTGGTGCTCGTGGGAAAGAGCAAAATAAAAGCAACAAAAATTAGGTAAATGAAAAACTAATTGAAAATTACTAGTAAATAAAATATTAAGACTATAATTTTATCCATGTATAAGTCATTAATATTTTTAAAACTTATTCTCAAATATATTGTAAAGTTTGATCGTAAATGTTAATCGACACGACTTTTACTGTGGTGCATTGTTTGTTAAACAATGCACCACTTTTGCACTTTTACAGAATACACGTTAACTTGATGAAATATTGTATGGAATGCAAGAGGATGTTAACACCTGTAGTTTATATGGCATATATTGTAAAACATGATAGAGTGATTACTAAAGTCATTGATATTGAGTTCATTCATTATCGAGTGCACTATGTATGTGATTTTGAGTCCAAGATGGCTTAAACAATAAATACATAGCAAAGGCTTATAAGTGCATGCATATAAACATCTTTAGGCTTATTTCCTATTTATTTATGTTGATTTCATATAATCTTCATATTTGTCAACTTATTTTAGTACACATCTATATATATATATATATATATATATATACATATATATATATATATATATATATATATATATATATATATATATATATATATATATATATATACAGTAGAGCATATGTTTATGCGTATATACTTGCATTTCTTAGGTGGTCTAGCCAAATCTAATTGGTTATATTCTGAAAAAAACTTATCTTATACGAGACCTGGTTGAAACAAGTAAATCGACTGGTGGTCACATGTAATAAAACCCACGTACTTTTGAAACATCCTTTAGTCAATATTTACATGACTGAAAACGGACTATTTTTCTTATTTACACACACACACACACACACACACATATATATATATATATATATATATATATATATATATATATATATATATATATATATATATATATCGGGATGGGGATAATATGCAAGTTAATTGTTGAGCCACTTTTTTGTCTTATCTGCTACCTTATCTTGCAACATTACGCCTCTCCTTATTTGCTACTATATTCCATTGGACACTAACTAACAGTCAGTCAGCTTAGCGATGATTTAAATAACACAAAAAAGCTTTCAAAAAATTTGTTGGATTCTTATCAGACAATTATTATTAGTATAAATGTATTTATTATTTTTACGTAGTGTAACAGTTATCACTAAAAGAAACGAAATCTGTGGTCCTTTCATTTCAAGTCATGAACTCGCTTTGTTCGCTCACTGACATATTTTGACGAAGATGTGTAAATGATTACTTGAGTAAACCACTTTCACCTTAGCTTCCCAGGCAGATATCAGACTGAACCGATACTATATATGTTCTATTATATATTATATATATATATATATGTGTGTGTATGTGTGTGCGCGCGCGCGTTTGTGTTTGTGTGTTTTATGTCAGATCCCTTAATGCGTGCTACTGATAATATGTAACCCAGCACTACCTGCCGCATAGTCAGGTCGAGTTACAGGTTTGACTGGTGAGGAGGGTGATTAGTACCCCAGCAGAATGAAAAACAAAACATGACAAAGGGCAGATGAATTTGATTCTTGTGGAATCAAATTTCTGAAACGAAGAATTCGACTCAATATTGGTTGCTGGAATGTAAGAACGCTTCTGAATTGGGAAAACACAAACCGCCCTGAACGTAGAACATTTCTTGTTATGAAAAAATTGCAGCGCCTGAACTACTCTCTAAGAAACACCCTTGTCTGATAAGGATCATCTATCGAAAGTATCATCAGTATATACCGTATTCTGTTCTAGCAAACCAAAATGTGAGAATGTGATAGTGGCATTTGGGTTTGCCATATAAACATCTGTGGTAGAAAAGGTAGAGCAGCCGAGTAGCATCGGTGATTGAATTGCGTTCCCTTAGCAGTGACCGTTATTTTGTCACTTCTCTTAATCTATGCTCCAACTATTGTGATCAAGTAAGAAAACACCATGTCTTTTTATTCAGCTCTTGGAGATTCTATAAGATCAATCCCAAAAGAAGAGAAACTGGTAGTCCTTGGAGACTAATGCAAGTGTAGAGAAACAACATGAGATTAGGGTAGGTTCTCGGTTCCTATAAAATTCGAAATATGAACAGCAAATGATTATATCCTCTTGAATTGAGTTCCCGGTTTGATCATGCAATTAATTAAACAATCTTCGCCCAAAAGAGAGACCTAAGTTTACTCGGACTCATCTCAAACCGAAGTATGGCCATTTTATAGATTTTATCATAACTAAGAGAATGGAGTTGTCTGCAATGTTCGTATTGTAGATTGTGCACAGATCCCAAACTGGATAGGGGGAAATTCAAGTTGCGTATTTAAAAAAGAATCTTGATGTGTCTAAACTGATACAGTTGGAAGCTCAGACACCGTTAGGTGACAAGATGAACAATGTTACTTTTGATGGTACATGGGAAGTTCTTAAAACAAAAGTTGAAACTGAACAAAGATCTCCAAAGATCTGAATGCAATAATAATCCTCAACCAGATGGGCAGGACACGTTGTTATAATGTGGGTAATAACAGGATTCTCAAACAACTTTTCTACAGGGAACAGGTAAGTGTCCACAAAACAAACTTAGGAAGAGGATAATCTGAATGCATTGCAACATGGTTGTGAAGCACTGAGAAAGCGGACTAAATCGTATAGTGAGGTGGCACTTTATAAGGGAGGGGTGCAATGTCTTTGAGGGTGAATGTCTCAGATCAAGCGTGATCTCACTCTGATTTGCAAACTAATATGCAGTTTTGGAAATCTGGTATGTGTGAGTGCATGCTGTTGTCGAGGGCAGGATATGTAAGCCATCGGAAAGGTAAGCATAACAACCAGAAGCAAATTGACTATGCCAACCTGCCTCAACATCCTGCCAACAATACCTGTGTTGTTTGCAAAAGATTTGTAGATCATCATCTGAAATGAAAAGCCACAGGAGAGATGTAAGGCATGCAGATCCAATCAAGGATATCTATCATACATGCATGATACTTATGAAATCGAATACTGGTCACGAGTCATCCTAGGGGCCATGAACGTCGAAACGAGACGGAAGACATAAGTTAAATGAAGCTGGCTATCATCTGAGTAAGATGTAGCAATCTTTATGAATGTGTGCGTATGTGTGTTTGTGTGCGTGTTATACACATATTTGTGCTGTCCCTTAATCCATACATCTACAGGTGTATCCACACATGCACAATGTGTGGATATTCCCAATATATTGGAAGTATATATGTATAGAAATTTAATAACGCTACCTTAAACGCATGTGATTAAATCGATATGAAAGCATACATGCAAAAATATCTAGCGTGAAAAGTGAAACAGCAAAAATAAAATGGTTTGAAATAATAAGGGTTTGTTTATGAGAGATTATTGGCTTATTGGAATGATAGTTTCGTTAACCTTTCTTCATTAAATATTCTAGAAATACGGACTCGCATAAAAGTTGATTCAATACAAGAAATAGGTAAAATTCTCGACATAAATCTCCGAGTAAAGCTGTATGCGAGAAATGGATCAGCTCTGTCACTAACCATGAAATTCTCGTATCATTTAAAAAATAGTAAAATGCTTGATAAAGATTTTGAAATGTTTGACCTAAAAGTAAGATTTCGTCATTTTCATTTGTATACAGTGGTATATTTCAATCTTTGATATTTGCGGAAAGGGATTATAATTTTAAATACCTATTCCTTGAAATAAATACTTCTGCACATGTACTAGGTGTTCATAAAGCTGTTCCAGTTACACCAATTCTTTTTCATTTGTTGTGTCAAGTCAGAGATGGACGTGATCCAACAAAATATACACTTTAAACATTATGGTTTAGGATATTGTGTTTGTGCTTACGATTTAAAGATGTGTCTGATAACAGCACCAAGAAGTTGGGAACTAACATATACAATATTTTATATATATTTTACCTAGGAATCCTTGAATTGTTGTCAATGTCAACTCATATATATTTTCTGTTCTCACTTACCTGATTCGGTTTGTACCACCCTGCCTGAATAGCTGTTCAAGCAATGTATGTGTCAATCTAGATATTGCCTCGTAGCTCCCTGCTTGTTGATTATTATCGACCCATGTATAGCTGATGACTGATATATATATATATATATATATATATATATATACATATATATATGAAAGTAATTTCACCATAATTTCACCGGATCAGATGTGGCAGCAATATTTAATGCATAGACGAATTGTATACTTATAAATATATAACATAGATTCTGGAGATAAAAATTGTCTAGCACGACATAGTGAACAAACCAGCTCACCTAGCAATTTATTCAATATAATCTTCCCTTTTCATGTCAGTAGAAAACGTTACTGGGAAAGACGCAATCAGCAATCAGAGGTTAGCATTAGCAAGGGTCCTCCCAAACGACTAAAGCAATCAGGGGCTGTTAAAATTAACAAGCCGTTCCTTGATCCAGTTAACAAAGATTGTTGGTCATTTTTTAGATCAGCTGCCAATTTGACCTTATCGAACCGATCAGACATCGAATCAGACAGGAGTAAATAATTATGTCATCAGTATAGACACCAAACTGAGAACTGATGACATCAAGAAGGTCTGTGATGAAAATTAGTAATAACTTAGGTCCAAGGACAAAGCTCTATAGGACACCTACATTAATGCAAAAACTTTCATTTCGTGATTTGATAAAAAATATTGAATCAGTTCAAAAATTCTTTCTGAAATACCATGACCTTTCAATTTGTGGAGAAGACTTGTATGCCAAACTCAGTCAAATGCCTTCGTGTTTCCAAAACAACAGCCCGAACTTCTGTCTTATCTAAAGCTTGATTGATTTTTTCAGTAATAATCGATGAGCAGTTGAACTAGAGAAGCGAAAGACGTATTGCTTTCGCTTCTCTAGGTCAACTGCTGAAAGAAAGAAAACTATGCGATGTGAGGTACTTAACCAAATCAAAGTTAATTAGAGCCTCTAGTATTTTTCCAAAAACAGGTAGAAGGCTAAGAGGTCGATAGTTCGCCTGAGTTCTTAAAGACTGGAACTACAAAAGAAGGTTCCTAACAAGCAGGAAAGCAAAAAGCAACTTGGAATTTATTGTGGAGTTCAGAGAGAACGTGGGACAGTTTACGAACACATTTCTTAAGGATTACTACAGGGATACTATCAATTTCTCATGCTTTGTGGGGTCCAGTTTAGAGATGATAGTAGAAACCATGTTCGGGGTTATATATATATCACTCAATAGAGATTCATTTCTAAGTGGAAAGTTATGCAGAGGTACTTCAGATGAGTCAAAAGTAGAATTTGAAGAGAATTTACGGGTAAAACATATTCTCCTTTATCAGCACATGTTAACAATTGAGTGAAAAGAGGAGGGATAGAAGACTTACATTTATTTAACACACTATTACAAAGCCGTCAGTATTCACGAGAACCAAACTTGCTAACCTAACTGCCTTATTCTATCAACAAACAAATATACTTAGCTTCTTTGGGGACATGTTTACAATTATTACGAGAAGATGCGAAAGGCCTCTGTTTTGATCGGAACTATCACGTTTTGAAAAAGTGATTTCTGTGTGCTATAGCGACTGAAAAGGCTGATGTGAACCAAGAAGATTGTGGTTTCACATGGTATTTCTGAGAATGTAAAAAGGCATCGATGCCCACAAAGAAACCTCTTTGATATAATTCTCGATAGGAACGTTAATAATATCAATCGAAGGCGCGTCACGAATAAAGTTACGAAATAAATAGCAATCAGTACGCTGGTAACAGAAAGAATTCTTGTGAATTGGAGGTTCCTTTGAAGTAATGAATATGCATACACTTAGGTTTCCCTCACGGTATTATGTTTGGCTGGTGTCAGCCATAAATACAGACTGATGTGGAGGTACAGGGGTACGCCTATTAGCTACGCCTATTGTCTTCGCCTATTGCCTACGCCTAATACCTACCAGTACGACGAGGACCAGTCCATTACGGTTACCTACTAGATTGTCCTACTCGGTTACAGTAGTCCAAAACCACTTTGCTACTTCGAACAAATATATCCCTTTCCGGGACATATTACTTTCTGATAGACGACTCAAAAGAAATATCAGCAGATACTACAGCGTGATCTGAAATGCTAAAATGACAGAGTTGTGATGCTCGACTAGTCCTAGGAGAGGAGGTAAAGAACAACAGAAGCAAAAAAGCATGTTGATTAGACTAGGCAAATCCACTATTTGCCTGAAAGATTTCTCGTTTTTATGATCATGTATTTATTTTTTTAAATCTTTTTTTAGATATTACCCCGTTCAAATGCTTCAGTTTTTCGTTTTCGAGCTAATTCTTTCACAGTTAAATTGTCCTTGGCACCAATCTACGAATTTTAATTGAAGTAAAAACATTCTTTACGTCTAAATGTATGTGTAGCGCCTGATGGATATGTAGTATTCGAGAACTTTTGTACGCAGTTAAAATACATGTGTGCATATGTGTGAATACATAGCATAATAGTCATTGCATTCTCTAAATATATAACTTTTCTTATGCAGGTTGTTGTTAATATTTTATGAAGTTTTGTGTGAGAGAGAAATAAACAGAAAATTCCGTGTGTGTGTGTGAACTGACATTTGAATCTTTGTGAATATATGTTAATGCCTCAGCGTAGTATTAATAATGTATACAATTTCATGAGAGATAGAAACAAAGACTATTATTTCATGATTTGTTAACATACAAACAAGCGTTTTCTGTCTTTTCATGACTAAGAGAAAAGAAAGAATGTTGACAATTCTTCGATGTATGCAGCAAATGTCGGAACCCTTGCGTCGGAGTGCCTTTATCCTTTTGCTTGAGGACAATATATATATATATATATATATATATATATATATATATATATATATATGTATGTATGTATGTAAGTGTATTACAAAATATTGATGCATATATTATATTAATGGTTCACAGCGACATACTTTGCGCAATATCAGACAAAATTTCTAAGTGTTTTTAAAGTTTACTCTTTATTTCTTGTTCATGCATGTTCTCATATATTCGCGAAAAAGTGACCATTTTATTTTTTCTTTTGTGAAAATTAAACCTATTCGATACATCAAAATAGAAGGTAATTTGATCCTTGATAATGGTGCAACTAATGTGGCTAATATGACGAGAATAGTTTTCAAATTTAGAGGGAGGAAGAGAGATTTAAGGTGAATGCTATGGAAGATGACTGAATTTTAAAACATGAACTGGCAGAACTTTTGAAGAAAGATGCATCACAAACATGTGAACTTGCAGAAAAAATCGAATCCATCGTTTACAAGCTTTAATATTGCGAGAAAAATATGTTCTACAGAAACTTAAAAACATCGCTTTATGTTTAAACACGCAAAAAATGACATTCGAAGAAAAGATAGTCATTGATAATGAAAACTGGATTTATTCCAAAACGAAAAAAAACATGTCCAGACCTCAGAAACCCTACAGCATAAACTAAATGTGAGCTACTCTGGCTAAGCAAATTCATTTGTGTTTCAAGGAAAATTCTTACATATTCCTGGAAACTGTATTAACGTTATAATGAGGAAATGGCTCTATTGAATAGTATTATTGGAAGAAAACTGAATTTTCTTTTCAACAAGGAAGTCAGCCGGTGATTTTGCTGTGTTGTAAAGAGCTGGAACCGGACGAGGTGTTTTCTCCAAGATATGTTACCCTCAACCTTTATTTTGTCTAGTCAGTAGTTACAACGTCTTCAATACAACGAAAAATGATATAATATACAATTTAACTGATAGGTAGCGTAAGATTTTAAAAATCTAAGGAAATACTTTCGTCGCTAAATAATGATAATATGAATTTATAAAAATTAAATATTTCCCCAAAAAATACAGGAAACTTGCATCAGTCTGATATTTGTATCGGTACATAACTGAATAATACAAAAATGTGTATGCTTAGTGGTAAGGTGAATGATATGCATATATTTACTTGAAGCCGTTTCTATGAGTGGATGTCTTATGTATGTTATTATGTATTTGTTTTAATATTTTCAATTAGATTTTAGAACTCGGCAAAATATCCTCTCATAATGTGACAAAAACATAGTGTTAACAATTTATGTTTCTACCTTATCAAGTGCATTGATTACGCAATGGTATTTTACGGGGGGTATTTTGCTACATTTTTTTAATAAACAGAACATTTTGGCCGTTCATTATTGTATTTTGCTACATATTCGTAAAATCAGTTTCTTTCTCTCTGAAGACACATAAAACCATACCTGTAATAGTTACTGGTCCATTTTTCTTTCAGATTTTCCACGCCAATAGATAAAATAGAAATTCATCTTTGACTGTCGAAAAAAGTAGATACAAGTGAGATTTTATGACTTCGACTCTTTTCTTTCTTTAAGAGTAACAAGGTACAATCTAAAGGAGAACGATCATCTGATTTAGGTTATAAAAGGCAACACATTAAAAAGGGAACCGATGTATAAATGTATCTAGTCAAATAAAACTGTGACTCTTCATTATAGTGTAGCAGCTCATTACTTCTAAATAATGAGTACTCTATAATAATGACCTTGTACCAAAACTAAACTAAGCTTTGTAAAGAACTCAAAAAGATTTAGAATTCGTTATATTAATTTTATAGACAGTTTCTGTCTATGGTTTTTCATGTCGCTATGCGAGTCTTTGTATTTAAATGTGTGTATCAAGATTGAAATTCGCGGTTTCAGAAGTAAATTTCAAAATAATTTTTGCGAAAAGAATATTGTGAAGAGGAATTGTGCAGTTCATGAAGAACGTACACTGGATGATATATTTATTTGATAAATGTACCATTTCAGCTTATAATATCTGTTTTTTATTAGATTTACAGCCATGGCCAAAATTATGGAGCACCTATAAAATTTGAGATAATAGTTTAAACCTACGTATTTCAAGGTTAAGAATCGTACAGTGAACAATTGAGAGCAAATGTAAAATATTTAACAGTAGATTGTAGTTTTTTTTTTTGTTTTTTTTTTTGCTTTAAAGCCTCTCTCAAGAGCTTTAGCTGAGTTTCGTACTAAATTCATTCCAATATTCAAAATGATTTATTGTCATACTAAAGGTTGTTTCGTAATTTTCGGGTAATATTTGATTCCTACCAGTGTATATTTAATTGAAAATGCCTCCAAAGAAGCAGCTTTCAGAGATTAAAAGGGCACAAATTGTTGCTTTATCTGGTGAAGGATATTCTCAGGGCGAAATTGCCAGGAAGATGGAATGTTCAAGGAAGGGGGTTCAAACAACGATTAAAAGGTACAAGGAAACAAAGTCTTTCAAAAACAGAAAAAGACAAGCCGTAAAAAGTCTACAACCGCCAGGGAAGACAGATCTTTGAAAAGAGCATCCCTTGCAGATAGGAGGAAAAGTTCTTCAGAGCTTGCTGCTGAACTTAGGGAGGATGCAAACAAAAACATATCAGCTCGAACAGTGAGAAGAAGGTTATTAGAAGTGGGATTAAAAGGATGCAAAGTCAGAAAGAAGCCATACTTGTCTCAGGCCAACAAGAAAAAACGACTGGAATTTGCAAAAAACCATGAAAATTGGACACCTGATGATTGGGGCAAAATTGTTTGGTCTGACGAAAGTAACTTTGAGGTAAGTTAACAGCTTCTATTTCCTAAACTTTGGATGTAATAATTGAAATTTTTATGTGAATCCATAACATTTATTCAAAAATTATAACAAATTCTTTTTTATTTTCATCAGATTTTTGGCACCCCTGGAGCGGTTTATGTTCGCCGTAGGGAAGGACGGGCATTTCATCCTGATTGTGTGGTTCCAACTGTAAAATTTGGAGGAGGAAGCGTAATGGTTTGGGCTGCATGGCTTCTTCAGGCACTGGAATGTTGTACACATGTGAGGGCAAAATGAACTCCACAGTTTATACTAACATGCTGGACCAGGTTTACCGAACCTCTTTGACTAAAATATTTAATAATAACATTCCAAGTGATGTAATCTTCCAACAAGACAATGCTCCATGCCATACGTCAAAAGTTTCAATCGTTTGGTTTGAGAAAAAAGGGATTACAGTGATGAAGTGGCCCCCTCAATCCCCAGACCTAAATCCCATTGAAACTTTGTGGTCCCATTTAGGGAAAAGAGTGAGAATGCACAAATGTTCATCAAAGAAAGAATTAGAGGCCAAACTTCATGAAGATTGGCAGAAAATAGATCCTACCACCTGCAACAACTTAGTCAATAATATGCAAAAACGAATAAAAGCTGTTATAAAGGCAAAAGGAGGGCATACCAAATATTGATTGTTGTTATTAATGTTTACTCCACTATTCTTAACCTTTAAATATATAAGTTTGAATCATAATTTCGATTTTTCATTGGTGCTCCATAATTTTGGCCAAGGCTGTATTTACAATAACGTACTTAGTGGTGTGATATGTGAATTTTAAATGTTTTTACGTTAAAAGTGAAATGAGGGAAATGAAATGTACTTTCGTTATTTAATGTTTTTGACAGAATACTGTTCCTATGAGTTCAGAAGTGAAAATTTAATCTGGGAGACCGAGAACGTCTGGCAGACTTGCAGTCGTTAATGGAAACCTCGTCGGAACGATGATTAAAAATAATCAAAATCACATAACACATCGGAGAGATACACTTGTAAGGCACTAACACTTCGATACATGAATTGCTACGATATTTAGACGTCTGGCGATTTAACGGAATAAAATGAATAGGCTGCATTTCAGTCTGCGATTCTCTGCTCAAACGCAAAAAAATAAATGGACCATTTTTGAAAAGGTAGCGAAAAGTAGATTAAGAAATTTAAGAAAAAACAGTCTGCATCCAAAGAAAATGATACTGGTTTGTTTTTGTTTTGAACTCTTTCCACAAAATTCTGAATTGGGTTCAGGCAATTACTCTTGCCAACTGGACCGATAAAAGCCAGCATTTGATGAAAATCGTCCGGAATGTTCAATCGAAAAGGCGTGCCATCAGGACAACGCCAGACTTCACACCTCTTTGCAAACCGTATAGAAATTGATGCGGCTTGATCGCGATGTCCTCCCACAAACACCATACTCACCTGCGCCATCGTATGACAACAAAATTCTCTTAATAAGAAGAAATTTAATTCTCTGAAAGACCAGACCATTACCCAAGAAAGATGGCAGGTACTGGAAGATGTTGAAAATAAGTGGAATAAAATTGTACATATGTGGTTTAATAATATATGCACATTTTCTTTGAAATTCACTTAAAAATTATACCTATATTTCTATATGTTCCAACCTAATACATGAAAAGTTTCCTCAACAGTTAATTTTCGGGGTGTATGTAGACCAACATTCGATCATTTGAGGTGATGTTTCAGTTTGGGCTTTCATGGAAGTAGTAAATCACCATGAATTTGATGGCGTGTATATGTGGAGTAATGTTTTTGGCTAACATTGTAGGCAATAGAATTATCGGTCCCATCAGAGTTGATGAGCATAACAAAATAGAGATCTATTGAGAATACTTGGATAAGGCGTTTATTTTTTATTTATTTATTTTTTGCAGATCAAAACAAAGAATTAAATTCCAGCAAGTCAATGAAAAATGTTTAAAAGACACCAAATTAATGGAATGACCTCCCACGCTCTACAAATATTAAAGTCAAAGCAGTAGAAAAGTTAACAGAATCAATGTATAAAAGACTGATGAATGTCATGAATGCCATATTAACATGTAAAGTAATAAACTAATTATTTTTATGGGGTATTGCGTTACTCAAATATATATTATTTTTGTAGAATACATCTTATTGTTTTATTCATAAAAAATGTGTTTGACTTAGTTCATTACTAGAATAAAACCTGACAAGTTTTTTATCAATATTTTTAATAAGTATAGATAAGTATCTATGTTGAAGCACACGGGATATATTTCTCATATATATATATATACATATATATATATATATATATACATATATATATATATATATATGTGTGTGTGTGTGTGTGTGTATATATAAATATAAATAAATATATATATATATATAATTATTTATATATTATATGCGCGGTACTTATTAGAAAGCGCTCAATATCAGAGATAGAGCTAACATATTTGGTTGGATAGATGTGAGTTTGTGACCCTGGGTTTCACGCTTTTGCGATCGTCAGACAAACCCTTATCAACCATATATATATATATATATATATATATATATGTGTGTGTGTGTGTGTGTGTGTGTGTGTGTGCGTGTGTGTGTGTGTGTGTATGTATGTATGAATTTTATCAACGTCAATGGGTAAAAAACATCAGATTTCACAAAGTTAAAATTAAAACACAATCTCTTTAAAATTGATGTATTTTCTTTAGTCTAACGTTGCTAGCGATAAGGACGGGAATTTAAGCACCTTGCTCAGTTATAAGAAATGAGGACTGAATGTTCTATCTTTTTAGGACATGCTGCGAAGGCTAAGAAACACCGACGAGAAAAAAACCTCAACAAAAACATCGGCGGATCCTGATTAAAAATCGCATGAAACTTTTCATCTTAAAAATATAAAACAAGTAAAAATATACTAACATTTTGATTTTAAGAAAAAACAAATATAATCTGGCAAAAGAGAAGTGAAATGACTATCAATGGTTTGGAAGATTGCATTACAATCATCTGTACTTATTGTATACGTGTCACAAACTTTGGCTGAATTAAATGAAAACATGTTTATACGTGCACATTACTCTGAAAGTCTATGAGCAAGATTTATTTAACCTAAACTAATGTAGTTTCCAAATTGAAATCTTCATTTTACATACAGATCAACATTTACAAATGCACAGTATTTCATATTATCTATTTATCTATCTATAAATAGATAAATGGATAGCATGGAATAAACTGTTGGAGTAGAAGTGGCGGTTGCATTTTGCTATTTAAACAGTAAAAGGGTGGGACCCAGATGCCATTCTACCCGCACGCTTAAATTCATGAAGTCGGGGTACCAGGCAAAAAATCTCGTCAGAGAAGTTGCCATGAAAAAATTTGTAGAAAAGACAGAGGGAAGCCACGCCACGTGAGAAAGTGATTGAAGTCGAGATACTTAGTCATGATCGACTAGATTCTCTGGATTTGTCGAGAATCTCCCCCTTTATCTTTCGTTTTTCGCTTGGTTTTCATCGTCTTCATCAGTAAATGATAAGGCCGCTTTTTATTTTTATTTTTTTCGCTTGATTTTCAGCGACACGAGCAGGAAATGATAGGCTCCCCTTATCTTTTTATTTTCTTTTTTCGATTGATTTTCACTGGACTCGGCAGTAAGTAAATAGTGGAATAGAAAGCAAGAGATACTGTTTCTGAAATTTAATTATGCTCCAGGAACTTAGGCTTTGTTTAAACTTTTAACACTTCCATTCCAGTGATATTTGAACAATTTGGAAACCGTGAAAATGAAATAGGAGGGAATACTATAAAATGAGGGAGTGAGGGAAAAAGATTGTGAGTGAGAAAGAATATTATTTGTGTTTGCTTTTAAAATATTTGAATTATCATGTTTGTGACATTTCACAAAAATATTTTTTTATTTTTTAGATAAAGCAAACTTTTACACATTCTCACACACTCATCAAGCTTTGTAAATTTGTAAAAAATCCAGGAAAAATCAGAAAAGGCAAATCTCAAAACAAAAGCACCAAATAAAAAAAGTAGACATTCAATAAAATACATACATGCAAGTCTTCAAAGTTATTTTTCATACTCACCAAAAGAATTCCACCAGTAAGAGGCAGCATTCCAAAAGAAAATGATCTTAAAAAGTCTCTTAAAATTCTAATAATATATTTTTTAGAAAATAAAAGCTTTTACTACACATGGAAATATGGTATAAAATGTGAGTTTATGAAAGAAGTGGGATAATTAAACAAATAAAGCTAATTTTAAAGACAGATTCCAGGTAATGGAAATATTCAGTTAAAATAGAATAAAATATTTTTTATAAAATATTTCAATGTCCTTATATGTGAAATATCTTAAAAGATGTTTTCTGTCTTTAAGAGTTAACCAATGACTGATACACGTACGCGAGCAAAGTATTTGTGTGCTTATGTGGTTTTGTATATTGATTTTATTTGCTTTTTGTTCTGAATTTCAACTTTTATCATGTTTTTCTTTCTTTTTTTTTTCTTTTTTCTTTTTTTTACGTACCCATCTTATTAAAAGGAGTTGAAACCGATTTATTTCCTGATGTCTGCGGTAAAATTCTCGTGGGAAATGCATTTTTCCCCCACGCACGCATATTATCCCAACTCTAAAAAGGCCATTTGATGCATAACATCACGGTGAAGGATTGCTTAAATACTCACACGTTCAAATTCTGGTGCATCTAGAAAACAAAAAAAAATAATTAGTTTATTTAAAATTTAATTCCCACACAGAAGAAAAAAATTTAAACTAGTTATTACAGAAATAAGTGCGGAGAAAAACTCCTCTGTATTCAAAAACAATATTCAAGGTAAATAATATGCAGCTGTCAGAAAGTATTACTAAATTTGTAAAATGCCTTAAACTCATTAAACAATCAACACAGCTGACAGATTATAGAGAGAAAACACTTACTAATGACTAACTTCTGCTAAATAATATGCCTTAAATTAATACATTTGCAAAGATAGAATGTGGGATGTGTGTGTGTGTCGCTAGAAGCACATTTAAACCTACATCGGTTTTCAATTCATTCTAGGAAACCGTTGCTTTTCAGAAATAAATTGAAATGTCATATAAACATGATTTGGTGGGGTAAGCACATCTAAGCGTAGAAAATTCTTCCCCCTTAATTTATGAACTTCAACAAGTCTCTAAAAATTCGTCTTCATATCATTAAAACCTTGCAAGTTTATTAAATCGAAAAACTTTGGTTATTAATTGAAACTGTCTCTAGTAACTGAATAGACACTACTACAATGCATGTCAAAAAAGTTATTTCTGATTTATTGAGTACAAAGGCTGGGCACGTGCGGGTTGTAATAGTTAGCAAGCTTATCTCGTTGGATCATTTACTACCGAGTAGTGGATTCAATACTCAACGGGTGCTCCATACTCACAACCTTAGTAAGTGAGTGCTGCGCTTAGTAAGTCACTATTCATGAGATTATATATATATATATATATATATATATATATATATATATATATATATATATATATATATATAAATAATGTAATGAATAGTGACTCACGCCCTAATGGGCCAAATGATAACACACACCCATAGTAATATACACGCTTACACACATCATACTCACTCACTCCTTAAGAACCAAATAGCACACACACACGCTAAATAGAGACACGCCCACTTTCCAGGAACCAATAAAACTGTCAAAATGACCAAGGGAATTCAGAGCATCATGAATCCATCCAGCTCTTAGCTCAAATAACAACTTAAAACAGACTGTTTGACTAACACAAAGACTGACCAAAATTCATGTTAAAAAAATAAAAAAATAAAAACAAATAAAAACTAAAGACAAAAGTACATTTTCTCCATCAAGACATTCATTTCTGTAGTTCACTGCTACCAGCAAGCAGAAAATGTTTTTCTCCTGATGATGGTCATGTTGGCCGAAACTAGTCGAGGAATCTAAATGAAATAATAATAAAAACGAAGTAATATTAATATACAACCCAGTGTGTCTGAAGATTTTAATTTTTTAATATTTTTTATTGTTCAATATATATATATATATATATATATATATATATATATATATATATATAAACTATATTTTTTAGAAATACTCCCAAAATATAATGCACATTCCTCGAAAATCTGTAACTTTTTGAATTACTTTGCAAGAACACATACAAGTCGAGCCGGTTTTCTTTAATTTCCTATAACAAACACACGCACATCCAGCTGGAGTACCATAACACGGAACAAAATCTGTGCCAGGGCAACATGACCGATAAAAAAAGGGACTGTTTTAAAAAAATAAATTTAATAAAATGTAATGTTCTCAGAAAGTCAGTGAAATAAAAATTTGGTGAATCGATTATAAAGATTACTGGAGAATACTGTAAGCGTCTGGTTAGTGTTCATTTCATAAAATGCTAGCCCGGATGTTTTAGGAAATAAGAAAATTGTGTGCGTGTTGAAATGAGAATTTTCTTTGACATTGCTTTGTTTAAACGAAGTTCTTTAGCTAAAGCTAAATGACATAAACAGCAAGTCAGTTGAAAGAACATGTAAAAAGTTAACTATACTATGTAAAAAATCTGCTTGAACTTTCACCATTGAAGCTTATGTCTTCTCTTGTTAGCGGCTAAAAATTTGAAAAAAGAATATGGCATCCAGTTAAGATCAGGTTTAAACTTAAAAGAAATTTCGAAAATAATTGATTCATACTTACAAACATTGTTTATGATAATGATATAGGGTCTACAATGTTTATGTCTATGTAGTGAGTACATGTAATTTATGTATGTAAATGTATATGCTGTGCGTGCATATGTATATATACACATACACACACACACACACATATATATATATATATATATATATATATATATATATATATATATATATATATATATATATGAATAAAAAAGACAAGCGGAAAACTATACTTAGCCGACGCGTTTCGTCCTCTGAGGTGAGGTACTTTGTAACTTTATGAAGACATTCATTTTATCTCTTCTACAGATACACCTCATTTGAGAATATTTACGCACACACACACACGCACACACACACAAAAATTCAATGGGGGCTATAGGAAACCTCAAACAGCTGTGATATATATATATATATATATATATATATATATATATATATATATATATGCGTGTGGGAAGCGTGTGTATGTTTCTGCCACTGTCTGATTATTGCTTAGGAAATTTTCCTTCTCTTTTAAGATTGTACAAATACACTTCACTTCTACAATTCTCTTTTTGAATTCTCACTCAAATCAAATACTTTTGCTTTCGATAAAAAAATGAAATATTAAGAATGGATGGATATCTTGTTAAGAATGACAATTTTTCAGAAAATAGAAAAAAGAATATATATTCAATACCTGTATCTCCAAAATGTTTATCGTCTGATTTCTTGAAATTTCATTCACCAGAAATATTCATGTTTCTTTTAAATATTCTAGTGAAGTAGTTATTACTTCTATGTTAACAATCGGGCTAAAACGCACGTGTTTACGTCGACACTGTGTAAAAACAAAGAAAAAGAGTTGAGAAAAGATAAAAATCTTTCTTGGATGATCTCGTGAATTCTTTGACAAAAAAAATCAAATGTTTCGTTTCTTTATCTTTGTTATTGTACTTTTACTCTCTTTTTCATATTCCATGTCAAAAATGTTAAAGAAACCTCTTGCCGATTAAGACGTCGGTTCCTGGTGTTGATGGTAAAGCTGACAAATATCAGCACTTGTAGTCGGCAAAACAAGGACGCTGTCGTCTCTTTTTCATACCCCCCCACTCACACACACACCTTCGTCATTTTCTTCTCCGTCTTATTCTCTTCTGGGCGATTGACAAGGCTTGGATAGTGGTGGGGTTACGTAGTAGAGTAAAGCACCTTTTGCAAAAAATCTTCCACCTCTTCATGGCTGATGTATCTTTGTTCTCTGTAGTTGTTTTTTTTATATCATAAGTTGGTAAAAATGAAAAAAAGCTATTTTAGGTCCAATTAGAACGAATGTTTCTCTGCATAGTACAATTCTAATTCTTTTGAATTATTCTCCATGTTCGATTCGTGGACTTTGCTAATTACAAAATCACTTAAAGAGAAGAAAACAATCACACTACTTATTTTTATCAACACGTATTGCAGGTCGTTCAGTTGTCCTTCAGAAAGAGAGAAATCCAGAGTGATTATATATGCGTAAATGTATGTGAGAAAGGTACAGAGTGGTAAACCTGAGCTCTGGTGATTGGCAAAATTTTGAATACATAAACACTAAATGATGTAATAATGCAGTAATAATATGTATTGCATCACTTGCAAGTCTAGCATTTGCGATCAAGAATCCATGGGCCCTTACTCTTATTCCATATTGCCATGTTGGTGATACCCATAGTAATGGGAATCACCAACATTTTAAGGGAAAATATTGTGACTGGTTCTCTGAAACGCAGTGGATAATTTCCGTCTTTTCTTTAAGTGATTTTTTAAGTTTTTGTTTGTTGTTTTGTTTTGTTTGTTTTTGTTTCTTTTTTAAGATCCATATCTCCAAGTGTGATAAAGCTTTTATTTTCTAAAAATTATAATATTATTAGAATTTTAGGAGATTTTCAACGATCAGTTACTTTTTGGAATGATATCGCTTACTAGTGGAATTCTTTTGGTGAGTATAAAAAAGAACTTTGAAAAGTTGTATGTATGCATTTTATTTAATTTTTACACTGTGAAAATGTTAAAGAAGATAACGTAGGAGGAGTAAGAGGATAAGAAGAAGAAGGAGGCGGAGGAGGAGAAATAAGGTTAAGTGGGTTTAAGAAAGATAGACGAGAAGGAATGTGGTAGATTGGTGATTAGCTTATTCGAGATGACAAACCCACTCCTCCATTTGTATATGTGCTTGTGTTTGTTTGTGTGGGTGTGCGTGTGTGTGTGCATATGTGTGTGTGTGCGCGCGCGCGTACGCTACAAAAAAAGACGGCAAAAATAAAATATTCGTTTACTTTCGCGTTGTTAGTGGAAGTTCATACCTGTCAATCCAGTCGCGATCGGACAAAACAAATTCAAACAATTTGCTTTCATGAATCTTCGCTAAATTCTTCTTCTTCTTCTTCTTCTTCTTCTTCTTCTTCTTCTTCTTCTTCTTCAGGACGTTGGCGATCATTGCTCTTCACAATCCCCTGTTCTCTGTTGCTCTTATTAATTTTTGTCTTTTTGTTACCTCTCCTAAACCTAGCTCTGTAATCCATTTACTCAAGCTTACAAGCCATTCTTCCTTATTATGCAACCTAGAAATTTCAGTGATCTCTTACTGATGTTACATATAAGTGTAGTTTTTGTTTCCATTTTCTCTAAAACTTCGTCGTCCGATTCATAGTATTCTCAGCATCCTTCTGTAGAACCACATGTATGTTGATTCATGTCGCTTCTTCAGCTAAACTTACCAAAATGTTAATCTTTACAATTTTCACAATCCTTTGTTATTATTATTATTTTATTTTTTTTGTCTTATTTGTCCGATCTAATACTTTTCTTTATTTCCCCTTCTTTCCTTCCTTAATTTGAAAACTCTTCTCTTTCTGTTCTCGTCTAGGAAGCTGAAGATAGCCGGTTTCTTCTCCACAACATACTTTAAAATATGGAAGCTGATCCAGTATTACTGGCAACAACACTTGTAAAGAATCTGACAAAACTTTCAGTGACATAAAGTGTGAGTGAAAGCACATACGTAAGAGAAAGTCTTTTTTATAAATCTAGAAACAAACCAATTGAAGCATGTAGTTATGTCCTCATGTCAAAAGCAATGTGATAGACGGTCTTTTTAACATGAATATTGTGACACTACCAAACATCAGGAAATTTAGTCCAACTGGGAATATTGCCTACGGATTAGGAATGAACCATTCTGTGACACCAAAAGTGTAGACTAGAGTACACAAAAGCAAGGCATGAGAAACACGTATTTCTGACTTTATATACTTCCTTCACAAAGTCTCTCAACTGAACCATTATTTATCAACATATCCCAGTGACAGATCCGGATTTTTCCTTAATGAACCTATAAAAATAAATCACTGTTATTATTAACTTTTAAACTAATCTTCTCATCAGTTCTAGTTTATATGGCACGACTGATAACTGAGCCTGATGCATCATATATATCAACGTTGTATTACTGTGATCATCAACTAGGATACACTTTATACCCATTTTACTGTTGTATACAGCAACAAATATCTTTAAGTGATAAGTAAGTGTAGTGTTGTTAGCTGGTAAGTATCAAAATAATTAAATAGAAAATATTTCAGAACATAGCGAACACGAAGAGAATATACATCGTTAACATAAAAACAACGGCTTCATGTAGGTTTTGTACTTGTTTATGGAATTTATTTGTTAGCTTTTTCTATTTTGCAGAATTTCCTTTTTGCCTTTTCACTTATGTTTATTATATATATATATATATATATATATATATATATATATATATATATATATATACCAGACTCGTTTACCTTTTTGGAATCTATTAGAAATTGTTCAATAAATTCTAATGACAAAATTTTGGTTTCATTTGACATTGTGTGTCTTTACACTAATGTCCTCATACAAGAAACTACACAGATATGTGTGGACGATTTCTGTAGAGGTTGCCTTGGTCCTCCCTCCATTCCGGGGCCTCTTTTTCTAGAGTTCCTGAAATTAGCAGCAGAAGGGGTAGAATTTAGCTTCGAAGATGTCATGTATGCCCAGGTAGATGGAGTTTCTATGGGTAGCCCTTTGGGTCCCTTCCTGGCCAACATTTTTCTTGGATACCATCAGAGCCGTTTATTTGAGAAATGTCGGAAACCATATGTCTATCAACAATATGTTGATGACACCTTCCCTATGTTTAACAACATAAATTAAGCAACTCTTTTTTGTGAATCTTTAAATTCATTACACCTATCTTTGTTCTTCACAATGAAGGAAGAGAAAAATAATTCTATCTCGTTTCTTGATGTTTTAGTTGAGCGAAAGAATGGTGCGTTTATTACTAGTGTGTTCCGTTATGCAACTTTTACAGTTCTTTACACTAGTTGGAACTCTTTTGTCCTTCGTACCAAAATAATAAATCTAGTCAAAACTTTGGTTCATCGGTCCTTAATGATTTGTACACTTCAGCAAGAGTTGAACAAAATTCGTTCTATTCTCATCAATAATGGTTCTCCGGCTAATATTATTGATCGTATAATGGAACGGAAGATAGATAATTTTAATATGTCTCCCAAATTTGGCCCAAGTCTGTGTCCTATCTATCAAATTGCCTTGGCTTGGCAGAAAATGCAAAAATGTGACAAAAATTCTAGAACAGTCTATGCTAATTTCTTTTCGGCCAAATTACGTGTTGTTTTTGGCAGACGTCCAGTGTTTCCTTCATTTACTAAGGACCGTGTGTAAGTAACTCTTAGTAAGAGTTATCTATAAGTTCAAATATCAGTGTGAAGTTGAGTATATTGGACGGACTAGTCTTAGATTGGAAACAAGAATGGACCAATACGTTCCTAAATATATCAGATTGTATTCTAGTAATCATACTCGTGTGTCACAGTCTGTGCATGATTCGGGAATCGGACAGCATGTATTGGAGAATGTGATGTGCTCGTAGTGATTAACGATGGACTTGTTCTCTATTTTGCATATAGGCAGGTTCAAATACCATTTGTTAGTTCTGGAGGTCATTTGTCTTAAATTACAGCAGCCATCTTTCTGCAGAAAAAGGATAATTCTTTTTGCGGTCTCTAAACTTATTTGGAGACTAGTGAGCGATTCTTTACTTGTTTTATGCGCTGGTTGGGTGATTTACTTATTCTTTTAAGTTTATGTATTTATTTTAATCGTAAATCTGTTTTAGATGTGCTCCAGTCTTATCTCCAAGAATTTTCCCGCATATTTGCAGTTTAATTTTCATTACTTCAGCTCTGCCAATGATCGGTCCCTGAAGAAGCGTTGGCCGAAAGATTGCCTAGGTCCCGAAATATATATATATATATATGTACACATTAGATCTGACATGCTCTAACCGACTGAACTACAGAGAACTTCTCTCGACACAGGCTTCGCGATTTTTTTATATGTGCTCATTTTCGTATGCTAACGTAATCAAAGCAATTTTGCAAAGAAAGAATGGATTTCTATTTATTAATCCGACAGATTTTATCACATTAAATATTAATTCAGTGTGTTTGAGTAGATGCCCCGTTTATTTATTGGAAAATATATTTATTTACTTTTCTCTCCCAGCCTGAATATTTGAGAAATCTCATTAAAGAAAAATATGCTGTCAGATAGCGTATTATATATATATATATATATATATATATATATATATATATATATATATATATATATATATATATATATATATAGCAGTTCCAACGAGAGAAAAGTGTGTATATTAACAAAAGAGAATCCGCAAACGTTTTTGGTTGTAGTGTGGATTTTTTTTTTAATATTATGCTTCATTTTCCATAACATGTGTTTCCGGTCTCGCGACTGTCATCAGGCAAAGCGTGGAGATTTCCACATATTATTAAAAATAATTAATTTTTTCTTATGTTTTTCGATGTTAATTATTCTCGATATGAGACATTCTCTTTTTGTGTTAGTGACCCAAATGACTTTCTTGAATATATATATATATATATATATATATATATATATATATATATATATATATATATATATATATATTACGAAATGGACAAAGTCCGACAATTTATTTATTAAAGACATTTTTATGTTTAACGTTATAGATACAAGTATTTAAGTAAATGCTCTGTTTATAATAAACAGTATTAAATAACATTTACAGGTCTGAATGTCCGAGAAATTTTCATAGAAAATATTCGTTCTTTGACAGGATTCGAACCTGCATGTCTTTAATAAATAAATTGTCGGACTTTGTCCATTTCGTAATATATGACGTCATTTGTTTACATTTGATACGCCATGAGCAGTTATGAATATTCGAGATTCATGGAAGATTGAGTTTATAAGCAGTAAATTCGATTTTGTCTGCCGAACGCTTCTTTGTAGCCTAACGGTAAGGCACGTCAGCGTAAATGACGGTTCCGTATAGGATGCAGGTTCGAATCCTGTCAAAGAACGTATATTTTCTATGAAAATTTCTCGGACATTCAGGCCGGTAAATGTTATTTAATACTGTTTATTATAAACAGAGCATTTACTTAAATACTTGTATCTATAACGTTAAACATAAAAATGTCTTTAATAAATATATATATATATATCACGTGAAAGCTCGTTTCCTCTTTTTCGTTGCATTTTAGTACATTTCTCCTTGAACAAGTAACAAAGACGAAACCGTGCATATTGTAAGTGCTTGCACTTAAAACACGATCAAGATATACAAGTTATTTTAATGAACTTCACCCACTTTATCAAAAATGTGAAATATTATTATCATTATTATCATTATTATTATTAGTAGTAGTAGTAGTTATAATACAGTAATTATTATTGGAAGTAAGATTAAAGATAGCAACAAAGGTGTTTATAAAATTAAATCGTTGTCAAGAGTCAATTCCTCTTCTATTTATAGAATCCATTTACATTTCAGTAAAGTTAGACTCTACAGCGACTAGCAATCAGAGTTAGTTCCGCCATGGAATATAGTAACAATATGGTAGTAAATAACACCACAAGTATTATCTGGTGGACTAGTCAACAATTGTTGCACTATGAGTTACTACCTATGGGCAAAACCATCACTGCGGAGCTGTAATCGCATCAGTTGGAACATGTGAAACTGGCACTGAAGCAGAAAGTGCCAGCATTGGTTAATTCCTCGATGACAATGACAAGGATTTTTACCGCCAGGACATTTCATAGCTGGAGCTATTTGGCGAAAGTTTCTTGTTGCCAATTGGGATTGAGAGTTAATGACAACCAAAGATCATTACTCATATCGAATGAATTCAACTATGAAGAACCAGCTGTGACACACACTGGAAAAATTGTAATAAGACGTGACCGTTATAAACAATCTCATCAGATACAGAACAGAAATTTAATCATAGCCTAAATTGGCTATGATTAAATTTCTGTTCTGTATCTGATGAGATTGTTAATTTAATTTAATTTAATTATACGAATTCTAGGAGCATGAAAGTAGTGTACCTCAGCGATTGTTCTTATATCATATTTTAATGTCTGAGACTATATAAATATTTTTACATATAATAATGAATATTATAATTCCCATACCTTGAGATGGGAGATATGATGCATTAATAAACTGCAGAGTTAATTCCCTAATTATATAATAATTTATACAGACCATTTCAATTTCATGGGTTACTACTGATAAGCTCACAATACGTTTTGTCTCGTCATTTGCTTTGAGTTATCCGAAATGGCACATTGACATGATGCATAACACTAAATAAATGTGATTATTTAGCAACCACGAGAATTCTTCTTCCGACCAGCTAATTTTTGTTCTTGTCGTTCGAATGTATAACCATTATAGTAGTAGTAGTAGTAGCAACTTCAAATGCGATGCAATTGACGTCACTGATATTACTTGCCCCATTAAAATTAAATTATTATACGGATATGTGCATACGTAATTTACAAATTAAAGAACATGAACTTTGAACGACTTTTTGTCTTCACCTCTCTCAGATTTTCTCCATTTTTTATGGTAATTTAATTTCCCAAATTCTACAAAACTGCACACATCTGGAGATTGAGAAAATGTTGCTGGAGAAAAAAGATGCGTAGAATTTTTTTACTCTCGCTCCATTTCGAAATAATTACAGTATACTCATCTAAAAGATGAAATATAAAATTATCTAAGTTTAAAACCATCTTGTAATTTTACTATCTTAAAGTTAAAACAACTACAAAGTAACAAATAATTCATGGGAGACTAACTCAATTTTGCTCAAAAACTTGTACATGACAATATTCTTTATTCATTTCAAGCCAAACTGACCTGCGGTCAGTAGTTGTATGACCTATTTTGCTTGGATATATGCTTGGGTGGGAGCATGCTGAGATTCAAGTTATTACATTAATCAACCAAGATTTCTTTTGTCCCGTTTTCTTTAATAGCATTTCTCAATGATTTGGCGCTTAAAGATTCTTTTTCTGCAATTTTGTTTTTGAAGATTTCTCCTGAATATTCAGTTGGGTTCAGACCTCGGTTGTTCTCCACTTAATACATGGTTGTTACTTTGATCCTGTTCAGAAACTTCTGAACAACCTTTGATAGGTGCTGGCATGGAGCAGCATCAGATTTTGGGCACTAGTGGATGTGCATATGCAGTCCCAGTTTCCCTTTGCATAATTTGTACTTTGTTATTCCTAGAGGCAATAGAGTCCAGTTTTTCCTTTGAGTTATCCGAAATGGCACATTAACATGATACATAAATAAATGTGATTGTTTAGCAACAACGAGAATTTTTCTTCCAACCAGCTAATTTTTGTTCTTGTCGTTCGAATGGTTATGTTTATAGTAGTAGTAGTAGTGGTGGTGGTGATAATAGTAGTAGTAGTAGCGCCCCAAATTATCTGGGTTGGTGGGTGCTTCATTGTCTAAATTGTATACTTTTTATCAAATATCTTACCGGTGGAGTATTCTAATGTTTATTTAACACACTGTTGGAGAGTAGATTCATCTAAAAAAAAAAAAAAACTTTGTTTCAGTTTTAAGCCGTCCAGGTTTCATGTTGCATAACGAAGTACTATACGTTTGGATTTCATAGCTGCAATTAACTATGGTCTGCGAGTCGGTTTGAATGATTTTAGACTAAGCCCAAATCCCAAACGGCGTGAAACTGTCATTTTTTTACCATTATGAAGCAGAAAAACGTGTTATCTTCTGATAAGAAATTGTTAGGCATCGTGCAACAATGTGCTTCATCAAATGGTTATCTCTAGTATTGGTTTTCTTAGGACGTCCACTTTTCCTCTTGTCGTTAAACGTCTCTGAATTTTGCAAATTCATGTTAGCTTTGTGCACAGCTGTTTGCTACATCCTACTTTTACACTAATTTCACATTCAGAATAGCGCCTTCATAGCATAGAACCACAATTTCAATTTTCAAAAAAGAAAATAAGTTTGTTACAGTTAAGTGGTTTTAAACTTTTGTTCAAATGTCGAAACCATCTAACATCGAATATAAAGCCTACAAATGCCATATCTTATACAAATTAATGTTTTTACAATTAAAGTAAATGATGTCAAAAATTTCAGTACATACTTATATACAATATAAGTATATACTGAATATATATTCAGTATATATTCATTATATTATTAGTAAATATATCGTATAAATTTCAGCTCATAATATTTTTATGCAAACATTCTTGGTTGAAATTAAATTATTTATAAATAAATCCAAAATATATAAACTACAGAAACATCTATATATTAATACGATTGTTCCTATCTATATATGGTGTGTGTCACGCTAATCATATTAAACCAAAACTTTGTTGAGCGTCCAAGAGGGAAACAGAAAGAAAGAGGGACATATAGAGTAAAACAGAAAGAGAGGGGATGCATAGAGAGACAAAAAGAGAGTTTGACGCAGAGCAGTATTGGAGGTGAGGGTCATCTTAGTTGTTTTTAGTGAGTGGTTAAGCCATGCTAGCGATCTGTTGAGTAAAGAAAGACGCCAAATGTCCAGGCTGTGTTGATACTTAGGCTAACTCAAAATTGCGAAGAACAGGGTCACTAAACAACCTAAGGTTTTCAATCGAGCTAAAAGTGTGTCAACCGCATAAGCAGGGTCACTATATAGCATATATAGAATACCTTTGGCTCCTCACTAAGTCACTCATCTAAGGAGATGCTACAACAGCAGCATCTCCTCCGACGGTAAAATCCATCCTCTGGTATTTACCTTTGATTCCCCACTCAGGATGTGTCAGAAGGTCAGTTTGTTTTAAAGTGGAACCCGAATGTCTCTACTCGGGCCACTGGTTAAAACTGGTCGTCATTAATCATAGCTGCTCTTAGCTCGTTATAGCTGGTCATACTACCGCTACGGAACAAATGTTACGGAATATGCCCGATGATTCTGTTCAGGCAGCTGAAGAGAGGACAGCCACCGGCACAGAAATGATGCAATAGCAGCATCTCCTCCGGCAGGAAAGCTGTCCTCTGAGCTATTTACTTTACACTCCCCACCGAGCATATGTTACGGACCAAGTCCGAGGTTTCTGTCGAGGCAATAGGGAGAGGACAGCCACCGTCACGAAACTACTGATACTACAGTAGCAGCACCTCCTCCGACGGGAAAAGCTATCCTCTGCTATTTACATTTGACTCCTCACTGAGTGAGGATGCGACATGTTGAATTTCCAGTAACCATTCAATCTGAGCTTAGGCTTATCTCCGATCTTATGATCCGAATAAACTATCGAATGGAAACTTGGACACCCTAAGAGCCCTACGTCGATTCTCTTAACTAATAGCTGGTCGAGGTAGCTCGTGCGAACTACCGTATCCGGGCCGCCCCTATTTTTTCAAGCTAGGGTGTGTATTTCTAAACTTATCGACCAGATGAGATCTGTCGATAAAATCGCGAAGTGGTTTTACGTCCGGGTTGTAAATGCCCGATCTTAACCCGCTACGATCTAAATCGGGATCAAGGACGATGTTCCAATCACCCGCTAAAACTACCTGCCGAGACGTCATCAAAAACGGCTCGATCCCCGAGCGAAAAAAGGCCGCCACTCCGCCTGATAGTTGGGCGCATAAATCCCGATGAAGCGAGAGACTTATCTTTTTTGATGACGACTAGAACACAAAGCGCGCCCTTCGGATCTGCGAACGCAAGAGCACACAGCGCCGTCAGGAACCTGCTGATCAGCCAAGAAACCTCTCTGAAGCGGCTATCAAAATAAGCTGAGTAGAGGTGAAACCTCGACAGAATATTCTCATAGTCGCTAGAAATCAGATAGGTCTCCTGCAAACAACCCAGAGGAAACCACTCCTATGTGAATTAGGTAGACCTAAAAAAGAAAATCAAGTCTGTCGAAACCAACCGTTTTCCATCAGTTCTAATCTTCATCTTGAGCTGATGCTCAAAGAATCGGATCAGATACTGATGAAAGACGGTTGCCTCCCAAGACTTCCTCTAATTGTGTCGTTCAACTCGCCATTCGGGCCGTGGCCAGCGGCATTAGAAACAGCATTCGTTTCACTCCAGAATACGGGGGCGATACATTATCACACGCGTATGCGCGAACAATGAGCACGAGCTTTTCGGGAACGATTTGAACCGTCAACTCGCCGACAAAGTCCCATAGAGGGAAAACCCGAGGACAATGGTAGAAGGTGTGCGAAGCCCTTTCCTCTAAACCAATGTCACATCGTTCACTGTCTGGCAAATCCACCAAGCCCCATATGATGGCCTTGTCATTGAGATATAGCCTATCCCGAGCCAGTCGCAAGGTAATCGAAAAATCAGGGTTACTAAAGTAACCTCCGACAAGCCGCTCACGTAGTGGATCCTTCGCGGCCCCCTCTACTAGTTTCCGATAAAATATTCTGCTAGGCCGAAAAAGGTCACTGGACCGAGGAATGCCCCTCAAGACCGATCGACACTCGCGAAGGAAATCTGATTGATCCTGGGGTTTACGACGGCGAGATTGGAGGACTGATAGTAAGGAAAGAGAGGACGTCCCTTACAATTCCAGCCATAATCGAATCCTCTGTCAATGCGCGGCTCAGTTTCGAGGCGAGTTTGTGACTCTCCAATTGCGGCATTCTCAGAATAACCCCCCATTGTGAACAGACTTCTCTGGCGATTTATGCTTGCGTCTCCTCCACAAAACGGATGATTACAAACTTTCGTGCGCCTTCTTATGTCGCTTACAGAAAGGAAGTATACAGACAAGCGGTAAAGGACAAGAGGAAAGAGGTTGTCCGTGAAGAACAGGGCTGAGACGTGTGCCACTTACCCTACTGCAGTGAATTGCACGGTAAGCCGACAAAAAAAGGGAAAAAAATGAGAACCTTAAAGATTCCCATCGAGGATATGGGAAGACGGCATCATAATGTTTCGAAGAACAGGGTCACTAAAACAACCCAAGGTTTTCAATCGAACTCCTTCGACGCCAAGTCCGACCAGCCGCGCCGACCATTGCCTGTTCTTATGACCAATTTTTCTCCAGCTGGGGAACGGTACAGGTGGCTAATTCATCGGCAGAATTCGAGTTTGAATCCGGCAGTCGACCCTATCAATTGCTTTGGACTGATCCAAATTGATCAGCGCGGCTTGATCATCGTCTTTTACACCCTCTATGATCATGCGGATAAGATACAGGTTGCTCTGAATTGTTCGGCCCTTCACAGCGCAAGTCTGCTCAGGTCCCAAGAGTCTCGGCAACTGACTGCAAACGCTCCGTCAGGATCTTGGCCAAAATCTTTAACTGAAACTATTGGTGTTTCTGATTAATATTAAGTCTCAATCGATTACATCCCACGCTATCCAAAACTATGTTAGTTACTTTGCATTGGTTCAATTCTTTGTTACAATCATCTAACAAAGAGAGATCGCATCTCTTACGCCATCCGAACATCCACCGTTACACCATCAAGAAATCCCTTGACCCAAAAGATTTCTTGTTATTTAGCATACCCTACCCATTTTCTACGTAAATGAAAGTTAAAATTAACCATCGAAGTTCGTTTTTCCACTATTTGGCACAAATTAGTTTCTGTTCCCAAAGTAAAATTCAAATGCTTCTAGATATTTTGATACTTCTGTAAGAATTTTAAAAATATATACTTATTCACTGAGGGTTTTCAAAGAACTTTTAATTTTCCCAGCAAGTCATTTATTTTTTCAGAAGGGAAAATAGAATAGACACTCAAAATCAATCACGTATCGATTTTATTTCTTGCGCTGCCTTTGTTGGTAAACTAAATACAGAATCACCACATGGAATAGGGTCTAAGAAAACACATTGGATCTTCGAAGTTCCATTCAGGTAGCTTCTTCTCCAGAAATGTTATTTTGTGGAGACGTCTGTTCTGAAGGCCTTCTTTCCTGATCACTACGATCATAACCTCTTCAAGTCTAGGGCCAACTTCTTCCCTCTACGCCCTTACAATATCCTCATTCGGTAATCCTCTACCTTGAGTGATTCTTGGGCCTTGTATTTAATAAACAATAGTGTAAAAAACATTAAATCAAGTATCGTATTGGCATCTTCTAGCGATATTCTGAGTTTATCAAACTAGCCTGCGTTTCACATTTCAATTTTGGGTTTTGAAAAAATTCACTTCTTTGATTCAATATTAGTTTCAAACAAAAAGATTTTGTAATAAAAATTATCTTTTTCATCATCTAATTTTCTCGTAATGTCTAACTTACAAAATCATTCATGTAAAGGAAAAAAACTCTCCCTGTTCTCCTTAAACTGGTAATGCTATGTGGCAGTATCTTTGTTATTGCTACTGACGAACTATTCAATGAATAATGCCTATGTGTGTCTGCTCGTAATAATTGTAAATGCATCCTGAAATGCAACTTTGTTTGCTGATAAAATGAAACACTATATAGGCTCTAACAAGTTTGGTTTTCGTGACTGCGGACGATTTATAAAATAGTGTGAATCTATGTTGTTTCTACTTTTCACCAACGACCTTCCTGAAGTCAACAGTTCTCAAATTGGAATCTATGCTCGATGGATGCAAATATTTACTCCTGATCAGTTCGATAAAGGTAAATTTGCAGCTAATCTAAAAAAAAAAAAAAAAAGTGACCCACAATCTGTTGTCAACCTCAGTAAGGAATGGCTTGTTAATTTTAACCCCTCGTAAACAAAATTGTTCTCTTTTAATCGTCTGAGAGAACCTTTTTTGTCTTCCATTAGAATGGTTAATGCTAAACTCTAGGTGTGTGACTCATTGTGCTTTCTCCAATTAACATTTTCCGTTGACATGAAGTAGAATTATTACATTGAATCACTTGTTAGTTCTGTTGCTAGAAAAATTGATTCATTGTGTCGTGTTAGAAATTTTTTCTTACCAGAAACCATCTTACACATTTATACCATTCGGCTTCAGTACCTTTCCCACTGTTGTAACGTAACTAAATACTTTTATGGGAATTGTTTTGATGAAATTTCCGCTATGGTAGCTAGATTTTATCAATTTAAGCGCAGTACTAAATTGGCGGCCAGGTCTCATTATTTTACAGTTGAAATGCCTGGATGCAACCGAGAGTTCTATGCTAACAATTTCTTATCTCACGCTTTTCTCTTGTGGAACTCTCACCCGGCTTCTTGCTTTCTAATTAACTTTGACATTCAAAAATTTAAATGCAATGTTAGTCGTTATCTTCTGTCTTCATAATTCCTGTCCTTGTTCTCTCGCCTTAATAGTGTTTTTTTTTTCTTTTATATTCTCACACTCAGTAGCGCCTTGCATCTTAGTGGCTTTATTACCTTGATTGGGATGAAATGATTAAAAAATAGCAAAATCTTTTTTGCTCGCATATGTAATCTATTATTGTTATATTAATAGCTATTTTTAAAAGTATTCCAAAAAATCTTATGTCAGACTACCTGAAAAGGAAATATATTTATTCTCAAGCAAATGCGTTCTGACTGAAATTTATTACTTATAGTAACGTAACAAGTTCTTAATATTCTTTTTATCCAGCAATGATTAGTACACCATAGAAGAACTGAGACATGACCGAATAAAATGTTTAAGTTGGGCAATCGCTCCGAGAGAACTTTCTGTTTAACTTGAAAAGATCGAAGCAAAGCAGCTCTCCTAATTTGTCTACGTTTATTGATTACTCGTTGATAGCTTTTAAACTTTGTTAAAAAACGATAAATTGTAGGTAATCTAACACTAAGTTGGTATGAACATTGTTAATTTAAAATCAAGTTGAAAAATAGGAAAAAAAAATTACCTAAATGTCCTGTAAATTTCTCTTTCCTAAATTATCAATACTTTCTGAGCACGGTTTTTTTTCTATTTTATCTGAACAATTACACGCTTTTTTCTTTTATTAATGTTAGCATCGGCTGATTCATCATTTTGTAACCCGAGTCACTTGAATAAAATGTCCTTTTAGTGTTAGTTACACACATCCGGAACGATTTCCAAGAGAAATTTTGTAAATGTCTGCGTCTGCAATCGGACGTTGAAATTATCGTTTGACGTCATTTTGTATCAGTTAACTTACATCTGAATAATTTTCTTTTACTAAAAGATGTTTTATTGTTTTATTTTATTTCTTATTTTCACATTTTTACAATTTGTTTTAATCCATTACTAAATTTATTTCTTCTGTTTTCTCTCATATAGATGTTTGTCATAAGTATTAAGTTCTTTCCTCACACGTTGACGATTGTGTTTTCTTTCCAAACAATTCAGTATATAGGTTACAATCCAAAAAGAGTTTGACAAATTAGAACGAAGCTTAACCGATAGATGCGATTAAATCTTGATGTCTATAAAATGGTTTCTTATACTAGTGATGCCATAAAGATTATTGTGATCGTAGAAACTTCTAAATGTCTAGCTTCACTTTAACCCTTAGTCACTCAAACTTCAAAATTGCTAATCTATGATGTCAAAATTTCCAAAAAGATTCGGTAACTTTAGGTGCCAAGTCTTTCTGGAAATGTTTACGTTGAATGTGTTTCATGCATTTATTTATCACCCACTACTTGGTTAGAATACGTCACGAAGCATTTATTATCATATCATTTACCTTTCGTATCTTTTTAATTGCACAACATAATAAAGCAAATAATAAAAAACAAAGAATTTGTTATAGCAGTGTCGGTTATTATGGGTAGAATTATGATAAAACATGCGGACAAATTAAATTTCATTGTTAAATCTCTGAGATTTGCAATGACTTACTTGAAGAATTAAAGCAAAGTTGCAATTTAGTTGGATAAATTGACTGACGTGACACATCTATTAACAATTGTCAGATATTGCTTCCTTTACAGTATCCACGAAGATTTATTCCTCTGTGAGTTGTTTGATGAACGTACAACGGGTGTGGCAGTCTCTCAAACAATGGATGATTTTTTTCAAGGAAACCCGATTACAATGGAATAATTGGAGTATGTGTAAAAATATCTCAAATTTAGTTGAACATTTTCATAATGAAAATTGTGCAAATTATGCCATTTAAATCTAGTTGAGAAACTCATCCAACTTAATTTGTCTTTGCAACATGAACATATTTACACTATAATCTAAAGTACAGGCATTCACGAAAAAAGAAGTATATGGAAATATTAAAGAGGAGAAAAGGTCTGGTGCTTCTGCTATGTATCTAGAAATTATTGACAAAATTCCAAGAAGAATCTTCAATGTCCTAACCTGGCATTTCAGTTTCAGTTACTTTCCCACTGCTTTCACGTGACTTCACAATTTTTTAAGCGTTTCACCCCACGCAAAAAGCCACTAGCATGCAAGGGGTTACAGAGAGTTGGAGTTAGAGTAAATAGGACTGATAGAGGAAAGGATGAAGAGAAGGATAGGAGATAGATCAAGGCATCTGGAGACGTCGATTGACATTACATTTGAATAGTTGGAGATTATAGCTATCAGGGAAACAGGAAGAGGGGAGGGAGTTCCACAGGCGAGAGGTGTGAGACATGAAGCTATTGGAGTAGAAAAGACGGTTACATTTAACAGTTTCGACAGTGAAAGGGTGTGAGCGAGGTGCCAGCCTAGTAGAGCGCTTAAATTCATGAAGTTGGGGAGCCAGCGACTAATGTGGGGCAAGGATGGTTCTCTGTGTTGAGTAACAGATAGCAGTTTTGTTTTTGAGGCATTAAAGTTAATCAGCCAATTCCTGCCTCAGTTCACAATTGGAGGTCCTTTTCGAGATGAACGGCCAGGTTAGTTTTGTCGACGACACTAGATTTGTTTTTGAGACAGGAGTAAATTGTAGTGCCGTCCGCGTAGATGCCTATTTGGGAATCTATGACGTCAGGGAGATCGTTTATAAGAAACAGAGCAGGGCCTAGGATGGAGCCTTGGGGAACACCTGCGTTCGTGGGATAGAAGCTGGATGAGAATCCATTGAGAACCACCTTCAATACACGGTTTGACAGAAATGATTGTATTAAATCAAACAATCGACCTGAAATTCCGTAACCCCGAAGCTTGCGAAGAAGGCCGGCATGCCAAACCCTATCAAACGCTTTGGAGATATCTAGAACCACGGCACGAGCTTTTCCGTTATCATGAAGAGCTTGGTAAACAATTTCAGTGATGGCCGTAAGCACATCAGCTGTAGAACGGGCAAAGTGGAAACCATATTGCTTGTCGGAGAGCAGATCATGGGATGTAAGGTGCTTAACCACTTCGGCGTTGATTAAAGCTTCGAAGACTTTGCCGAAGAGAGGTAGGAGACTGATAGGTCGGTAATTAGAAGGGTCAGAAGGGTCATCAGAGTTCTTAAAGACAGGAACAGTGGATGAGGACTTCCAACAGTCTGGAAAACAAGATTGATTGAGGCAGTAGTTATATAATTTGGAGAGGGCAGGGGCCAGTTTCAGGCACACATTTCTTCAGGACAATGGCTGGTATCTCATCACCACCACTAGCCTTGTGAGGGTTTAAATTAGAGATAATGCCCAATACCGATGGCGGTGTTATGTGCAGCTCACTCAATAGAGCCTCAGTTCTAAGGAGGAAATCAGGGGTGGGTACACTGGAAGAGTCGAGCATTGAATTGAATGAAAATTTCCATGCAAAGCATTCAGCCTTATCGGCGGAAGAGGTCAGAACCTCGAACTGGTTGAACAAAGGAGGTATAGAGGGACGCCAATAATCCTTGGAGCCGAATTTCCGATATGCAATACGTTCTTTCATTCGAGCAGCAAATAGTGACTTTGCTTCATTGAGGATACGCTTAGACGCGTTACGGGCAGAGACAAAAAAGGCGTCTATTGCAGTCAGACATGTCACTACGATATAGGTGGAAGAAGTGGTTCCTATGGGCAATGGCAAGCAGCCGAGAACCAAGGGGAGGAGAGCGATTTGACCTTATATTTCCTTGAAGGGATGAAAGCCTCGATTCCAGCTTTAACCCAGGAGGGGACCTCGGAAGCACATTCTTGAACGGGGAGCATAAAGACAACATCCCAGGGGACATCACGAAGGAAATCTTGGAACGAGTCCCAGTCTGCTCGTTGATAGCAGAACGAGGTTCTAGTGGTAGGAGGTTCATTGCAGGGGGTGGAGTTGAAGGAGATGTTGATAGATACTAAAGCATGATCAGAATTGCCAAGAGGGCAGAGCTGCGTAACGCTACAGGACTCGGGAATGGAGGTAAAATATAGATCGAGAAGAGAAACCTTACCGTTCCGGTTGTAGGGAAAACGTGTGGGGAAGTCAGCTATCTGCGTGAGGGATTGAAAAATTAAGGGTTTGAATGTCTGCAAGATCAGTAGTAGCATTTTTAAGCCACTTGATATGATGGGCGTTAAATCACCCAGATGGTGGTGATAAAGGAAGAAGAGGCAGCTTACAGCATTGAGAACAGATAGCCGGAGACACATATACGAATGGTCTGAAGATTCAAGAGACAACTCTCTAGCCAGTGGGAGATGGTCTTTGATGTAAACTCCAAGGCCATGCATGTGGGTTTGAGAGTCTTTTCTAAGGAGGGGAAGGTAGCCGGGGATCAAGAGGTCAGAGGAGGGGATAGACGAATCAAGGTTGGTCTCACACAGAGCCAGTATATCCGGTCAGTTCGCAATGAGAAAAGATTCCACACTGCAGAAATTGGTTCTAATGCCACGGATGTTGGAAAATGAAATGTTAAAGGGTTTAGGTTATTTTTTAGGGGCTGGCTTAGGTTTTCTTTTTTGGATCGTCGTTAATTATCATGTAAAATTGTCGTTGTAAAAATGAGAAGGCCTGAAGTAAAAGAAGTAGACGGTTATCGACCGTGAGGTGGGCAGAGAGAAGTTGGCGCAGCCTGCAACATAATGTGGCCTCAGGGTTGCCCACCGGAGGTGAATGTAGGGACACCTATCCATGCGTGACGTGCGACTACAGACACCCCAGTATTGTGCAACTGTTAATCAGAGCGGCCGCTCAAGACGCTACGCAAGAGTTAGGGCTCCTAACTACTAGTCGGAAACAGCAACCAGAGAACTGTCAGCAGAATGAAGAGACAATGTCACAGACTGCATACTATGCACTATTCTAGATTTTCATGGCAATCTGATGAAACTTGATTTACGAATTTAAGCACAGTATTAGATTAGCAGCTAGTTCTCATTATTTTACTGTTGAGAATACTAGATGTTACCATAAGTTCTATACTAACAGTTTCTTCTCTCGATTGTAAATTTCTTCTGGCTTCTTGCCTTTCTGTCAAATGTGATCTTCAAAAATTTAAATTCAACGGCCATCGTCACCTTCAGTCTTCTTAATTGCAGTTCTTTTATTTCCTTCTCTCCTTGTTTAAGGTTTCTCAGTTTAATTCATTCCCCCTTTTGTGTCTTAGTGGCTTCATCGCGAAATGATTTTTTAAAAAATGACTCATTTGACACCTGATTAATGTTTTTTAAGTCTCAATTGATTACATCCTACACTATCCAAGACTGTGTTAGTTACTTTGTATTGGTTCAATTCTCTCTTACAATTGGTTCTATTTTACTTACAATCATCTAACAAAGAAAGTCGCACCTCTTACGCCATCCGAACATCCACTCTTACACAATCAAGAAACCCCTTGACAAAAAAAAACTTTCATTTATTCATTTCAGGTTGTTGTTTTTTTTTGAAAGAAACAAAATAGTTTGTGCAACTTGAAAGCAATAAGAATCAGAACCATATTTAGGTCAACTAGTTTTTAGATACGGGAAAATGTATTATTTTTCCTAGGACCAAATCTTTGGAATTCGAAACAATGGCAGACAGACAAAAGCATTAGATAGACATAACAATAAATAGATTTAAAATCTAATGCCTCTATATAAGAGCGTATGTGTGCACGCGGGCACATCCCTGGCATATATATCTTCGCATTTTGTTTCATATATATGCCTTCTTAAAGTTGAAAAAGCATGCGGGACATTTTTTACAGAAATTCAGCAAATGTCGGTAATTAAATACTGAAATAGTTCTTCCCAGTTCAATTCGAAGTCAGTCAATTTTACATAATTTAAAGTAATTTATATATCAACCCACAAAGTGCTTAAAATGGCTGTTTCCGTCATAGTGTGATCTTTTCAAACAAAATAACCAAAAGCATAGTGTGAATATAATAGACGAAATTATAAAAGTACAAAACTGACCATAAATAAGTATTTTATCGTATGTCCAAAATCGTGCTGTGGTTTATAATATACAATTTTATTAAACCATAAAAGGCGTTTCTCTAAAGTTTGTGTCCTAAAAACCTTTTGCATAAACGATTAAAGGGTTGTGAGGTAGTGTAAAGTTATTAGCCCAGGAAATGGAGTCGGCAGACCGAGTTCTAATTTCCACTGCAGTTTTTGCTTTGTTTTGTTGTTTTGTTTTTTAATACTTCTTTGACATTCTTCGGTCAACTGGTAAAGGTATGGATTCACATCCCTGTCCTAAGATTTTATTTATATCCTATAATTTATGTTAAATGAGAAATATACATAATAGATTCATTTTAATTGTTATACTCACGGTGCTTCAGTTGTTCTATCCTTCTTCAGACATCTTAGTAACCTTCCCGGGATTTTGAACGGAACCCTTTATTTAAGCCACATTCCACTTTCAAGGCTTAGTTAATATTAGTTAATACTCTCCAGTCTATTTATTTTTGTGTCGCTTGTCTCTTTCTTCCACTGAACCAGAGTATGTGACATTTTTTCTACCAACAAACCAAATATTCTATAACAATTGCTTTAATCCACAAGGCCATTTGGTACAATTATGGAACTTTAAAAATGTTGCCAGTAGAAAAGCGGAATATCAACTAACTTTTCTGTGTGTACTCATAACTCGCAGATAATGGTAATAAATATGTAAGACAGTTTCTGGAGAGAAAAATTGTCTAACACGGCACAGAAAAATAACTTTCTTCGCAGCAGACTTAACAGTTGATATCCAATATAATTTTTCCATTTCACGCCAGCGGAAAACATTTAGTCCAAGAAGGTGCAATGAGACACTCTCCCAGATGTTAACATCAGACATTTTCTACAGGAGTGGATTAAAACATTGATTCACGAGTTTGGTGATATATTTGTGAGTTCAATTCCTGGGTCACGTAGTACAGTACTTATACTCAATGGAAACTGAAAAGCTCTAAATAAGATATTACTAGACATAAATGGAAAGAAAATCTACACCCATTTAAAAAGTATTGAAGTATCCAACTCGAAGGATGCCCGAATCGACAGATACCTGAAGAAGTTTTATCATGAAAACTGAAAATTGCATCTTGTTTCATTCGATCATACTATTTAAAACCCAGACAATTACAGGTGATAATTTAACCTCCTATTAATTCGTACATGTGGTTGACATTAGACATAGATATTACGAATGTGCGTGGGCAACAAATCAAAAAGGAAATTATTACTTTTTTATTATTTCTGATGTAAAGAACGAAAATTAACTGTTAATGGGAGGTAACTTTAAAGTCTAGTTATTTGAACAGTGCTTAAGTCTTGATTTTACCACCAGCCTGGTGGAGAAATACGTGTAAGTCAAAAGTCAAAACATATATATTTTTCTTCGAAAGAATTGCACAAAAATTGCTACATACTTTGGTGTTGCAAGCTACTTTTGCAGAAAGAAGGAAAAAAATTCCTCCCCACTGAATGACGTCAGCGAACTCATCTCGATCCAAGCGTCACTGAGTGAAATGGATTTAGCCTAACCCATTTCCATGCTCCACAAAATGTAATGGATTCAACAAACTGCGATAAAAGCGATTGACCTTTCCTGCCTGGGGCCGGATCAACCGAGGCTCTCTTATCATCTCTCAGTTAGTTGTGTGTACTGTGTACGTGTGTGGTTCTGTCCTCGGGCAGAGTGCAACTAAAAATAAAGTTACTAGCAGCGGCCCCTCCTTCAATGGCACTACCGACGCCAGCATAAACCTTGGTGTTGCGTAGACTGGACAATTTTTGGAGCTGTCTCAGGTGCACGCAGTTGGGCTTCCTACTTTCGGTTAATAAACCGACCTTGTGTGACGTCCCATCACCGTAAAGGGCCTAGTAAATAAGAACCTTTCAACGCTGTGTGTGAGTACAGCGGGACTAATTGTGACTTTCTGAGGAATTGCATCGTTGCGTACACAAATAAAATTCCTTGTTGAGTTGATCTATTTTTTCTCTCTTTTTTTTTTTTTTTTTTTTTTAAAGGGAATTTTTCGTTTTACTTGTTTTATGTAATCACCTCAAACAAGGCGATAATGCCACTAAGACGAAAGTGGCTACTATGAATGAAAAAATGAGAAGACTTAATGAAGAACCTGAGACCTAAACAACTTTGGGCATTTTTCATGATGCAGATTTTTATTTTTAAGGTATTTTATTTTTTTTTTTTTTTAGGTAATTTTGAGTTGATGATTATGATAATTAATGAATTTGTCACGATTTAAGTTTTATTAATTATAATTCGTACATGGGTTTATTGGCATTAGATACAAAACAACTACAAGCGTGCGTGCGTGCGCAACAAGCGGAAAGGAAATTGTGTGTTTTTTTTTCTCTGATGTGACGAACGAAAATTAACAGTTTACTTACTGGTAAACAATTAAAATGTGCTAATCAGGACAATGTGGATTTCATCAAAGTATATATTTTTCTTCCCAAGCATTGCACAATCATTGCGGGCAAATAAAATCCCTTGTGAAACATAAATGTTGTGTTGATCTAATTTTTTGTTAGGGAATTTTTCGAGGTACTTAATTTTGAGTTATACGAGATGATTAATACATTGTGACGATTTAAGTTTTATCAATCATTTTGTACAGGATTTTGGCATTAGATAGTAGACAGATATATTACGAGGGCACCTGCGCGAATAGGAAAACGTGAGCGATTTTTCTTTCTTTCTTTCTTGGGGTAACGAATGAAATTTAACCGTTAAGGGGAGGTAACTTTTACAGGTACATAATTTTGAGTTATGACTCGTGATTAGTGTTACGATTTAAGTTTTATTCATTATAATTCGTTTGACATTTAGACAGTGTGTGTGTGTGCAGAAAGGGAATAGTGAGGATTTTTTTTATTTCTAAAGTGGAAAACAAAAATTAAGTTTTCAAAGCACACAAATATTTTTCTTGTTCTGAGAAATAAAATAGAAATTATCTTACACAAAAGTAAAACACTATATTATATTAAAAATATTTTCGTATAGGGTCCGGATATACTGACTCTTCTTTTTCTAGTGAATGAATAAAAATTAGATTAAAACCTTTTTCTGTGTCGAAGAAATATGCACACCAGATTTGAGAACAGAACACAGAAGGATTTGACTGTGTAAGCCAAGCGAATAAACAATCAAAATATCATTTTTTTATTTATTTTTTTTTTTTTTTTTACCTTTTTTTTAAAGTGACCTTTGTTTTTTTGCTTGTAAATAAGTCAGGAAGAACAAGTACAAATGGAATGATTGTATCATGGTAATTTGGGTAATTGTACAAATCGTTGCAAAATCTGGAAGTGCCCATACAGTTGATGAAGAAACTATTGCACGTGTTAAAGAGATCTATTCTATGGACACTAGGGATTGGTTATTATCATCACCATCACACACATACATACATACAGACCATACAACAAGCATTCATTGGCTAATCTCCTCAAAACTAGCTTGCTGATTGGTCAATTCCAACCAATCAAATCACCTGCCCGCAAGGAATAATTTTCCCGCACACAAGCTTCGGAGCCTGTCACGTGATACACCACCTTATATAAACAAAACACGAGTAAACCTTCTCTCTCCGTTTTCTCTTTCGTCTCCTTCCTTGCTGCCAAAACTTGCTCTTCAAGAACTCTCGTCTTCACCTTGCGGTCAGACGTTAAAAAACTTTACCAACATTCACGCAAGTATGAACTCTTCTGAACTCTACGAACTTTTCCAATTCACATTTCCTAACTATGCAACAGGAACTTTATTCTTCTAAAACTACAGTTTAATAATTAATTCAACTTCGTGAGCTCTGGTACAAATATTTCCCAAATCTAAGAGACGTAACTCTATCAAACCTTTAGCTTATATGCATGTACCTGAAAACAAATAAATTCAAATGTTATGTTTTGAACCATTACGTTCTGTCTTGTATTTTTGCTATGTGCTATTTTACGTCAAATAAATAAATTGCATGTGACTGCCACATTTCATGGTGACCTCCAGCATCTTTGCTTGTCCTTTTGCAAGTCATTCCTAATCAAAGTTAAATAAATGTGGTGGGGTCCGCTCCATCTGATTGACAATCCTTCACATGTTTATTGCTGACCCATCGTTTGTCGCGGACCTTACTACAAACTTATATCCTCCAGATAATTTAAAAACTAATGCTGTGTTTGATTAACTTGTCTCCCTTGCTGGTTCAGCCCGAGTAACTCAATATGCGAATTGTTGTTGTGTTTTTTTAAATGCAGAACACTTTCATTTGCCTGGATATTTTGACACTCAGTGCCAAGAGAACCACTGCGTTTGATTGAGTTTTAACAACACATTAAGCTAATTCATTGTTATTTCCTTTTGTTGTTGGTTGCAAATAATGTATTTGTATTTGATATTTAATCGTGCCTTGCCTTGTCCAAATGGACGAAGAAAAGAGTGTTTCTAAAACCCCAGATAAACGGAGGAGAGCGAAAGGAGAAATACCCTCATAATGAACGGTCAAGCAAGGTAACAGCAAACGAGGACACTACAGATAGAGGGGATTCAAAAACCTGAAACTTACCCCCCTCTGTGCATTATCCAAAACGTAATAGTTCTTACGACAAGCCTGTGTGTATACACATCTTGTAAAACCTGATAGTAGACCTGTAGGAATTTAAAGTTTTAGAAGACACAAATAATTTTGTCATAGACCAAAAAAAAAAAAACAATAAAATCGAAACACGCAAACCACCAATCTGTCAGTGGGTGACATGTCACTAGCGTTTACTGCTGGTGGCCCACAATCGGACCGCTGGCGTATTTGTCTCAGCAATTCTTACCACTAGGGAACCGTTAGAGGCCCACTCATGGCCTGTCAGTGGTTGCCACCGGCCACTAGCAGCTTGCATGTCGGGTAAGTTCTGAAGGACAATAGGTTCCCATGTACATCACATAGTGAAGGTAGGATTCAACTTGTACCCACCCCCGAAGATTGTGATGACAATCAAAAAAGACATCCAGAGAGTGGTGTATAAAGGACAAAGGAAGATTCTGGTACCCATCTTTGAAATACCAAGTTTCCCTACACTACAGGGAAGCAAATTGCTGCTTTTTGCCAACATGGTGAAATTGTGTATGCGATCCCAAACAAATGGAGGGAATGAAAATTTAGACTTATGCTGAATTGGAAAGCATTCACTGCAGTCATCAGTGTAGCATTTTTAAGGAGGCCAGCATGTTGGTTATGTGGGATAAGATGAAAAATGTTCATTTATACCAATTTTGGTCTGGGAGGGTCCTTGTTATCATGCACCCTTTTCTTTATAAAAAAGTAAAAATAATGTTTCCCAACGACATTGGTGGGCTATCTGAGAACAGCACCATCTGAAATGAGCCAAAGGTCTATGGGACAGGCCACTGGTGTCCTGACTCCTGACATGTTTATCCTGGTTAAGCAATGATCATGACTCTAGTTAGCAAGATTAAATGGCTGAAGGTCAAAGTCCAAATGGAAAAGGGCTCGGCTCATTAGGGATCTCAAACACCTCCGTGTGAATGTTGTATTCAAGAGACCCACCTTATTGCAAGCAACTATGAAGGTGTGTTGTTGAGGTGGTTCTAATTCTTCTTCGATTACTATGAAAGCAGCTCAAGGAATGTTTTTTGGTTTCCATGTTTGGCTAGGTAGTCATTCTTTAGACACAACCTGTTCACTTGTCTTCAGATCCAGTAGTCAGATTCTGTGTGCTGGATGTTACCATAAAGGAGAAAGTGTTCCAATTGATTATGGTTTATGTACCCAATGACTTCATAGTCATTGGGTGCATAAACAGGAAGTGGGAAAACTTTCAGTAAATCAATCAGTTTGTAATACTGTCAAAATGGATGATTGGAATGCTGTTCTTGATCCCAACTTTGCCTGTGAGTCTACTCACATTCTATCCAATGTAAAAAATAAAAATAAAAAATCACGAATTTGTCACCAGGCTGATAAATTCCAAAATGAATATCCAAAGTGGTTAGAGTGGGCTTTGAAAAATAGGGACAGCCTGAGTGGGGTGCAGCTTTCTAACTACATCAACCTGGTTCTACTTAGAATCAATGTTAGGCTGTCCAAGTTTTCATAGTTTAGTTTATATGGACTATAAGCTTGTGCAGGTCTACATAAATTTAGATAAGGTTAAGCATAGACTGGCTGTGTACTGGAAATTCAACACGTCTTTGTTGAACATGAAGGATTTCCTGGACCAACTGCTACTAACAATATAGCAGGAAATGACTGGTTCTGTGTTTGGGAATAAGTGTAGGGACACCGTAAGGACACTATTAGGGTTTTTTTCCCCACCAATTACAGCAGACAATTTGACCTAGATAGAGCAGCTTTTCTGACATGTTTAGTTTGTTATATAAATGTGGTGAAAGGATTATAAGTATGATTGGGTCAGTGAATGTGAATAAGTTAAATTTAAAAACAGCGATGACCAGCTTTTCTTCAGCTTTTTTTTTTTTTTTTGGTCTTGTGCCACATTTTATGTAATATATACATTAATACTCAGTTGTGTGGTGGGTTTTATCAGTAATTCAGGACTGAACACTTTCTGCTGCCTAAAATAATCTGACACTGGTTCCAGAGCATAGTTGCAAAATGATTACAAGCAGCATTATAGTCCCATGAAGGAAATATGAGTCCTGGTAAAAAAAAAAAAAATAAATTTTGGGAGATGACCACTAATGTGACAGAAGCAAAGAGCCTCAACAATATTCTTGTGCCTCACTGGTGAAGACAGACAGGCTGTCTTGGATATGGATCCAGGAGGCATGACAAAACTGTATGCAAAGCTTGATAAATTGTTTAAAGTAAATCCCAAATATTTAGCTCTCAGAGCTTATGAAAAGTTTGAGAAATACTCAAGTTCAACATGGCTGACTACCAAATTGATTTTGATATGTTAGTACAACAGCTTAAGGAGTACAAGATAAGTCTTCCTGATCCTGTGTTAGTCTATCGAGCTTTAAAAAGTGCTAACATAAAAGAAGAAAACAAAAAGCTTATTCTAGCTACAGTAAATATCACATTTGACGGCATGATGGTCAATTAAAAAAGGTTATGAACATGGATGAATTGGATGAATCTACATTGCCAAAAAAGGAATTTATGGCAGTCCGTATCAAACATGAGCCTGATATAGAATTCACAGAGTTGTGCAAGACAAAGATAATTCTGACAATAATGAGGTTTTATACAACACTTATCGACATGGTTGAGAATATAGAGAATGGGGGAGCAAGATAAAGTGAAAGAATGAGAACAATATTTCTAAAAGAGGAAATTATAAGAAATATAATCCTCCTGGGTCCTGATTGAAGCTCAAGCATGTTTGCAAGTCTGTGGTTCCCTTATACATTGGGAAATCAAAAAGGCCGACAAGGTTTATGAAACCCAAATAGTTATTAATTTAGGTGTAGACCAGTAGTTCTCAACCATTTTCTTTACCTATGGACCACTTTTACTTTTTATTTTTTTTACTAATAAATAAGTTAGGAATTGTATTATAGAAATAGTAAATGTATATGCTTTATTTTGAAATAAAACTAAATTTAATGAAAATAAATGTTCCATAGAATAGTTAAATACAAGTGTATTTAACTATTCTATGCAACATTTATGATGTGCACTAGTAAAATAACTCATAATAAACCATTTTAAAATGTGATTAATTAAGAAATCAAACTTCAGATACATTCAATGAGATCTCTGTGGTTGATGCTGCCCAGTGAGATTTTTATATTTGGCTCCATTGATGTTAATGCTAGTCAAAGATCACCCCCTTTTCACAATGCTGAGTGTATTATGGGCTTCTGATAGTGACATACAACTAAAACCCAGTTAACAAAGGTAAGATGATGGAAAATCAATAACATAGTACTGTGCTTTTTCCCGGAATAGATATTTTTTTTAGTAGTGTAATTTGTTTTCTATATATTCTGCTTCCCATCTTTGAACAATATTTCATCACTCTGCAATTCAATGAGGTCTCCTGCAAAGAAATGTCTACAGCATTAGCCTCAAAAGGAACTGTTGCCCAAGTTGGTATATCCATCATGAGTAGGCCACTAATCCAAGCTTGCATATCTTTATGCAAATTTTTAAAGTGTTCACCATACAATGCAAGGTCATCGTTGTGCATATCACCACTAATCAAGGACAAAATAGGAAACTGTTCAAATACACAATGTCTGATATTAATTTGCTATTTTTTTGTGGAGCCCAATAATGTTACAAGGACACCCCCCTTCACGCACACACACACACACACACATACACACACACAGGGTGCACATGGACCCTGGTTGAGAACATCTGGTGTAGACAATGGAATGACCACACTATTGGTTCAACTATTTTGGATTTTGGCTGTTCCAAGTCAATCTATAGATATGTGGGGTATAAATATTTCCTGGATACCTTGTCAGAATAGGCACAAAAACTTAAAACACTAAAATGTAACAGCATTTTCAGATTTGGCAATGGATTTCAGATAAAATCTGTTTAATCTACCATACTTAGCTGGAAAAGAAAAATAAATCTTGATGTGATAGATTCAAAAAGTCTTTTGCTCCTAAGAAATCTATGAAGGCTAATACAGCACAGACAAACCTCTCATCTATGGACCTCCCCACACCCAATCCTTAATGGACTTCGGATGCAACGGACAAAATGTGCAGAAAAAAAGTTCCAAATCATCAGTGATGTATTTCAAAATTTGCGGGCTTAGCAGAACAAACCATATTAGTTCTCAAAGTGACCGCTTGGCAGCAGTGATGGGCCTTTTCAATTTTAAACAGACAGGTGTACAGTATATAGAGTATGATACATTAGCGCGAGAAAGTAGCTGTGAAAAATATATTATTTTTGCTATTTTGATTAATATATCTTTTTTTAAGTATATATTTATGTCATATGTACATGTTTATAGTATTTACATTATGATCATAATTACTGGTAGTTACTATAGTGGTTTTATAACTCAAAAATAATCCTTTCCTATCTACGGACAATTGTCTTTAATGGACACCGCCATATTGGAATATTGAATCTAATGGCAATCAAAACAATTGAGGATGCCAGTTGTTCCTTTGATGATGTTAGGATGATCTGTCAGTGTCAAAAATTTTCTACACAATGTCAGTGGATTTAGTCCTGACCAGCTTGTGGGTCTACAATTCCAATGTACCTTCTGTTCTAAAAAATCAACTACCAGTTCTTGAAGAGGTTTCTTCTAGCAAGATCATAGCAAATAATTTAAATGCATTGCATGCTGCTAGAAGGGCATTTGTCCAGAGAGCTTTATGTCATCAAATCCAACCATCTACTGGAATTAAATTCACTAATGGTGACTGGATATATTTCAAAAGGGATGGAACAGTTTCTTGCCTTTATCATTTTCAGAACCCACTTATTATTTTCATAGCATATAACCATGTTTGAAATAATTATATTTATATACAACATAATACATCAATAAGTTTGCAGTTTTAAAAAAAGAAATACAAAATACTTATTTTTCAACATAAGTGCATTAGTAAAGATGAAATGTTTCTTCTTAGATCATATAGACTAAACAATACACAATGAATGTTTCAGATCAAAATTCAACTTAAAACTAAACTCTTGAGTTATTTATCCACCTGTGTATATTTTCACAATATTAAAAAAAAAAAAAAAAAAAAACTCTCCAGGTAGTTGATGCAAAAGTTCCAGTAACATATTTTGTGAAATATTCAAGAAGTACCTTTTTAAAACATTTTTGAATTTTACTCAACTCTTTATTGATTGTGTCGAATTGTTTGTGGAAAAAATAATTTTACTTTACTTGTTTGGAAGAAAAATTTGCAATACTAAGTTTGAACACCAATAAAAGAATATTTAATAATAATAAAAAAAAAAAAAAAAATAGAGCTAATTAGCAGATGTAGACATAACATAAAACACCAAAATTGTCACCTCCCACCAGACTATCATTTTTTTTCTATTGAACCTGGCCCAGCAGTTCAACAGTTTAGCCCCAGCCACAGGTTTTTTTTTTTTTCATTGACTATTTCCTTTTTACCTGTGTCAGCATAGTTATCCATGGATTTTTTTAAAGAAATTATGATTTTTTTATATATATAAAGCCCGCCCCTCCTTTTTTTCGCTCCCGTTCAAGTCTTCTGAAGATCGCATTGTATGAAACTCAAGTCATGACCAGAGCCATCCTTTAATGGGATTTAATGCTGGTAAGTGTTTTTTGCGGAGTCAAGGAAATCTAGGCCTCAAACATTTTACTGATTAGTTAAGTTTGCTTTCTGGCCTTTTTTCTCTTTCTTTTTTCAGTTTCGTCTTTATTAGACTGTTTTTGGATAAGAGTTTAGATTTTGGCAAGCTGTTGTTGGTGCCACCAATGGCTTTTGTTCTTCTTTAATAGTGTGTATATATATATATATATATATATATATATATATAAACAAAAATTTGGGACATCCTCTAAATTTAATAATTAATAAGTAGCATACCTTTTTGGTTTAATTAACTCCTACTAATCTACAATGCAGAAACTAACCCATTAGTGCATGGTGCCCAATTTTTAGAAAAGGCGTTACCTAAAATTTAAACTGTCAACTACCAACAGATAGCAAGACAGTTTAGGCAAATAGAGCTACAATTTTAAGGAAATTTTATGCAGTAATAGGTTAATTTTAATATCATTATTATTGAGTATATGATAAAACCTTGCAGGTAGAGAAAATCCCTCTGATCTAAAGTGAGTCGTGAGCCAGATTAGTTTTTCTCCCCCCACCCCAATACACACACGGATTATTACATTTTGTGAAATTTATAAGTTTTGTTCTTCGAGAATATATGAATGGATAAGCAATTATTAAAACAATAGGATTTCCTCTTCTCTATTAAAATATGAGTGATTGTAAGCAGTTCTTCATTGCCAAAATTCACTGGTTTTCCTCCCAAATACCAATACAAAAAGAAAAACAGTAGCATCTTTTGTGCTGAACATTTTTTATTGATTTTTAGCCATATTTTTTCTAATTTTGTAAATACAGTTTGGCCCCCAAAAGAAAAGAATCTTAGGTAAGCATTTTAGATCTGGAAGAGAGAAAGAAAAAAAAGAAAGATTACAAATATATATATCTCACACAGCTGTTTGAGGTTTCCTATAGCCCCACTGAACTTAAATAAAGTCAATTCAGGATTGCTATAGTAAAAATTTTCTATCCCAAGTAAAAATCATCACAAAAATGTCAAAAGTCATTTTGTCACAGCTTATTTTCTCTGAAAAAATGAATTTTCATACTTTTATAGGAGTAAAATATTGAAAAATGACTGTTTTATTATCATCATCTAAACAAATATCAAGGAAACATTTGATCTGAACCACATGAAACTAAGTATTTTCTGAATGCAAAGAAAATATTCTTTCATTTAAAAGTAAAATTGGCTGGTGTAAATGACTCAAATTTTTATTTCAGTGGTTAAAATGTGAAAAAAATAGTGAAAATTTTGCATTTTTTCTAGTTCTAAACAAAAACTTTCCCCATTATTGGGAAATTAACCATTTTGTGGGGAAAATCAGAAAGCCTAAATCATAATCAAACTATTTCAGGCATAAAATTGAGAGTTTTGAAGGAAATCAACATTCCTAGGGGGATCAAAATGTGACAAAGTCCATTGGTAATTTTCAATTACTGCCAGGGGTTAAAATTGACACCCGGCCACAGAAATCTTTAGTAAAAGGCAAAAAATTTATCTGAAATTCCTGACCATCAGAAACCAAAAGTAAAATTAAGCCAAATTGACTTTGACATGTGTGGGTCAAAGGTCAGCCAGCCCACAATAAACGTTTAGAAAAGTTGTCATCAACTTGTAATAAAACCTACCACTCCCAGATAAGAGCAAAGAGTGAAAAAAAAAAGGGGTCAACATTGGTAGGGCTTGATATAAGTTTTTTTTTTTTTTTTTTCAAACCTATGTTTTAACAATGGCTTGATGTGTTTTGTTTTGTTTTTAACACCCCGTGACCCGAGTGATGACAACAACACTTAGCAGCCGATATTGTTTGTTTTTTTGCCGCATGTCTTTCATATTTCCCATCGCTGGGGCATTTAGCTGTTCCTTTTATTCAATGACATTCATGCCAAATTAAGGAGAAAGGGATGAAGTTTGAATGATATTACTTTGAAGTGAAAAGAAATTAAAAAAAAAAAAAAAGGTGATTTTTCTCAGAAAATTCGGAATAATTTCTTAATGCTAACCACTGAGTGACATTTTCCACAGCCAAATCAAAGACTAATTACCAGTGAATAATTCCATTTGCAAACAATAGCCACCTGGATCCTATAACGTCATCCAAAAAGGTCCAGAAGTTTACTAATTGATCAAAAACTTGTTGCACATATTTGTGTTTTTCAGGGTCAGTTTCCATTATTTCATCTTGATGTTGTCATTTTCGGACAGCTATGTCATCAAGGATTCAAGAAAACAGTTTGGCATAGGTTTGCTTTAAGAACTTTACATTAGAATGTAAAGTTCTTAAAGAAAACCTATGCCAAACTGAGGTGTTTGAAATGTTACTGATGAATGCAATTTTTTGCCAAATATTTTGTTTATGTGCCATGTTGGATTTTCCTATATGACAAAAATAAGCATTTTAAACAGCCACGATATATATATAAGTGTGTGTGTGCATGCCTGCAGATATGTTTGTGTGTATTTTGCTACAGGTGCACTTCAATGTTGCAGATAAACATAAGTATACAGTCACATCTGGAAGAGATAGGTAGAAGAAAAAAAAAATTATATATATATATATATATATATATATATAAGATTGAGAGTGCAAAAGATGGAAAGAAAAAAAAACATTGTTTATGTCTTAAGATGAGGAGTTCACTGGTAAATAGGGAATTAAATTATGACAAAACCCAAGGATGCTTTTGCAATTATCAGTAAAGGTGACAATCCCAAGATTATGAATTCCTATCTGAAGTAAAATCTTCACTGTTTTATCTAAAGATTTACAAACAGGATTCAGGACTAAGCTTATAAATCTTATGAATTTAACTTGTTTTATGTTGTATCAGAGCAGGACACTTAAAATGCCTTCCAAGATTTGTGTCCAAATAGATTAATGATAAATAGAAGTGATCTTACTTTGACACCCACTGAAAGCAGGAACACTGAATCTAATTTTAAATTAGTCATATGATGAATTAATACAGTCTCCATATAATATGAAAAAGATATTCATCTAGATTATATAATCATCCAAATCCAAAGTTTTTTGTGGCAAACCTTATATGGCTCTGGTAAAATGTATTCATTTTATATTAAGTGCACATGTATATAAATACTGTTTATGCTTTTTGAAGTATTGTGGATAAAGTAAAACATGCCCAAGAAAAGAGTGTTTTTATTTTTTGCCCTTCTTTCAATTTTATTCTCAATAGCATTTTTATTCTAAAAATACTGACCACTCTTGTTCCAGAAATACAACCTCATATTGCATTGGCTTTAATAAAATGATCTATCATTGAGCTATACTGAGGTTCTTATGTGATCTATATTCTTTTCTTTTTTTTGTTCTGTAAGCTTTAAAAAGTTCAGCCTGGCCTTGATTTGTGGAATTTCTTTGGAATTAGCACTGTTCAAAATAAGTGAACAGTAAGTGATGGATAAAAAAAATAAGAAGAAAAAGCAAAAAAAAATAAAAATAAAAACAAAAATTCACAGATGAAAAAGCTTCTGGTAAATAATTACATATGAAATGATATTTGTCTTTTAGGCTATTGATTTTTTTCATTTATTTATTCAGTATTTTTATGACAGACACGTTCAATAATTTGTATCTTCAAATAACAACACAATTTAAAATTTTAATTTCAGATGTTTTTTAATTTAATTTTTTTTCTTTATACACAAAATTTTAATGTTGAAGTGGTGAAACAAAATTTAAATTCAAATAAATGAAAATTTTAAAATAAAATATAACAAAAAAGTGGGTTGGGATTTTATAAACTTTTTCCTTTTTTTGACTAGAGATAATGAAGATAAAAGGAAAAAATGAATTAAATTTTTCTTTTTTCTCAGTTTTTTTTTTTTTTTTTTTTAATTTTTTAGAAACACACAAGCAGACCACCTGACATTTTCACACTATGCATTAAAATCAAAAATGTTTAAGACAATCTATACATATATGTTTAAGTCTTTTTAAATGAAGCTAATTTAGTATATATTACAAACCAACAAGGAGATTTTATTTGGTAAAGTATTAATCAAATCAGTAATTTCTCCAATTGGTTGCTTAAGATGATTCATATATTAATAAAACAAATATACAGGTATTACCAGGCTTGGATGTAATCAAGTTCTGAGCCAGTAGCTACACACAGGAAGAGTAAAAATAAAAGTTTATTAAAAAAGAAAAAAATAACTAAACTGTTTATCTATGAAAAAGGAAGATAACAGATTATTAGTAAAGATAAAATATTATAAAATACAATGAAGTATTCTTAGTTGGTTGTTATTAATATTCATGACAGATTTTGTTTTTACCAGTTCAACCCAGTATTTTCCTTATTTAATTTCTAAGTATCTATTAATAGAAAGATTTAATATATTATATAAGCATATATTTTTTTCTTTTTATTAATGTTTAATGGTCCAAGCTTTTAAGCAGGCAAGTCAAAATAGTTGTTCTGTAATTTTCATAATCAGCTTCATAAAATGAGAATTATATACATATATTTTTTTTTTTAGTTGGCAGAGAGGAATTACCCTCATTAACAAAAGAAATGATAATTGTGGAACCTTTATTTCATGTTTATATTTCCCTGTTAGAAAAGCTATAAAAAGAGAAAGAGTGGGAAAATGACTATCAAAATAATAATAAAATAAATAATATTAAAACAAAAAACACTTACAATTAGGCACTGCAGTTACCTTGGAAATATATCACAGACACAGTGTGCATTAGAACTGAACACAGCAACACAAAAAAGATAAAAACCTTGATATTTATATATATATATATATATATATATATATATATATATATATATACACACACACACACACACATGACATATAGTCAATCCACATAAAAACTACAACAGGTCTTTTCTTGCTTTCAAACAGCCAGGAAAATGATCAAGAGCCTCAGCAACTGAGAACAGATGTCAATCTTTTGTCGAGATTTTTACATATTTGTTTTTATTATAATCAAAGTCCTGAATAACTTTAATGAGAGATTTAAAAATTAAAAAGAATTTTATTAAACATTATTTTCATGTAAGTTTTTTTCATTTTGTTTTATTTTCATGTATGTTTATCTTTCTAATATGTTTCATTCTTCAAGAAAAACTTGTCTACTGTCCAAAAGAAAATACCTTTCCATGTAAAATCAAATTATATTCCTGATAGACTTGTATACAAGTCTACACAACCTAACTAAATTGTAAAATAAGTCATATTTCATAAATTCTGTATATACCTAAAAAAAAATTATGCATTCTGATGGAAAAAGTAACTATTAGAAGTAAAGATATAGAAACAAAGGGGTAAGCGAGCTTAAAAGCCAATTAATACCAAGCGTACTTTCTTGAAATATATTCCATTGATGTGATCAAAGGAAAAAACTTAATATAAAAATTTAAAAACATTAGGAATGTTAGTTGATTAGTATACCACTTGGGTATGGTGGATTTTACAACAACATGAATGTACCAACCACAAACAGTTAGGAGGTAAGTAGAGGATATAGATAGTCCAAAATTGTAAGAAAGATATAAATCAAAATATTTCAAAGTAAATGTACATAGACAAAATTAAAATTTAACAATACTGATTTTTTTATAAGTGATAACAGTTATCTAATAACATTTTGAAAAAGGTTTCTATTTCTACAAGAATTATTTGTTAAAAAAGATTTTAATTTTTTTTTACTAAAATCCTAGAAAATATGAAAATTGGCATATAAGTTAGTTTTTTTATTTATTTTTATCAATATTATTACATCTGAGCATATATACATAAAAAGAAATAGTATTTTCAATAACAAGAAAAATTATTTAATTGTTGGTAGCATCATTTTCCAGATAAACTATGAATTTTAGGCAAGTGATATTTATTTGTAAAGAGATGTACTCAAATATCAGGTTATCTTATTAACCAATTGTTGAATAATCCTTTCTCTTCTGTATGGGTATATAAATAGTAGATTATATTAAAAACTGATGCATGTAGAAGGGTAGTTGGGAAAAAAAAAGATGAGTTACAATTACATTCTCTCTTGTAAAGACAATACAATATCAAGGTTTCATATTCATTAAATAAAAATACAACAGTTCTGCAGAAGCCAATCAAGGACAGGATAATACAAACAGAAATTCAAAATACTTACATATACACTTATGCATTTCTTATGCCTTTACATTCTATTAAGAATGTTGAAAAAATATAAAGCTTTTTATAACTCTACAACAATACAAGCAAAAAAAGGAAAAACAAAGCAATACATTTCCTTTCCTTTTTATGGTTAACAATCACCAAAAATGGTATTTTTTACAATCAAACTGCTTGCAAAAAAAAGGGGATTTAAAAAAAGAATTTAAAAATTAAAAAAAAAACAATAAAAAAATCTTTAAAGACTACATAGGTTGATTTTTTTTTTTTTTTTTTTACTTACCATGGTCAGTAAACTGCTCAGAACAACATTTTTTAGTCAATATAGATAATCTTTACTTGAAAATTGTAGACTTTATAATTAGATGGTTTGTTAAAAGCTTAAGATCTTAATCTAGGTCTGATAAAAGCACATAACTTAATCATGATTTTTGTAAACATGAATGCATTTGTTTGTCATTTGTAAATATCAAAACAAGTTATGAAGAAAGGAAAACAATTATTTTATGCCCAAATATCTCTCCTTGATAAAAGACATTTGCATTATTATTTCCCCACCCACAAATTTTATACTTTATATATATAATCACAATCTTGCACAAACTATAATGATTTACAACTGAAGACAATTTTTTCCACATGGCTCTATAAAAATAAATAAATACTATATTTTAGCGTAAAATAAACTGTAAGGTGTCATTTTATGATAAATAATAAAATTAAAATGATAAAAAAGGCAAATTAGTATATTTATTATTTACCAAGAAATGTTAAAATAAGAGAATTATGGGAAGAGTCCTGTTGTTCAAACAATCATAAGTAAGCATGTTTAACAACAAAGTCGAGTGGAAAAGATTTTAAAAAAAAATACATTCTTCATATTAAAAAGAAAAAAATACACAAACCAAAAATCCCTGAAGGATTTCAATCACTTCTACCTTTACTTTTAATGAGAGTTAAACTTTTCAGAATTTCTGCTGCATGTTTTAATTTTGCTTTTCCTTGCCAATAAGAAACATCATCCATAAAACACATTCAATGTATAATAAATATATAACAATATGCATGCCAAATACCAAACACCACTTTCTATGTCTGTCAGTAAATGTTACCTTTAAAATAATCATCAAAACTGAAAACATACATACATACATAAAATTTTAAGGGACTGAAAAAAAATATATACTTCAAGGGAAAATAACTTATGTAACTTATTGGGTCCTTGGTGTTCAAATTCTTCTCTTATTTATTTTCAAATTCTTGTTAGAATTTTATAAAACAAATTAGTTAAATATTTTAACAAAGGAATACATTTAAAGTGCCACAACACTAGAGGAAGTACACTGAATAACTCATTATATTCACTGTATGGCCTATTTATGATAGAAAAGATTTACTGTTTCTTCACAAATTATGTCTCACTGACAAAAAGTAAAAAAAAAAAAATGATTAGGTCAAATTACTTTGAGACAAGAAACTCTTACCCTTCTCATAGAAATTTGACCGTATTGTCTAACCTGTGGTTAGATTCTTGTATTTTCTTTAAGTTATCATAAAAATAAAACTGCTTTTATGTTATTTCTTCTTTTTTTTACTTGGGTAAGTGACTTTTAAATAAAAATATATTTTCTGACTGCATCCCCCTCATCAACAAAAAGCAGATGTTTCGAAACAATTTTGGCAACCTGATCAAGATGAACAAGATACCAATATAACGAAAGGGTAGCATCTGATATTTTTAATGGCCTTAAATATCTACACACAAAACTCCATGGATATTAATACCTATCTGACAGGTGAGTCACCGACAAGTAGGAATCCACACTAGCAAAATTAACAGTTTAGAGTAGAATTTGACTGATAACACAAGCACAACACTAAAACACCATTAGTACCAACATGTACATGAACATAATTAAATAAAAATCTCATGTTGCAGATCTTTTGACAGCATTACTGACTTTTATGTAGAAAAATATTTTTTTAAATCTACAAATATTTTATTAAGAATAGACAATTACACTGAAAACACCAAATATAACTTATAGAACAGTGATGAATTCAACCTGCCCTTCCATATAAATAACAATATTTAAATCATTTTAAGTCATAAAATAGATTAAAAATTATCTACCTCAAAAAGCAAATGCTATCAAAAATGTTTAAAGGCATATCCAAAATACAGGATTAATAAAAAAAAAAAAATTTTTTTAAATTTTAATAGTAATTTCCGCAGAAATTAAGCACACAAAAATTTTATGAAATATGCAATTACAAATATTTATATCAAATTTCTTAAAAATGATTTTATTTGTGAAAATAGATTAAAATTAAATTAAAATGCTAAATTAACTTGTGGTGAATAAGGTAATTTTAATTTAAAATACAATTTATAGATTTTCATAAATTAGTTTTTACATTTTCAAAATCCAACAAAGATGTTCTTCATATCAAAAACAAAATAATTAAGTTTTTAATTTTACCTATTTCACACTATAGTAATGATGCATTATATGATTATGTTATGTATATATTACTAGTTATATTGGTTACATGATACACATTTGTCTTTATAGGTAATAGCCAAAATCTAATCTGTATTTTATATTAATATGAAGGATGAAGATGAAGTGTAAGCATTTTGTTAGGAATCAATATTTGAATAAAAGAAATACTGATATAAATGTTAAATATTTTTTGAAGTTATTCTAATCTTGCATGAAAATAGGTATAGTTAGAAGTATGTATTAATTTTTATATAACAATTATAAGTAATATTTCTAACAGGTTCCCAATCACATGTCCATTAACATTATTAATTTATGCAATGCATTCAACTTTTCTTTTTTGTTGTTAAAGGTTGATGAAAGGTTAATATGGTGATAATGTGAGTTATCCTTTACTATGCAGAGTGCACTGGTTACATCAGAAGGGTGCTCTATATTAAAGTGTGTGCACATGCAGGCACACACATAAATACCCAGGCATGTGCACACATACACGCACACACATAATAGTGTAAAGCAAGCAAGCATGAGGATCGAAAAGTCTCTAAAAGGAAAATAGTGGATGTACCATACCCACTTAGAACACTTGTTGTACTATTAAATACTGCATAGATATAAGTGTTGACTCAATAAACTGATAATTCTTTTGCCTTCACTTTAGAGAAGCTGTCTTCATCTTCAACAACTACCCATTCTATCTGAGTCATTCAATGCCTATCCATGGAGCAGTCTGTAATTATTTTATTAGTTCAAGGCCAAATTGGAAAGATGAGGGGGGAAACTAAATGTTATAATTTTACCTACAGTAGCAATGGTCATAGGGTGTACAAGTAGCAAAAAAAAAAAAAAAAACTAATGGACTTCATTTCCAGCAGAGACTTCAGCTACAACAGCAACAGAGATTTCACAAACAATACGTTTTAATTCTAATTAAAACTATTACACACACACACACAAAACAAATACTTTGAAAAATTTAAATTTACAGTATTTGAAAGGAAAATCTTTATTTTCAATTATGTTTTTAATTATTAAATATACTATTCATAAATCAACAGAAGAATTTTTTGTAAATAAAATCTAAATTAGGTATTTATTTCCATATATTCTATGGTATAACTCCTTTCACTATAATCTTGATTAATACTATCAAAAAGTGTATCAGTAAGTATTCTCAGTAGTTCTAAATAAAAATAAATTTCCTCTTAACAATGAGGATTATCAGTTATCTTTCTTTTTTGCTGTTTGATTTTAAACTTTTTCTCAAGATATTGTAGTTTAATAACTAAAACAATTTATACTTTACAATTACATGCCTATTTTAGTTATGTAAAATGGTAAGAATTCTATTTTGTCTATATTCCAAAACTCTTCAACTGAGGAGCCTCAATAATTCATTAACCATTTTATAAAATTTAGAAATTTTTTCAACAATATACCATTTAAAAGAACCAGTTTAAATTACTAGATAATTATCCTTTAAATCTTTAGACAGTTTTTTGTTTGTTAAATAGATCAGTCTTTACAAACAGTAATTTTTGCTCTTTATGATATCACTTATCTATTTCTAGCTGGAAACTGCTGTGTGTGTACACGAAATAATCGAAAATTGTTAAAGGCTTTTTTGTCACATTCTGTAATTCTCACAACCATGATTATCTTTAGTATTATTATCAATAAAGACAATAATAATCCGTTTTTATTGACATTTTACGATACATATTTATTAATAATTATTTTGATGCTATTAATTTCCTTACACAAAAATTAATTTATCAATGATACTGATAATATTGATACAGTTTAGACATGATGATGAGAAAATGTTCCCATTCTATTATTAACTTATTTTGAATATATTTTTTATTTTTAATAAATAAATATTATCATTAATAAACAATACTGTCATTATGATTTTTAAATTTCATAACTGATGAGTAGATATTTTAAAACAGAATGAAACTTTTATAACCAATAACAATGTGGGTAGAGTTGGAAGTCCAAAAATCATTCACATGATGAATGCTAATAATGCTAAGCAAATTGAAAGCAAAGTTTTATGTCACTACAGGGGAAAAGTAGGTCAATATGAATTAAAGGTGGGAAATTTTGGAGAGAGAAGCATTTTAAATGGATAAGAACACAAAAGCCAAAGTATCAGTTTTAATTTAAATTCACAACAAACAACAGTGCAAGGTTTGGGATAAAAAAAATCCAACACTATTCTTTTGTTTTACAAAGTAAAAAAGAACAGAGTGACAAAAATGTGCATTGGTTACACTGATGAAAAATGAATAGGGCTAAAATCGCAAAATACTAGATTAAGTAAAAAATATATTAAAAACCTATTTGTAAAATTTTATTCATAGATATTAAATTTAAGCAATTATTCACATCAAATCATGTTTCCATTTTAATCTTAAATATATAGAGATTAGGTTATTAGCTTACCTTTGTCTACTTTATTTTTATAAACATTTTAAAAACTGATGTGTTAATTTATTCTCTTTTATAGAAATTATAGAGAATCTTTCTGAACAAAAGATTTAAAAATTGCCTCTGTAAACAGACAAAACAAAACAAATATTTCTATGGCAACAAAAAATAAAAATAAAAACTAAAACAGCAGCAGAACATTTTAAAATATCATCATTAATAATAAACTGTTCCAATATCTTTCAAACATTTACTGCAGAAGAAATGATTTCATTGTGGATTAAAGAAGAGTAAAGAATACCATAACCAAATTATACAAGAAGAAATAACAAACCAAATTTAATTAACAAATCAACAATTTTCCTCTTTAACTATTTTTCTAGTATTAGCACATTATTAATGTTTTTGTACCCAACTCAATTTGATTAGTAATAATAATTGTCTACTTCTACCAATTAGCAAAATTATCTATATAAATCTATAACTACCTCTATGATTAAAATTTATAAACTTTATATACTGGAAAAAATTTTCTATCTAAATACCCTTTCTGCTAAATTGTCATTATCTGTATATTGTATCTCAATATTTTTTTAGATATCCCTATTTTGCATGCATTGACATGAAAGAAAAACTTAAATTCTATATAGCAACAACCTAAAACATTTTAAGGATTCAAATGAGCCTGAAGTAACTAATCTATTGCATATTGTATGCATTTCTTAAGAAATCACATTGGTATCATTTCTTCCTAATCCAGTAAAGCAGAAAGTAATTCTCTGTGATAATACATATTTATTTTCTTAATCTTTCCTTTCTTTTTCTACCACAAATAAATAGAGAGCCCTAATAAAAAATATGAATTTTTTAACAAATTACATCAAATAAAAAGAAATTAGTAAATATATCAAAGAGTGATATATAATAATAGTTTGGGATATCAAAGAAAGAAAAATTTCTTTTGATAAGAAAGGCTTTTGGAATAACTGTATCCCTAAACAACAAGCTTAATCAAAACCACCTGAAGAAAATCAGAAACTGTCATTTAAAATGTCACAACATTTCATTCTATTGTGGATAGTTGAATAATCATGATAAAAAAAGTTTTCTATTGTTCATCAAGAACGGCAGGAAATGTCAATAAATGCCCAATTATTAGTTTTGGGTAGAAAAAAAAATGTTCAGTGTATAATTAATAACAAGTTCACTTGGATATCACACATCTTGCATAAGCATTTTTGTTTTGTTTTGTTTTTTTTAGCCCCTTCCAGTGAAGTGTTCTCATAAAAAATAAAAATATTTTCAGCCAAAACATTGACCATTGCTTTTCTTGTTCCATTTTCTGTTGTTTTGGGTTTTTTTTTTTTTTTTTTGCAATACAGAAAATTAAAAAAATTAAACAATAGATTAAAAAATCCTTTATGAGAATGAATGTACCCCATCAAAGCTGATTATTTATAGATCACTATTAACAGCTATATTAACTTAGCAACTGCTTATATAATTAATAACACTTAGATATCATATATTCATGGATACACTCTTATAATGGACACATAGAATGAAAAACTTGTCCACTTTCACCCAAAAACTAAGTTATAACTTATCATTTGCTGCCTCAAAAAAAGAGATAAAGGTTTTCCCAACAAATAGCCTAATATCCATTATTCTGAATGCTTATATATATATATATATATATATATATAGATATATATTACACACACACACACACTATATTACCTATACACACACAAATACATCAAGTCATCTAAACTGAATCAATGCATTCTATGAACTGAAAATAACATTTTGACTATTATTTGCCCTAAATAGTTTTATTAGTCTGCTTTTTATCACAGGTTTGTTAAGCTTCAAACTTGGTTAGCACTGGTATTTTTAAATGGAGAATATACTTAGAGATTTCCAGTCAGTATTTCATTCCCAAAAATTTGTTTTATCTTCATTTTTGGTCTTAGAGCTATAATGTTGAACATTAGCTTAAAAAGTTTGAAGGTTACCAGATTAGCTCTTTCCATGCATAATTTATAATAGAAATTTATATTTTAAACAGTTGAGGAACTTTTGAGGGCGTCTTTTACGGGGGGGGGGATGCTGAAAGATTGTCAGTACAACCAAGAAGCACTTAAAAAAAATCTGATGTATGGTCAGGTTTTGAGATGTGGGTCAGACTAAAAATATTTTTGTATTTTAAGTTAAAAACTTATATCATAATATGTTATTTATTCTAATGCAAAGATTGAAAGTCCATGTTGTAGGTAAATAATTATTTATTCATAATGAAGAAGGAATGTCAATTAAAAAGAACTGAAAGCTAGAAGGCCAGGTTTTCCTAATTTAACATTTTTTTTGTTATTAAGATGATAGTTTTGTTATTAATAATAAATGTCATAAAAAACGGGCTTAAGTAATTTGTTCAATAAAGGGTATATTTATTGTGGATTTATATGTAGTTTGCAAAATAAAATATTTAAAATTAATAATTTTCTTTTCTCAATTTTTATGCATTTCTAGAAATACATTAAAATTAAAAATTTACTTCACAACTAAAAAAGAGACATATTTAATCATCCTGATTTTTCTATCACTGATAGATATTTTAGCTGAATTACAAACTTGATAAGCTTTAAAAAAATAAAGAAAAGCAGTTAAGAATAGTTTCTTTATTTATCAGGACTTTCTTATTCTGGTAATAAGCTATCACATGTAACAATTTAATATAATCTTAATATAATAGTACCAATAATAAGAGATATTTATGCCACTATATGGATTATAAAAACTAGATGATTGGCCCTAAGCAAATTTATACATACTTAACTAATTAAAGATGCACATTCATTGTCAGAGAAATCTATATTAAATTGCATTATACTACAAGGCCTGAAATTGGTTGAATTAAAGTATATAAGAAATGAGATAGGATTATCTGTTTTTATTGATCTTTATATTCAAGATGGAATAATATAAAGCTTTACATGCCAAACACTCTTCTGATAACTGAACGTCTTCTTCATCTACATTTCACTTGTTCCAGTCTTCAGCCCTCATCAGGTGTTTTCCATGAGAAAAAAGGAAAGCTTTTTCTCCTAGGTTTCTGGAAGAAGGGGGTTTCCTTTTCATACAAAGTGGTTCAATTGTCCAAACAATGATAGATTTCCAAAGTTAAATACAATATATATATATATATATATATATATATATATATATATATATATAAAGCCATGGACTATTTCTAATACATTTGTGAGGATGCATTTTTAACTAGCTGACTATAATTGTAATCTATATGCAAATAGCACTGCATCATTATTTGCAAAACAAAATATAAATATACGTGATTAGAATTAAGAATTTGTTAATTGTTTATTACTATATGTTTTTCTTGCTGCAATAGTATAAAGTAGTTCAATAAATGTTCTTGTGCATGCAAAACATTCAGTTTATATTCCAATGCCAATATTTGTGGTTTTTCCTTTCTAGCTGTTTTTAAGGTAACAAAATATGCAGTGAAAAATAGCTTACAAAGAAATAATCTTAAAATATTTCATATATATATATATATATATACACACACACAATGTGTGTGTGTGTGTGTGTGTGTTAGAGTAGAATATTAGGTATTATGAACAATATTCAATCACCAGTATATCTCTGACCATACCTCTATATAAAAAAAAAAAACATTTAGTAAAAAAAAATCTTTATAAAAACACATAACATATGCAGTTGAGAAATTGAATCTTGCACATAAAAATTACTGTATCCATTCACTGTATTACAAGATAAAAGTGCAGACAAGGTTCATTTAATCCAATATATTAGTGATATATCCAATCCGTAATCACAATGGTTATTTGGTTCTTGTGGTCCAAGATCAACTTATAAGTAAACATCAAAAATCAATTGTAAAGATATGACAGTATCTACTTTTTCAAATATCTGATTAATAGGATAGCATTGTCTTGCATCCTATTATAAAGAAATCTACCCAAAGGTTGAAAGTATTTCTAACAAATATCCTGAAAAAATAGTATAATGCCAATAGTTTCTTTCATCAAATACAGTGATAATAAGGACATTTATAGTCATATAAATATTGCTAGCAGGAATATTTTAATAGATGTAATAATAGCAAAAGTTTAAGAGAAAACTAATAGTTGGAACTGGAATAATTATGATTGATGATGCAAATGCTATAGTGTAGAGTTGAAGTAGTTCCTGTAGTAATAGCAATAACACTAATATAAATAGATGGATTGTTACTATAAAATATTAAATTATCCTAGAAATTATGTTTAAGAAAAAGTGGAAATAATAAAACTAATAATTATTAAAAGAATTAAAATATTTGTGCTAATAAATATACTAACATAATTATAGTAATTGTTAATGTTATCAAAGAAAAGTAATTTATAAAAACAATAGAAATAATTGTTGTTTTAGAAATTAAGTTAACAATGAACAAGCTATAAAAAGTTGGTTGGAAAATAAAATGCAATCAACTTAATAGGCTTCTTACCTGTTATTTTTTGTTTTACTTTTTGTCATTTCTTCTGAACATGCAACCACAATTCTTAATCTGATTCTGGGGCTATAATCAAAATATTTGATCCACTACCTGACCTGCAATTCATGATCTATTTCTTTTGTCTTTCTAACATGTATATATAAATAATCAGCAGAGAGAGGAGCACAAGCTATACACTCATGCTCTCCAAACAGAAAACATGAATAGGCCTCATATTGTTATTTTAAAAATGGGAATGGAAAGCGCAACACACACTGTCACTGGGCCTGTGAAATAAGCTACATAGAGACATACAAAGATAAAAGTACATAAAATTAATATAACAGACAAAAAACATGTTTAAATCAGCAATTGTAATCAAGTGACCAATTGATAATTGTTTCCTTTTTTTACCAAATAATTATTAGTAATTTCTTTTTTTCCATTATTCCTCAGTCATGATAATGTTCTCAGCGATAAAAATTGTCATGAAGAGTTTCAAATATGGCTTCGTCAAATAGTGGCTCAGTCCAGCAGATTCGGACAAGTCCTTCTTGCTGACCATTTACACAGTACAGCCAGGATTGGTCCAGCTGAGCTAACACTTCAAGATATTCGCCATCTTCAAAATCCAGAAGATCACCTTCCTTTTCAGTACATGTGTAACTAGCTTTCAATGTTCGGACATACCTGGAAATAAAAAAAATAAAATGCAATAATTAGAACAACACATGAAGAAACATTTACAGTGAATAACTAAATTGCGATAAAGGATATGCTTATATTTTTATACATTTATTAATATTTACACAACACATGAAAAGTGTGCAATTCATTTTCAAAATGGAATACAAAGTAATCATAATTTTATAACAGTGAATTAAATAAGATGGAAATTTTTAAAAGCATCATACTTGTACCATCTATGTTTTATTATATTACTTTCACTCTTATATTTTACAATACCTTAAAAGAAAAGGAATCTGATGCCTGCAATTATTTAGACATCTTTTTTTTACTTCTTTTTATTATTGGTAACAATGTATTATATTCCAAATTTGGCTTGTGATGTAATTTATTATCATATTTCTCCCTGGCCCCAAATACAGACTCCAAAACTAAAACATTATAACAGATCCATGAGTAGTAAGGTATATTCATAGTTCTGTTAATGTCTCTTTTTGAGAAGATAGAAACAAGCATACTAAATAAAAGATGATCTACATTATAAATAGAAAATATTTTTGGTATTTTACTTAATGAAAATGAACCTAAAAGAATTTTCAAAGACATTATACACGAAAGGAATTACATATGATAGCATCTCTGCTAGGGAGTTTGTGCCACAAATCTGATCTTACATCAACATTGGCTAATTTAACAAATATACAAATAAGTAATAGCATTGCATGTATACAAGATTGTTTCTTGAGTGAGTCTATAAAAGTATTTTGAAACTTGCTCAGGAGGAGTGATTCCATGAGCTATTTCTGACCAAGGTCATACTGAGAAATCTTTTTAATCAATATAATAAAAGAAAATTATAAATTTAGAGAGTACTAAAAGTACTATTATGTTACTCCTCATTACATATCTAAAACAGCTGCTTCAATAGTCTTTTACCCACAAAAAATAAATAAAATAAGTAAGCCTTCTACTTGATAGGATTTCATTAATTAGGAGAACATAACTTGAATAGAAGAATATGGTCCAACTATGCAGCTGTCTTCATTATGCAATACAAGATATAATAATTTTCTGCAGCCTAATGATGAAAAAAGTAATTATTTTACACAAATACTTATTTTTCAACATAATTTAATGGTAATGACATACAGTGAAATTTTCGGATCAAAATTCCGCTAACTACATGGCAAGCAGCCAGGTTATAAATGTACCTTCAAACATATATTTTCAGTTATACTATAAAGAATGTATTGTAAGAAACATGTTTTCTGTTTAATAAGTTAAAAATAAACTTACAATTAAATAAAGACAAACTTTCACAAAAAAATTTTACACCTACAAAATGGCCAGATTTTCATTTTTAAAATCACAAAAAACAAAATATTTCTGAATTGTCTTGCTACTTTATCTTTTTCATCAGAAAAAAAATCAGAACATAATCCTCTAACACAAGCAATTGTGTTCTGATATTTTTTTTTTTAACTGTTTTTAAAAAGCAATTTTTTCAAAGTGACAAATCTTTGAAACATATTTTTAGAGATTCAAGATTTTCTTTTTTTGTAGTTTTAAGAATTTAGAATTTTGCCTATACTAAATGATATATAATTGTACCTTTCCTCTTAAAAGATGCTCACAACATTCAGTGTAACTGGGGTTAATTAAATGCAGTAGTGTAACCAAACAAATAATTCACTTTAGATAATACATAATGTTTCATTTCAAACACATGGCTTGATGACTCAAAAAATAAGTAGAAGAAATTATAATAATTATACTTGATTAATACTTTTTAAAGATTAATGCTTTTATGTATTGAAGCAAGGAACAAAGAAATTTCAGTTCAGGTCATAGCCAGTAGAATTAAATACAAGAAAACTACTAGCAATGCAAATCAAAACCATTTTGTTAATTCATTAGCATTCTATTGATAAATAGTACTTTTTTACTCTTTGTTTAAGTATCATTAAAAAGAAAAACATTTTCGCCAAAACATTTTTGTAGGACAAGTAAAGATTTTTTAAATGTGTCTTGATGCCATGTGACATTAAAGTAATACACAATATGAACATCAGTAGATGGATACATATAATCAATAGAGAACATACACCAGAAAATGTCATTTGGGTAAAAGTATGATTGATGTAGTAATTCTGACAACACAGATACAATCATATCAGCAGCTGTAAATGTCAGTGAATTAATAATGGGAAGATAATCAAATGATCAACATCACACAGAGGCCAAATACAAAATACATTCATAATATAATGAAAAATGAATATGTAAATGAAATGAGAAGCAAAAACAATAAAAGAAAAAAAATGAAGGAAAAAAAAAAGAAAAAGCAAATGATCTGCAAAGCAAAACAAGCATAAATGAAAAAAAAATCTATTAAAAATTTAGTTAATGTTAATATTTCTGGGAAAATATCTTAAAAAGACTCATTCAAATCTTTGAAAATACATTATTGATGAGAAAATTTACAGAGGAAGACAATTATGATCAGCTGAAATAAATCATGTTGACTCATGAATCTTGTACCTTGAGGAGCTCAAAATGTATCACAGAAACAAGTTTTAAATTGAGAAAATTTAAAAACCAAGTATCAATATTGGCTGTGTAGAGAGTAAAACAAGACTTTGGTTACTATCTTGGATTAAGCTATCAAAATTATGCCACTCTAATTTCATATCAACTGCTTAAAGTTTTGCTTACAAAATCAAAAAGAAAAATTCTTTTTGAATAGAGATGACATTGACTGAAGATAACTGAAAAATCAGTCATCTATATCAATACATCTATATTAATACATCAAGAAAATACAGAATTACATCAATAAGTTTATTTGATGATTTATAAGACAAAGTGCAAAATGAATAAAGCGATACATTTCTTGATCATTCATTTTACATATCTTCATAATGATTCTTCCTTGATGCCACTATCTTTAAAAAAAACCTTAAAGTATTCAGAAAGTAAGGATAAAAATAAATCAGGAACGTTTGACTATATTGTTATATTAAACATTTTTCTGTACTAAATCAACATTAAGAGAATTTGAACTGCCTTTCTGTTGAGAAAACTATTTCTTTTTCCTTGACAAGGTTAAAAATAAATAAAAAGCACAAAATATAAACAATATTATGAAAAGTTTAGAAAGATAGAAGCACATCTAATTGAACAAATCACAAAACAGACTTCACTGAAATACAACACTATATAAAATAACATGTACTACAAATACAAATATATTTATTCAACATTTTCTATGGCATTTTATTCTACAATAGATATCACTCAGAACTGCCAAGAGATTTTACAATTTTCTCTTGAAAAATACTAACTTACAGTCTAATACAATTAGTTAGTTCTAATAGTCTAATACAATTAATTAGTTCTAATACTATTAGTTAGAATTTTCTTCAGTCCTTAATTTGTACTTTTTATTTAACACAATTAAAACCAAAATAGGAGAAAATATATTATGTACAGGAAATTTGATAGTTCTGAAGTTATATATAGATACATCAATGAGCCCATAGTCTTATATGAAAAAAATTAATATATTTTTCAGTATAATCTTCCTTTCATGCACAAAATTAAATAGTGAATATTAATAATACTGATCAAACATTATACAATGAAAATTTCAAATCAAAATTCAGCTAATATAAAGTGAGATGCAGAAAACTCCTCAAACCACTTCTCAAAATCCAACCAATCATTAGAATTATTATTTGAAGTCTCTCCTTGACCAGACTGAAAACTTCAGTACTCTCTTCTAATTACATGTCTGACTACACACTTATTAATGAAACCACATATGTTAAAAATATTAAATGCACTATTAAACAAAAAAATTAATTTGGTTTATATTTTATAAGAACTTCAAATAAGAGGTTAAAAATTTTAATTTTATAAACTTATAACTGATAGCTTTTCAAAAGGAGTATTGAAAAGTAACCAAGACTTTATCGGAAAAGAAGACCTTTGTACAGAAGCATTAAATTTTTAGATAACAGATTTAAATCTATTTCACAATTTCCTTTTGACAAACCTAAAGCAAACTAAAATGTCTTATTATTTTCTCTATGATATTAAAGAAAAAGTCTGAATTTCTGGAATGAGGAGTTATTATTCACATTTGGGCTAATATCCTCATCTTTGTTGTTATCACAAAATTTCCACCAGGATGCCTTATGACTTTTTTTACGTGTCTGTTCATCCAAGTCAACTGTTTATGTTTGTCTAAGTATATCTCATCAAAACAAATCAGTGGAAATAAATTTTCTAGGCTGTGTAAGTTCAATGAAACAAGGTGAAGCAAAGATAAGATAATCTAAGTCAAGTCCAAATATTGGTTCATGTTTATTAGATTACAAGTGTAAGCACACACAAGTTTAAAAGAGTTAAGCCTGGATTTAGAATAAACAAATGAGAGCGCAAATGAGGAGAATTAAACTTGTAACTCTCACAACATTGAAGTGAAGAAAAAGTATTAAGTTTGTTTTGAAGTCATTTTAATTATTACAATTTAGAGAACATAAATAAGCATTTTGGTGGTAAATTCAGAATAAAATCATTATTAAGAGAAACAGAAGCATGTATTTTTAAGGATAGATTATTAACATCACTATTTTGACTATTGTGAGTACTCATTTCCATGCTTTTAAAATAAATGGTGAGATCTAATTAAATTTATAAATTGCCCAATTTTATTAGTTATAAAAATTATTTTAAATGTTCAACTTATTAAATCTTACGAGTCCTAAATTATTTGAATTTCTCACCTGATGCACTTTTATCAATATTAATTTTTCACCAGTATTGTAACTTTTATATTTATTCCTACAATTACACTATGACCATGGAGTAAGTTACATGGCTAGTTGAAAATGCTAACTGATGGGCTTTTATAGCCTGCTCAGTAACTGTCACTGGCAAAAGATGCTGTAAATGGATGAGAGCTCAATCAGTTGGAAATTTAATCTTTATTTCTGATTTTTGCTGATAACAGTCTTAGAATACCTGAGTTTTGCAATAAAAACAACAAGACAAAGGTCACAATCATTTGTGATCATGATCTTTACTCTGATTTTTGAAAGAAATATTAGTCAAAGATTAATAATAGTACAAAAGCATCATCTGAGAAATTTGGACAACTTAGTGCAAGATGATGATGGTATAGTGATTAGAGAAGTGAGTAATATAACTACAAAAGGTGATTTGAATAATACCAACTGGTTAACCTTCATAGTTTAATCAGTAAGTGTTATCACAGTAAAATAAGTCAATAAATTATTTCATCCTGTCACTTCTTGTTCTATTTTCAAAACAGTTTTGTTTTTTTATACCAAACTTGAATAATTTACGTTACTAATACTTTTCAATAAAAAGATTCATTTGAGTTTTCTGTATCAAATGTATGTAAATAGATTACTAAGCATCTATAAGAACATTACAAAATAGATAAATTCACCTGACCTTAACTGAATACAATAACTTAAAACATTTACATAATTAAAAAGGTTAAATATAATGTAAATAAGCGTGGTTAGTAAACGGTAGAAACATGTCAGATGATTGGAAATATTGAAAGGATGTTTATATTTTTAAGGCCTTTTTTCCTATTGCCATAGCATGTAGGGCTTATTGCTAGAACCAGCACCAAGGGAAGGCAAATTGTAATGGGAAAGGAGGGTGCATCAATTACCTGTAAAATGAGGGATGACAGTGGACCAGGCCAAGAGACCAACACTAGTGCCTGGAATCAAACATAAATGGTGAAAAATAAGCAAAAAGAGAATAAAACTTAGCAAAGAAAATATGTAGATGATTTAGTACTGTACCAAATGAAATACTAGAAACAATTTCAAATTTTTTTACTAAAAAACGTTTTTTTTCTTTTGTTTTTGTTTTCTATTTTACAAATGATCATTTGCTTTTTTCTTTGCTGATTTCATTTAGTACAGTAATGGAAAAGATGAGAAGCATTATTTAATAATAATAATAATAAAAGGTGATGCTTTGCATGAATCATAAAAAATAAGTTTATGCCAGATATGATAAAAAATGAAAACATACAATGAAAATGAATCAAGTAGATCATTACAAAAAAAATGACCAAAGACCAAAGTGGCTGAATTCAAAACAAATCTAGGAGATAATAGATGACGGTAAATGGACATTAAACATATGGTGTAAATCAAAATTAATAAACACTTATCAACAGAAAAAAAACAGATCATTATAAAGAAATAATTTAGCATGAGTAAAGATTATTAAAAATGAACACATAGATATGATTCATTGCTATTGGGAGTAGCAATGAATTAAAATAACTGAAGATTGTTTGCTAATCAAGATGAATAAACAGAATGTTAAATTTGATGTTACATAAAAGTTCCCTAAATCTCCCCTGTTTGAAAAATTATGATGGTCAAAATTAATTTAGTATGAAGTTAATTTGATATTCTTTATACAAAATTAATCAGTCTCTTATTTTGAATTGGAAGCATGCTTCAAGTATAATGAGTTAACATGATCTGAATTGAGTTCATAACATAGTGAGCATTAAATGTGAGCAGAAAAACATGGATCAAAGAGAATTAAGGTAGAATTATTTTAGATCAACTGCATGAGACAAGTCGAACAAACAGAAAAATGTGAACTGAACTGTATAATAAAGGATTATCTTTGTTCAATATAAATGCATATACAACTTAAATCATTCTAAATGATTATATAAACTGAATCATCTTAAATGATAACACAAATAAGAAAAAATAAATGCAATCGCACAGTGACGGGAAATGAAAAAAGCAGCAACTACAATTTTAAGAATACAAAATAAAAAATAAAAATTAATAAAGTTTAATATTTCTTCAATATAAGAAAATCCTAATATGATTTTAGCAACTTGACCAAATTAATTTTTTTATTGTATATATATATATATATGTCTTATTCAATATTTTCATAGCATCAATTTCTTTATTCTCTTTAAATGACCAATTTTTAGCAAAATGCACAAATAATTTAATTAATGCTTTGGTCCATGAATTCTAAAAATACATAATTTGCAACTAGATTTTATTCAGACAAAAGTATAAAGGAGGACAAACAATCATGAGTACACTTTGCATATAGATTTATTCTTAATAAATATATTATATCAAAATTCATACATATACATACCTCTTCTAACTATATGTTGGCTCTTACACAAATATTTTGAATTTGCAGATTATCCCAAATTGCAATTATGCCTTTAATACATGGATTTACCATTTGTTAGAAATACTCTATTGAGAAACTACACAACTCAATTTTAAAAAACCAAACAAATCCAGAAGAAATTGCATACATTGATGTATACAAACCATTACTTTATACATACAAAAAATACAGATCTTTATGAGAGAATATGATATATAATTTTTTTGAAGTCCTAAAGAATCAAATATCACACAAAACTTTTCCACTTTGACATTAATTTGCCTAACAGACCTTTATAAATAAATATATTATCTCATATATATGCATATTTAAATACAAAAACCTATTAAACTTAATACACTATATATAAATAATTCAGATAGTATTTTGTTGCATCAATATCTATGCAGATGGATTTGTGGTTCATATTGTGAACAAAAGATTGTCTCAATATCAGGACAATTTTCTTTTTTATAATTAATCTTTTAAATATTCTTTAAAAGATCTTTAAAAACAGAAATAAATTTTAAAAAAAAGGGAGTCAACAAATTGTCTCCCTTTAATAATATCCTAATAATAATGGCATAAACAATCTGACTTGATTTGCATAGACTAAGTTTTTTTTTCCATCTTTTATACTGAAGATTTTTTAGATCTAGCTTGGTAACAAAAATAGGACATGAGAGGGAATTAATTTGCATTTTTTTTAAGCATGTGCATGAATACCATATAAATATAGAGAATCAAAGTTGATATACAAAAATAATGTGTTAGTTAATTATGCACACACACTTTGGTTTTTTATATATTATTAAATTTTAAAAAGAATTCACTTTTTCAACCTTTCTGAGAAGTTTAATATGGGCACTAAGTATATTCTGTTTATGATAAAAATATTTTAGTTTCAAAATATTTGAAACTAAGATAATAAATACTATTTTAAAGACAAAATTCCTTGTTATAAATAGCATTCATCAAATGTGAATATAAACATCAGATAATAGAAATCTTGAATTTTTACCCATATGCTTATTATTTTTTCATTTTCTCCATGATTTTAACAAAGATTAAAATTTCAATTACTATAATCATCTTTTTTTCTGATAGGAAGCTTTTTTTACAACATATTTTCTTTAGAATTAGCCAAATAAAATAAATAGCACCAGAATGAAAAAACATGTTAAATTTGAAAAAACAAAACTGAATGCAGGTCTTGAATATACTCTTACCTGTAATCAGGCATTCGGAATTGGTCCTGAGGATTTGAGTAATTAAGTGAAGACTCAACAGATTCTGAAAGGTGAGGTGAATGTTCATCATCTGTGGAATCATGATAGACATCACGTGGTTCCTCCATGGTGTACCAATTGTACAACATGGTTGGACTAGATTCCATTGTTTCTTCTAACTCTTGGCTGTTTTCTTCCTCATCTGATTTCAGCACTTCATCTTGTGCACTTTGGTCCTTAATCAATAATGACTTTGATTCAGTGACTTTACACAGTTCATGGGTGAGTGATTTGGAATTTTGAGAGACCAAGCTATGTGGTTTCCAGGAAAACAAATTGAAAGCACTTTTGTTTGGCCCATTTCTCTCAAGAGTAGTATCTGCCATGCCACTGGGCCTGTTTTCAGGGGTCTGGCTTGGTTTGTTTGGAAGCAAGAGTTTGTCAAACAGCTTAATGATATCAAATGTATTTGGTGGGGTTTCTAATTTAGTTAAGGAAGATTTAGAACTTCCACTGACTGCATGACCAGCACTGTTACTGTTAGTATTGCTGGTATTACTCTGAACTAACTCCTTCTCAAAAACTTCAGTTTTTGCTGATTTTTCAGCATATCTGTCTAAAACCTCACTTACTAAGCTTTCACTGGCTTTGTCTGAATTTTCTTTCTGTCTAGAAGAACTGTCATCCTTTTCTGAACTGACATTTTGTGACCGTCTGTGAACTGGCTCAGACTCACTATCAAAACTATATTCTGTGACTCCTTTTCTGTATGCTTGTTTGCGCTTACCAGTTCCAATTCCCAGGAACTTGTGGGCAAGATTAGACATAGTAAGGGGTCGTCCCTGTTGCTGGAGCTTTTCCATACTATTTGCATCTGGAAATAATTCATCAAGTAAACTTTCTTTCTGTTTTTCCAAACCTTTAGAATCAATCATTGTATTCTTGCTTTCCATTTTCTGCCTATCCTTTTCTACTCTAGGTAATGAATTTGACATCTCTTTCTCTTCAATATTTTCAGTAGACTTCAGGTCTTCCACTGTAAAAGACTTAACACTGGACCCTTGTAATGTTGAGTTGTCTGCACTTGACAAGGATTCATCTTCTTCATCATGGCAAGTATCAAGTACTTGTAGCAAGACTTCATCCATGTTAAGATTGTCAGTGACTTTTGTCTCTGCCGGGTCTCCAAGTGTGGCTCTGTTCATTGAAGAGCTAAGCTTGGAGATGGAAGGGGTCACTTTTTGCGCAACATTGGCCATAACTGACTTGGCAATTGGTAAGGCGCTGGCTGTAGAATTGCTTAACCATTTCCAGGCTTTTGCAGCAGAATGTCCAAGAGCATTTTCTTCAGTTAGCTGAAATTGAGAGAAAAAGAATAAAATTATACATTTAGTTTTATGTCCAGAGATTAATTATTGCATCATTTAAGAAAAAGTCCTCTGCCTCATTGCTTTTAATGAAGCGTTATAGTTGTCACTCTCTCCAGCTAATCAGATATATTTTATTTGGCACCTCTAAGAACACTATTTCACTCATGAAAACATGTAGTTCTAATCAGTATGCTATCCCTTTTCCTTTACTTGATACAATAAAAAAAGATAAAAGCAACTAACTAAATAAAACATTAAATTGGTTGAAATGTGGCACTAACAATAGTTCTTTATCCACTTGAGGACACATGGCACAGTGGATAAAGACATTAGTTAGATCCAGTGACAGGACCCAAAGAGTGTGAGTTCAATATCTGGTTAAGGCAGTGGAGAACTTGGAGAGTGGAACTAACTGGAGATAACTGATAACCGACATCCATTAGACATGGCAAGTGGAACTAGAACAGTCTACCCCAGTGAGCGAAATAAAGGGTTCAGTTCAACATTCCAATCACCTGAAGAAGGCCGGAGCATACAATAGCTGAAACGTTGTGATAAATATGGCAACAAAGATGAGTCCGAATAATGTAAATAGTGTACATAATACCTCATCTCAGAAATATAGACAGATACTAATATTGCTTTATTGGATGATTCTCATTTGGGACAAAACACATGTTATATAATCAAAATAGCAAAGATAAGAATATTAATGTAAGATTTTTTGTCTGTGCCAACTGAGGCAAAAACTAAACAAAATAAAAATAAAAATAAACCCAATTTGAGTATGAGATCAAAATCTAAACGGATTTCATTCATTTTGTATTTAGCAATATTTTGATTCTAAAATGATTTTGCACAAAACTGAATGTAATCAAAGAAATTTAACTTCTTTTATTTTTCATCTAATATTAAACAATCCTTTTACCTACCGCTTCATATCGGACAGATGTGAGACTGAACTTTGGTGATCCATGAATTGGAGCACCAGCCCGGAGATCAGGCAATGAAGTGGTTGTGTCTTGGAGACGAAGGAACTCGCCATTGGGGGGCTCATGGCAACTGTTTCCAGAGACAAAGTCCAGATCAAGCTGGAATGGTAAGACAGACAGCGGCTGTAAGGAGAGGAGCATTTCTTCATAAGCATTCTCAAGATCACTGATGTACAGTTGCTGCAGCAGGGCACCAGCATTGTAGAAATGACAAATCAGGTTATCCTTGTGGCGCAGATAACCCAACCAAAAGTCCAACAGGCGAGAACTGAAATGCAAATAAAAATGTCAAATTTCCTTTTGTGAGAGAATAACACTGTTTAAAAGGCTAAGATAAAGAGAATAAAGAAGCATACCAGAAAAATCTGATGACTTATGAGGAAAAAAAGTGAACAGAAAAACGGATTTTATCGCTTGACCTAGAAACCTGTGGAAATATCTGAAGAATATTTTTAAAATTCCTGCAAATTTTTAAGGAACATATACAGGTCAATTTAAGTGAGATGCAAGTCTTGATCAATCAACTATTTGTGCTCTTCATAAAAGTCTCACAATGAAATAAACCATTATTTCCAAAACACATTCTGAGAACAGAAGCTTAAAAAAATTGGTCTTGTTAAATTTATCAATATTTTCTCACTATTTTCACCCATATTTCAAATGATATGACTGGCAATTGTTATTTGATTTTATTTACATGACAGGATATAACTCAGTCTTTTTTTATGTGGGTGCCCATATGTGTACATATGAGTTAAGGACAAAAACTGTCCAGTCCCCAAGACTAGTGTTGATGTTACACCAAGCCTACCTCTATTAGTGCAATGAAGAAGGTGCTTTCACAGAGTTAGAATTCCTAAAACCAGGTCCCTTCTCTCATCTAATATAAGGTAAACAGATATTACACTTTGATCCTGACCTTCAAGCCACGAATTGCTACTTGATACATTATACAAACACAGCATATTGCAATGTGGCCAATAATTTAATGTGGCTAACTGACCACAGATATAGGCCTTGTTGAATAATAATATATTTTATTGAGAATGAAAGCAATTCTAAATAATAAATTTGTAGTTTAGAACCAGAATACGTTTTACAATTCATTAAAAATTCTAAAATTTTGCATTGAATTTCTACAATAATAAAGAGAAATTCAAAGGATACCCAAATTCAATGTATTACTAAAATAACTTACTTCAACAGAGCAAAGATGAAGGCATCAAATCTATGTTTGTTGGACACAAGGGTTGGTCTGTTTTTCAGCTCCTTTACAATGTCACAAATTGCTCTGGTAGAAGGACCTAGAAAATAGAAAAATATATACTTGTTTTAGAGTGTTTGAAATTAGATGAATCTGCTCAATTAATCATTTTGCTTAGCTATATTTTTTATTTAGATAGTAAATTGCATATTGAAACAAATTTAAATAACCAGATCATTTTTCTGTCATAATAGGTAAGAGAATAATAACCAGTCATGTGAAAAGCAGGCTTGTTTGATAATCTTAAAAATACTTGGAAGCTAAAAGATAAAATATTTAGTTCTTGCCCATATTTACAAGAATTAAACATAAATCTAACTATTCTTAAATTTGTTTTATT
>OZ010609.1:40258077-40441384 GCA_963932145.1 Acanthosepion lycidas | reverse complement strand
TTTTGCATTTTTCATTACACATTTTACTAATTTTGCACCTTTTGTATCTTTTTGTAATAAAATATATCCCTTTTTGCATTTTCATTAAACATTTTACTAATTTTGTACATTTTGCATCTTTTTGTAATAAAATATATAACTTTTTGATTTTTTCTTTACACATTTTACTAATTTTGTAACTTTTGTATATTTTTGTAATAAAATATATCCCTTTTTGCATTTTATTACACATTCTACTAATTATGTTCGTTTTCTATCTTTTTGTACTAAAATATGTCACTTTTTGAATATTTCATTACACATTTTACTAATTTTGTACGTTTTGTATCTTTTTGTAATAAAATATAACCCTTTTTGCATTTTTCATTACACATTTTACTAATTTTGCACCTTTTGTATCTTTTTGTAATAAAATATATCCCTTTTTGCATTTTCATTAAACATTTTACTAATTTTGTACATTTTGCATCTTTTTGTAATAAAATATATACCTTTTTGCATTTTTCGTTGCACATTTCACTAATTTTGTAACTTTTGTATATTTTTGTAATAAAATATATCACTTTTTGCATTTTATTACACATTCTACTAATTATATTCGTTTTCTATCTTTTTGTACTAAAATATGTCCCTTTTTGCATATTTCATTACACATTTTACTAAATTTGTACCTTTTGTATCTTTTTGTAATAAAATATACCCCTTTTTGCATTTTTCATTATCCATTTTACTAATTTTGTACCTTTTGTATCTTTTTGTAACAAAATATATCCCTTTTTGCATTTTCATTAAACATTTTACTAATTTTGTACATTTTGTATCTTTTTGTAATAAAATATATCCCTTTTTGCATTTTTCGTTACACATTTTACTAATTTTGCAACTTTTGTATATTTTTGTAATAAAATATATCCCTTTTTGCATTTTATTACACATTCTACTAATTATGTTCGTTTTCTATCTTTTTGTACTAAAATATGTCCCTTTTTGCATATTTCATTACACATTTTACTAATTTTGTACCTTTTGTATCTTTTTGTAATAAAATATACCCCTTTTTGCATTTTTCATTACCCATTTTACTAATTTTGCACCTTTTGTATCTTTTTGTAATAAAATATATCCCTTTTTGCATTTTCATTACACATTTTACTAATTTTGTACATTTTGTATCTTTTTGTAATAAAATATATCCCTTTTTGCATTTTTCGTTACACATTTCACTAATTTTGTAACTTTTGTATATTTTTGTAATAAAATAAATCACTTTTTGCATTTTATTACACATTCTACTAATTATATTCGTTTTCTATCTTTTTGTACTAAAATATGTCCCTTTTTGCATATTTCATTACACATTTTACTAAATTTGTAACTTTTGTATCTTTTTGTAATAAAATATACCCCTTTTTGCATTTTTCATTATCCATTTTACTAATTTTGTACCTTTTGTATCTTTTTGTAATAAAATATATCCCTTTTTGCATTTTCATTAAACATTTTACTAATTTTGTACATTTTGTATCTATTTGTAATAAAATATATCCTTTTTGCATTTTTCGTTACACATTTTACTAATTTTGCAACTTTTGTATCTTTTTGTCTTAAAATATATCCCTTTTTGCATTTTTCGTTACACATTTTACTAATTTTGTAACTTTTGTATATTTTTGTAATAAAATATATCCCTTTTTGCATTTTATTACACATTCTACTAATTATGTTCGTTTTCTATCTTTTTGTACTAAAATATGTCCCTTTTTGAATATTTCATTACACATTTTACTAATTTTGTACCTTTTGTATCTTTTTGTAATAAAATATACCCCTTTTTGCATTTTTCATTACACATTTTACTAATTTTGCACCTTTTGTATCTTTTTGTAATAAAATATATCCCTTTTTGCATTTTCATTAAACATTTTACTAATTTTGTACATTTTGCATCTTTTTTGTAATAAAATATATACCTTTTTGCATTTTTCTTTACACATTTTACTAATTTTGTAACTTTTGTATATTTTTGTAATAAAATATATCCCTTTTTGCATTTTATTACACATTTTACTAATTATGTTCGTTTTCTATCTTTTTGTACTAAAATATGTCCCTTTTTGCATATTTCATTACACATTTTACTAATTTTGTACCTTTTGTATCTTTTTGTAATAAAATATACCCCTTTTTGCATTTTTCATTACCCATTTTACTAATTTTGCACCTTTTGTATCTTTTTGTAATAAAATATATCCCTTTTCGCATTTTCATTACACATTTTACTAATTTTGTACATTTTGTATCTTTTTGTATTAAAATATATCCCTTTTTGCATTTTTCGTTACACATTTTACTAATTTTGTAACTTTTGTATATTTATGTAATAAAATATATCCCTTTTTGCATTTTCATTAAACATTTTACTAATTTTGTACATTTTGCATCTTTTTGTAATAAAATATATCCCTTTTTGCATTTTTCGTTAGACATTTTACTAATTTTGTAACTTTTGTATATTTTTGTAATAAAATATATCCCTTTTTGCATTTTATTACACATTCTACTAATTATGTTCGTTTTCTATCTTTTTGTACTAAAATATGTCCCTTTTTGCATATTTCATTACACATTTTACTAATTTTTTACCTTTTGTATCTTTTTGTAATAAAATATACCCCTTTTTGCATTTTTCATTACCCATTTTACTAATTTTTCACCTTTTGTATGTTTTTGTAATAAAATATATCCCTTTTTGCATTTTCATTACACATTTTACTAATTTTGCAACTTTTGTATCTTTTTGTATTAAAATATATCCCTTTTTGCATTTTTCGTTACACATTTTACTAATTTTGTAACTTTTGTATATTTTTGTAATAAAATATATCCCTTTTTGCATTTTATTACACATTCTACTAATTATGTTCGTTTTCTATCTTTTTGTACTAAAATATGTCCCTTTTTGAATATTTCATTACACATTTTACTAATTTTGTACCTTTTGTATCTTTTTGTAATAAAATATACCCCTTTTTGCATTTTTCATTACACATTTTACTAATTTTGCACCTTTTGTATCTTTTTGTAATAAAATATATCCCTTTTTGCATTTTTCGTTACACATTTCACTAATTTTGTAACTTTTGTATATTTTTGTAATAAAATATACCCCTTTTTGCATTTTTCATTACCCATTTTACTAATTTTGCACCTTTTGTATCTTTTTGTAATAAAATATATCCCTTTTCGCATTTTCATTACACATTTTACTAATTTTGTACATTTTGTATCTTTTTGTATTAAAATATATCCCTTTTTGCATTTTTCGTTACACATTTTACTAATTTTGTAACTTTTGTATATTTATGTAATAAAATATATCCCTTTTTGCATTTTATTACACATTCTACTAATTATGTTCGTTTTCTATCTTTTTGTACTAAAATATGTCCCTTTTTGAATATTTCATTACACATTTTACTAATTTTGTACCTTTTGTATCTTTTTGTAATAAAATATACCCCTTTTTGCATTTTTCATTATCCATTTTACTAATTTTGTACCTTTTGTATCTTTTTGTAATAAAATATATCCCTTTTTGCATTTTCATTAAACATTTTACTAATTTTGTAAATTTTGCATCTTTTTGTAATAAAATATATCCCTTTTTGCATTTTTTGTTACACATTTTACTAATTTTGCAACTTTTGTATATTTTTGTAATAAAATATATCCCTTTTTGCATTTTATTACACATTCTACTAATTATGTTCGTTTTCTATCTTTTTGTACTAAAATATGTCCCTTTTTGCATATTTCATTACACATTTTACTAATTTCTTACCTTTTGTATCTTTTTGTAATAAAATATACCCCTTTTTGCATTTTTCATTACCCATTTTACTAATTTTGCACCTTTTGTATCTTTTTGTAATAAAATATATCCCTTTTCGCATTTTCGTTACACATTTTACTAATTTTGTACATTTTGTATCTTTTTGTATTAAAATATATCCCTTTTTGCATTTTTCGTTACACATTTTACTAATTTTGTAACTTTTGTATATTTATGTAATAAAATATAACCCTTTTTGCATTTTATTACACATTCTACTAATTATGTTCGTTTTCTATCTTTTTGTACTAAAATATGTCCCTTTTTGAATATTTCATTACACATTTTACTAATTTTGTACCTTTTGTATCTTTTTGTAATAAAATATACCCCTTTTTGCATTTTTCATTACACATTTTACTAATTTTGCACCTTTTGTATCTTTTTGTAATAAAATATATCCCTTTTTGCATTTTTCGTTACACATTTCACTAATTTTGTATCTTTTGTATATTTTTGTAATAAAATATACCCCTTTTTGCATTTTTCATTACCCATTTTACTAATTTTGCACCTTTTGTATCTTTTTGTAATAAAATATATCCCTTTTCGCATTTTCATTACACATTTTACTAATTTTGTACATTTTGTATCTTTTTGTATTAAAATATATCCCTTTTTGCATTTTTCGTTACACATTTTACTAATTTTGTAACTTTTGTATATTTTTGTAATAAAATATATCCCTTTTTGCATTTTATTACACATTCTACTAATTATGTTCGTTTTCTATCTTTTTGTACTAAAATATGTCCCTTTTTGCATATTTCATTACACATTTTACTAATTTTTTACCTTTTGTATCTTTTTGTAATAAAATATACCCCTTTTTGCATTTTTCATTACCCATTTTACTAATTTTGCACCTTTTGTATCTTTTTGTTATAAAATATATCCCTTTTCGCATTTTCATTACACATTTTACTAATTTTGTACATTTTGTATCTTTTTGTATTAAAATATATCCCTTTTTGCATTTTTCGTTACACATTTTACTAATTTTGTAACTTTTGTATATTTATGTAATAAAATATAACCCTTTTTGCATTTTATTACACATTCTACTAATTATGTTCGTTTTCTATCTTTTTGTACTAAAATATGTCCCTTTTTGAATATTTCATTACACATTTTACTAATTTTGTACCTTTTGTATCTTTTTGTAATAAAATATACCCCTTTTTGCATTTTTCATTACACATTTTACTAATTTTGCACCTTTTGTATCTTTTTGTAATAAAATATATCCCTTTTTGCATTTTTCGTTACACATTTTACTAATTTTGCAACTTTTGTATCTTTTTGTATTAAAATATATCCCTTTTTGCATTTTTCGTTACACATTTTACTAATTTTGTAACTTTTGTATATTTTTGTAATAAAATATATCCCTTTTTGCATTTTATTACACATTCTACTAATTATGTTCGTTTTCTATCTTTTTGTACTAAAATATGTCCCTTTTTGCATATTTCATTACACATTTTACTAATTTTGTACCTTTTGTATCTTTTTGTAATAAAATATACCCCTTTTTGCATTTTTCATTACCCATTTTACTAATTTTGCACCTTTTGTATCTTTTTGTAATAAAATATATCCCTTTTTGCATTTTCATTACACATTTTACTAATTTTGTACATTTTGTATCTTTTTGTAATAAAATATATCCCTTTTTGCATTTTTCGTTACACATTTCACTAATTTTGTAACTTTTGTATATTTTTGTAATAAAATATATCACTTGTTGCATTTTATTACACATTCTACTAATTATATTCGTTTTCTATCTTTTTGTACTAAAATATGTCCCTTTTTGCATATTTCATTACACATTTTACTAATTTTGTACCTTTTGTATCTTTTTGTAATAAAATATACCCCTTTTTACATTTTTCATTACCCATTTTACTAATTTTGCACCTTTTGTATCTTTTTGTAATAAAATATATCCCTTTTCGCATTTTCATTACACATTTTACTAATTTTGTACATTTTGTATCTTTTTGTATTAAAATATATCCCTTTTTGCATTTTTCGTTACACATTTTACTAATTTTGTAACTTTTGTATATTTATGTAATAAAATATATCCCTTTTTGCATTTTATTACACATTCTACTAATTATATTCGTTTTCTATCGTTTTGTACTAAAATATGTCCCTTTTTGCATATTTCATTACACATTTTACTAATTTTGTATCTTTTGCATCTTTTTGTACTAAAATATGTCCCTTTTTGAATATTTCATTACACATTTTACTTATTTTGTAACTTTTGTATCTTTTTGTAATAAAATATACCCCTTTTTGCATTTTTCATTACACATTTTAGTAATTTTGCACCTTTTGTATCTTTTTGTAATAAAATATATCCCTTTTTGCATTTTCATTAAACATTTTACTAATTTTGTACATTTTGTATCTTTTTGTAATAAAATATATCCCTTTTTGCATTTTTCGTTACACATTTTACTAATTTTGCAACTTTTGTATATTTTTTAATAAAATATATCCCTTTTTGCATTTTATTACACATTCTACTAATTATATTCGTTTTCTATCTTTTTGTACTAAAATATGTCCCTTTTTGCATTTTTCATTATCCATTTTACTAATTTTGTACCTTTTGTATCTTTTTGTAATAAAATATATCCCTTTTTGCATTTTCATTAAACATTTTACTAATTTTGCACCTTTTGTATCTTTCGTTACACATTTTACTAATTTTGTAACTTTTGTATATTTATGTAATAAAATATAACCCTTTTTGCATTTTATTACACATTCTACTAATTATGTTCGTTTTCTATCTTTTTGTACTAAAATATGTCCCTTTTTGAATATTTCATTACACATTTTACTAATTTTGTACCTTTTGTATCTTTTTGTAATAAAATATACCCCTTTTTGCATTTTTCATTACACATTTTACTAATTTTGCACCTTTTGTATCTTTTTGTAATAAAATATATCCCTTTTTGCATTTTTCGTTACACATTTTACTAATTTTGCAACTTTTGTATCTTTTTGTATTAAAATATATCCCTTTTTGCATTTTTCGTTACACATTTTACTAATTTTGTAACTTTTGTATATTTTTGTAATAAAATATATCCCTTTTTGCATTTTATTACACATTCTACTAATTATGTTCGTTTTCTATCTTTTTGTACTAAAATATGTCCCTTTTTGCATATTTCATTACACATTTTACTAATTTTGTACCTTTTGTATCTTTTTGTAATAAAATATACCCCTTTTTGCATTTTTCATTACCCATTTTACTAATTTTGCACCTTTTGTATCTTTTTGTAATAAAATATATCCCTTTTTGCATTTTCATTACACATTTTACTAATTTTGTACATTTTGTATCTTTTTGTAATAAAATATATCCCTTTTTGCATTTTTCCTTACACATTTCACTAATTTTGTAACTTTTGTATATTTTTGTAATAAAATATATCACTTGTTGCATTTTATTACACATTCTACTAATTATATTCGTTTTCTATCTTTTTGTACTAAAATATGTCCCTTTTTGCATATTTCATTACACATTTTACTAAATTTGTACCTTTTGTATCTTTTTGTAATAAAATATACCCCTTTTTGCATTTTTCATTATCCATTTTACTAATTTTGTACCTTTTGTATCTTTTTGTAATAAAATATATCCCTTTTTGCATTTTCATTAAACATTTTACTAATTTTGTACATTTTGTATCTTTTTGTAATAAAATATATCCCTTTTTGCATTTTTCGTTACACATTTTACTAATTTTGCAACTTTTGTATATTTTTGTATTAAAATATATCCCTTTTTGCATTTTTCGTTACACATTTTACTAATTTTGTAACTTTTGTATATTTTTGTAATAAAATATATCCCTTTTTGCATTTTATTACACATTCTACTAATTATGTTCGTTTTCTATCTTTTTGTACTAAAATATGTCCCTTTTTGAATATTTCATTACACATTTTACTAATTTTGTACCTTTTCTATCTTTTTGTAATAAAATATACCCCTTTTTGCATTTTTCATTACACATTTTACTAATTTTGCACCTTTTGTATCTTTTTGTAATAAAATATATCCCTTTTTGCATTTTCATTAAACATTTTACTAATTTTGTACATTTTGCATCTTTTTTGTAATAAAATATATACCTTTTTGCATTTTTCTTTACACATTTTACTAATTTTGTAACTTTTGTATATTTTTGTAATAAAATATATCCCTTTTTGCATTTTATTACACATTCTACTAATTATGTTCGTTTTCTATCTTTTTGTACTAAAATATGTCCCTTTTTGCATATTTCATTACACATTTTACTAATTTTGTACCTTTTGTATCTTTTTGTAATAAAATATACCCCTTTTTGCATTTTTCATTACCCATTTTACTAATTTTGCACCTTTTGTATCTTTTTGTAATAAAATATATCCCTTTTCGCATTTTCATTACACATTTTACTAATTTTGTACATTTTGTATCTTTTTGTATTAAAATATATCCCTTTTTGCATTTTTCGTTACACATTTTACTAATTTTGTAACTTTTGTATATTTATGTAATAAAATATATCCCTTTTTGCATTTTATTACACATTCTACTAATTATATTCGTTTTCTATAGTTTTGTACTAAAATATGTCCCTTTTTGCATATTTCATTACACATTTTACTAATTTTGTACCTTTTGTATCTTTTTGTACTAAAATATGTCCCTTTTTGAATATTTCATTACACATTTTACTTATTTTGTAACTTTTGTATCTTTTTGTAATAAAATATACCCCTTTTTGCATTTTTCATTACACATTTTAGTAATTTTGCACCTTTTGTATCTTTTTGTAATAAAATATATCCCTTTTTGCATTTTCATTAAACATTTTACTAATTTTGTACATTTTGTATCTTTTTGTAATAAAATATATCCCTTTTTGCATTTTTCGTTACACATTTTACTAATTTTGCAACTTTTGTATATTTTTTAATAAAATATATCCCTTTTTGCATTTTATTACACATTCTACTAATTATATTCGTTTTCTATCTTTTTGTACTAAAATATGTCCCTTTTTGCATTTTTCATTATCCATTTTACTAATTTTGTACCTTTTGTATCTTTTTGTAATAAAATATATCCCTTTTTGCATTTTCATTAAACATTTTACTAATTTTGTACATTTTGTATCTTTTTGTAATAAAATATATCCCTTTTTGCATTTTTCGTTACACATTTTACTAATTTTGCAACTTTTGTATATTTTTGTATTAAAATATATCCCTTTTTGCATTTTTCGTTACACATTTTACTAATTTTGTAACTTTTGTATATTTTTGTAATAAAATATATCCCTTTTTGCATTTTATTACACATTCTACTAATTATGTTCGTTTTCTATCTTTTTGTACTAAAATATGTCCCTTTTTGCATATTTCATTACACATTTTACTAATTTTGTACCTTTTGTATCTTTTTGTAATAAAATATATCCCTTTTCGCATTTTCATTACACATTTTACTAATTTTGTACATTTTGTATCTTTTTGTATTAAAATATATCCCTTTTTGCATTTTTCGTTACACATTTTACTAATTTTGTAACTTTTGTATATTTATGTAATAAAATATATCCCTTTTTGCATTTTATTACACATTCTACTAATTATATTCGTTTTCTATCGTTTTGTACTAAAATATGTCCCTTTTTGCATATTTCATTACACATTTTACTAATTTTGTACCTTTTGTATCTTTTTGTACTAAAATATGTCCCTTTTTGAATATTTCATTACACATTTTACTTATTTTGTAACTTTTGTATCTTTTTGTAATAAAATATACCCCTTTTTGCATTTTTCATTACACATTTTAGTAATTTTGCACCTTTTGTATCTTTTTGTAATAAAATATATCCCTTTTTGCATTTTCATTAAACATTTTACTAATTTTGTACATTTTGTATCTTTTTGTAATAAAATATATCCCTTTTTGCATTTTTCGTTACACATTTTACTAATTTTGCAACTTTTGTATATTTTTTAATAAAATATATCCCTTTTTGCATTTTATTACACATTCTACTAATTATATTCGTTTTCTATCTTTTTGTACTAAAATATGTCCCTTTTTGCATTTTTCATTATCCATTTTACTAATTTTGTACCTTTTGTATCTTTTTGTAATAAAATATATCCCTTTTTGCATTTTCATTAAACATTTTACTAATTTTGTACATTTTGTATCTTTTTGTAATAAAATATATCCCTTTTTGCATTTTTCGTTACACATTTTACTAATTTTGCAACTTTTGTATATTTTTGTATTAAAATATATCCCTTTTTGCATTTTTCGTTACACATTTTACTAATTTTGTAACTTTTGTATATTTTTGTAATAAAATATATCCCTTTTTGCATTTTATTACACATTCTACTAATTATGTTCGTTTTCTATCTTTTTGTACTAAAATATGTCCCTTTTTGAATATTTCATTACACATTTTACTAATTTTGTACCTTTTCTATCTTTTTGTAATAAAATATACCCCTTTTTGCATTTTTCATTACACATTTTACTAATTTTGCACCTTTTGTATCTTTTTGTAATAAAATATATCCCTTTTTGCATTTTCATTAAACATTTTACTAATTTTGTACATTTTGCATCTTTTTTGTAATAAAATATATACCTTTTTGCATTTTTCTTTACACATTTTACTAATTTTGTAACTTTTGTATATTTTTGTAATAAAATATATCCCTTTTTACATTTTATTACACATTCTACTAATTCTGTTCGTTTTCTATCTTTTTGTACTAAAATATGTCCCTTTTTGCATATTTCATTACACATTTTACTAATTTTGTACCTTTTGTATCTTTTTGTAATAAAATATACCCCTTTTTGCATTTTTCATTACCCATTTTACTAATTTTGCACCTTTTGTATCTTTTTGTAATAAAATATATCCCTTTTCGCATTTTCATTACACATTTTACTAATTTTGTACATTTTGTATCTTTTTGTATTAAAATATATCCCTTTTTGCATTTTTCGTTACACATTTTACTAATTTTGTAACTTTTGTATATTTATGTAATAAAATATATCCCTTTTTGCATTTTATTACACATTCTACTAATTATATTCGTTTTCTATCTTTTTGTACTAAAATATGTCCCTTTTTGAATATTTCATTACACATTTTACTTATTTTGTAACTTTTGTATCTTTTTGTAATAAAATATACCACTTTTTGCATTTTTCATTACACATTTTAGTAAGTTTGCACCTTTTGTATCTTTTTGTAATAAAATATATCCCTTTTTGCATTTTCATTAAACATTTTACTAATTTTGTACATTTTGTATCTTTTTGTAATAAAATATATACCTTTTTGCATTTTTCGTTACGCATTTTACTAATTTTGTAACTTTTGTATATTTTTGTAATAAAATATATCCCTTTTTGCATTTTATTACACATTCTACTAATTATGTTCGTTTTCTATCTTTTTGTACTAAAATATGTCCCTTTTTGCATATTTCATTACACATTTTACTAATTTTTTACCTTTTGTATCTTTTTGTAATAAAATATACCCCTTTTTGCATTTTTCATAACCCATTTTACTAATTATGCACCTTTTGTATCTTTTTGTAATAAAATATATCCCTGTTTGCATTTTCATTAAACATTTTACTAATTTTGTACATTTTGTATCTTTTTGTAATAAAATATATCCCTTTTTGCATTTTTCGTTACACATTTTACTAATTTTGTAACTTTTGTATATTTTTGTAATAAAATATATCCCGTTTTGCATTTTATTACACATTCTACTAATTATGTTCGTTTTCTATCTTTCTGTACTAAAATATGTCCCTTTTTGAATATTTCATTAAACATTTTACTAATTTTGTACATTTTGCATCTTTGTGTAATAAAATATATACCTTTTTGCATTTTTCTTTACACATTTTACTAATTTTGTAACTTTTGTATATTTTTGTAATAAAATATATCCCTTTTTGCATTTTATTACTCATTCTACTAATTATGTTCGTTTTCTATCTTTTTGTACTAAAATATGTCCCTTTTTGCATATTTCATTACACATTTTACTAATTTTTTACCTTTTGTATCTTTTTGTAATAAAATATACCCCTTTTTGCATTTTTCATTATCCATTTTACTAATTTTGTACCTTTTGTATCTTTTTGTAATAAAATATATCCCCGTTTGCATTTTCATTAAACATTTTACTAATTTTGTACATTTTGTATCTTTTTGTAATAAAATATATCCCTTTTTGCATTTTTCGTTACACATTTTACTAATTTTGAACTTTTGTATATTTTTTAATAAAATATATCCCTTTTTGCATTTTATTACACATTCTACTAATTATGTTCGTTTTCTAACTTTTTGTACTAAAATATGTCCCTTTTTGCATATTTCATTCCATATTTTACTAATTTTGTACCTTTTGTATCTTTTTGTAATAAAATATACCCCTTTTTGCATTTTTCATTACCCATTTTACTAATTTTGCACCTTTTGTATCTTTTTGTAATAAAGTATATCCCTTTTTGCATTTTCATTAAACATTTTACTAATTTTGTATATTTTGTATCTTTTTGTAATAAAATATATCCCTTTTTGCATTTTTCGTTACACATTTTACTAATTTTGTAACTATTGTATATTTTTGTAATAAAATATAACACTTTTTGGATTTTTCGTTACAGATTTTACTAATTTTGTAACTTTTGTATATTTTTGGAATAAAATATATCCCTTTTTGCATTTTATTACACATTCTACTAATTATGTTCGTTTTCTATCTTTTTGTACTAAAATATGTCCCTTTTTGCATATTTCATTACACATTTTACTAATTTTTCACCTTTTGTATCTTTTTGTAATTAAATATATCCCTTTTTGCATTTTCATTAAACATTTTACTAATTTTGTACATTTTGTATCTTTTTGTAATAAAATATATCCCTTTTGCATTTTTCGTTACACATTTTACTAATTTTGCAACTTTTGTATATTTTTTAATAAAATATATCCCTTTTTGCATTTTATTACATATTCTACTAATTATGTTCGTTTTCTATCTTTTTGTACTAAAATATGTCCCTTTTTGCATATTTCATTACACATTTTACTAATTTTGTACCTTTTGTATCTTTTTGTAATAAAATATACCCCATTTTCATTAAACATTTTACTAATTTTGTATATTTTGTATCTTTTTGTAATAAAATATATCCCTTTTTGCATTTGTCGTTACACATTTTGAAAATTTTTGTAACTTTTGTATATTTTAGTAATAAAATATATCCCTTTTTGCATTTTATTACACATTCTACTAATTATGTTCGTTTTCTATCTTTTTGTACTAAAATATGTCCCTTTTTGCATATTTCATTACACATTTTACTAATTTTTTACCTTTTGTATCTTTTTGTAATAAAATATACCCTTTTTGCATTTTTCATTATCCATTTTACTAATTTTGTACCTTTTGTATCTTTTTGTAATAAAATATATCCCTTTTTGCATTTTCATTAAACATTTTACAAATTTTGTACATTTTGTATCTTTTTGTAATAAAATATATCCCTTTTTGCATTTTTCGTTACACATTTTACTAATTTTTTCAACTTTGTATATTTTTGTAATAAAATATATCCCTTTTTGCATTTTATTACACATTCTACTAATTATATTCGTTTTCTATCTTTTTGTACTAAAATATGTCCCTTTTTGCATATTTCATTACACATTTTACTAATTTTGTACCTTTTGTATCTTTTTGTAATAAAATATACCCCTTTTTGCATTTTTCATTACCCATTTTACTAATTTTGCATCTTTTGTATCTTTTTGTAATAAAGTATATCCCTTTTTGCATTTTCATTAAACATTTTACTAATTTTGTATATTTTGTATCTTTTTGTAATAAAATATATCCCTTTTTGCATTTTTCGTTACACATTTTACTAATTTTGTACATATTGTATCTTTTTGTAATAAAATAAATACCTTTTTGCATTTTATTACACATTCTACTAATTATATTCGTTTTCTATCGTTTTGTACTAAAATATGTCCCTTTTTGCATATTTCATTACACATTTTACTAATTTTGTACCTTTTGTATCTTTTTGTACTAAAATATGTCCCTTTTTGAATATTTCATTACACATTTTACTTATTTTGTAACTTTTGTATCTTTTTGTAATAAAATATACCCCTTTTTGCATTTTTCATTACACATTTTAGTAATTTTGCACCTTTTGTATCTTTTTGTAATAAAATATATCCCTTTTTACATTTTCATTAAACATTTTACTAATTTTGTACATTTTGTATCTTTTTGTAATAAAATATATACCTTTTTGCATTTTTCGTTACGCATTTTACTAATTTTGTAACTTTTGTATATTTTTGTAATAAAATATATCCCTTTTTGCATTTTATTACAGATTCTACTAATTATGTTCGTTTTCTATCTTTTTGTACTAAAATATGTCCCTTTTTGCATATTTCATTACACATTTTACTAATTTTTTACCTTTTGTATCTTTTTGTAATAAAATATACCCCTTTTTGCATTTTTCATTATCCATTTTACTAATTTTGTACCTTTTGTATCTTTTTGTAATAAAATATATCCCTTTTTGCATTTTCATTAAACATTTTACTAATTTTGTACATTTTGTATCTTTTTGTAATAAAATATATCCCTTTTTGCATTTTTTGTTACACATTTTACTAATTTTGCAACTTTTGTATATTTTTTAATAAAATATATCCCTTTTTGCATTTTATTACACATTCTACTAATTATATTCGTTTTCTATCTTTTTGTACTAAAATATGTCCCTTTTTGCATATTTCATTACACATTTTACGAATTTTGTACCTTTTGTATCTTTTTGTAATAAAATATACCCCTTTTTGCATTTTTCATAACCCATTTTACTAATTATGCACCTTTTGTATCTTTTTGTAATAAAATATATCCCTGTTTGCATTTTCATTATACATTTTACTAATTTTGTACATTTTGTATCTTTTTGTAATAAAATATATCCCTTTTTGCATTTTTCGTTACACATTTTACTAATTTTGTAACTTTTGTATATTTTTGTAATAAAATATATCCCTTTTTGGATTTTTCGTTACAGATTTTACTAATTTTGTAACTTTTGTATATTTTTGTAATAAAATATATCCCTTTTTGCATTTTATTACACATTCTACTAATTATGTTCGTTTTCTATCTTTTTGTACTAAAATATGTCCCTTTTTGAATATTTCATTACCCATTTTACTAATTTTGTAGCTTTTGTATCTTTTTGTAATAAAATATACCCCTTTTCGCATTTTTCATTACACATTTTAGTAATTTTGCACCTTTTGTATCTTTTTGTAATAAAATATATACCTTTTTGCATTTTCATTAAACATTTTACTAATTTTGTACATTTTGTATCTTTTTGTAATAAAATATATCTCTTTTTGCATTTTATTACACATTCTACTAATTATATTCGTTTTCTATCTTTTTGTACTAAAATATGTCCCTTTTTGCATTTTCATTAAACATTTTACTAATTTTGTACATTTTGTATCTTTTTGTAATAAAATATACCCCTTTTTGCATTTTTCGTTACACATTTTACTAATTTTGTAACTTTTGTATATTTTTGTAATAAAATATATCCCTTTTTGCATTTTATTACACATTCTACTAATTATGTTCGTTTTCTATCTTTCTGTACTAAAATATGTCCCTTTTTGAATATTTCATTACACATTTTACTAATTTTGTACCTTTTGTATCTTTTTGTAATAAAATATACCCCTTTTTGCATTTTTCATTACACATTTAAGTAATTTTGCACCTTTTGTATCTTTTTGTAATTAAATATATCCCTTTTTGCATTTTCATTAAACATTTTACTAATTTTGTACATTTTGCATCTTTTTGTAATAAAATATATACCTTTTTGCATTTTTCTTTACAGATTTTACTAATTTTGTAACTTTTGTAAATTTTTGTAATAAAATATATCCCTTTTTGCATTTTATTACACATTCTACTAATTATGTTCGTTTTCTATCTTTTTGTACTAAAATATGTCCCTTTTTGCATATTTCATTACACATTTTACTAATTTTTTACCTTTTGTATCTTTTTGTAATAAAATATATCCCTTTTTGCATTTTTCATTATCCATTTTACTAATTTTGTACCTTTTGTATCTTTTTGTAATAAAATATATCCCTTTTTGCATTTTCATTAAACATTTTACTAATTTTGTACATTTTGTATCTTTTTGTAATAAAATATATCCCTTTTTGCACTTTTCATTACACATTTTACTAATTTTGCAACTTTTGTATATTTTTTACTAAAATATATCCCTTTTTGCATTTTATTACACATTCTACTAATTATGTTCGTTTTATATCTTTTTGTACTAAAATATGTCCCTTTTTGCATATTTCATTACACATTTTACTAATTTTGTACCTTTTGTATCTTTTTGTAATAAAATATACCCCATTTTCATTAAACATTTTGATAATTTTGTATATTTTGTATCTTTTTGTAATAAAATATATCCCTTTTTGCATTTTTCGTTACACATTTTACTAATTTTGTAACTTTTGTATATTTTTGTATTAAAATATATCCCTTTTTGGATTTTTCGTTACAGATTTTACTAATTTTGTAACTTTTGTATATTTTTGTAATAAAATATATCCCTTTTTGCATTTTATTACAGATTCTACTAATTATGTTCGTTTTCTATCTTTTTGTACTAAAATATGTCCCTTTTTGCATATTTCATTACACATTTTACTAATTTTTTACCTTTTGTATCTTTTTGTAATAAAATATACCCCTTTTTGCATTTTTCATTATCCATTTTACTAATTTTGTACCTTTTGTATCTTTTTGTAATAAAATATATCCCTTTTTGCATTTTCATTAAACATTTTACTAATTTTGTACATTTTGTATCTTTTTGTAATAAAATATATCCCTTTTTGCATTTTTTGTTACACATTTTACTAATTTTGCAACTTTTGTATATTTTTTAATAAAATATATCCCTTTTTGCATTTTATTACACATTCTACTAATTATATTCGTTTTCTATCTTTTTGTACTAAAATATGTCCCTTTTTGCATATTTCATTACACATTTTACGAATTTTGTACCTTTTGTATCTTTTTGTAATAAAATATACCCCTTTTTGCATTTTTCATAACCCATTTTACTAATTATGCACCTTTTGTATCTTTTTGTAATAAAATATATCCCTGTTTGCATTTTCATTATACATTTTACTAATTTTGTACATTTTGTATCTTTTTGTAATAAAATATATCCCTTTTTGCATTTTTCGTTACACATTTTACTAATTTTGTAACTTTTGTATATTTTTGTAATAAAATATATCCCTTTTTGGATTTTTCGTTACAGATTTTACTAATTTTGTAACTTTTGTATATTTTTGTAATAAAATATATCCCTTTTTGCATTTTATTACACATTCTACTAATTATGTTCGTTTTCTATCTTTTTGTACTAAAATATGTCCCTTTTTGAATATTTCATTACCCATTTTACTAATTTTGTAGCTTTTGTATCTTTTTGTAATAAAATATACCCCTTTTCGCATTTTTCATTACACATTTTAGTAATTTTGCACCTTTTGTATCTTTTTGTAATAAAATATATACCTTTTTGCATTTTCATTAAACATTTTACTAATTTTGTACATTTTGTATCTTTTTGTAATAAAATATATCTCTTTTTGCATTTTATTACACATTCTACTAATTATATTCGTTTTCTATCTTTTTGTACTAAAATATGTCCCTTTTTGCATTTTCATTAAACATTTTACTAATTTTGTACATTTTGTATCTTTTTGTAATAAAATATACCCCTTTTTGCATTTTTCGTTACACATTTTACTAATTTTGTAACTTTTGTATATTTTTGTAATAAAATATATCCCTTTTTGCATTTTATTACACATTCTACTAATTATGTTCGTTTTCTATCTTTCTGTACTAAAATATGTCCCTTTTTGAATATTTCATTACACATTTTACTAATTTTGTACCTTTTGTATCTTTTTGTAATAAAATATACCCCTTTTTGCATTTTTCATTACACATTTAAGTAATTTTGCACCTTTTGTATCTTTTTGTAATTAAATATATCCCTTTTTGCATTTTCATTAAACATTTTACTAATTTTGTACATTTTGCATCTTTTTGTAATAAAATATATACCTTTTTGCATTTTTCTTTACAGATTTTACTAATTTTGTAACTTTTGTAAATTTTTGTAATAAAATATATCCCTTTTTGCATTTTATTACACATTCTACTAATTATGTTCGTTTTCTATCTTTTTGTACTAAAATATGTCCCTTTTTGCATATTTCATTACACATTTTACTAATTTTTTACCTTTTGTATCTTTTTGTAATAAAATATATCCCTTTTTGCATTTTTCATTATCCATTTTACTAATTTTGTACCTTTTGTATCTTTTTGTAATAAAATATATCCCTTTTTGCATTTTCATTAAACATTTTACTAATTTTGTACATTTTGTATCTTTTTGTAATAAAATATATCCCTTTTTGCACTTTTCATTACACATTTTACTAATTTTGCAACTTTTGTATATTTTTTACTAAAATATATCCCTTTTTGCATTTTATTACACATTCTACTAATTATGTTCGTTTTATATCTTTTTGTACTAAAATATGTCCCTTTTTGCATATTTCATTACACATTTTACTAATTTTGTACCTTTTGTATCTTTTTGTAATAAAATATACCCCATTTTCATTAAACATTTTGATAATTTTGTATATTTTGTATCTTTTTGTAATAAAATATATCCCTTTTTGCATTTTTCGTTACACATTTTACTAATTTTGTAACTTTTGTATATTTTTGTATTAAAATATATCCCTTTTTGGATTTTTCGTTACAGATTTTACTAATTTTGTAACTTTTGTATATTTTTGTAATAAAATATATCCCTTTTTGCATTTTATTACACATTCTACTAATTATGTTCGTTTTCTATCTTTTTGTACTAAAATATGTCCCTTTTTGAATATTTCATTACCCATTTTACTAATTTTGTAGCTTTTGTATCTTTTTGTAATAAAATATACCCCTTTTTGCATTTTTCATTACACATTTTAGTAATTTTGCACCTTTTGTATCTTTTTGTAATAAAATATATCCCTTTTTGCATTTTCATTAAACATTTTACTAATTTTGTACATTTTGTATCTTTTTGTAATAAAATATATCTCTTTTTGCATTTTATTACACATTCTACCAATTATATTCGTTTTCTATCTTTTTGTACTAAAATATGTCCCTTTTTGCATTTTCATTAAACATTTTACTAATTTTGTACATTTTGTATCTTTTTGTAATAAAATATACCCCTTTTTGCATTTTTCGTTACACATTTTACTAATTTTGTAACTTTTGTATATTTTTGTAATAAAATATATCCCTTTTCGGATTTTTCATTACAGATTTTACTAATTTTGTAACTTTTGTATATTTTTGTAATAAAATATATCCCTTTTTGCATTTTATTACACATTCTACTAATTATGTTCGTTTTCTATCTTTTTGTACTAAAATATGCCCCTTTTTGAATATTTCATTACACATTTTACTTATTTTGTAACTTTTGTATCTTTTTGTAATAAAATATACCCCTTTTTGCATTTTTCATTACACATTTTAGTAATTTTGCACCTTTTGTATCTTTTTGTAATAAAATATATCCCTTTTTGCATTTTCATTAAACATTTTACTAATTTTGTACATTTTGTATCTTTTTGTAATAAAATATATACCTTTTAGCATTTTTCGTTACGCATTTTACTAATTTTGTAACTTTTGTATATTTTTGTAATAAAATATATACCTTTTTGCATTTTATTACACATTCTACTAATTATGTTCGTTTTCTATCTTTTTGTACTAAAATATGTCCCTTTTTGCATATTTCATTACACATTTTACTAATTTTTTACCTTTTGTATCTTTTTGTAATAAAATATACCCCTTTATGCATTTTTCATTATCCATTTTACTAATTTTGTACCTTTTGTATCTTTTTGTAATAAAATATATCCCTTTTTGCATTTTCATTAAACATTTTACTAATTTTGTACATTTTCCATCTTTTTGTAATAAAATATATACCTTTTTGCATTTTTCGTTACACATTTTACTAATTTTGCAACTTTTGTATATTTTTTAATAAAATATATCCCTTTTTGCATTTTATTACACATTCTACTAATTATATTCGTTTTCTATCTTTTTGTACTAAAATATGTCCCTTTTTGCATATTTCATTACACATTTTACGAATTTTGTACCTTTTGTATCTTTTTGTAATAAAATATACCCCTTTTTGCATTTTTCATAACCCATTTTACTAATTATGCACCTTTTGTATCTTTTTGTAATAAAATATATCCCTGTTTGCATTTTCATTAAACATTTTACTAATTTTGTACATTTTGTATCTTTTTGTAATAAAATATATCCCTTTTTGCATTTTTCGTTACACATTTTACTAATTTTGTAACTTTTGTATATTTTTGTAATAAAATATATCCCTTTTTGGATTTTTCGTTACAGATTTTACTAATTTTGTAACTTTTGTATATTTTTGTAATAAAATATATCCCGTTTTGCATTTTATTACACATTCTACTAATTATGTTCGTTTTCTATCTTTCTGTACTAAAATATGTCCCTTTTTGAATATTTCATTACACATTTTACTAATTTTGTACCTTTTGTATCTTTTTGTAATAAAATATACCCCTTTTTGCATTTTTCATTACACATTTTAGTAATTTTGCCCTTTTGTATCTTTTTGTAATTAAATATATCCCTTTTTGCATTTTCATTAAACATTTTACTAATTTTGTACATTTTGCATCTTTTTGTAATAAAATATATACCTTTTTGCATTTTTCTTTACAGATTTTACTAATTTTGTAACTTTTGTATATTTTTGTAATAAAATATATCCCTTTTTGCATTTTATTACACATTCTACTAATTATGTTCGTTTTCTATCTTTTTGTACTAAAATATGTCCCTTTTTGCATATTTCATTACACATTTTACTAATTTTTTACCTTTTGTATCTTTTTGTAATAAAATATACCCCATTTTCATTAAACATTTTACTAATTTTGTATATTTTGTATCTTTTTGTAATAAAATATATCCCTTTTTGCATTTTTCGTTACACATTTTACTAATTTTGTAACTTTTGTATATTTTTGTAATAAAATATATCCCTTTTTGGATTTTTCGTTACAGATTTTACTAATTTTGTAACTTTTGTATATTTTTGTAATAAAATATATCCCTTTTTGCATTTTATTACACATTCTACTAATTATGTTCGTTTTCTATCTTTTTGTACTAAAATATGTCCCTTTTTGAATATTTCATTACCCATTTTACTAATTTTGTAGCTTTTGTATCTTTTTGTAATAAAATATACCCCTTTTTGCATTTTTCATTACACATTTTAGTAATTTTGCACCTTTTGTATCTTTTTGTAATAAAATATATCCCTTTTTGCATTTTCATTAAACATTTTACTAATTTTGTACATTTTGTATCTTTTTGTAATAAAATATATCTCTTTTTGCATTTTATTACACATTCTACTAATTATATTCGTTTTCTATCTATTTGTACTAAAATATGTCCCTTTTTGCATTTTCATTAAACATTTTACTAATTTTGTACAATTTGTATCTTTTTGTAATAAAATATACCCCTTTTTGTATTTTTCGTTACACATTTTACTAATTTTGTAACTTTTGTATATTTTTGTAATAAAATATATCCCTTTTTGGATTTTTCGTTACAGATTTTACTAATTTTGTAACTTTTGTATATTTTTGTAATAAAATATATCCCTTTTTGCATTTTATTACACATTCTACTAATTATGTTCGTTTTCTATCTTTTTGTACTAAAATATGTCCCTTTTTGAATATTTCATTACACATTTTACTAAATTTGTACCTTTTGTATCTTTTTGTAATAAAATATACCCCTTTTTGCATTTTTCATTACCCATTTTACTAATTTTACACCTTTTGTATCTTGTTGTAATAAAATATATCCCTTTTTGCATTTTCATTAAACATTTTACTAATTTTGTACATTTTGCACCTTTTTGTAATAAAATATATACCTTTTTGCATTTTTCTTTACACATTTTACTAATTTTGTAACTTTTGTATATTTTTGTAATAAAATATATCCCTTTTTGCATTTTATTACACATTCTACTAATTATGTTAGTCTTCTATCTTTTTGTACTAAAATATGTCCCTTTTTGCATATTTCATTACACATTTTACTAATTTTTTACCTTTTGTATCTTTTTGTAATAAAATATACCCCTTTTTGCATTTTTCATTACACATTTTAGTAATTTTGCACATTTTGTATATTTTTGTAATAAAATATATCCCTTTTTGCATTTTCATTAAACATTTTACTAATTTTGTACATTTTGCATCTTGTTGTAATAAAATATATCCCTTTTTGCATTTTCATTAAACATTTTACTAATTTTGTACATTTTGCACCTTTTTGTAATAAAATATATACCTTTTTGCATTTTTCTTTACACATTTTACTAATTTTGTAACTTTTGTATATTTTTGTGATAAAATATATCCCTTTTTGCATTTTATTACACATTCTACTAATTATGTTAGTCTTCTATCTTTTTGTACTAAAATATGTCCCTTTTTGCATATTTCATTACACATTTTACTAATTTTTTACCTTTTGTATCTTTTTGTAATAAAATATACCCCTTTTTGCATTTTTCATTACCCATTTTACTAATTTTGTAACTTTTGTATCTTTTTGTAATAAAATATATCCCTTTTTGCATTTTCATTAAACATTTTACTAATTTTGTACATTTTGTATATTTTTGTAATAAAATATATCCCTTTTTGCATTTTATTACACATTCTACTAATTATATTCGTTTTCTATCTTTTTGTACTAAAATATGTCCTTTTTTGCATATTTCATTACACATTTTACTAAATTTGTACCTTTTGTATCTTTTTGTAATAAAATATACCCCTTTTTGCATTTTTCATTATCCATTTTACTAATTTTGTACCTTTTGTATCTTTTTGTAATAAAAATATATCCCTTTTTGCATTTTAATTAAACATTTTACTAATTTTGTACATTTTGTATATTTTTGTAATAAAATATATCCCTTTTTGCATTTTTCGTTACACATTTTACTAATTTTGCAACTTTTGTATATTTTTGTAATAAAATATATCCCTTTTTGTATTTTATTACATATTCTACTAATTATATTCGTTTTCTATCTTTTTGTACTAAAATATGTCCCTTTTTGCATATTTCATTACACATTTTACTAAATTTGTACCTTTTGTATCTTTTTGTAATAAAATATACCCCTTTTTGCATTTTTCATTACACATTTTAGTAATTTTGCACCTTTTGTATCTTTTTGTAATAAAATATATCCCTTTTTGCATTTTCATTAAACATTTTACTAATTTTGTACATTTTGTATCTTTTTGTAATAAAATATATCTCTTTTTGCATTTTATTACACATTCTACTAATTATATTCGTTTTCTATCTTTTTGTACTAAAATATGTCCCTTTTTGCATTTTCATTAAACATTTTACTAATTTTGTACATTTTGTATCTTTTTGTAATAAAATATATCCCTTTTTGCATTTTTCGTTACACATTTTACTAATTTTGTAACTTTTGTATATTTTTGTAATAAAATATATCCCTTTTTGGATTTTTCGTTACAGATTTTACTAATTTTGTAACTTTTGTATATTTTTGTAATAAAATATATCCCTTTTTGCATTTTATTACACATTCTACTAATTATGTTCGTTTACTATCTTTTTGTACTAAAATATGTCCCTTTTTGCATATTTCATTACACATTTTACTAATTTTTTACCTTTTGTATCTTTTTGTAATAAAATATACCCCTTTTTGCATTTTTCATTACCCATTTTACTAATTTTGTAACTTTTGTATCTTTTTGTAATAAAATATATCCCTTTTTGCATTTTCATTAAACATTTTACTAATTTTGTACATTTTGTATATTTTTGTAATAAAATATATCCCTTTTTGCATTTTATTACGCATTCTACTAATTATATTCGTTTTCTATCTTTTTGTACTAAAATATGTCCTTTTTTGCATATTTCATTACACATTTTACTAAATTTGTACCGTTTGTATCTTTTTGTAATAAAATATACCCCTTTTTGCATTTTTCATTATCCATTTTACTAATTTTGTACCTTTTGTATCTTTTTGTAATAAAATATATCCCTTTTTGCATTTTCATTAAACATTTTACTAATTTTGTACATTTTGTATATTTTTGTAATAAAATATATCCCTTTTTGCATTTTTCGTTACACATTTTACTAATTTTGCAACTTTTGTATATTTTTGTAATAAAATATATCCCTTTTGGTATTTTATTACATATTCTACTAATTATATTCGTTTTCTATCTTTTTGTACTAAAATATGTCCCTTTTTGCATATTTCATTACACATTTTACTAAATTTGTTCCTTTTGTATCTTTTTGTAATAAAATATACCCCTTTTTGCATTTTTCATTACACATTTTAGTAATTTTGCACCTTTTGTATCTTTTTGTAATAAAATATATCCCTTTTTGCATTTTCATTAAACATTTTACTAATTTTGTACATTTTGTATCTTTTTGTAATAAAATATATCTCTTTTTGCATTTTATTACACATTCTACTAATTATATTCGTTTTCTATCTTTTTGTACTAAAATATGTCCCTTTTTGCATTTTCATTAAACATTTTACTAATTTTGTACATTTTGTATCTTTTTGTAATAAAATATATCCCTTTTTGCATTTTTCGTTACACATTTAACTAATTTTGTAACTTTTGTATATTTTTGTAATAAAATATATCCCTTTTTGGATTTTTCGTTACAGATTTTACTAATTTTGTAACTTTTGTATATTTTTGTAATAAAATATATCCCTTTTTGCATTTTATTACACATTCTACTAATTATGTTCGTTTTCTATCTTTTTGTACTAAAATATGTCCCTTTTTGAATATTTCATTACACATTTTACTAATTTTGTACCTTTTGTATCTTTTTGTAATAAAATATACCCCTTTTTGCATTTTTCATTACACATTTTAGTAATTTTGCACATTTTGTATATTTTTGTAATAAAATATATCCCTTTTTGCATTTTCATTAAACATTTTACTAATTTTGTACATTTTGCATCTTGTTGTAATAAAATATATCCCTTTTTGCATTTTCATTAAACATTTTACTAATTTTGTACATTTTGCACCTTTTTGTAATAAAATATATACCTTTTTGCATTTTTCTTTACACATTTTACTAATTTTGTAACTTTTGTATATTTTTGTGATAAAATATATCCCTTTTTGCATTTTATTACACATTCTACTAATTATGTTAGTCTTCTATCTTTTTGTACTAAAATATGTCACTTTTTGCATATTTCATTACACATTTTACTAATTTTTTACCTTTTGTATCTTTTTGTAATAAAATATACCCCTTTTTGCATTTTTCATTACCCATTTTACTAATTTTGTAACTTTTGTATCTTTTTGTAATAAAATATATCCCTTTTTGCATTTTCATTAAACATTTTACTAATTTTGTACATTTTGTATATTTTTGTAATAAAATATATCCCTTTTTGCATTTTATTACACATTCTACTAATTATATTCGTTTTCTATCTTTTTGTACTAAAATATGTCCTTTTTTGCATATTTCATTACACATTTTACTAAATTTGTACCTTTTGTATCTTTTTGTAATAAAATATACCCCTTTTTGCATTTTTCATTATCCATTTTACTAATTTTGTACCTTTTGTATCTTTTTGTAATAAAATATATCCCTTTTTGCATTTTAATTAAACATTTTACTAATTTTGTACATTTTGTATATTTTTGTAATAAAATATATCCCTTTTTGCATTTTTCGTTACACATTTTACTAATTTTGCAACTTTTGTATATTTTTGTAATAAAATATATCCCTTTTTGTATTTTATTACATATTCTACTAATTATATTCGTTTTCTATCTTTTTGTACTAAAATATGTCCCTTTTTGCATATTTCATTACACATTTTACTAAATTTGTACCTTTTGTATCTTTTTGTAATAAAATATACCCCTTTGTGCATTTTTCATTACACATTTTAGTAATTTTGCACCTTTTGTATCTTTTTGTAATAAAATATATCCCTTTTTGCATTTTCATTAAACATTTTACTAATTTTGTACATTTTGTATCTTTTTGTAATAAAATATATCTCTTTTTGCATTTTATTACACATTCTACTAATTATATTCGTTTTCTATCTTTTTGTACTAAAATATGTCCCTTTTTGCATTTTCATTAAACATTTTACTAATTTTGTACATTTTGTATCTTTTTGTAATAAAATATATCCCTTTTTGCATTTTTCGTTACACATTTTACTAATTTTGTAACTTTTGTATATTTTTGTAATAAAATATATCCCTTTTTGGATTTTTCGTTACAGATTTTACTAATTTTGTAACTTTTGTATATTTTTGTAATAAAATATATCCCTTTTTGCATTTTATTACACATTCTACTAATTATGTTCGTTTACTGTCTTTTTGTACTAAAATATGTCCCTTTTTGCATATTTCATTACACATTTTACTAATTTTTTACCTTTTGTATCTTTTTGTAATAAAATATACCCCTTTTTGCATTTTTCATTACCCATTTTACTAATTTTGTAACTTTTGTATCTTTTTGTAATAAAATATATCCCTTTTTGCATTTTCATTAAACATTTTACTAATTTTGTACATTTTGTATATTTTTGTAATAAAATATATCCCTTTTTGCATTTTATTACACATTCTACTAATTATATTCGTTTTCTATCTTTTTGTACTAAAATATGTCCTTTTTTGCATATTTCATTACACATTTTACTAAATTTGTACCGTTTGTATCTTTTTGTAATAAAATATACCCCTTTTTGCATTTTTCATTATCCATTTTACTAATTTTGTACCTTTTGTATCTTTTTGTAATAAAATATATCCCTTTTTGCATTTTCATTAAACATTTTACTAATTTTGTACATTTTGTATATTTTTGTAATAAAATATATCCCTTTTTGCATTTTTCGTTACACATTTTACTAATTTTGCAACTTTTGTATATTTTTGTAATAAAATATATCCCTTTTGGTATTTTATTACATATTCTACTAATTATATTCGTTTTCTATCTTTTTGTACTAAAATATGTCCCTTTTTGCATATTTCATTACACATTTTACTAAATTTGTTACTTTTGTATCTTTTTGTAATAAAATATACCCCTTTTTGCATTTTTCATTACACATTTTAGTAATTTTGCACCTTTTGTATCTTTTTGTAATAAAATATATCCCTTTTTGCATTTTCATTAAACATTTTACTAATTTTGTACATTTTGTATCTTTTTGTAATAAAATATATCTCTTTTTGCATTTTATTACACATTCTACTAATTATATTCGTTTTCTATCTTTTTGTACTAAAATATGTCCCTTTTTGCATTTTCATTAAACATTTTACTAATTTTGTACATTTTGTATCTTTTTGTAATAAAATATATCCCTTTTTGCATTTTTCGTTACACATTTTACTAATTTTGTAACTTTTGTATATTTTTGTAATAAAATATATCCCTTTTTGGATTTTTCGTTACAGATTTTACTAATTTTGTAACATTTGTATATTTTTGTAATAAAATATATCCCTTTTTGCATTTTATTACACATTCTACTAATTATGTTCGTTTTCTATCTTTTTGTACTAAAATATGTCCCTTTTTGAATATTTCATTACACATTTTACTAATTTTGTACCTTTTGTATCTTTTTGTAATAAAATATACCCCTTTTTGCATTTTTCATTACACATTTTAGTAATTTTGCACATTTTGTATATTTTTGTAATAAAATATATCCCTTTTTGCATTTTCATTAAACATTTTACTAATTTTGTACATTTTGCATCTTGTTGTAATAAAATATATCCCTTTTTGCATTTTCATTAAACATTTTACTAATTTTGTACATTTTGCACCTTTTTGTAATAAAATATATACCTTTTTGCATTTTTCTTTACACATTTTACTAATTTTGTAACTTTTGTATATTTCTGTGATAAAATATATCCCTTTTTGCATTTTATTACACATTCTACTAATTATGTTAGTCTTCTATCTTTTTGTACTAAAATATGTCACTTTTTGCATATTTCATTACACATTTTACTAATTTTTTACCTTTTGTATCTTTTTGTAATAAAATATACCCCTTTTTGCATTTTTCATTACCCATTTTACTAATTTTGTAACTTTTGTATCTTTTTGTAATAAAATATATCCCTTTTTGCATTTTCATTAAACATTTTACTAATTTTGTACATTTTGTATATTTTTGTAATAAAATATATCCCTTTTTGCATTTTATTACACATTCTACTAATTATATTCGTTTTCTATCTTTTTGTACTAAAATATGTCCTTTTTTGCATATTTCATTACACATTTTACTAAATTTGTACCTTTTGTATCTTTTTGTAATAAAATATACCCCTTTTTGCATTTTTCATTATCCATTTTACTAATTTTGTACCTTTTGTATCTTTTTGTAATAAAATATATCCCTTTTTGCATTTTCATTAAACATTTTACTAATTTTGTACATTTTGTATATTTTTGTAATAAAATATATCCCTTTTTGCATTTTTCGTTACACATTTTACTAATTTTGCAACTTTTGTATATTTTTGTAATAAAATATATCCCTTTTTGTATTTTATTACATATTCTACTAATTATATTCGTTTTCTATCTTTTTGTACTAAAATATGTCCCTTTTTGCATATTTCATTACACATTTTACTAAATTTGTACCTTTTGTATCTTTTTGTAATAAAATATACCCCTTTTTGCATTTTTCATTACACATTTTAGTAATTTTGCACCTTTTGTATCTTTTTGTAATAAAATATATCCCTTTTTGCATTTTCATTAAACATTTTACTAATTTTGTACATTTTGTATCTTTTTGTAATAAAATATATCTCTTTTTGCATTTTATTACACATTCTACTAATTATATTCGTTTTCTATCTTTTTGTACTAAAATATGTCCCTTTTTGCATTTTCATTAAACATTTTACTAATTTTGTACATTTTGTATCTTTTTGTAATAAAATATATCCCTTTTTGCATTTTTCGTTACACATTTTACTAATTTTGTAACTTTTGTATATTTTTGTAATAAAATATATCCCTTTTTGGATTTTTCGTTACAGATTTTACTAATTTTGTAACTTTTGTATATTTTTGTAATAAAATATATCCCTTTTTGCATTTTATTACACATTCTACTAATTATGTTCGTTTTCTATCTTTTTGTACTAAAATATGTCCCTTTTTGAATATTTCATTACACATTTTACTAATTTTGTACCTTTTGTATCTTTTTGTAATAAAATATACCCCTTTTTGCATTTTTCATTACACATTTTAGTAATTTTGCACATTTTGTATATTTTTGTAATAAAATATATCCCTTTTTGCATTTTCATTAAACATTTTACTAATTTTGTACATTTTGCATCTTGTTGTAATAAAATATATCCCTTTTTGCATTTTCATTAAACATTTTACTAATTTTGTACATTTTGCACCTTTTTGTAATAAAATATATACCTTTTTGCATTTTTCTTTACACATTTTACTAATTTTGTAACTTTTGTATATTTTTGTGATAAAATATATCCCTTTTTGCATTTTATTACACATTCTACTAATTATGTTAGTCTTCTATCTTTTTGTACTAAAATATGTCCCTTTTTGCATATTTCATTACACATTTTACTAATTTTTTACCTTTTGTATCTTTTTGTAATAAAATATACCCCTTTTTGCATTTTCATTAAACATTTTACTAATTTTGTACATTTTGTATATTTTTGTAATAAAATATATCCCTTTTTGCATTTTTCGTTACACATTTTACTAATTTTGCAACTTTTGTATATTTTTGTAATAAAATATATCCCTTTTTGCATTTTATTACATATTCTACTAATTATATTCGTTTTCTATCTTTTTGTACTAAAATATGTCCCTTTTTGCATATTTCATTACACATTTTACTAAATTTGTACCTTTTGTATCTTTTTGTAATAAAATATACCCCTTTTTGCATTTTTCATTGCCCATTTTACTAATTTTGCACCTTATGTATCTTTTTGTAATAAAATATATCCCTTTTTGCATTTTCATTAAACATTTTACTAATTTTGTACATTTTGTAATAAAATATATCCCTTTTTGCATTTTTCGTTACACATTTTACTAATTTTGTAACTTTTGTATATTTTTGTAATAAAATATATCCCTTTTTGCATTTTATTACACATTCTACTAATTATGTTCGTTTTCTATCTTTTTGTACTAAAATATGTCCCTTTTTGAATATTTCATTACACATTTTACTAATTTTGTACCTTTTGTATCTTTTTGTAATAAAATATACCCCTTTTTGCATTTTTCATTACACATTTTACTAATTTTGCACCTTTTGTATCTTTTTGTAATAAAATATATCTCTTTTTGCATTTTCATTAAACATTTTACTAATTTTGTATAGTTTGTATCTTTTTGTAATAAAATATATCCCTTTTTTGCATTTTTCGTTACACATTTTACTAATTTTGTAACTTTTGTATATTTTTGTAATAAAATATATCCCTTTTTGGATTTTTCGTTATCCATTTTACTAATTTTGTACCTTTTGTATCTTTTTGTAATAAAATATATCCCTTTTTGCATTTTATTACACATTCTACTAATTATATTCGTTTTCTATCTTTTTGTACTAAAATATGTCCTTTTTTGCATATTTCATTACACATTTTACTAAATTTGTACCTTTTGTATCTTTTTGTAATAAAATATACCCCTTTTTGCATTTTTCATTACCCATTTTACTAATTTTGCACCTTTTGTATCTTTTTGTAATAAAATATATCCCTTTTTGCATTTTCATTAAACATTTTACTAATTTTGTACATTTTGCACCTTTTTGTAATAAAATATATACCTTTTTGCATTTTTCGTTACACATTTTACTAATTTTGCAACTTTTGTATATTTTTGTAATAAAATATATCCCTTTTTGCATTTTATTACACATTCTACTAATTATGTTAGTTTTCTATCTTTTTGTACTAAAATATGTCCCTTTTTGCATATTTCATTATAGATTTTACTAATTTTTTACCTTTTGTATCTTTTTGTAATAAAATATACCCCTTTTTGCATTTTTCATTATCCATTTTACTAATTTTGTACCTTTTGTATCTTTTTGTAATAAAATATATCCCTTTTTGCATTTTCATTAAACATTTTACTAATTTTGTACATTTTGTATCTTTTTGTAATAAAATATATCCCTTTTTGCATATTTCATTATAGATTTTACTAATTTTTTACCTTTTGTATCTTTTTGTAATAAAATATACCCCTTTTTGCATTTTTCATTAAACATTTTACTAATTTTGTACATTTTGTATCTTTTTGTAATAAAATATATCCCTTTTTGCATTTTTCGTTACACATTTTACTAATTTTGTAACTTTTGTATATTTTTGCAATAAAATATATCCCTTTTTGGATTTTTCGTTACAGATTTTACTAATTTTGTAACTTTTGTATATTTTTGTAATAAAATATATCCCTTTTTGCATTTTATTACAAATTCTACTAATTATGTTCGTTTTCTATCTTTTTGTACTAAAATATGTCCCTTTTTGAATATTTCATTACACATTTTACTAATTTTGTACCTTTTGTATCTTTTTGTAATAAAATATACACCTTTTTGCATTTTTCATTACACATTTTAGTAATTTTGCACATTTTGTATATTTTTGTAATAAAATATATCCCTTTTTGCATTTTTCATTACCCATTTTACTAATTTTGTAACTTTTGTATCTTTTTGTAATAAAATATATCCCTTTTTGCATTTTCATTAAACATTTTACTAATTTTGTACATTTTGTATATTTTTGTAATAAAATATATCACTTTTTGCATTTTTCGTTACACATTTTACTAATTTTGCAACTTTTGTATATTTTTGTAATAAAATATATCCCTTTTTGCATTTTATTACATATTCTACTAATTATATTCGTTTTCTATCTTTTTGTACTAAAATATGTCCCTTTTTGCATATTTCATTACACATTTTACTAAATTTGTACCTTTTGTATCTTTTTGTAATAAAATATACCCCTTTTTGCATTTTTCATTGCCCATTTTACTAATTTTGCACCTTATGTATCTTTTTGTAATAAAATATATCCCTTTTTGCATTTTCATTAAACATTTTACTAATTTTGTACATTTTGTATCTTTTTGTAATAAAATATATCCCTTTTTGCATTTTTCGTTACACATTTTACTAATTTAGTAACTTTTGTATATTTTTGTAATAAAATATATCCCTTTTTGCATTTTATTACACATTCTACTAATTATGTTCGTTTTCTATCTTTTTGTACTAAAATATGTCCCTTTTTGAATATTTCATTACACATTTTACTAATTTTGTACCTTTTGTATCTTTTTGTAATAAAATATACCCCTTTTTGCATTTTTCATTACACATTTTACTAATTTTGCACCTTTTGTATCTTTTTGTAATAAAATATATCTCTTTTTGCATTTTCATTAAACATTTTACTAATTTTGTATAGTTTGTATCTTTTTGTAATAAAATATATCCCTTTTTTGCATTTTTCGTTACACATTTTACTAATTTTGTAACTTTTGCATATTTTTGTAATAAAATATATCCCTTTTTGGATTTTTCGTTATCCATTTTACTAATTTTGTACCTTTTGTATCTTTTTGTAATAAAATATATCCCTTTTTGCATTTTCATTAAACATTTTACTAATTTTGTACCTTTTGTATCTTTTTGCAATAAAATATATCCCTTTTTGCATTTTATTACACATTCTACTAATTATATTCGTTTTCTATCTTTTTGTACTAAAATATGTCCCTTCTTGCATATTTCATTACACATTTTACTAATTTTGTACCTTTTGTATCTTTTTGTAATAAAATATACCCCTTTTTGCATTTTTCATTACCCATTTTACCTATTTTCCACCTTTTGTATCTTTTTGTAATAAAATATATCTCTTTTTGCATTTTCATTAAACATTTTACTAATTTTGTATATTTTGTATCTTTTTGTAATAAAATATATCCCTTTTTGCATTTTTCGTTACACATTTTACTAATTTTTTAACTTTTGTATATTTTTGTAATAAAATATATCCCTTTTTGGATTTTTCGTTACAGATTTTACTAATTTTGTAACTTTTGTATATTTTTGTAATAAAATATATCCCTTTTTGCATTTTATTACACATTCTACTAATTATGTTCGTTTTCTATCTTTTTGTACTAAAATATGTCCCTTTTTGAATATTTCATTACACATTTTACTAATTTTGTACCTTTTGTATCTTTTTGTAATAAAATATACCCCTTTTTGCATTTTTCATTACACATTTTAGTAATTTTGCACCTTTTGTATCTTTTTATAATAAAATATATCCCTTTTTGCATTTTCATTAAACATTTTACTAATTTTGTACATTTTGTATCTTTTTGTAATAAAATATATCCCTTTTTGCATTTTTCGTTACACATTTTACTAATTTTGCAACTTTTGTATATTTTTGCAATAAAATATATCCCTTTTTGCATTTTATTACACATTCTACTAATTATATTCGTTTTCTATCTTTTTGTACTAAAATATGTCCTTTTTTGCATATTTCATTACACATTTTACTAAATTTGTACCTTTTGTATCTTTTTGTAATAAAATATACCCCTTTTTGCATTTTTCATTACCCATTTTACTAATTTTGCACCTTTTGTATCTTTTTGTAATAAAATATATCCCTTTTTGCATTTTCATTAAACATTTTACTAATTTTGTACATTTTGCACCTTTTTGTAATAAAATATATACCTTTTTGCATTTTTCGTTACACATTTTACTAATTTTGCAACTTTTGTATATTTTTGTAATAAAATATATCCCTTTTTGCATTTTATTACACATTCTACTAATTATGTTAGTTTTCTATCTTTTTGTACTAAAATATGTCCCTTTTTGCATATTTCATTATAGATTTTACTAATTTTTTACCTTTTGTATCTTTTTGTAATAAAATATACCCCTTTTTGCATTTTTCATTATCCATTTTACTAATTTTGTACCTTTTGTATCTTTTTGTAATAAAATATATCCCTTTTTGCATTTTCATTAAACATTTTACTAATTTTGTACATTTTGTATCTTTTTGTAATAAAATATATCCCTTTTTGCATTTTTCGTTACACATTTTACTAATTTTGCAACTTTTGTATATTTTTGTAATAAAATATATCCCTTTTTGCATTTTATTACACATTCTACTAATTATATTCGTTTTCTATCTTTTTGTACTAAAATATTTCCCTGTTTGCATATTTCATTACACATTTTACTAAATTTGTACCTTTTGTATCTTTTTGTAATAAAATATACCCCTTTTTGCATTTTTCATTACCCATTTTACTAATTTTGTACATTTTGTATCTTTTTGTAATAAAATATATCCCTTTTTGCATTTTCATTAAACATTTTACTAATTTTGTACATTTTGTATCTTTTTGTAATAAAATATATCCCTTTTTGCATTTTTCGTTACACATTTTACTAATTTTGCAACTTTTGTATATTTTTGTAATAAAATATATCCCTTTTTGCATTTTATTACACATTCTACTAACTATATTCGTTTTCTATCTTTTTGTACTAAAATATGTCCCTTTTTGCATATTTCATTACACATTTTACTAAATTTGTACCTTTTGTATCTTTTTGTAATAAAATATACCCCTTTTTGCATTTTTCATTACCCATTTTACTAATTTTGTACATTTTGTATCTTTTTGTAATAAAATATATCCCTTTTTGCATTTTTCGTTACACATTTTACTAATTTTGTAACTTTTGTATATTTTTGTAATAAAATATATCCCTTTTTGCATTTTGTTACACATTCTACTAATTATATTCGTTTTCTATCTTTTTGTACTAAAATATGTCCCTTTTTGCATATTTTATTACACATTTTACTAATTTTGTACCTTTTGTATCTTTTTGTAATAAAATATACCCCTTTTTGCATTTTTCATTACCCATTTTACTAATTTTGCACCTTTTGTATCTTTTTGTAATAAAATATATCCCTTTTTGCATTTTCATTAAACATTTTACTAATTTTGTACATTTTGCATCTTTCTGTAATAAAATATATACCTTTTTGCATTTTTCTTTACACATTTTACTAATTTTGTAACTTTTGTATATTTTTGTAATAAAATATATCCCTTTTTGCATTTTATTACACATTCTACTAATTATGTTCGTTTTCTATCTTTTTGTACTAAAATATGTCCCTTTTTGCATATTTCATTACACATTTTACTAATTTTTTACCTTTTGTATCTTTTTGTAATAAAATATACCCCTTTTTGCATTTTTCATTATCCATTTTACTAATTTTGTACCTTTTGTATCTTTTTGTAATAAAATATATCCCTTTTTGCATTTTCATTAAACATTTTACTAATTTTGTTCATTTTGTATCATTTTGTAATAAAATATATCCCTTTTTGCATTTTTCGTTACACATTTTACTAATTTTGCAACTTTTGTATATTTTTGTAATAAAATATATCCATTTTTGGATTTTTCGTTACAGATTTTACTAATTTTGTACCTTTTGTATCTTTTTGTAATAAAACATATCCCTTTTTGCATTTTATTACACATTCTACTAATTATGTTCGTTTTCTATCTTTTTGTACTAAAATATGTCCCTTTTTGAATATTTCATTACACATTTTACTAATTTTGTACCTTTTGTATCTTTTTGTAATAAAATATACCCCTTTTTGCATTTTTATTACACATTTTAGTAATTTTGCACCTTTTGTATCTTTTTGTAATAAAATATATCCCTTTTTGCATTTTATTACACATTCTACTAATTATGTTCGTTTTCTATCTTTTTGTACTAAAATATATCCCTTTTTGCATTTTTCGTTACATATTTTACTAATTTTGTAACTTTTGTATATTTTTGTAATAAAATATATCCCTTTTTGCATTTTATCACACATTCTACAAATTATATTCGTTTTCTATCTTTTTGTACTAAAATATGTCCCTTTTTGCATATTTTATTACACATTTTACTAATTTTGCACCTTTTGTATCTTTTTGTAATAAAATATATCCCTTTTTGCATTTTCATTAGACATTTTACTAATTTTGTACATTTTGCATCTTTTTGTAATAAAATATATACCTTTTTGCATTTTTCTTTACACATTTTACTAATTTTGTAACTTTTGTATATTTTTGTAATAAAATATATCCCTTTTTGCATTTTATTACACATTCTACTAATTATGTTCGTTTTCTATCTTTTTGTACTAAAATATGTCCCTTTTTGCATATTTCATTACACATTTTACTAATTTTTTACCTTTTGTATCTTTTTGTAATAAAATATACCCCTTTTTGCATTTTTCATTATCCATTTTACTAATTTTGTACCTTTTGTATCTTTTTGTAATAAAATATATCCCTTTTTGCATTTTCATTAAACATTTTACTAATTTTGTTCATTTTGTATCATTTTGTAATAAAATATATCCCTTTTTGCATTTTTCGTTACACATTTTACTAATTTTGCAACTTTTGTATATTTTTGTAATAAAATATATCCATTTTTGGATTTTTCGTTACAGATTTTACTAATTTTGTACCTTTTGTATCTTTTTGTAATAAAACATATCCCTTTTTGCATTTTATTACACATTCTACTAATTATGTTCGTTTTCTATCTTTTTGTACTAAAATATGTCCCTTTTTGAATATTTCATTACACATTTTACTAATTTTGTACCTTTTGTATCTTTTTGTAATAAAATATACCCCTTTTTGCATTTTTATTACACATTTTAGTAATTTTGCACCTTTTGTATCTTTTTGTAATAAAATATATCCCTTTTTGCATTTTATTACACATTCTACTAATTATGTTCGTTTTCTATCTTTTTGTACTAAAATATATCCCTTTTTGCATTTTTCGTTACATATTTTACTAATTTTGTAACTTTTGTATATTTTTGTAATAAAATATATCCCTTTTTGCATTTTATCACACATTCTACAAATTATATTCGTTTTCTATCTTTTTGTACTAAAATATGTCCCTTTTTGCATATTTTATTACACATTTTACTAATTTTGCACCTTTTGTATCTTTTTGTAATAAAATATATCCCTTTTTGCATTTTCATTAGACATTTTACTAATTTTGTACATTTTGCATCTTTTTGTAATAAAATATATACCTTTTTGCATTTTTCTTTACACATTTTACTAATTTTGTAACTTTTGTATATTTTTGTAATAAAATATATCCCTTTTTGCATTTTATTACACATTCTACTAATTATGTTCGTTTTCTATCTTTTTGTACTAAAATATGTCCCTTTTTGCATATTTCATTACACATTTTACTAAATTTGTAGCTTTTGTATCTTTTTGTAATAAAATATACCCCTTTTTGCATTTTTCATTATCCATTTTACTAATTTTGTACCTTTTGTGTCTTTTTGTAATAAAATATATCCCTTTTTGCATTTTCATTAAACATTTTACTAATTTTGTTCATTTTGTATCATTTTGTAATAAAATATATCCCTTTTTGCATTTTTCGTTACACATTTTACTAATTTTGCAACTTTTGTATATTTTTGTAATAAAATATTTCCATTTTTGGATTTTTCGTTACAGATTTTACTAATTTTGTACCTTTTGTATCTTTTTGTAGTAAAACATATCCCTTTTTGCATTTTATTACACATTCTACTAATTATGTTCGTTTTCTATCTTTTTGTACTAAAATATGTCCCTTTTTGAATATTTCATTACACATTTTACTAATTTTGTACCTTTTGTATCTTTTTGTAATAAAATATACCCCTTTTTGCATTTTTCATTACACATTTTAGTAATTTTGCACCTTTTGTATCTTTTTGTAATAAAATATATCCCTTTTTGCATTTTATTACACATTCTACTAATTATGTTCGTTTTCTATCTTTTTGTACTAAAATATATCCCTTTTTGCATTTTTCGTTACATATTTTACTAATTTTGTAACTTTTGTATATTTTTGTAATAAAATATATCCCTTTTTGCATTTTATCACACATTCTACAAATTATATTCGTTTTCTATCTTTTTGTACTAAAATATGTCCCTTTTTGCATATTTTATTACACCTTTTACTAATTTGCACCTTTTGTATCTTTTTGTAATAAAATATATCCCTTTTTGCATTTTCATTAGACATTTTACTAATTTTGTACATTTTGCATCTTTTTGTAATAAAATATATACCTTTTTGCATTTTTCTTTACACATTTTACTAATTTTGTAACTTTTGTATATTTTTGTAATAAAATATATCCCTTTTTGCATTTTATTACACATTCTACTAATTATGTTCGTTTTCTATCTTTTTGTACTAAAATATGTCCCTTTTTGCATATTTCATTACACATTTTACTAAATTTGTACCTTTTGTATCTTTTTGTAATAAAATATACCCCTTTATGCATTTTTCATTACCCATTTTACTAATTTTGCACCTTTTGTATCTTTTTGTAATAAAATATATCCCTTTTTGCATTTTCATTAGACATTTTACTAATTTTGTACATTTTGTATATTTTTGTAATAAAATATATCCCTTTTTGCATTTTTCGTTACACATTTTACTAATTTTGCAACTTTTGTATATTTTTGTAATAAAATATATCCCTTTTTGCATTTTATTACACATTCTACTAATTATATTCGTTTTCTATCTTTTTGTACTAAAATATGTCCCTTTTTGCATATTTCATTACACATTTTACTAATTTTTTACCTTTTGTATCTTTTTGTAATAAAATATACCCCTTTTTGCATTTTTCATTATCCATTTTACTAATTTTGTACCTTTTGTATCTTTTTGTAATAAAATATATCCCTTTTTGCATTTTCATTAAACCTTTTACTAATTTTGTACCTTTTGTATCTTTTTGTAATAAAATATATCCCTTTTTGCATTTTATTACACATTCTACTAATTATATTCGTTTTCTATCTTTTTGTACTAAAATATGTCCCTTTTTGCATATTTCATTACACATTTTACTAATTTTGTACCTTTTGTATCTTTTTGTAATAAAATATACCCCTTTTTGCATTTTTCATTATCCATTTTACTAATTTTGTACCTTTTGTATCTTTTTGTAATAAAATATATCCCTTTTTACATTTTCATTAAACATTTTACTAATTTTGTACATTTTGTATATTTTTGTAATAAAATATATCCCTTTTTGCATTTTTCGTTACACATTTTACTAATTTTGCAACTTTTGTATATTTTTGTAATAAAATATATCTCTTTTTGCATTTTATTACACATTCTACTAATTATATTCTTTTTCTATCTTTTTGTACTAAAATATGTCCCTTTTTGCATATTTCATTACACATTTTACTAAATTTGTACCTTTTGTATCTTTTTGTAATAAAATATACCCCTTTTTGCATTTTTCATTACCCATTTTACTAATTTTGTACATTTTGTATCTTTTTGTAATAAAATATATCCCTTTTAGCATTTTTCTTTACACATTTTACTAATTTTGTAACTTTTGTATATTTTTGTAATAAAATATATCCCTTTTTGCATTTTGTTACACATTCTACTAATTATATTCGTTTTCTATCTTTTTGTACTAAAATATGTCCCTTTTTGCATTTTCATTAAACATTTTACTAATTTTGTTCATTTTGTATCTTTTTGTAATAAAATATATCCCTTTTTGCATTTTTCGTTACACATTTTACTAATTTTGCAACTTTTGTATATTTTTGTATTAAAATATATCCATTTTTGGATTTTTCGTTACAGATTTTACTAATTTTGTACCTTTTGTATGTTTTTGTAATAAAACATATCCCTTTTTGCATTTTATTACACATTCTACTAATTATGTTCGTTTTCTCTCTTTTTGTACTAAAATATGTCCCTTTTTGAAAATTTCATTACACATTTTACTAATTTTGTACCTTTTGTATCTTTTTGTAATAAAATATACCCCTTTTTGCATTTTTCATTACACATTTTAGTAATTTTGCACCTTTTGTATCTTTTTGTAATAAAATATATCCCTTTTTGCATTTTATTACACATTCTACTAATTATGTTCGTTTTCTATCTTTTTGTGCTAAAATATATCCCTTTTTGCATTTTTCGTTACATATTTTACTAATTTTGTAACTTTTGTATATTTTTGTAATAAAATATATCCCTTTTTGCATTTTATCACACATTCTACAAATTATATTCGTTTTCTATCTTTTTGTACTAAAATATGTCCCTTTTTGCATTTTTCATTACCCATTTTACTAATTTTCCACCTTTTGTATCTTTTTGTAATAAAATATATCTCTTTTTGCATTTTCATTAAACATTTTACTAATTTTGTATATTTTGTATCTTTTTGTAATAAAATATATCCCTTTTTGCATTTTTCGTTACACATTTTACTAATTTTGTAACTTTTGTATATTTTTGTAATAAAATATATCCCTTTTTGCATTTTTCTTTACACATTTTACTAATTTTGCAACTTTTGTATATTTTTGTAATAAAATATATCCCTTTTTGCATTTTATTACACATTCTACTAATTATGTTAGTTTTCTATCTTTTTGTACTAAAATATGTCCCTTTTTGAATATTTCATTACACATTTTACTAATTTTGTACCTTTTGTATCTTTTTGTAATAAAATATACCCCTTTTTGCATTTTTCATTACACATTTTAGTAATTTTGCACCTTTTGTATCTTTTTGTAATAAAATATATCCCTTTTTGCATTTTCATTAAACATTTTACTAATTTTGTACATTTTGTATCTTTTTGTAATAAAATATATCCCTTTTTGCATTTTTCGTTACACATTTTACTAATTTTGCAACTTTTGTATATTTTTGTAATAAAATATATCTCTTTTTGCATTTTATTACACATTCTACTAATTATATTCTTTTTCTATCTTTTTGTACTAAAATATGTCCCTTTTTGCATATTTCATTACACATTTTACTAAATTTGTACCTTTTGTATCTTTTTGTAATAAAATATACCCCTTTTTGCATTTTTCATTATCCATTTTACTAATTTTGTACCTTTTGTATCTTTTTGTAATAAAATATATCCCTTTTTGCATTTTCATTAAACATTTTACTAATTTTGTACATTTTGTATCTTTTTGTAATAAAATATATCCCTTTTTGGATTTTTCGTTACAGATTTTGCTAATTTTGTAACTTTTGTATATTTTTGTAATAAAATATATCCCTTTTTGCATTTTATTACACATTCTACTATATATGTTCGTTTTCTATCTTTTTGTACTAAAATATGTACCTTTTTGAATATTTCATTACACATTTTACTAATTTTGTAACTTTTGTATCTTTTTGTAATAAAATATACCCCTTTTTGCATTTTTCATTATCCATTTTACTAATTTTGTACCTTTTGTATCTTTTTGTAAGAAAATATATCCCTTTTTGCATTTTCATTAAACATTTTACTAATTTTGTTCATTTTGTATCTTTTTGTAATAAAATATATCCCTTTTTGCATTTTATTACACATTCTACTAATTATGTTCGTTTTCTATCTTCTTGTAATAAAATATACCCCTTTTTGCATTTTTCATTATCCATTTTACTAATTTTGCACCTTTTGTATCTTTTTGTAATAAAATATATCCCTTTTTGCATTTTATTACACATTCTACTAATTATGTTCGTTTTCTATGTTTTTGTACTAAAATATATCCCTTTTTGCATTTTTCGTTACATATTTTACTAATTTTGTAACTTTTGTATATTTTTGTAATAAAATATATCCCTTTTTGCATTTTATCACACATTCTACAAATTATATTCGTTTTCTATCTTTTTGTACTAAAATATGTCCCTTTTTGCATATTTTATTACACATTTTACTAATTTTGCACCTTTTGTATCTTTTTGTAATAAAATATATCCCTTTTTGCATTTTCATTAAACATTTTACTAATTTTGTATATTTTGTATCTTTTTGTAATAAAATATATCCGTTTTTGCATTTTTCGTTACACATTTTACTAATTTTGTAACTTTTTTATATTTTTGTAATAAAATATATCCCTTTTTGGATTTTTCGTTACAGATTTTACTAATTTTGTAACTTTTGTATATTTTTGTAATAAAATATATCCCTTTTTGCATTTTATTACACATTCTACTAATTATGTTCGTTTTCTATCTTTTTGTACTAAAATATGTCACTTTTTGCATATTTCATTACACATTTTACTAATTTTTTACCTTTTGTATCTTTTTGTAATAAAATATACCCCTTTTTGCATTTTTCATTATCCATTTTACTAATTTTGTACCTTTTGTAACTTTTTGTAATAAAATATATCCCTTTTTGGATTTTTCGTTACAGATTTTACTGATTTTGTAACTTTTGTATATTTTTGTAATAAAATATATCCCTTTTTGCATTTTATTACACATTCTACTAATTATGTTCGTTTTCTATCTTTTTGTACTAAAATATGTCCCTTTTTGCATATTTCATTACACATTTTACTAATTTTTTACCTTTTGTATCTTTTTGTAATAAAATATACCCCTTTTTGCATTTTTCATTACCCATTTTACTAATTTTGTACCTTTTGTATCTTTCTGTTATAAAATATATCCCTTTTTACATTATCATTAAACATTTTACTAATTTTGTACATTTTGTATCTTTTTGTAATAAAATATATCCCTTTTTGCATTTTATTACACATTCTACTAATTATGTTCGTTTTCTATCTTTTTGTAATAAAATATACCCCTTTGTGCATTTTTCATTACACATTTTACTAATTTTTCACCTTTTATATCTTTTTGTAATAAAATATATCCCTTTTTGCATTTTCATTAAACATTTTACTAATTTTGTACATTTTGTATCTTTTTGTAATAAAATATATACCTTTTTGCATTTTGTTTTACACATTTTACTAATTTTGTAACTTTTGTATATTTTTGTAATAAAATATATCCCTTTTTGCATTTTATTACACATTCTACTAATTATGTTCGTTTTCTATCTTTCTGTACTAAAATATGTCCCTTTTTGCATATTTCATTACACATTTTACTAATTTTGTACCTTTTGTATCTTTTTGTAATAAAATATACCCCTTTTTGCATTTTTCATTACCCATTTTACTAATTTTGCACCTTTTGTATCTTTTTGTAATAAAATATATCCCTTTTTGCATTTTCATTACACATTTTACTAATTTTGTACATTTTGTATCTTTTTGTAATAAAATATATCCCTTTTTGCATTTTTCGTTACACATTTCACTAATTTTGTAACTTTTGTATATTTTTGTAATAAAATATATCACTTTTTGCATTTTATTACACATTCTACTAATTATGTTCGTTTTCTATCTTTTTGTACTAAAATATGTCCCTTTTTGAATATTTCATTACACATTTTACTAATTTTGTACCTTTTGTATCTTTTTGTAATAAAATATACCCTTTTTGCATTTTTCATTACAAATTTTACTAATTTTGCACCTTTTGTATCTTTTTGTAATAAAATATATCCCTTTTTGCATTTTCATTAAACATTTTACTAATTTTGTACATTTTGCATCTTTTTGTAATAAAATATATACCTTTTTGCATTTTTCTTTACACATTTTACTAATTTTGTAACTTTTGTATATTTTTGTAATAAAATATATCCCTTTTTGCATTTTATTACACATTCTACTAATTATGTTCGTTTTCTATCTTTTTGTACTAAAATATGTCCCTTTTTGAATATTTCATTACACATTTTACTAATTTTGTACGTTTTGTATCTTTTTGTAATAAAATATAACCCTTTTTGCATTTTTCATTACACATTTTACTAATTTTGCACCTTTTGTATCTTTTTGTAATAAAATATATCCCTTTTTGCATTTTCATTAAACATTTTACTAATTTTGTACATTTTGCATCTTTTTGTAATAAAATATATACCTTTTTGCATTTTTCGTTACACATTTCACTAATTTTGTAACTTTTGTATATTTTTGTAATAAAATATATCACTTTTTGCATTTTATTACACATTCTACTAATTATATTCGTTTTCTATCTTTTTGTACTAAAATATGTCCCTTTTTGCATATTTCATGACACATTTTACTAAATTTGTACCTTTTGTATCTTTTTGTAATAAAATATACCCCTTTTTGCATTTTTCATTATCCATTTTACTAATTTTGTTATCTTTTTGTAATAAAATATATCCCTTTTTGCATTTTCATTACACATTTTACTAATTTTGTACATTTTGTATCTTTTTGTAATAAAATATATCCCTTTTTGCATTTTTCGTTACACATTTTACTAATTTTGTAACTTTTGTATATTTTTGTAATAAAATATATCACTTTTTGCATTTTATTACACATTCTACTAATTATGTTTCGTTTTCTATCTTTTTGTACTAAAATATGTCCCTTTTTGCATATTTCATTACACATTTTACTAATTTTGTACCTTTTGTATCTTTTGTAATAAAATATACCCTTTTTGCATTTTTCATTACCCATTTTACTAATTTTGCACCTTTTGTATCTTTTTGTAATAAAATATATCCCTTTTTGCATTTTCATTACACATTTTACTAATTTTGTACATTTTGTATCTTTTTGTAATAAAATATATCCCTTTTTGCATTTTCATTAAACATTTTACTAATTTTGTACATTTTGCATCTTTTTGTAATAAAATATATACCTTTTTGCATTTTTCTTTACACATTTTACTAATTTTGTAACTTTTGTATATTTTTGTAATAAAATATATCCCTTTTTGCATTTTATTACACATTGTACTAATTATGTTCGTTTTCTATCTTTTTGTACTAAAATATGTCCCTTTTTGAATATTTCATTACACATTTTACTAATTTTGTACGTTTTGTATCTTTTTGTAATAAAATATAACCCTTTTTGCATTTTTCATTACACATTTTACTAATTTTGCACCTTTTGTATCTTTTTGTAATAAAATATATCCCTTTTTGCATTTTCATTAAACATTTTACTAATTTTGTACATTTTGTATCTTTTTGTAATAAAATATATCCCTTTTTGCATTTTTCGTTACACATTTTACTAATTTTGCAACTTTTGTATATTTTTGTAATAAAATATATCCCTTTTTGCATTTTATTACACATTCTACTAATTATATTCGTTTTCTATCTTTTTGTACTAAAATATGTCCCTTTTTGCATATTTCATTACACATTTTACTAATTTTGTGCCTTTTGTATCTTTTTGTAATAAAATATACCCCTTTTTGCATTTTTCATTACCCATTTTACTAATTTTGCACCTTTTGTATCTTTTTGTAATAAAATATATCCCTTTTTGCATTTTTCGTTACACATTTTACTAATTTTGTAACTTTTGTATATTTTTGTAATAAAATATATCCCTTTTTGGATTTTTCGTTACAGATTTTGCTAATTTTGTAACTTTTGTGTATTTTTGTAATAAAATATATCCCTTTTTGCATTTTATTACACATTCTACTAATTATGTTCGTTTTCTATCTTTTTGTACTAAAATATGTCCCTTTTTGAATATTTCATTACACATTTTACTAATTTTGTACCTTTTGTATCTTTTTGTAATAAAATATACCCCTTTTTGCATTTTTCATTACACATTTTACTAATTTTGCACCTTTTGTATCTTTTTGTAATAAAATATATCCCTTTTTGCATTTTCATTAAATATTTTACTAATTTTGTACATTTTGCATCTTTTTGTAATAAAATATATACCTTTTTGCATTTTTCTTTACACATTTTACTAATTTTGTAACTTTTGTATATTTTTGTAATAAAATATATCCCTTTTTGCATTTTATTACACATTCTACTAATTATGTTCGTTTTCTATCTTTTTGTACTAAAATATGTCCCTTTTTGAATATTTCATTACACATTTTACTAATTTTGTACGTTTTGTATCTTTTTGTGATAAAATATAACCCTTTTTGCATTTTTCATTACACATTTTACTAATTTTGCACCTTTTGTATCTTTTTGTAATAAAATATATCCCTTTTTGCATTTTCATTAAACATTTTACTAATTTTGTACATTTTGCATCTTTTTGTAATAAAATATATACCTTTTTGCATTTTTCGTTACACATTTCACTAATTTTGTAACTTTTGTATATTTTTGTAATAAAATATATCACTTTTTGCATTTTATTACACATTCTACTAATTATGTTCGTTTTCTATCTTTTTGTACTAAAATATGTCCCTTTTTGAATATTTCATTACACATTTTACTAATTTTGTACGTTTTGTATCTTTTTGTGATAAAATATAACCCTTTTTGCATTTTTCATTACACATTTTACTAATTTTGCACCTTTTGTATCTTTTTGTAATAAAATATATCCCTTTTTGCATTTTCATTAAACATTTTACTAATTTTGTACATTTTGCATCTTTTTGTAATAAAATATATACCTTTTTGCATTTTTCGTTACACATTTCACTAATTTTGTAACTTTTGTATATTTTTGTAATAAAATATATCCCTTTTTGCATTTTATTACACATTCTACTAATTATGTTCGTTTTCTATCTTTTTGTACTAAAATATGTCCCTTTTTGCATATTTCATTACACATTTTACTAATTTTTTACCTTTTGTATCTTTTTGTAATAAAATATCCCCCTTTTTGCATTTTTCATTATCCATTTTACTAATTTTGTACCTTTTGTATCTTTTTGTAATAAAATATATCCCTTTTTGCATTTTCATTAAACATTTTACTAATTTTGTACATTTTGTATCTTTTTGTATTAAAATATATCCCTTTTTGCATTTTTCGTTACACATTTTACTAATTTTGTAACTTTTGTATATTTTTGTAATAAAATATATCCCTTTTTGCATTTTATTACACATTCTACTAATTATGTTCGTTTTCTATCTTTTTGTACTAAAATATGTCCCTTTTTGAATATTTCATTACACATTTTACTAATTTTGTACCTTTTGTATCTTTTTGTAATAAAATATACCCCTTTTTGCATTTTTCATTACACATTTTACTAATTTTGCACCTTTTGTATCTTTTTGTAATAAAATATATCCCTTTTTGCATTTTCATTAAACATTTTACTAATTTTGTACATTTTGTATCTTTTTGTAATAAAATATATCCCTTTTTGCATTTTTCGTTACACATTTTACTAATTTTGCAACTTTTGTATATTTTTGTAATAAAATATATCCCTTTTTGCATTTTATTGCACATTCTACTAATTATGTTCGTTTTCTATCTTTTTGTACTAAAATATGTCCCTTTTTGCATATTTCATTACACATTTTACTAATTTTTTACCTTTTGTATCTTTTTGTAATAAAATATACCGCTTTTTGCATTTTTCATTATCCATTTTACTAATTTTGTAACTTTTGTATCTTTTTGTAATAAAATATATCCCTTTTTGCATTTTCATTAAACATTTTACTAATTTTGTACATTTTGTATCTTTTTGTATTAAAATATATCCCTTTTTGCATTTTTCGTTACACATTTTACTAATTTTGTAACTTTTGTATATTTTTGTAATAAAATATATCCCTTTTTGCATTTTATTACACATTCTACTAATTATGTTCGTTTTCTATCTTTTTGTACTAAAATATGTCCCTTTTTGAATATTTCATTACACATTTTACTAAATTTGTACCTTTTGTATCTTTTTGTAATAAAATATAACCCTTTTTGCATTTTTCATTATCCATTTTACTAATTTTGTATCTTTTTGTAATAAAATATATCCCTTTTTGCATTTTCATTAAACATTTTACTAATTTTGTAAATTTTGTATATTTTTGTAATAAAATATATCCCTTTTTGCATTTTATTACACATTCTACTAATTATATTCGTTTTCTATCTTTTTGTACTAAAATATGTCCCTTTTTGAATATTTCATTACACATTTTACTAATTTTGTACCTTTTGTATCTTTTTGTAATAAAATATACCCCTTTTTGCATTTTTCATTACACATTTTACTAATTTTGCACCTTTTGTATCTTTTTGTAATAAAATATATCCCTTTTTGCATTTTCATTAAATATTTTACTAATTTTGTACATTTTGCATCTTTTTGTAATAAAATATATACCTTTTTGCATTTTTCTTTACACATTTTACTAATTTTGTAACTTTTGTATATTTTTGTAATAAAATATATCCCTTTTTGCATTTTATTACACATTCTACTAATTATGTTCGTTTTCTATCTTTTTGTACTAAAATATGTCCCTTTTTGAATATTTCATTACACATTTTACTAATTTTGTACGTTTTGTATCTTTTTGTGATAAAATATAACCCTTTTTGCATTTTTCATTACACATTTTACTAATTTTGCACCTTTTGTATCTTTTTGTAATAAAATATATCCCTTTTTGCATTTTCATTAAACATTTTACTAATTTTGTACATTTTGCATCTTTTTGTAATAAAATATATACCTTTTTGCATTTTTCGTTACACATTTCACTAATTTTGTAACTTTTGTATATTTTTGTAATAAAATATATCACTTTTTGCATTTTATTACACATTCTACTAATTATGTTCGTTTTCTATCTTTTTGTACTAAAATATGTCCCTTTTTGAATATTTCATTACACATTTTACTAATTTTGTACGTTTTGTATCTTTTTGTGATAAAATATAACCCTTTTTGCATTTTTCATTACACATTTTACTAATTTTGCACCTTTTGTATCTTTTTGTAATAAAATATATCCCTTTTTGCATTTTCATTAAACATTTTACTAATTTTGTACATTTTGTATCTTTTTGTATTAAAATATATCCCTTTTTGCATTTTTCGTTACACATTTTACTAATTTTGTAACTTTTGTATATTTTTGTAATAAAATATATCCCTTTTTGCATTTTATTACACATTCTACTAATTATGTTCGTTTTCTATCTTTTTGTACTAAAATATGTCCCTTTTTGAATATTTCATTACACATTTTACTAATTTTGTACCTTTTGTATCTTTTTGTAATAAAATATACCCCTTTTTGCATTTTTCATTACACATTTTACTAATTTTGCACCTTTTGTATCTTTTTGTAATAAAATATATCCCTTTTTGCATTTTCATTAAACATTTTACTAATTTTGTACATTTTGTATCTTTTTGTAATAAAATATATCCCTTTTTGCATTTTTCGTTACACATTTTACTAATTTTGCAACTTTTGTATATTTTTGTAATAAAATATATCCCTTTTTGCATTTTATTGCACATTCTACTAATTATGTTCGTTTTCTATCTTTTTGTACTAAAATATGTCCCTTTTTGCATATTTCATTACACATTTTACTAATTTTTTACCTTTTGTATCTTTTTGTAATAAAATATACCGCTTTTTGCATTTTTCATTATCCATTTTACTAATTTTGTAACTTTTGTATCTTTTTGTAATAAAATATATCCCTTTTTGCATTTTCATTAAACATTTTACTAATTTTGTACATTTTGTATCTTTTTGTATTAAAATATATCCCTTTTTGCATTTTTCGTTACACATTTTACTAATTTTGTAACTTTTGTATATTTTTGTAATAAAATATATCCCTTTTTGCATTTTATTACACATTCTACTAATTATGTTCGTTTTCTATCTTTTTGTACTAAAATATGTCCCTTTTTGAATATTTCATTACACATTTTACTAAATTTGTACCTTTTGTATCTTTTTGTAATAAAATATAACCCTTTTTGCATTTTTCATTATCCATTTTACTAATTTTGTATCTTTTTGTAATAAAATATATCCCTTTTTGCATTTTCATTAAACATTTTACTAATTTTGTAAATTTTGTATATTTTTGTAATAAAATATATCCCTTTTTGCATTTTATTACACATTCTACTAATTATATTCGTTTTCTATCTTTTTGTACTAAAATATGTCCCTTTTTGCATATTTCATTACACATTTTACTAAATTTGTACCTTTTGTATCTTTTTGTAATAAAATATACCCCTTTTTGCATTTTTCATTACCCATTTTACTAATTTTGCACCTTTTGTATCTTTTTGTAATAAAATATATCCCTTTTTGCATTTTCATTAAACATTTTACTAATTTTGTACATTTTGTATCTTTTTGTATTAAAATATATCCCTTTTTGCATTTTTCGTTACACATTTTACTAATTTTGTAACTTTTGTATATTTTTGTAATAAAATATATCCCTTTTTGCATTTTATTACACATTCTACTAATTATGTTCGTTTTCTATCTTTTTGTACTAAAATATGTCCCTTTTTGAATATTTCATTACACATTTTACTAATTTTGTACCTTTTGTATCTTTTTGTAATAAAATATACCCCTTTTTGCATTTTTCATTACACATTTTACTAATTTTGCACCTTTTGTATCTTTTTGTAATAAAATATATCCCTTTTTGCATTTTCATTAAACATTTTACTAATTTTGTACATTTTGTATCTTTTTGTAATAAAATATATCCCTTTTTGCATTTTTCGTTACACATTTTACTAATTTTGCAACTTTTGTATATTTTTGTAATAAAATATATCCCTTTTTGCATTTTATTACACATTCTACTAATTATATTCGTTTTCTGTCTTTTTGTACTAAAATATGTCCCTTTTTGCATATTTCATTACACATTTTACTAAATTTGTACCTTTTGTATCTTTTTGTAATAAAATATACCCCTTTTTGCATTTTTCATTACCCATTTTACTAATTTTGCACCTTTTGTATCTTTTTGTAATAAAATATATCCCTTTTTGCATTTTCATTAAACATTTTACTAATTTTGTACATTTTGTATCTTTTTGTATTAAAATATATCCCTTTTTGCATTTTTCGTTACACATTTTACTAATTTTGTAACTTTTGTATATTTTTGTAATAAAATATATCCCTTTTTGCATTTTATTACACATTCTACTAATTATGTTCGTTTTCTATCTTTTTGTACTAAAATATGTCCCTTTTTGCATATTTCATTACACATTTTACTAATTTTGTACCTTTTGTATCTTTTTGTAATAAAATATACCCCTTTTTGCATTTTTCATTACACATTTTACTAATTTTGCACCTTTTGCATCTTTTTGTAATAAAATATATCCCTTTTTGCATTTTCATTAAACATTTTACTAATTTTGTACATTTTGCATCTTTTTGTAATAAAATATATACCTTTTTGCATTTTTCTTTACACATTTTACTAATTTTGTAACTTTTGTATATTTTTGTAATAAAATATATCCCTTTTTGCATTTTATTACACATTCTACTAATTATGTTCGTTTTCTATCTTTTTGTACTAAAATATGTCCCTTTTTGCATATTTCATTACACATTTTACTAATTTTGTACCTTTTGTATCTTTTTGTAATAAAATATACCCCTTTTTGCATTTTTCATTACCCATTTTACTAATTTTGCCCCTTTTGTATCTTTTTGTAATAAAATATAACCCTTTTTGCATTTTCATTATACATTTTACTAATTTTGTACATTTTGTATCTTTTTGTATTAAAATATATCCCTTTTTGCATTTTTCGTTACACATTTTACTAATTTTGTAACTTTTGTATATTTTTGTAATAAAATATATCCCTTTTTGCATTTTATTACACATTCTACTAATTATGTTCGTTTTCTATCTTTTTGTACTAAAATATGTCCCTTTTTGAATATTTCATTACACATTTTACTAATTTTGTACCTTTTGTATCTTTTTGTAATAAAATATACCCCTTTTTGCATTTTTCATTACCCATTTTACTAATTTTGCACCTTTTGTATCTTTTTGTAATAAAATATATCACTTTTTGCATTTTCATTAAACATTTTACTAATTTTGTAAATTTTGCATCTTTTTGTAATAAAATATATACCTTTTTGCATTTTTCTTTACACATTTTACTAATTTTGTAACTTTTGTATATTTTTGTAATAAAATATATCCCTTTTTGCATTTTATTACACATTCTACTAATTATGTTCGTTTTCTATCTTTTTGTACTAAAATATGTCCCTTTTTGCATATTTCATTACACATTTTACTAATTTTTTACCTTTTGTATCTTTTTGTAATAAAATATACCCCTTTTTGCATTTTTCATTATCCATTTTACTAATTTTGTACCTTTTGTATCTTTTTGTAATAAAATATATCCCTTTTTGCATTTTCATTACACATTTTACTAATTTTGTACATTTTGTATCTTTTTGTAATAAAATATATCCCTTTTTGCATTTTTCGTTACACATTTTACTAATTTTGTAACTTTTGTATATTTTTGTAATAAAATATATCCCTTTTTGGATTTTTCGTTACAGATTTTACTAATTTTGTAACTTTTGTATATTTTTGTAATAAAATATATCCCTTTTTGCATTTTATTACACATTCTACTAATTATGTTCGTTTTCTATCTTTTTGTACTAAAATATGTCCCTTTTTGCATATTTCATTACACATTTTACTAATTTTTTAACTTTTGTTTCTTTTTGTAATAAAATATACCCCTTTTTGCATTTGTCATTACCCATTTTACTAATTTTGCACCTTTTGTATCTTTTTGTAATAAAATATATCCCTTTTTGCATTTTCATTAAACATTTTACTAATTTTGTACATTTTGTATCTTTTGGTAATAAAGTATATCCCTTTTTGCATTTTTCGTTACACATTTTACTAATTTTGTAACTATTCTATATTTTTGTAATAAAATATATCCCTTTTTGCATTTTATTACACATTCTACTAAATATGTTCGTTTTCTATCTTTTTGTACAAAATATGTCCCTTTTTGCATATTTTATTACACATTTTACTAAATTTGTACCTTTTGTATCTTTTTGTAATAAAATATACCCCTTTTTGCATTTTTCATTACCCATTTTACTAATTTTGTACCTTTTGTATCTTTTTGTTATAAAATATATCCCTTTTTACATTTTCATTAAACATTTTACTAATTTTGTACCTTTTGTATCTTTTTGTTATAAAATATATCCCTTTTTACATTTTCATTAAACATTTTACTAATTTTGTACATTTTGTATCTTTTTGTAATAAAATATATCCCTTTTTGCATTTTATTACACATTCTACTAATTATGTTCGTTTTCTATCTTTTTGTAATAAAATATACACCTTTTTGCATTTTTCATTACACATTTTACTAATTTTGCACCTTTTGTATCTTTTTGTAATAAAATATATCCCTTTTTGCATTTTCATTAAACATTTTACTAATTTTGTACATTTTGTATCTTTTTGTAATAAAATATATACCTTTTTGCATTTTTCTTTACACATTTTACTAATTTTGTAACTTTTGTATATTTTTGTAATAAAATATATCCGTTTTTGCATTTTATTACACATTCTACTAATTATGTTCGTTTTCTATCTTTTTGTACTAAAATATGTCCCTTTTTGCATTTTTAATTACACATTTTACTAATTTTTTACCTTTTGTATCTTTTTGTAATAAAATATACCCCTTTTTGCATTTTTCATTACCCATATTACTAATTTTGTACCTTTTGTATCTTTTTGTAATAAAATATATCCCTTTTTGCATTTTCATTAAACATTTTACTAATTTTGTACATTTTGTATCTTTTTGTAATAAAATATATCCCTTTTTGCATTTTATTACACATTCTACTAATTATGTTCATTTTCTATCTTTTTGTACTAAAATATGTCCCTTTTTGCATATTTCATTACCCATTTTACTAATTTTTTACCTTTAGTATCTTTTTGTAATAAAATATACCCATTTTTGCATTTTTCATTACCCATATTACTAATTTTGTAACTTTTGTATCTTTTTGTTATAAAATATATCCCTTTTTACATTTTCATTGAACATTTTACTAATTTTGTACATTTTGTATCTTTTTGTAATAAAATATATACCTTTTTGCATTTTTAGTTACACATTTTACTAATTTTGTAACTTTTGTATATTTTTGTAATAAAATATATCCCTTTTTGCATTTTATTACACATTCTACTAATTATGTTCGTTTTATATCTTTTTGTACTAAAATATGTCCCTTTTTGCATATTTCATTACACATTTTACTAATTTTGTACCTTTTGTATCTTTTTGTAATAAAATATACCCCTTTTTGCATTTTTCATTACCCATTTTACAAATTTTGTACCTTTTGTATCTTTTTGTTATAAAATATATCCCTTTTTACATTTTCATTAAACATTTTACTAATTTTGACATTTTGTATCTTTTTGTAATAAAATATATCCATTTTTGCATTTTATTACACATTCTACTAATTATGTTCGTTTTCTATCTTTTTGTAATAAAATATACCCCTTTTTGCATTTTTCATTACACATTTTACTAATTTTGCACCTTTTGTATCTTTTTGTAATAAAATATATCCCTTTTTGCATTTCCATTAAACATTTTACTAATTTTGTACATTTTCTATCTTTTTGTACTAAAATATGTCCCTTTTTGCATATTTCATTAAACATTTTACTAATTTTGTACCTTTTGTATCTTTTTGTAATAAAATATACCCCTTTTTGCATTTTTCATTACCCATTTTACTAATTTTGTACCTTTTGTATCTTTTTGTTATAAAATATATCCCTTTTTACATTTTCATTAAACATTTTACTAATTTTGTACATTTTGTATCTTTTTGTAATAAAATATATCCCTTTTTGCATTTTATTACACATTCTACTAATTATGTTCGTTTTCTATCTTTTTGTAATAAAATATACCCCTTTTTGCATTTTTCATTACCCATTTTACTAATTTTGTACCTTTTGTATCTTTTTGTTATAAAATATATCCCTTTTTACATTTTCATTAAACATTTTACTAAATTTGTACATTTTGTATCTTTTTGTAATAAAATATATCCATTTTTGCATTTTATTACACATTCTACTAATTATGTTCGTTTTCTATCTTTTTGTAATAAAATATACCCATTTTTGCATTTTTCATTACACATTTTACTAATTTTGCACCTTTTGTAACTTTTTGTAATAGAATATATCCCTTTTTGCATTTTCATTAAACATTTTACTAATTTTGTACATTTTGTATCTTTTTGTAAGAAAATATATACCTTTTTGCATTTTTCTTTACACATTTTACTAATTTTGTAACTTTTGTATATTTTTGTAATAAAATATATCCCTTTTTGCATTTTATTACAGATTCTACTAATTATGTTCGTTTTCTAACTTTTTTGTACTAAAATATGTCCCTTTTTGCATTTTTAATTACACATTTTACTAATTTTTTACCTTTTGTATCTTTTTGTAATAAAATATATCCCTTTTTGCATTTCCATTAAACATTTTACTAATTTTGTACATTTTGTATCTTTTTGTAATAAAATATATCCCTTTTTGCATTTTTCGTTACACATTTTACTAATTTTGTAACTTTTGTATATTTTTTTAATAAAATATATCCCTTTTTGCATTTTATTACACATTCTACTAATTATGTTCGTTTTCTATCTTTTTGTACTAAAATATGTCCCTTTTTGCATATTTCATTACACATTTTACTAATTTTGTACCTTTTGTATCTTTTTGTAATAAAATATACCCCTTTTTGCATTTTTCATTACCCATTTTACTAATTTTGTACCTTTTGTATCTTTTTGTTATAAAATATATCCCTTTTTACATTTTCATTAAACATTTTACTAATTTTGTACATTTTGTATCTTTTTGTAATAAAATATATCCCTTTTTGCATTTTATTACACATTCTACTAATTATGTTCGTTTTCTATCTTTTTGTAATAAAATATACCCCTTTTTGCATTTTTCATTACACATTTTACTAATTTTGCACCTTTTGTATCTTTTTGTAATAAAATATATCCCTTTTTGCATTTTCATTAAACATTTTATTAATTTTGTACATTTTGTATCTTTTTGTAATAAAATATATCCCTTTTTGCATTTTTAGTTACACATTTTACTAATTTTGTAACTTTTGCATATTTTTGTAATAAAATATATCCCTTTTTGCAAGTTATTACACATTCTACTAATTATGTTCGTTTTCTATCTTTTTGTACTAAAATATGTCCCTTTTTGCATATTTCATTACACATTTTACTAATTTTGTACCTTTTGTATCTTTTTGTAATAAAATATACCCCTTTTTGCATTTTTCATTACCCATTTTACTAATTTTGTACCTTTTGTATCTTTCTGTTATAAAATATATCCCTTTTTACATTTTCATTAAACATTTTACTAATTTTGTAACTTTTGTATATTTTTGTAATAAAATATATCCCTTTTTGCATTTTATTACACATTCTACTAATTATGTTCGTTTTCTATCTTTTTGTACTAAAATATGTCCCTTTTTGCATATTTCATTACACATTTTACTAATTTTGCACCTTTTATATCTTTTTGTAATAAAATATATCCCTTTTTGCATTTTCATTAAACATTTTACTAATTTTGTACATTTTGTATCTTTTTGTAATAAAATATATACCTTTTTGCATTTTTCTTTACACATTTTACTAATTTTGTAACTTTTGTATCTTTTTGTAATAAAATATATCCCTTTTTGCATTTTATTACACATTCTAATAATTATGTTCGTTTTCTAACTTTTTGTAATAAAATATATCCCTTTTTGCATTTTCATTAAACATTTTACTAATTTTGTACATTTTGTATCTTTTTGTAATAAAATATATCCCTTTTTGCATTTTTAGTTACACATTTTACTAATTTTGTAACTTTTGTATATTTTTGTAATAAAATATATCCCTTTTTGCATTTTATTACACATTCTACTAATTATGTTCGTTTTCTATCTTTTTGTACTAAAATATGTCCCTTTTTGCATATTTCATTACACATTTTACCAATTTTGTACCTTTTGTATCTTTTTGTAATAAAATATACCCCTTTTTGCATTTTTCATTACCCATTTTACTAATTTTGTACCTTTTGTATCTTTCTGTTATAAAATATATCCCTTTTTACATTTTCATTAAACAGTTTACTAATTTTGTACATTTTGTATCTTTTTGTAATAAAATATATCCCTTTTTGCATTTTATTACACATTCTACTAATTATGTTCGTTTTCTATCTTTTTGTAATAAAATATACCCCTTTTTGCATTTTTCATTACACATTTTACTAATTTTGCACCTTTTATATCTTTTTGTAATAAAATATATCCCTTTTTGCATTTTCATTAAACATTTTACTAATTTTGTACAATTTGTATCTTTTTGTAATAAAATATATACCTTTTTGCATTTTTTTTTACACATTTTACTAATTTTGTAACTTTTGTATATTTTTGTAATAAAATATATCCCTTTTTGCATTTTATTACACATTCTACTAATTATGTTCGTTTTCTATCTTTTTGTACTAAAATATGTCCCTTTTTGCATTTTTAATTACACATTTTACTAATTTTTTACCTTTTGTATCTTTTTGTAATAAAATATACCCCTTTTTGCATTTTTCATTACCCACTTTACTAATTTTGTACCTTTTGTATCTTTTTGTAATAAAATATATCCCTTTTTGCATTTCCATTAAACATTTTACGAATTTTGTATATTTTGTATCTTTTTGTAATAAAATATATCCCTTTTTGCATTTTTTTTTACACATTTTACTAATTTTGTAACTTTTGTATATTTTTGTAATAAAATATATCCCTTTTTGCATTTTATTACACATTCTACTAATTATGTTCGTTTTCTATCTTTTTGTACTAAAATATGTCCCTTTTTGCATTTTTAATTACACATTTTACTAATTTTTTACCTTTTGTATCTTTTTGTAATAAAATATACCCCTTTTTGCATTTTTCATTACCCACTTTACTAATTTTGTACCTTTTGTATCTTTTTGTTATAAAATATATCCCTTTTTGCATTTCCATTAAACATTTTACTAATTTTGTACATTTTGTATCTTTTTTTAATAAAATATATCCCTTTTTGCATTTTTCGTTACACATTTTACTAATTTTGTAACTTTTGTATATTTTTGTAATAAAATATATCCCTTTTTGCATTTTATTACACATTCTACTAATTATGTTCGTTTTCTATCTTTTTGTACTAAAATATGTCCCTTTTTGCATATTTCATTACACATTTTACTAATTTTGTACCTTTTGTATATTTTTGTAATAAAATATATCCCTTTTTGCATTTTATTACACATTCTACTAATTATGTTCGTTTTCTATCTTTTTGTACTAAAATATGTCCCTTTTTGCATTTTCATTAAACATTTTACTAATTTTGTACATTTTGTATCTTTTTGTAATAAAATATATACCTTTTTGCATTTTTCGTTACACATTTTACTAATTTTTTACCTTTTGTATCTTTTTGTAATAAAATATACCCCTTTTTGCATTTTTCATTACCCATTTTACTAATTTTGTACCTTTTGTATCTTTCTGTTATAAAATATATCCCTTTTTACATTATCATTAAACATTTTACTAATTTTGTACATTTTGTATCTTTTTGTAATAAAATATATCCCTTTTTGCATTTTATTACACATTCTACTAATTATGTTCGTTTTCTATCTTTTTGTAATAAAATATACCCCTTTTTGCATTTTTCATTACACATTTTACTAATTTTTCACCTTTATATCTTTTTGTAATAAAATATATCCCTTTTTGCATTTTCATTAAACATTTTACTAATTTTGTACATTTTGTATCTTTTTGTAATAAAATATATACCTTTTTGCATTTTTTTTTACACATTTTACTAATTTTGTAACTTTTGTATATTTTTGTAATAAAATATATCCCTTTTTGCATTTTATTACACATTCTACTAATTATGTTCGTTTTCTATCTTTCTGTACTAAAATATGTCCCTTTTTGCATTTTTAATTACACATTTTACTAATTTTTTACCTTTTGTATCTTTTTGTAATAAAATATACCCCTTTTTGCATTTTTCATTAAACATTTTACTAATTTTGTACATTTTGTATCTTTTTGTAATAAAATATGTCCCTTTTTGCATTTTCATTAAACATTTTACTAATTTTGTACATTTTGTATCTTTTTGTAATAAAATATATACCTTTTTGCATTTTTCGTTACACATTTTACTAATTTTGTAACTTTTGTATATTTTTGTAATAAAATATATCCCTTTTTGGATTTTTCGTTACAGATTTTACTAATTTTGTAACTTTTGTATATTTTTGTAATAAAATATATCCCTTTTTGCATTTTATTACACATTCTACTAATTATGTTCGTTTTCTATCTTTTTGTACTAAAATATGTCCCTTTTTGCATATTTCATTACACATTTTACTAATTTTTTACCTTTTGTATCTTTTTGTAATAAAATATACCCCTTTTTGCATTTTTCATTACCCATTTTACTAATTTTGTACCTTTTGTATCTTTCTGTTATAAAATATATCCCTTTTTACATTATCATTAAACATTTTACTAATTTTGTACATTTTGTATCTTTTTGTAATAAAATATATCCCTTTTTGCATTTTATTACACATTCTACTAATTATGTTCGTTTTCTATCTTTTTGTAATAAAATATACCCCTTTTTGCATTTTTCATTACACATTTTACTAATTTTTCACCTTTATATCTTTTTGTAATAAAATATATCCCTTTTTGCATTTTCATTAAACATTTTACTAATTTTGTACATTTTGTATCTTTTTGTAATAAAATATATACCTTTTTGCATTTTTTTTTACACATTTTACTAATTTTGTAACTTTTGTATATTTTTGTAATAAAATATATCCCTTTTTGCATTTTATTACACATTCTACTAATTATGTTCGTTTTCTATCTTTCTGTACTAAAATATGTCCCTTTTTGCATTTTTAATTACACATTTTACTAATTTTTTACCTTTTGTATCTTTTTGTAATAAAATATACCCCTTTTTGCATTTTTCATTAAACGTTTTACTAATTTTGTACATTTTGTATCTTTTTGTAATAAAATATATACCTTTTTGCATTTCCATTAAACATTTTACTAATTTTGTACATTTTGTATCTTTTTGTAATAAAATATATCCCTTTTTGCATTTTTCGTTACACATTTTACTAATTTTGTAACTTTTGTATATTTTTGTAATAAAATATATCCCTTTTTGCATTTTATTACACATTCTACTAATTATGTTCGTTTTCTATCTTTTTGTACTAAAATATGTCCCTTTTTGCATATTTCATTACACATTTTAACAATTTTGTACCTTTTGTATCTTTTTGTAATGAAATATACCCCTTTTTGCATTTTTCATTACCCATTTTACTAATTTTGTACCTTTTGTATCTTTTTGTTATAAAATATATCCCTTTTTACATTTTCATTAAACATTTTACTAATTTTGTACATTTTGTATCTTTTTGTAATAAAATATATCCCTTTTTGCATTTTATTACACATTCTACTAATTATGTTCGTTTTCTATCTTTTTGTAATAAAATATACCCCTTTTTGCATTTTTCATTACCCATTTTACTAATTTTGTACCCTTTGTATCTTTCTGTTATAAAATATATCCCTTTTTACATTTTCATTAAACATTTTACTAATTTTGTACATTTTGTATCTTTTTGTAATAAAATATATCCCTTTTTGCATTTTATTACACATTCTACTAATTATGTTCGTTTTCTATCTTTTTGTAATAAAATATACCCCTTTTTGCATTTTTCATTAAACATTTTACTAATTGTGTACATTTTGTATCTTTTTGTAATAAAATATATACCTTTTTGAATTTCCATTAAACATTTTACTAATTTTGTACATTTTGTATCTTTTTGTAATAAAATATATCCCTTTTTGCATTTTTCGTTACACATTTTACTAATTTTGTAACTTTTGTATATTTTTGTAATAAAATATATCCCTTTTTGCATTTTATTACACATTCTACTAATTATGTTCGTTTTCTATCTTTTTGTACTAAAATATGTCCCTTTTTGCATATTTCATTACACATTTTACTAATTTTGTACCTTTTGTATCTTTTTGTAATGAAATATACCCCTTTTTGCATTTTTCATTACCCATTTTACTAATTTTGTACCTTTTGTATCTTTTTGTTATAAAATATATCCCTTTTTACATTTTCATTAAACATTTTACTAATTTTGTACATTTTGTATCTTTTTGTAATAAAATATATCCCTTTTTGCATTTTATTACACATTCTACTAATTATGTTCGTTTTCTATCTTTTTGTAATAAAATATACCCCTTTTTGCATTTTTCATTACACATTTTACTAATTTTGCACCTTTTGTATCTTTTTGTAATAAAATATATCCCTTTTTGCATTTTCATTAAACATTTTACTAATTTTATACATTTTGTATCTTTTTGTAATAAAATATATACCTTTTTGCATTTTTCGTTACAGATTTTACTAATTTTGTAACTTTTGTATATTTTTGTAATAAAATATATCCCTTTTTGCATTTTATTACACATTCTACTAATTATGTTCGTTTTCTATCTTTTTGTACTAAAATATGTCCCTTTTTGCATATTTCATTACACATTTTACTAATTTTTTACCTTTTGTATCTTTTTGTAATAAAATATACCCCTTTTTGCATTTTTCATTACCCATTTTACTAATTTTGTACCTTTTGTATCTTTCTGTTATAAAATATATCCCTTTTTACATTATCATTAAACATTTTACTAATTTTGTATCTTTTTGTAATAAAATATATCCCTTTTTGCATTTTATTACACATTCTACTAATTATGTTCGTTTTCTATCTTTTTGTAATAAAATATACGCCTTTTTGCATTTTTCATTACACATTTTACTAATTTTGCACCTTTTATATCTTTTTGTAATAAAATATATCCCTTTTTGCATTTTCATTAAACATTTTACTAATTTTGTACATTTTGTATCTTTTTGTAATAAAATATATACCTTTTTGCATTTTTCGTAACACATTTTACTAATTATGTAACTTTTGTATATTTTTGTAATAAAATATATCCCTTTTTGGATTTTTCGTTACAGATTTTACTAATTTTGTAATTTTTGTATATTTTTGTAATAAAATATATCCCTTTTTGCATTTTATTACACATTCTACTAATTATGTTCGTTTTCTATCTTTTTGTACTAAAATATGTCCCTTTTTGCATATTTCATTACACATTTTACTAATTTTTTACCTTTTGTATCTTTTTGTAATAAAATATACCCCTTTTTGCATTTTTCATTACCCATTTTACTAATTTTGTACCTTTTGTATCTTTCTGTTATAAAATATATCCCTTTTTACATTATCATTAAACATTTTACTAATTTTGTACATTTTGTATCTTTTTGTAATAAAATATATACCTTTTTGCATTTTTCGTTACACATTTTACTAATTATGTAACTTTTGTATATTTTTGTAATAAAATATATCCCTTTTTGGATTTTTCGTTACAGATTTTACTAATTTTGTAATTTTTGTATATTTTTGTAATAAAATATATCCCTTTTTGCATTTTATTACACATTCTACTAATTATGTTCGTTTTCTATCTTTTTGTACTAAAATATGTCCCTTTTTGCATATTTCATTACACATTTTACTAATTTTTTACCTTTTGTATCTTTTTGTAATAAAATATACCCCTTTTTGCATTTTTCATTACCCATTTTACTAATTTTGTACCTTTTGTATCTTTCTGTTATAAAATATATCCCTTTTTACATTATCATTAAACATTTTACTAATTTTGTACATTTTGTATCTTTTTGTAATAAAATATATCCCTTTTTGCATTTTATTACACATTCTACTAATTATGTTCGTTTTCTATCTTTTTGTAATAAAATATACCCCTTTTTGCATTTTTCATTACACATTTTACTAATTTTGCACCTTTTGTATCTTTTTGTAATAAAATATATCCCTTTTTGCATTTTCATTAAACATTTTACTAATTTTGTACATTTTGTATCTTTTTGTAATAAAATATATACCTTTTTGCATTTTTCGTTACACATTTTACTAATTTTGTAACTTTTGTATATTTTTGTAATAAAATATATCCCTTTTTGGATTTTTCGTTACAGATTTTACTAATTTTGTAACTTTTGTATCTTTTTGTAATAAAATATATCCCTTTTTGCATTTTATTACACATTCTACTAATTATGTTCGTTTTCTATCTTTTTGTACTAAAATATGTCCCTTTTTGCATATTTCATTACACATTTTACTAATTTTTTACCTTTTGTATCTTTTTGTAATAAAATATACCCCTTTTTGCATTTTTCATTACCCATTTTACTAATTTTGTACCTTTTGTATCTTTCTGTTATAAAATATATCCCTTTTTACATTATCATTAAACATTTTACTAATTTTGTACATTTTGTATCTTTTTGTAATAAAATATATCCCTTTTTGCATTTTATTACACATTCTACTAATTATGTTCGTTTTCTATCTTTTTGTAATAAAATATACCCCTTTGTGCATTTTTCATTACACATTTTACTAATTTTTCACCTTTTATATCTTTTTGTAATAAAATATATCCCTTTTTGCATTTTCATTAAACATTTTACTAATTTTGTACATTTTGTATCTTTTTGTAATAAAATATATACCTTTTTGCATTTTTTTTTACACATTTACTAATTTTGTAACTTTTGTATATTTTTGTAATAAAATATATCCCTTTTTGCATTTTATTACACATTCTACTAATTATGTTCGTTTTCTATATTTCTGTACTAAAATATGTCCCTTTTTGCATTTTTAATTACACATTTTACTAATTTTTTTACCTTTTGTATCTTTTTGTAATAAAATATACCCTTTTTGCATTTTTCATTACCCACTTTACTAATTTTGTACCTTTTGTATCTTTTTGTAATAAAATATATCCCTTTTTGCATTTCCATTAAACATTTTACTAATTTTGTACATTTTGTATCTTTTTGTAATAAAATATATGCCTTTTTGCATTTTTCGTTACACATTTTACTAATTTTGTAACTTTTGTATATTTTTGAAATAAAATATATCCCATTTTGCATTTTATTACACATTCTACTAATTATGTTCGTTTTCTATCTTTTTGTACTAAAATATGTCCCTTTTTGCATATTTCATTACACATTTTAGTAATTTTATACCTTTTGTATCTTTTTGTAATAAAATATACACCTTTTTGCATTTTTCATTACCCATTTTACTAATTTTGTACCTTTTGTATCTTTTTGTTATAAAATATATCCCTTTTTACATTTTCATTAAACATTTTACTAATTTTGTACATTTTGTATCTTTTTGTAATAAAATATATCCCTATTTGCATTTTATTACACATTCTACTAATTATGTTCGTTTTCTATCTTTTTGTAATAAAATATACCACTTTTTGCATTTTTCATTACACATTTTACTAATTTTGCACCTTTTGTATCTTTTTGTAATAAAATATATCCCTTTTTGCATTTTCATTAAACATTTTACTAATTTTGTACATTTTGTATCTTTTTGTAATAAAATATATCCCTTTTTGCATTTTTAGTTACACATTTTACAAATTTTGTAACTTTTGTATATTTTTGTAATAAAATATATCCCTTTTTGCATTTTATTACACATTCTACTAATTATGTTCGTTTTCTATCTTTTTGTACTAAAATATGTCCCTTTTTACATATTTCATTACACATTTTACTAATTTTTTACCTTTTGTATCTTTTTGTAATAAAATATACCCCTTTTTGCATTTTTCATTACCCATTTTACTAATTTTGTACCTTTTGTATCTTTCTGTTATAAAATATATCCCTTTTTACATTTTCATTAAACAGTTTACTAATTTTGTACATTTTGTATCTTTTTGTAATAAAATATATCCCTTTTTGCATTTTATTACACATTCTACTAATTATGTTCGTTTTCTATCTTTTTGTAATAAAATATACCCCTTTTTGCATATTTCATTACACATTTTACTAATTTTGCACCTTTTATATCTTTTTGTAATAAAATATATCCCTTTTTGCATTTTCATTAAACATTTTACTAATTTTGTACATTTTGTATCTTTTTGTAATAAAATATATACCTTTTTGCATTTTTTTTTACACATTTTACTAATTTTGTAACTTTTGTATATTTTTGTAATAAAATATACCTTTTTGCATTTTATTACACATTCTACTAATTATGTTCTTTTTCTATCTTTTTGTACTAAAATATATCCCTTTTTGCATTTTTAATTACACATTTTACTAATTTTTTACCTTTTGTATCTTTTTGTAATAAAATATACCCCTTTTTGCATTTTTCATTACACATTTTACTAATTTTGCACCTTTTGTATCTTTTTGTAATAAAATATATCCCTTTTTGCATTTTCATTAAACATTTTACTAATTTTGTACATTTTGTATCTTTTTGTAATAAAATATATCCCTTTTTGCATTTTTAGTTACACATTTTACAAATTTTGTAACTTTTGTATATTTTTGTAATAAAATATATCCCTTTTTGCATTTTATTACACATTCTACTAATTATGTTCGTTTTCTATCTTTTTGTACTAACATATGTCCCTTTTTACATATTTCATTACACATTTTACTAATTTTTTACCTTTTGTATCTTTTTGTAATAAAATATACCCCTTTTTGCATTTTTCATTACCCATTTTACTAATTTTGTACCTTTTGTATCTTTCTGTTATAAAATATATCCCTTTTTACATTTTCATTAAACAGTTTACTAATTTTGTACATTTTGTATCTTTTTGTAATAAAATATATCCCTTTTTGCATTTTATTACACATTCTACTAATTATGTTCGTTTTCTATCTTTTTGTAATAAAATATACCCCTTTTTGCATTTTTCATTACACATTTTACTAATTTTGCACCTTTTATATCTTTTTGTAATAAAATATATCCCTTTTTGCATTTTCATTAAACATTTTACTAATTTTGTACATTTTGTATCTTTTTGTAATAAAATATATACCTTTTTGCATTTTTTTTTACACATTTTACTAATTTTGTAACTTTTGTATATTTTTGTAATAAAATATATCCCTTTTTGCATTTTATTACACATTCTACTAATTATGTTCGTTTTCTATCTTTCTGTACTAAAATATGTCCCTTTTTGCATTTTTAATTACACATTTTACTAATTTTTTACCTTTTGTATCTTTTTGTAATAAAATATACCCCTTTTTGCATTTTTCATTACCCACTTTACTAATTTTGTACCTTTTGTAACTTTTTGTAATAAAATATATCCCTTTTTGCATTTCCATTAAACATTTTACTAATTTTGTACATTTTGTATCTTTTTGTAATAAAATATATGCCTTTTTGCATTTTTCGTTACACATTTTACTAATTTTGTAACTTTTGTATATTTTTGAAATAAAATATATCCCATTTTGCATTTTATTACACATTCTACTAATTATGTTCGTTTTCTATCTTTTTGTACTAAAATATGTCCCTTTTTGCATATTTCATTACACATTTTACTAATTTTATACCTTTTGTATCTTTTTGTAATAAAATATACCCCTTTTTGCATTTTTCATTACCCATTTTACTAATTTTGTACCTTTTGTATCTTTTTGTTATAAAATATATCCCTTTTTACATTTTCATTAAACATTTTACTAATTTTGTACATTTTGTATCTTTTTGTAATAAAATATATCCCTATTTGCATTTTATTACACATTCTACTAATTATGTTCGTTTTCTATCTTTTTGTAATAAAATATACCCCTTTTTGCATTTTTCATTACACATTTTACTAATTTTGCACCTTTTGTATCTTTTTGTAATAAAATATATCCCTTTTTGCATTTTCGTTAAACATTTTACTAATTTTGTACATTTTGTATCTTTTTGTAATAAAATATATCCCTTTTTGCATTTTCAGTTACACATTTTACAAATTTTGTAACTTTTGTATATTTTTGTAATAAAATATATCCCTTTTTGCATTTTATTACACATTCTACTAATTATGTTCGTTTTCTATCTTTTTGTACTAAAATATGTCCCTTTTTGCATTTTTAATTACACATTTTACTAATTTTTTACCTTTTGTATCTTTTTGTAATAAAATATACCCCTTTTTGCATTTTTCATTACCCACTTTACTAATTTTGTACCTTTTGTATCTTTTTGTAATAAAATATATCCCTTTTTGCAGTTCCATTAAACATTTTACTAATTTTGTACATTTTGTATCTTTTTGTAATAAAATATATCCCTTATTGCATTTTTCGTTACACATTTTACTAATTTTGTAACTTTTGTATATTTTTTAAATAAAATATATCCCTTTTTGCATTTTATTACACATTCTACTAATTATGTTCGTTTTCTATCTTTTTGTAATAAAATATACCCCTTTTTGCATTTTTCATTACACATTTTACTAATTTTGCACCTTTTGTATCTTTTTGTAATAAAATATATCCCTTTTTGCATTTTCATTAAACATTTTACTAATTTTGTACATTTTGTATCTTTTTGTAATAAAATATATCCATTTTGCATTTTTAGTTACACATTTTACTAATTTTGTAACTTTTGTATATTTTTGTAATAAAATATATCCCTTTTTGCATTTTATTACACATTCTACTAATTATGTTCGTTTTCTATCTTTTTGTAATAAAATATACCCCTTTTTGCATATTTCATTACACATTTTACTAATTTTATACCTTTTGTATCTTTTTGTAATAAAATATACCCCTTTTTGCATTTTTCATTACCCATTTTACTAATTTTGTACCTTTTGTATCTTTTTGTTATAAAATATATCCCTTTTTACATTTTCATTAATCATTTTACTAATTTTGTACATTTTGTATCTTTTTGTAATAAAATATATCCCTATTTGCATTTTATTACACATTCTACTAATTATGTTCGTTTTCTATCTTTTTGTAATAAAATATACCCCTTTTTGCATTTTTCATTACACATTTTACTAATTTTGCACCTTTTGTATCTTTTTGTAATAAAATATATCCCTTTTTGCATTTTCATTAAACATTTTACTAATTTTGTACATTTTGTATCTTTTTGTAATAAAATATATACCTTTTTGCATTTTTTTTTACACATTTTACTAATATTGTAACTTTTGTATATTTTTGTAATAAAATATACCTTTTTGCATTTTATTACACATTCTACTAATTATGTTCTTTTTCTATCTTTTTGTACTAAAATATGTCCCTTTTTGCATTTTTAATTACACATTTTACTAATTTTTTACCTTTTGTATCTTTTTGTAATAAAATATACCCCTTTTTGCATTTTTCATTACCCACTTTACTAATTTTGTACCTTTTGTATCTTTTTGTAATAAAATATATCCCTTTTTGCATTTCCATTAAACATTTTACTAATTTTGTACATTTTGTATCTTTTTGTAATAAAATATATCCCTTATTGCATTTTTCGTTACACATTTTACTAATTTTGTAACTTTTGTATATTTTTTAAATAAAATATATCCCTATTTTGCATTTTATTACACATTCTACTAATTATGTTCGTTTTCTATCTTTTTGTACTAAAATATGTCCCTTTTTGCATATTTCATTACACATTTTACTAATTTTATAACTTTTGTATCTTTTTGTAATAAAATCTACCCCTTTTTGCATTTTTCATTACCCATTTTACTAATTTTGTACCTTTTGTATCTTTTTATAAAATATATCCCTTTTTACATTTCATTAAACATTTTACTAATTTTGTACATTTTGTATCTTTTTGTAATAAAATATATCCCTTTTTGCATTTTATTACACATTCTACTAATTATGTTCGTTTTCTATCTTTTTGTAATAAAATATACCCCTTTTTGCATTTTTCATTACACATTTTACTAATTTTGCACCTTTTGTATCTTTTTGTAATAAAATATATCCCTTTTTGCATTTTCATTAAACATTTTACTAATTTTGTACATTTTGTATCTTTTTGTAATAAGATATATCCATTTTGCATTTTTAGTTACACATTTTACTAATTTTGTAACTTTTGTATATTTTTGTAATAAAATATATCCCTTTTTGCATTTTATTACACATTCTACTAATTATGTTCGTTTTCTGCCTTTTTGTAATAAAATATACCCCTTTTTGCATTTTCATTAAACATTTTACTAATTTTGTACATTTTGTATCTTTTTGTAATAAAATATATACCTTTTTGCATTTTTTTTTACACATTTTACTAATTTTGTAACTTTTGTATATTTTTGTAATAAAATATATCCCTTTTTGCATTTTATTACACATTCTACTAATTATGTTCGTTTTCTATATTTCTGTACTAAAATATGTCCCTTTTTGCATTTTTAATTACACATTTTACTAATTTTTTACCTTTTGTATCTTTTTGTAATAAAATATACCCCTTTTTGCATTTTTCATTACCCACTTTACTAATTTTGTACCTTTTGTATCTTTTTGTAATAAAATATATCCCTTTTTGCATTTCCATTAAACATTTTACTAATTTTGTACATTTTGTATCTTTTTGTAATAAAATATATGCCTTTTTGCATTTTTCGTTACACATTTTACTAATTTTGTAACTTTTGTATATTTTTGAAATAAAATATATCCCATTTTGCATTTTATTACACATTCTACTAATTATGTTCGTTTTCTATCTTTTTGTACTAAAATATGTCCCTTTTTGCATATTTCATTACACATTTTAGTAATTTTATACCTTTTGTATCTTTTTGTAATAAAATATACACCTTTTTGCATTTTTCATTACCCATTTTACTAATTTTGTACCTTTTGTATCTTTTTGTTATAAAATATATCCCTTTTTACATTTTCATTAAACATTTTACTAATTTTGTACATTTTGTATCTTTTTGTAATAAAATATATCCCTATTTGCATTTTATTACACATTCTACTAATTATGTTCGTTTTCTATCATTTTGTAATAAAATATACCCCTTTTTGCATTTTTCATTACACATTTTACTAATTTTGCACCTTTTGTATCTTTTTGTAATAAAATATATCCCTTTTTGCATTTTCATTAAACATTTTACTAATTTTGTACATTTTGTATCTTTTTGTAATAAAATATATCCCTTTTTGCATTTTTAGTTACACATTTTACAAATTTTGTAACTTTTGTATATTTTTGTAATAAAATATATCCCTTTTTGCATTTTATTACACATTCTACTAATTATGTTCGTTTTCTATCTTTTTGTACTAAAATATGTCCCTTTTTACATATTTCATTACACATTTTACTAATTTTTTACCTTTTGTATCTTTTTGTAATAAAATATACCCCTTTTTGCATTTTTCATTACCCATTTTACTAATTTTGTACCTTTTGTATCTTTCTGTTATAAAATATATCCCTTTTTACATTTTCATTAAACAGTTTACTAATTTTGTACATTTTGTATCTTTTTGTAATAAAATATATCCCTTTTTGCATTTTATTACACATTCTACTAATTATGTTCGTTTTCTATCTTTTTGTAATAAAATATACCCCTTTTTGCATATTTCATTACACATTTTACTAATTTTGCACCTTTTATATCTTTTTGTAATAAAATATATCCCTTTTTGCATTTTCATTAAACATTTTACTAATTTTGTACATTTTGTATCTTTTTGTAATAAAATATATACCTTTTTGCATTTTTTTTTACACATTTTACTAATTTTGTAACTTTTGTATATTTTTGTAATAAAATATACCTTTTTGCATTTTATTACACATTCTACTAATTATGTTCTTTTTCTATCTTTTTGTACTAAAATATGTCCCTTTTTGCATTTTTAATTACACATTTTACTAATTTTTTACCTTTTGTATCTTTTTGTAATAAAATATACCCCTTTTTGCATTTTTCATTACACATTTTACTAATTTTGCACCTTTTGTATCTTTTTGTAATAAAATATATCCCTTTTTGCATTTTCATTAAACATTTTACTAATTTTGTACATTTTGTATCTTTTTGTAATAAAATATATCCCTTTTTGCATTTTTAGTTACACATTTTACAAATTTTGTAACTTTTGTATATTTTTGTAATAAAATATATCCCTTTTTGCATTTTATTACACATTCTACTAATTATGTTCGTTTTCTATCTTTTTGTACTAAAATATGTCCCTTTTTACATATTTCATTACACATTTTACTAATTTTTTACCTTTTGTATCTTTTTGTAATAAAATATACCCCTTTTTGCATTTTTCATTACCCATTTTACTAATTTTGTACCTTTTGTATCTTTCTGTTATAAAATATATCCCTTTTTACATTTTCATTAAACAGTTTACTAATTTTGTACATTTTGTATCTTTTTGTAATAAAATATATCCCTTTTTGCATTTTATTACACATTCTACTAATTATGTTCGTTTTCTATCTTTTTGTAATAAAATATACCCCTTTTTGCATTTTTCATTACACATTTTACTAATTTTGCACCTTTTATATCTTTTTGTAATAAAATATATCCCTTTTTGCATTTTCATTAAACATTTTACTAATTTTGTACATTTTGTATCTTTTTGTAATAAAATATATACCTTTTTGCATTTTTTTTTACACATTTTACTAATTTTGTAACTTTTGTATATTTTTGTAATAAAATATATCCCTTTTTGCATTTTATTACACATTCTACTAATTATGTTCGTTTTCTATCTTTCTGTACTAAAATATGTCCCTTTTTGCATTTTTATTTACACATTTTACTAATTTTTTACCTTTTGTATCTTTTTGTAATAAAATATACCCCTTTTTGCATTTTTCATTACCCACTTTACTAATTTTGTACCTTTTGTAACTTTTTGTAATAAAATATATCCCTTTTTGCATTTCCATTAAACATTTTACTAATTTTGTACATTTTGTATCTTTTTGTAATAAAATATATGCCTTTTTGCATTTTTCGTTACACATTTTACTAATTTTGTAACTTTTGTATATTTTTGAAATAAAATATATCCCATTTTGCATTTTATTACACATTCTACTAATTATGTTCGTTTTCTATCTTTTTGTACTAAAATATGTCCCTTTTTGCATATTTCATTACACATTTTACTAATTTTATACCTTTTGTATCTTTTTGTAATAAAATATACCCCTTTTTGCATTTTTCATTACCCATTTTACTAATTTTGTACCTTTTGTATCTTTTTGTTATAAAATATATCCCTTTTTACATTTTCATTAAACATTTTACTAATTTTGTACATTTTGTATCTTTTTGTAATAAAATATATCCCTATTTGCATTTTATTACACATTCTACTAATTATGTTCGTTTTCTATCTTTTTGTAATAAAATATACCCCTTTTTGCATTTTTCATTACACATTTTACTAATTTTGCACCTTTTGTATCTTTTTGTAATAAAATATATCCCTTTTTGCATTTTCGTTAAACATTTTACTAATTTTGTACATTTTGTATCTTTTTGTAATAAAATATATCCCTTTTTGCATTTTCAGTTACACATTTTACAAATTTTGTAACTTTTGTATATTTTTGTAATAAAATATATCCCTTTTTGCATTTTATTACACATTCTACTAATTATGTTCGTTTTCTATCTTTTTGTACTAAAATATGTCCCTTTTTGCATTTTTAATTACACATTTTACTAATTTTTTACCTTTTGTATCTTTTTGTAATAAAATATACCCCTTTTTGCATTTTTCATTACCCACTTTACTAATTTTGTACCTTTTGTATCTTTTTGTAATAAAATATATCCCTTTTTGCATTTCCATTAAACATTTTACTAATTTTGTACATTTTGTATCTTTTTGTAATAAAATATATCCCTTATTGCATTTTTCGTTACACATTTTACTAATTTTGTAACTTTTGTATATTTTTTAAATAAAATATATCCCTTTTTGCATTTTATTACACATTCTACTAATTATGTTCGTTTTCTATCTTTTTGTAATAAAATATACCCCTTTTTGCATTTTTCATTACACATTTTACTAATTTTGCACCTTTTGTATCTTTTTGTAATAAAATATATCCCTTTTTGCATTTTCATTAAACATTTTACTAATTTTGTACATTTTGTATCTTTTTGTAATAAAATATATCCATTTTGCATTTTTAGTTACACATTTTACTAATTTTGTAACTTTTGTATATTTTTGTAATAAAATATATCCCTTTTTGCATTTTATTACACATTCTACTAATTATGTTCGTTTTCTACCTTTTTGTACTAAAATATGTCCCTTTTTCCATATTTCATTACACATTTTACTAATTTTGTACCTTTTGTATCTTTTTGTAATAAAATATACCCCTTTTTGCATTTTTCATTACCCATTTTACTAATTTTAACCTTTTGTATCTTTCTGTTATATAATATATCCCTTTTTACATTTTCATTAAACATTTTACTAATTTTGTACATTTTGTATCTTTTGTAATAAAATATATCCCTTTTTGCATTTTATTACACATTCTACTAATTATGTTCGTTTTCTATCTTTATGTAATAAAATATACCCCTTTTTGCATTTTCATTAAACATTTTACTAATTTTGTACATTTTGTATCTTTTTGTAATAAAATATATACCTTTTTGCATTTTTTTTTACACATTTTACTAATTTTGTAACTTTTGTATATTTTTGTAATAAAATATATCCCTTTTTGCATTTTATTACACATTCTACTAATTATGTTCGTATTCTATCTTTCTGTACTAAAATATGTCCCTTTTTGCATTTTTAATTACACATTTTACTAATTTTGTACCTTTTGTATCTTTTTGTAATAAAATATATCCCTTTTTGCATTTTATTACACATTCTACTAATTATGTTCGTTTTCTATCTTTTTGTAATAAAATATACCCCTTTTTGCATTTTTCATTACACATTTTACTAATTTTGCACCTTTTATATCATTTTGTAATAAAATATATCCCTTTTTGCATTTTCGTTAAACATTTTACTAATTTTGTACATTTTGTATCTTTTTGTAATAAAATATATACCTTTTTGCATTTTTTTTTACACATTTTACTAATTTTGTAACTTTTGTATATTTTTGTAATAAAATATATCCCTTTTTGCATTTTATTACACATTCTACTAATTATGTTCGTTTTCTATCTTTTTGTACTAAAATATGTCCCTTTTTGCATTTTTAATTACACATTTTACTAATTTTTTACCTTTTGTATCTTTTTGTAATAAAATATACCCCTTTTTGCATTTTTCATTACCCACTTTACTAATTTTGTACCTTTTGTATCTTTTTGTAATAAAATATATCCCTTTTTGCATTTCCATTAAACATTTTACTAATTTTGTACATTTTGTATCTTTTTGTAATAAAATATATCCCTTTTTGCATTTTTCGTTACACATTTTACTAATTTTGTAACTTTTGTATATTTTTGTAATAAAATATATCCCTTTTTGCATTTTATTACACATTCTACTAATTATGTTCGTTTTCTATCTTTTTGTACTAAAATATGTCCCTTTTTGCATATTTCATTACACATTTTACTAATTTTTTACCTTTTGTATCTTTTTGTAATAAAATATACCCCTTTTTGCATTTTTCATTACCCATTTTACTAATTTTGTACCTTTTGTATCTTTCTGTTATAAAATATATCCCTTTTTACATTTTCATTAAACATTTTACTAATTTTGTACATTTTGTATCTTTTTGTAATAAAATATATCCCTTTTTGCATTTTATTACACATTCTACTAATTATGTTCGTTTTCTATCTTCTTGTAATAAAATATACCCCTTTTTGCATTTTTCATTACACATTTTACTAATTTTGCACCTTTTATATCATTTTGTAATAAAATATATCCCTTTTTGCATTTTCGTTAAACATTTTACTAATTTTGTACATTTTGTATCTTTTTGTAATAAAATATATCCCTTTTTGCATTTTATTACACATTCTACTAATTATGTTCGTTTTCTATCTTTTTGTACTAAAATATGTCCCTTTTTGCATTTTTAATTACACATTTTACTAATTTTTTACCTTTTGTATCTTTTTGTAATAAAATATACCCCTTTTTGCATTTTTCATTACCCACTTTACTAATTTTGTACCTTTTGTATCTTTTTGTAATAAAATATATCCCTTTTTGCATTTCCATTAAACATTTTACTAATTTTGTACATTTTGTATCTTTTTGTAATAAAATATATCCCTTTTTGCATTTTTCGTTACACATTTTACTAATTTTGTAACTTTTGTATATTTTTGTAATAAAATATATCCCTTTTTGCATTTTATTACACATTCTACTAATTATGTTCGTTTTCTATCTTTTTGTACTAAAATATGTCCCTTTTTGCATATTTCATTACACATTTTACTAATTTTTTACCTTTTGTATCTTTTTGTAATAAAATATACCCCTTTTTGCATTTTTCATTACCCATTTTACTAATTTTGTACCTTTTGTATCTTTCTGTTATAAAATATATCCCTTTTTACATTTTCATTAAACATTTTACTAATTTTGTACATTTTGTATCTTTTTGTAATAAAATATATCCCTTTTTGCATTTTATTACACATTCTACTAATTATGTTCGTTTTCTATCTTCTTGTAATAAAATATACCCCTTTTTGCATTTTTCATTACACATTTTACTAATTTTGCACCTTTTATATCATTTTGTAATAAAATATATCCCTTTTTGCATTTTCGTTAAACATTTTACTAATTTTGTACATTTTGTATCTTTTTGTAATAAAATATATACCTTTTTGCATTTTTTTTTACACATTTTACTAATTTTGTAACTTTTGTATATTTTTGTAATAAAATATATCCCTTTTTGCATTTTATTACACATTCTACTAATTATGTTCGTTTTCTATCTTTTTGTACTAAAATATGTCCCTTTTTGCATTTTTAATTACACATTTTACTAATTTTTTACCTTTTGTATCTTTTTGTAATAAAATATACCCCTTTTTGCATTTTTCATTACCCACTTTACTAATTTTGTACCTTTTGTATCTTTTTGTAATAAAATATATCCCTTTTTGCATTTCCATTAAACATTTTACTAATTTTGTACATTTTGTATCTTTTTGTAATAAAATATATCCCTTTTTGCATTTTTCGTTACACATTTTACTAATTTTGTAACTTTTGTATATTTTTGTAATAAAATATATCCCTTTTTGCATTTTATTACACATTCTACTAATTATGTTCGTTTTCTATCTTTTTGTACTAAAATATGTCCCTTTTTGCATATTTCATTACACATTTTACTAATTTTTTACCTTTTGTATCTTTTTGTAATAAAATATACCCCTTTTTGCATTTTTCATTACCCATTTTACTAATTTTGTACCTTTTGTATCTTTCTGTTATAAAATATATCCCTTTTTACATTTTCATTAAACATTTTACTAATTTTGTACATTTTGTATCTTTTTGTAATAAAATATATCCCTTTTTGCATTTTATTACACATTCTACTAATTATGTTCGTTTTCTATCTTCTTGTAATAAAATATACCCCTTTTTGCATTTTTCATTACACATTTTACTAATTTTGCACCTTTTATATCATTTTGTAATAAAATATATCCCTTTTTGCATTTTCGTTAAACATTTTACTAATTTTGTACATTTTGTATCTTTTTGTAATAAAATATATACCTTTTTGCATTTTTTTTTACACATTTTACTAATTTTGTAACTTTTGTATATTTTTGTAATAAAATATATCCCTTTTTGCATTTTATTACACATTCTACTAATTATGTTCGTTTTCTATCTTTTTGTACTAAAATATGTCCCTTTTTGCATTTTGAATTACACATTTTACTAATTTTTTACCTTTTGTATCTTTTTGTAATAAAATATACCCCTTTTTGCATTTTTCATTACCCACTTTACTAATTTTGTACCTTTTGTATCTTTTTGTAATAAAATATATCCCTTTTTGCATTTCCATTAAACATTTTACTAATTTTGTACATTTTGTATCTTTTTGTAATAAAATATATCCCTTTTTGCATTTTTCGTTACACATTTTACTAATTTTGTAACTTTTGTATATTTTTGTAATAAAATATATCCCTTTTTGCATTTTATTACACATTCTACTAATTATGTTCGTTTTCTATCTTTTTGTACTAAAATATGTCCCTTTTTGCATATTTCATTACACATTTTACTAATTTTTTACCTTTTGTATCTTTTTGTAATAAAATATACCCCTTTTTGCATTTTTCATTACCCATTTTACTAATTTTGTACCTTTTGTATCTTTCTGTTATAAAATATATCCCTTTTTACATTTTCATTAAACATTTTACTAATTTTGTACATTTTGTATCTTTTTGTAATAAAATATATCCCTTTTTGCATTTTATTACACATTCTACTAATTATGTTCGTTTTCTATCTTTTTGTAATAAAATATACCCCTTTTTGCATTTTTCATTACACATTTTACTAATTTTGCACCTTTTATATCATTTTGTAATAAAATATATCCCTTTTTGCATTTTCGTTAAACATTTTACTAATTTTGTACATTTTGTATCTTTTTGTAATAAAATATATACCTTTTGGCATTTTTTTTTACACATTTTACTAATTTTGTAACTTTTGTATATTTTTGTAATAAAATATATCCCTTTTTGCATTTTATTACACATTCTACTAATTATGTTCGTTTTCTATCTTTTTGTACTAAAATATGTCCCTTTTTGCATTTTTAATTACACATTTTACTAATTTTTTACCTTTTGTATCTTTTTGTAATAAAATATACCCCTTTTTGCATTTTTCATTACCCACTTTACTAATTTTGTACCTTTTGTATCTTTTTGTAATAAAATATATCCCTTTTTGCATTTCCATTAAACATTTTACTAATTTTGTACATTTTGTATCTTTTTGTAATAAAATATATCCCTTTTTGCATTTTTCGTTACACATTTTACTAATTTTGTAACTTTTGTATATTTTTGTAATAAAATATATCCCTTTTTGCATTTTATTACACATTCTACTAATTATGTTCGTTTTCTATCTTTTTGTACTAAAATATGTCCCTTTTTGCATATTTCATTACACATTTTACTAATTTTTTACCTTTTGTATCTTTTTGTAATAAAATATACCCCTTTTTGCATTTTTCATTACCCATTTTACTAATTTTGTACCTTTTGTATCTTTCTGTTATAAAATATATCCCTTTTTACATTTTCATTAAACATTTTACTAATTTTGTACATTTTGTATCTTTTTGTAATAAAATATATCCCTTTTTGCATTTTATTACACATTCTACTAATTATGTTCGTTTTCTATCTTTTTGTAATAAAATATACCCCTTTTTGCATTTTTCATTACACATTTTACTAATTTTGCACCTTTTATATCATTTTGTAATAAAATATATCCCTTTTTGCATTTTCGTTAAACATTTTACTAATTTTGTACATTTTGTATCTTTTTGTAATAAAATATATACCTTTTTGCATTTTTTTTTACACATTTTACTAATTTTTTAACTTTTGTATCTTTTTGTAATAAAATATACCCCTTTTTGCATTTTTCATTACCCATTTTACTAATTTTGTACCTTTTGTATCTTTTTGTAATAAAATATATCCCTTTTTGCATTTCCATTAAACATTTTACTAATTTTGTACATTTTGTATCTTTTTGTAATAAAATATATCCCTTTTTGCGTTTTTCGTTACACATTTTACTAATTTTGTAACTTTTGTATATTTTTGTAATAAAATATATCCCTTTTTGGATTTTTCGTTACAGATTTTACTAATTTTGTATATTTTTGTAATAAAATATATCCCTTTTTGCATTTTATTACACATTCTACTAATTATGTTCGTTTTCTATCTTTTTGTAATAAAATATACCCCTTTTTGCATTTTTCATTGCACATTTTCCTAATTTTGCACCTTTTGTATCATTTTGTAATAAAATATATCCCTTTTTGCATTTTTCGTTACACATTTTACTAATTTTGTAACTTTTGTATATTTTTGTAATAAAATATATCCCTTTTTGGATTTTTCGTTACAGATTTTACTAATTTTGTAACTTTTATATATTTTTGTAATAAAATATATCCCTTTTTGCATTTTATTACACATTCTACTAATTATGTTCGTTTTCTATCTTTTTGTAATAAAATATATCCCTTTTTGCATTTTTCATTACACATTTTACTAATTTTGCACCTTTTGTATCTTTTTGTAATAAAATATATCCCTTTTTGCATTTTCATTAAACATTTTACTAATTTTGTACATTTTGTATCTTTTTGTAATAAAATATATACCTTTTTGCATTTTTCTTTACACATTTTACTAATTTTGTAAATTTTGTATATTTTTGTAATAAAATATATCCCTTTTTGCATTTTATTACACATTCTACTAATTATGTTCGTTTTCTATCGTTTTGTACTAAAATATGTCACTTTTTGCATTTTTAATTACAAATTTTACTAATTTTTTACCTTTTGTATCTTTTTGTAATAAAATATACCCCTTTTTGCATTTTTCATTACCCATTTTACTAATTTTGTACATTTTGTATCTTTTTGTAATAAAATATATCCCTTTTTGCATTTCCATTAAACATTTTACTAATTTTGTACATTTTGTATCTTTTTGTAATAAAATATATCCCTTTTTGCATTTCTCGTTACACATTTTACTAATTTTGAAACTTTTGTATATTTTTGTAATAAAATATATCCCTTTTTACATTGTCATTGAACATTTTACTAAATTTTGTACATTTTGTATCTTTTTGTAATAAAATATATCCCTTTTTGCATTTTTCGTTACACATTTTACTAATTTTGTAACTTTTGTATATTTTTGTAATAAAATATATCCCTTTTTGCATTTTATTACACATTCTACTAATTATGTTCGTTTTCTATCTTTTTGTACTAAAATATGTCCCTTTTTGCATATTTCATTACACATTTTACTAATTTTTTACCTTTTGTATCTTTTTGTAATAAAATATACCCCTTTTTGCATTTTTCATTACCCATTTTACTAATTTTGTACCTTTTGTATCTTTCTGTTATAAAATATATCCCTTTTTACATTTTCATTAAACATTTTACTAATTTTGTACATTTTGTATCTTTTTGTAATAAAATATATCCCTTTTTGCATTTTATTACACATTCTACTAATTATGTTCGTTTTCTATCTTTTTGTAATAAAATATACCCCTTTTTGCATTTTTCATTACACATTTTACTAATTTTGCACCTTTTATATCATTTTGTAATAAAATATATCCCTTTTTGCATTTTCGTTAAACATTTTACTAATTTTGTACATTTTGTATCTTTTTGTAATAAAATATATACCTTTTTGCATTTTTTTTTACACATTTTACTAATTTTTTAACTTTTGTATCTTTTTGTAATAAAATATACCCCTTTTTGCATTTTTCATTACCCATTTTACTAATTTTGTACCTTTTGTATCTTTTTGTAATAAAATATATCCCTTTTTGCATTTCCATTAAACATTTTACTAATTTTGTACATTTTGTATCTTTTTGTAATAAAATATATCCCTTTTTGCGTTTTTCGTTACACATTTTACTAATTTTGTAACTTTTGTATATTTTTGTAATAAAATATATCCCTTTTTGGATTTTTCGTTACAGATTTTACTAATTTTGTATATTTTTGTAATAAAATATATCCCTTTTTGCATTTTATTACACATTCTACTAATTATGTTCGTTTTCTATCTTTTTGTAATAAAATATACCCCTTTTTGCATTTTTCATTGCACATTTTCCTAATTTTGCACCTTTTGTATCATTTTGTAATAAAATATATCCCTTTTTGCATTTTTCGTTACACATTTTACTAATTTTGTAACTTTTGTATATTTTTGTAATAAAATATATCCCTTTTTGGATTTTTCGTTACAGATTTTACTAATTTTGTAACTTTTATATATTTTTGTAATAAAATATATCCCTTTTTGCATTTTATTACACATTCTACTAATTATGTTCGTTTTCTATCTTTTTGTAATAAAATATATCCCTTTTTGCATTTTTCATTACACATTTTACTAATTTTGCACCTTTTGTATCTTTTTGTAATAAAATATATCCCTTTTTGCATTTTCATTAAACATTTTACTAATTTTGTACATTTTGTATCTTTTTGTAATAAAATATATACCTTTTTGCATTTTTCTTTACACATTTTACTAATTTTGTAAATTTTGTATATTTTTGTAATAAAATATATCCCTTTTTGCATTTTATTACACATTCTACTAATTATGTTCGTTTTCTATCGTTTTGTACTAAAATATGTCACTTTTTGCATTTTTAATTACAAATTTTACTAATTTTTTACCTTTTGTATCTTTTTGTAATAAAATATACCCCTTTTTGCATTTTTCATTACCCATTTTACTAATTTTGTACATTTTGTATCTTTTTGTAATAAAATATATCCCTTTTTGCATTTCCATTAAACATTTTACTAATTTTGTACATTTTGTATCTTTTTGTAATAAAATATATCCCTTTTTGCATTTCTCGTTACACATTTTACTAATTTTGAAACTTTTGTATATTTTTGTAATAAAATATATCCCTTTTTACATTGTCATTGAACATTTTACTAAATTTTGTACATTTTGTATCTTTTTGTAATAAAATATATCCCTTTTTGCATTTTTCGTTACACATTTTACTAATTTTGTAACTTTTGTATATTTTTGTAATAAAATATATCCCTTTTTGCATTTTATTACACATTCTACTAATTATGTTCGTTTTCTATCTTTTTGTACTAAAATATGTCCCTTTTTGCATATTTCATTACACATTTTACTAATTTTTTACCTTTTGTATCTTTTTGTAATAAAATATACCCCTTTTTGCATTTTTCATTACCCATTTTACTAATTTTGTACCTTTTGTATCTTTCTGTTATAAAATATATCCCTTTTTACATTTTCATTAAACATTTTACTAATTTTGTACATTTTGTATCTTTTTGTAATAAAATATATCCCTTTTTGCATTTTATTACACATTCTACTAATTATGTTCGTTTTCTATCTTCTTGTAATAAAATATACCCCTTTTTGCATTTTTCATTACACATTTTACTAATTTTGCACCTTTTATATCATTTTGTAATAAAATATATCCCTTTTTGCATTTTCGTTAAACATTTTACTAATTTTGTACATTTTGTATCTTTTTGTAATAAAATATATACCTTTTTGCATTTTTTTTTACACATTTTACTAATTTTGTAACTTTTGTATATTTTTGTAATAAAATATATCCCTTTTTGCATTTTATTACACATTCTACTAATTATGTTCGATTTCTATCTTTTTGTACTAAAATATGTCCCTTTTTGCATTTTTAATTACACATTTTACTAATTTTTTACCTTTTGTATCTTTTTGTAATAAAATATACCCCTTTTTGCATTTTTCATTACCCACTTTACTAATTTTGTACCTTTTGTATCTTTTTGTAATAAAATATATCCCTTTTTGCATTTTCATTAAACATTTTACTAATTTTGTACATTTTGTATCTTTTTGTAATAAAATATATACATTTTTGCATTTTTCTTTACACATTTTACTAATTTTGTAAATTTTGTATATTTTTGTAATAAAATATATCCCTTTTTGCATTTTATTACACATTCTACTAATTATGTTCGTTTTCTATCGTTTTGTACTAAAATATGTCACTTTTTGCATTTTTAATTACAAATTTTACTAATTTTTTACCTTTTGTATCTTTTTGTAATAAAATATACCCCTTTTTGCATTTTTCATTACCCATTTTACTAATTTTGTACATTTTGTATCTTTTTGTAATAAAATATATCCCTTTTTGGATTTCCATTAAACATTTTACTAATTTTGTACATTTTGTATCTTTTTGTAATAAAATATATCCCTTTTTGCATTTCTCGTTACACATTTTACTAATTTTGAAACTTTTGTATATTTTTGTAATAAAATATATCCCTTTTTACATTGTCATTGAACATTTTACTAAATTTTGTACATTTTGTATCTTTTTGTAATAAAATATATCCCTTTTTGCATTTTTCGTTACACATTTTACTAATTTTGTAACTTTTGTATATTTTTGTAATAAAATATATCCCTTTTTGCATTTTATTACACATTCTACTAATTATGTTCGTTTTCTATCTTTTTGTACTAAAATATGTCCCTTTTTGCATATTTCATTACACATTTTACTAATTTTTTACCTTTTGTATCTTTTTGTAATAAAATATACCCCTTTTTGCATTTTTCATTACCCATTTTACTAATTTTGTACCTTTTGTATCTTTCTGTTATAAAATATATCCCTTTTTACATTTTCATTAAACATTTTACTAATTTTGTACATTTTGTATCTTTTTGTAATAAAATATATCCCTTTTTGCATTTTATTACACATTCTACTAATTATGTTCGTTTTCTATCTTCTTGTAATAAAATATACCCCTTTTTGCATTTTTCATTACACATTTTACTAATTTTGCACCTTTTATATCATTTTGTAATAAAATATATCCCTTTTTGCATTTTCGTTAAACATTTTACTAATTTTGTACATTTTGTATCTTTTTGTAATAAAATATATACCTTTTTGCATTTTTTTTTACACATTTTACTAATTTTGTAACTTTTGTATATTTTTGTAATAAAATATATCCCTTTTTGCATTTTATTACACATTCTACTAATTATGTTCGATTTCTATCTTTTTGTACTAAAATATGTCCCTTTTTGCATTTTTAATTACACATTTTACTAATTTTTTACCTTTTGTATCTTTTTGTAATAAAATATACCCCTTTTTGCATTTTTCATTACCCACTTTACTAATTTTGTACCTTTTGTATCTTTTTGTAATAAAATATATCCCTTTTTGCATTTTCATTAAACATTTTACTAATTTTGTACATTTTGTATCTTTTTGTAATAAAATATATACATTTTTGCATTTTTCTTTACACATTTTACTAATTTTGTAAATTTTGTATATTTTTGTAATAAAATATATCCCTTTTTGCATTTTATTACACATTCTACTAATTATGTTCGTTTTCTATCGTTTTGTACTAAAATATGTCACTTTTTGCATTTTTAATTACAAATTTTACTAATTTTTTACCTTTTGTATCTTTTTGTAATAAAATATACCCCTTTTTGCATTTTTCATTACCCATTTTACTAATTTTGTACATTTTGTATCTTTTTGTAATAAAATATATCCCTTTTTGCATTTCCATTAAACATTTTACTAATTTTGTACATTTTGTATCTTTTTGTAATAAAATATATCCCTTTTTGCATTTCTCGTTACACATTTTACTAATTTTGAAACTTTTGTATATTTTTGTAATAAAATATATCCCTTTTTACATTGTCATTGAACATTTTACTAAATTTTGTACATTTTGTATCTTTTTGTAATAAAATATATCCCTTTTTGCATTTTTCGTTACACATTTTACTAATTTTGTAACTTTTGTATATTTTTGTAATAAAATATATCCCTTTTTGCATTTTATTACACATTCTACTAATTATGTTCGTTTTCTATCTTTTTGTACTAAAATATGTCCCTTTTTGCATATTTCATTACACATTTTACTAATTTTTTACCTTTTGTATCTTTTTGTAATAAAATATACCCCTTTTTGCATTTTTCATTACCCATTTTACTAATTTTGTACCTTTTGTATCTTTCTGTTATAAAATATATCCCTTTTTACATTTTCATTAAACATTTTACTAATTTTGTACATTTTGTATCTTTTTGTAATAAAATATATCCCTTTTTGCATTTTATTACACATTCTACTAATTATGTTCGTTTTCTATCTTCTTGTAATAAAATATACCCCTTTTTGCATTTTTCATTACACATTTTACTAATTTTGCACCTTTTATATCATTTTGTAATAAAATATATCCCTTTTTGCATTTTCGTTAAACATTTTACTAATTTTGTACATTTTGTATCTTTTTGTAATAAAATATATACCTTTTTGCATTTTTTTTTACACATTTTACTAATTTTGTAACTTTTGTATATTTTTGTAATAAAATATATCCCTTTTTGCATTTTATTACACATTCTACTAATTATGTTCGTTTTCTATCTTTTTGTACTAAAATATGTCCCTTTTTGCATTTTTAATTACACATTTTACTAATTTTTTACCTTTTGTATCTTTTTGTAATAAAATATACCCCTTTTTGCATTTTTCATTACCCACTTTACTAATTTTGTACCTTTTGTATCTTTTTGTAATAAAATATATCCCTTTTTGCATTTCCATTAAACATTTTACTAATTTTGTACATTTTGTATCTTTTTGTAATAAAATATATCCCTTTTTGCATTTTTCGTTACACATTTTACTAATTTTGTAACTTTTGTATATTTTTGTAATAAAATATATCCCTTTTTGCATTTTATTACACATTCTACTAATTATGTTCGTTTTCTATCTTTTTGTACTAAAATATGTCCCTTTTTGCATTTTTAATTACACATTTTACTAATTTTTTACCTTTTGTATCTTTTTGTAATAAAATATACCCCTTTTTGCATTTTTCATTACCCACTTTACTAATTTTGTACCTTTTGTATCTTTTTGTAATAAAATATATCCCTTTTTGCATTTCCATTAAACATTTTACTAATTTTGTACATTTTGTATCTTTTTGTAATAAAATATATCCCTTTTTGCATTTTTCGTTACACATTTTACTAATTTTGTAACTTTTGTATATTTTTGTAATAAAATATATCCCTTTTTGCATTTTATTACACATTCTACTAATTATGTTCGTTTTCTATCTTTTTGTACTAAAATATGTCCCTTTTTGCATATTTCATTACACATTTTACTAATTTTTTACCTTTTGTATCTTTTTGTAATAAAATATACCCCTTTTTGCATTTTTCATTACCCATTTTACTAATTTTGTACCTTTTGTATCTTTCTGTTATAAAATATATCCCTTTTTACATTTTCATTAAACATTTTACTAATTTTGTACATTTTGTATCTTTTTGTAATAAAATATATCCCTTTTTGCATTTTATTACACATTCTACTAATTATGTTCGTTTTCTATCTTTTTGTAATAAAATATACCCCTTTTTGCATTTTTCATTACACATTTTACTAATTTTGCACCTTTTATATCATTTTGTAATAAAATATATCCCTTTTTGCATTTTCGTTAAACATTTTACTAATTTTGTACATTTTGTATCTTTTTGTAATAAAATATATACCTTTTTGCATTTTTTTTTACACATTTTACTAATTTTTTAACTTTTGTATCTTTTTGTAATAAAATATACCCCTTTTTGCATTTTTCATTACCCATTTTACTAATTTTGTACCTTTTGTATCTTTTTGTAATAAAATATATCCCTTTTTGCATTTCCATTAAACATTTTACTAATTTTGTACATTTTGTATCTTTTTGTAATAAAATATATCCCTTTTTGCGTTTTTCGTTACACATTTTACTAATTTTGTAACTTTTGTATATTTTTGTAATAAAATATATCCCTTTTTGGATTTTTCGTTACAGATTTTACTAATTTTGTATATTTTTGTAATAAAATATATCCCTTTTTGCATTTTATTACACATTCTACTAATTATGTTCGTTTTCTATCTTTTTGTAATAAAATATACCCCTTTTTGCATTTTTCGTTACACATTTTACTAATTTTGTAACTTTTGTATATTTTTGTAATAAAATATATCCCTTTTTGCATTTTATTACACATTCTACTAATTATGTTCGTTTTCTATCTTTTTGTACTAAAATATGTCCCTTTTTGCATATTTCATTACACATTTTACTAATTTTTTACCTTTTGTATCTTTTTGTAATAAAATATACCCCTTTTTGCATTTTTCATTACCCATTTTACTAATTTTGTACCTTTTGTATCTTTATGTTATAAAATATATCCCTTTTTACATTTTCATTAAACATTTTACTAATTTTGTACATTTTGTATCTTTTTGTAATAAAATATATCCCTTTTTGCATTTTATTACACATTCTACTAATTATGTTCGTTTTCTATCTTTTTGTAATAAAATATACCCCTTTTTGCATTTTTCATTACACATTTTACTAATTTTGCACCTTTTATATCATTTTGTAATAAAATATATCCCTTTTTGCATTTTCGTTAAACATTTTACTAATTTTGTACATTTTGTATCTTTTTGTAATAAAATATATACCTTTTTGCATTTTTTTTTACACATTTTACTAATTTTTTAACTTTTGTATCTTTTTGTAATAAAATATACCCCTTTTTGCATTTTTCATTACCCATTTTACTAATTTTGTACCTTTTGTATCTTTTTGTAATAAAATATATCCCTTTTTGCATTTCCATTAAACATTTTACTAATTTTGTACATTTTGTATCTTTTTGTAATAAAATATATCCCTTTTTGCGTTTTTCGTTACACATTTTACTAATTTTGTAACTTTTGTATATTTTTGTAATAAAATATATCCCTTTTTGGATTTTTCGTTACAGATTTTACTAATTTTGTATATTTTTGTAATAAAATATATCCCTTTTTGCATTTTATTACACATTCTACTAATTATGTTCGTTTTCTATCTTTTTGTAATAAAATATACCCCTTTTTGCATTTTTCATTGCACATTTTCCTAATTTTGCACCTTTTGTATCATTTTGTAATAAAATATATCCCTTTTTGCATTTTTCGTTACACATTTTACTAATTTTGTAACTTTTGTATATTTTTGTAATAAAATATATCCCTTTTTGGATTTTTCGTTACAGATTTTACTAATTTTGTAACTTTTATATATTTTTGTAATAAAATATATCCCTTTTTGCATTTTATTACACATTCTACTAATTATGTTCGTTTTCTATCTTTTTGTAATAAAATATATCCCTTTTTGCATTTTTCATTACACATTTTACTAATTTTGCACCTTTTGTATCTTTTTGTAATAAAATATATCCCTTTTTGCATTTTCATTAAACATTTTACTAATTTTGTACATTTTGTATCTTTTTGTAATAAAATATATACCTTTTTGCATTTTTCTTTACACATTTTTCTAATTTTGTAAATTTTGTATATTTTTGTAATAAAATATATCCCTTTTTGCATTTTATTACACATTCTACTAATTATGTTCGTTTTCTATCGTTTTGTACTAAAATATGTCACTTTTTGCATTTTTAATTACAAATTTTACTAATTTTTTACCTATTGTATCTTTTTGTAATAAAATATACCCCTTTTTGCATTTTTCATTACCCATTTTACTAATTTTGTACATTTTGTATCTTTTTGTAATAAAATATATCCCTTTTTGCATTTCCATTAAACATTTTACTAATTTTGTACATTTTGTATCTTTTTGTAATAAAATATATCCCTTTTTGCATTTCTCGTTACACATTTTACTAATTTTGAAACTTTTGTATATTTTTGTAATAAAATATATCCCTTTTTACATTGTCATTGAACATTTTACTAAATTTTGTACATTTTGTATCTTTTTGTAATAAAATATATCCCTTTTTGCATTTTTCGTTACACATTTTACTAATTTTGTAACTTTTGTATATTTTTGTAATAAAATATATCCCTTTTTGCATTTTATTACACATTCTACTAATTATGTTCGTTTTCTATCTTTTTGTACTAAAATATGTCCCTTTTTGCATATTTCATTACACATTTTACTAATTTTGTACCTTTTGTATCTTTTTGTAATAAAATATACCCCTTTTTGCATTTTTCATTACCCATTTTACTAATTTTGTACCTTTTGGATCTTTCTGTTATAAAATATATCCCTTTTTACATTTTCATTAAACATTTTACTAATTTTGTACATTTTGTATCTTGTTGTAATAAAATATATCCCTTTTTGCATTTTATTACACATTCTACTAATTATGTTCGTTTTCTATCTTTTTGTAATAAAATATACTCCTTTTTGCATTTTTCATTACACATTTTACTAATTTTGCACCTTTTGTATCTTTTTGTAATAAAATATATCCCCTTTTGCATTTTCATTAAACATTTTACTAATTTTGTACATTTTGTATCTTTTTGTAATAAAATATATACCTTTTTGCATTTTTCTTTACACATTTTACTAATTTTGTAACTTTTGTATATTTTTGTAATAAAATATATCCCTTTTTGCATTTTATTACACATTCTACTAATTATGTTCGTTTTCTACCTTTTTGTACTAAAATATGTCCCTTTTTGCATATTTCTTTACTCATTTTACTTATTTTTTACCTTTTGTATCTTTTTGTAATAAAATATACCCATTTTTGCATTTTTCATTACACATTTTACTAATTTTGCACCTTTTATATCTTTTTGTAATAAAATATATCCCTTTTTGCATTTTCATTAAACATTTTACTAATTTTGTACATTTTGTATCTTTTTGTAATAAAATATATACCTTTTTGCATTTTTCTTTACACATTTTACTAATTTTGTAACTTTTGTATATTTTTGTAATAAAATATATCCCTTTTTGCATTTTATTACACATTCTACTAATTATGTTCGTTTTCTATCTTTTTGTACTAAAATATGTCCCTTTTTGCATTTTTAATTACACATTTTACTAATTTTTTACCTTTTGTATCTTTTTGTAATAAAATATATTATGTTCATTTTCTATCTTTTTGTACTAAAATATGTCCCTTTTTGCATATTTCATTACCCATTTTACTAATTTTTTACCTTTTGTATCTTTTTGTAATAAAATATACCCATTTTTGCATTTTTCATTACCCATTTTACTAATTTTGTAACTTTTGTATCTTTTTGTTATAAAATATATCCCTTTTTACATTGTCATTGAACATTTTACTAAATTTTGTACATTTTGTATCTTTTTGTAATAAAATATATCCCTTTTTGCATTTTTCGTTACACATTTTACTAATTTTGTAACTTTTGTATATTTTTGTAATAAAATATATCCCTTTTTGGATTTTTCGTTACAGATTTTACTAATTTTGTAACTTTTGTATATTTTTGTAATAAAATATATCCCTTTTTGCATTTTATTACACATTCTACTAATTATGTTCATTTTCTATCTTTTTGTACTAAAATATGTCCCTTTTTGCATATTTCATTACCCATTTTACTCATTTTTTACCTTTTGTATCTTTTTGTAATAAAATATACCCATTTTTGCATTTTTCATTACCCATTTTACTAATTTTGTAACTTTTGTATCTTTTTGTTATAAAATATATCCCTTTTTACATTGTCATTGAACATTTTACTAAATTTTGTACATTTTGTATCTTTTTGTAATAAAATATATCCCTTTTTGCATTTTTCGTTACACATTTTACTAAATTTGTAACTTTTGTATATTTCTGTAATAAAATATATCCCTTTTTGCATTTTATTACACATTCTACTAATTATGTTCGTTTTCTATCTTTTTGTACTAAACTATGTCCCTTTTTGCATATTTCATTACACATTTTACTAATTTTGTACTTTTTGTATCTTTTTGTAATAAAATATACCCCTTTTTGCATTTTTCATTACCCATTTTACTAATTTTGTACCTTTTGTATCTTTCTGTTATAAAATATATCCCTTTTTACATTTTCATTAAACATTTTACTAATTTTGTACATTTTGTATCTTTTTGTAATAAAATATATCCCTTTTTGCATTTTATTATACATTCTACTAATTGTTCGTTTTCTATCTTTTTGTAATAAAATATACCCCTTTTTGCATTTTTCATTACACATTTTACTAATTTTGCACCTTTTATATCTTTTTGTAATAAAACATATCCCTTTTTGCATTTTCATTAAACATTTTACTAATTTTGTACATTTTGTATCTTTTTGTAATAAAATATATACCTTTTTGCATTTTTCTTTACACATTTTACTAATTTTGTAACTTTTGTATATTTTTGTAATAAAATATATCCCTTTTTGCATTTTATTACACATTCTACTAATTATGTTCGTTTTCTATCTTTTTGTACTAAAATATGTCCCTTTTTGCATTTTTAATTACACATTTTACTAATTTTTTACCTTTTGTATCTTTTTGTAATAAAATATATTATGTTCATTTTCTATCTTTTTGTACTAAAATATGTCCCTTTTTGCATATTTCATTACCCATTTTACTAATTTTTTACCTTTTGTATCTTTTTGTAATAAAATATACCCATTTTTGCATTTTTCATTACCCATTTTACTAATTTTGTAACTTTTGTATCTTTTTGTTATAAAATATATCCCTTTTTACATTGTCATTGAACATTTTACTAAATCTTGTACATTTTGTATCTTTTGGTAATAAAATATATCCCTTTTTGCATTTTTCGTTACACATTTTACTAATTTTGTAACTTTTGTATATTTTTGTAATAACATATATCCCTTTTTGGATTTTTCGTTACAGATTTTACTAATTTTGTAACTTTTGTATATTTTTGTAATAAAATATATCACTTTTTGCATTTTATTACACATTCTACTAATTATGTTCATTTTCTATCTTTTTGTACTAAAATATGTCCCTTTTTGCATATTTCATTACCCATTTTACTCATTTTTTACCTTTTGTATCTTTTTGTAATAAAATATACCCATTTTTGCATTTTTCATTACCCATTTTACTAATTTTGTAACTTTTGTATCTTTTTGTTATAAAATATATCCCTTTTTACATTGTCATTGAACATTTTACTAAATTTTGTACATTTTGTATCTTTTTGTAATAAAATATATCCCTTTTTGCATTTTTCGTTACACATTTTACTAAATTTGTAACTTTTGTATATTTCTGTAATAAAATATATCCCTTTTTGCATTTTATTACACATTCTACTAATTATGTTCGTTTTCTATCTTTTTGTACTAAACTATGTCCCTTTTTGCATATTTCATTACACATTTTACTAATTTTGTACTTTTTGTATCTTTTTGTAATAAAATATACCCCTTTTTGCATTTTTCATTACCCATTTTACTAATTTTGTACCTTTTGTATCTTTCTGTTATAAAATATATCCCTTTTTACATTTTCATTAAACATTTTACTAATTTTGTACATTTTGTATCTTTTTGTAATAAAATATATCCCTTTTTGCATTTTATTATACATTCTACTAATTGTTCGTTTTCTATCTTTTTGTAATAAAATATACCCCTTTTTGCATTTTTCATTACACATTTTACTAATTTTGCACCTTTTATATCTTTTTGTAATAAAACATATCCCTTTTTGCATTTTCATTAAACATTTTACTAATTTTGTACATTTTGTATCTTTTTGTAATAAAATATATACCTTTTTGCATTTTTCTTTACACATTTTACTAATTTTGTAACTTTTGTATATTTTTGTAATAAAATATATCCCTTTTTGCATTTTATTACACATTCTACTAATTATGTTCGTTTTCTATATTTTTGTACTAAAATATGTCCCTTTTTGCATTTTTAATTACACATTTTACTAATTTTTTACCTTTTGTATCTTTTTGTAATAAAATATATTATGTTCATTTTCTATCTTTTTGTACTAAAATATGTCCCTTTTTGCATATTTCATTACCCATTTTACTAATTTTTTACCTTTTGTATCTTTTTGTAATAAAATATACCCATTTTTGCATTTTTCATTACCCATTTTACTAATTTTGTAACTTTTGTATCTTTTTGTTATAAAATATATCCCTTTTTACATTGTCATTGAACATTTTACTAAATCTTGTACATTTTGTATCTTTTGGTAATGAAATATATCCCTTTTTGCATTTTTCGTTACACATTTTACTAATTTTGTAACTTTTGTATATTTTTGTAATAACATATATCCCTTTTTGGATTTTTCGTTACAGATTTTACTAATTTTGTAACTTTTGTATATTTTTGTAATAAAATATATCCCTTTTTGCATTTTATTACACATTCTACTAATTATGTTCGTTTTCTATCTTTTTGTAATAAAATATATCCCTTTTTGCATTTTTCATTACACATTTTACTAATTTTGTACCTTTTGTATCTTTTTGTAATAAAATATATCCCTTTTTGCATTTCCATTAAACATTTTACTAATTTTGTACATTTTGTATCTTTTTGTAATAAAATATATCCCTTTTTGCATTTTATTACACATTCTACTAATTATGTTCGTTTTCTATCTTTTTGTACTAAAATATGTCACTTTTTGCATTTTTTAATTACACATTTTACTAATTTTTTACCTTTTGTATCTTTTTGTAATAAAATATACCCCTTTTTGCATTTTTCATTACCCATTTTACTAATTTTGTACCTTTTGTATCTTTTTGTAATAAAATATATCCCTTTTTGCATTTCCATTAAACATTTTACTAATTTTGTACATTTTGTATCTTTTTGTAATAAAATATATCCCTTTTTGCATTTTTCGTTACACATTTTACTAATTTTGTAACTTTTGTATATTTTTGTAATAAAATATACCCATTTTTGCATTTTTCATTACCCATTTTACTAATTTTGTAACTTTTGTATCTTTTTGTTATAAAATATATCCCTTTTTACATTTTCATTGAACATTTTACTAATTTTGTACATTTTGTATCTTTCTTTAATAAAATATATCCCTTTTTGCATTTTTAGTTACACATTTTACTAATTTTGTAACTTTTGTATATTTTTGTAATAAAATATATCCCTTTTTGAATTTTAATACACATTCTACTAATTATGTTCGATTTCTATCTTTTTGTACTAAAATATGTCCCTTTTTGCATAATTCATTACACATTTTACTAATTTTGTACCTTTTGTATCTTTTTGTTATAAAATATATCCCTTTTTACATTTTCATTAAACATTTTACTAATTTTGTACATTTTGTATCTTTTTGTAATAAAATATATCCCTTTTTGCATTTTATTACACATTCTACTAATTATGTTCGTTTTCTATCTTTTTGTAATAAAATATACCCCTTTTTGCATTTTTCATTACACATTTTACTAATTTTGCACCTTTTATATCTTTTTGTAATAAAATATATCCCTTTTTGCATTTTCATTAAACATTTTACTAATTTTGTACATTTTGTATCTTTTTGTAATAAAATATAAACCTTTTTGCGTTTTTCTTTACACATTTTACTAATTTTTTAACTTTTGTATCTTTTTGTAATAAAATATACCCCTTTTTGCATTTTTCATTACCCATTTTACTAATTTTGTACCTTTTGTATCTTTTTGTAATAAAATATATCCCTTTTTGCATTTCCATTAAACTTTTTACTAATTTTGTACATTTTGTATATTTTTGTAATAAAATATATCCCTTTTTGGATTTTTCGTTACAGATTTTACTAATTTTGTATATTTTTGTAATAAAATATATCCCTTTTTGCATTTTATTACACATTCTACTAATTATGTTCGTTTTCTATCTTTTTGTAATAAAATATACCCCTTTTTGCATTTTTCATTGCACATTTTCCTAATTTTGCACCTTTTGTATCATTTTGTAATAAAATATATCCCTTTTTGCATTTTTCATTACACATTTTACTAATTTTGTAACTTTTGTATATTTTTGTAATAAAATATATCCCTTTTTGGATTTTTCGTTACAGATTTTACTAATTTTGTAACTTTTATATATTTTTGTAATAAAATATATCCCTTTTTGCATTTTATTACACATTCTACTAATTATGTTCGTTTTCTATCTTTTTGTAATAAAATATATTCCTTTTTGCATTTTTCATTACACATTTTACTAATTTTGCACCTTTTGTATCTTTTTGTAATAAAATATATCCCTTTTTGCATTTTCATTAAACATTTTACTAATTTTGTACATTTTGTATCTTTTTGTAATAAAATATATACCTTTTTGCATTTTTCTTTACACATTTTACTAATTTTGTAAATTTTGTATATTTTTGTAATAAAATATATCCCTTTTTGCATTTTATTACACATTCTACTAATTATGTTCGTTTTCTATCGTTTTGTACTAAAATATGTCACTTTTTGCATTTTTAATTACAAATTTTACTAATTTTTTACTTTTTGTATCTTTTTGTAATAAAATATACCCCTTTTTGCATTTTTCATTACCCATTTTACTAATTTTGTACATTTTGTATCTTTTTGTAATAAAATATATCCCTTTTTGCATTTCCATTAAACATTTTACTAATTTTGTATATTTTGTATCTTTTTGTAATAAAATATATCCCTTTTTGCATTTCTCGTTACACATTTTACTAATTTTGTACCTTTTGTATCTTTTTGTAATAAAATATATCCCTTTTTGCATTTTCATTAAACATTTTACTAATTTTGTACATTTTGTATCTTTTTGTAATAAAATATATCCCTTTTTGCATTTTTAGTTACACATTTTACTAATTTTGTAACTTTTGTATATTTTTGTAATAAAATATATCCCTTTTTGAATTTTATTACACATTCTACTAATTATGTTCGATTTCTATCTTTTTGTACTAAAATATGTCCCTTTTTGCATATTTCATTACACATTTTACTAATTTTGTACCTTTTGTATCTTTTTGTAATAAAATATACCCCTTTTTGCATTTTTCATTACCCATTTTACTAATTTTGTACCATTTGTATCTTTCTGTTATAAAATATATGCCTTTTTACATTTTCATTAAACATTTTACTAATTTTGTACATTTTGTATCTTGTTGTAATAAAATATATCCCTTTTTGCATTTTATTACACATTCTACTAATTATGTTCGTTTTCTATCTTTTTGTCATAAAATATGTCCCTTTTTGCATTTTTAATTACTAATTTTACTAATTTTTTACCTTTTGTATCTTTTTGTAATAAAATATACCCCTTTTTGCATTTTTCATTACCCATTTTACTAATTTTGTACCTTTTGTATCTTTTTGTAATAAAATATATCCCTTTTTGCATTTCCATTAAACATTTTACTAATTTTGTACATTTTGTATCTTTTTGTAATAAAATATATCCCTTTTTGCATTTTTCGTTACACATTTTACTAATTTTGTAACTTTTGTATATTTTTTGTAATAAAATATATCCCTTTTTGCATTTTATTACACATTCTACTAATTATGTTCGTTTTCTATCTTTTTGTACTAAAATATGTCCCTTTTTGCATTTTTAATTACACATTTTACTAATTTTTTACCTTTTGTATCTTTTTGTAATAAAATATACCCCTTTTTGCATTTTTCATTACCCATTTTACTAATTTTGTACCTTTTGTATCTTTCTGTTATAAAATATATCCCTTTTTACATTTTCATTAAACATTTTACTAATTTTGTACATTTTGTATCTTGTTGTAATAAAATATATCCCTTTTTGCATTTTATTACACATTCTACTAATTATGTTCGTTTTCTATCTTTTTGTAATAAAATATACCCCTTTTTGCATTTTTCATTACACATTTTACTAATTTTGCACCTTTTGTATCTTTTTGTAATAAAATATATCCCTTTTTGCATTTTCATTAAACATTTTACTAATTTTGTACATTTTGTATCTTTTTGTAATAAAAATATATACCTTTTTGCATTTTTCTTTACAAATTTTACTAATTTTGTAACTTTTGTATATTTTTGTAATAAAATATATCCCTTTTTGCATTTTATTACACATTCTACTAATTATGTTCGTTTTCTATCTTTTTGTACTAAAATATGTCCCTTTTTGCATTTTTAATTACACATTTTACTAATTTTTTACCTTTTGTATCTTTTTGTAATAAAATATACCCCTTTTTGCATTTTTCATTACCCATTTTACTAATTTTGTACCTTTTGTATCTTTTTGTAATAAAATATATCCCTTTTTGCATTTCCATTAAACATTTTACTAATTTTGTACATTTTGTATCTTTTTGCAATAAAATATATCCCTTTTTGCATTTTTTCGTTACACATTTTACTAATTTTGTAACTTTTGTATATTTTTGTAATAAAATATATCCCTTTTTGGATTTTTCGTTACAGATTTTACTAATTTTGTAATTTTTGTATATTTTTGTAATAAAATATATCCCTTTTTGCATTTTATTACACATTCTACTAATTATGTTCGTTTTCTATCTTTTTGTAATAAAATATACCCCTTTTTGCATTTTTCATTACACATTTTACTAATTTTGCACCTTTTGTATCTTTTTGTAATAAAATATATCCCTTTTTGCATTTTCATTAAACATTTTACTAATTTTGTACATTTTGTATCTTTTTGTAATAAAATATATAACTTTTTGCATTTTTCTTTACACATTTTACTAATTTTGTAACTTTTGTATATTTTTGTAATAAAATATATCCCTTTTTGCATTTTATTACACATTCTACTAATTATGTTCGTTTTCTATCTTTTTATACTAAAATATGCCCCTTTTTGCATTTTTAATTACACATTTTACTAATTTTTTACCTTTTGTATCTTTTTGTAATAAAATATACCCCTTTTTGCATTTTTCATTACCCATTTTACTAATTTTGTACCATTTGTATCTTTTTGTAATAAAATATATCCCTTTTTGCATTTCCATTAAACATTTTACTAATTTTGTACATTTATATCTTTTTGTAATAAAATATATCCCTTTTTGCATTTTTCGTTACACATTTTACTAATTTTGTAACTTTTGTATATTTTTGTAATAAAATATATCCCTTTTTGGATTTTTCGTTACAGATTTTACTAATTTTGTAACTTTTGTATATTTTTGTAATAAAATATATCCCTTTTTGCATTTTATTACACATTCTACTAATTATGTTCGTTTTCTGTCTTTTTGTACTAAAATATGTCCTTTTTGCATTTTTAATTACACATTTTACTAATTTTTTACCTTTTGTATCTTTTTGTAATAAAATATACCCCTTTTTGCATTTTTCATTACACACTTTACTAATTTTGTACCTTTTGTATCTTTTTGTAATAAAATATATCCCTTTTTGCATTTCCATTAAACATTTTACTAATTTTGTACATTTTGTAGCTTTTTGTAATAAAATATATCCCTTTTTTCATTTTTCGTTACACATTTTACTAATTTTGTAACTTTTGTATATTTTTCTTATAAAATATATCCCTTTTTACATTTTCATTAAACATTTTACTAATTTTTTACCTTTTGTATCTTTTTGTAATAAAATATACCCCTTTTTGCATTTTTCATTACACACTTTACTAATTTTGCACCTTTTATATCTTTTTGTAATAAAATATATCCCTTTTTGCATTTTTCGTTACCCATTTTACTAATTTTGTAACTTTTGTATATTTTTGTAATAAAATATATCCCTTTTTGCATTTTCGTTACACATTCTACTAATTATGTTCGTTTTCTATGTTTTTGTACTAAAATATGTCCCTCTTTGCATAATTCATTACAGATTTTACTTATTTTGTACCTTTTGTAACTTTTTGTAATAAAATATACTCCTTTTTGCATTTTTCATTTCCAATTTTACTAATTTTGTACCTTTTGTATCTTTTTGTAATTAATTATATCCCTTTTTGCATTTTTCGTTACGCATTTTACTAATTTTGTAACTTTTGTATCTTTTTGTAATAAAATATATCCCTTTTTGCATTTTTCATTACCCATTTTACTAATTTGGTACCTTTTGTTTCTATTTGTAATAAAATATATCCCTTTTTGCATTTTTCATTAAACATTTTACTAATTTTGTACATTTTGTATCTTTTTGTAATTAATTATATCCCTTTTTGCATTTTTCGTTACGCATTTTACTAATTTTGTAACTTTTGTATATTTTTGTAATGAAATATATCCCTTTTTGCATTTTCATTACACATTCTACTAATTATGTTCGTTTTCTATCTTTTTGTACTAAAATATGTCCCTCTTTAAATATTTCATTACAGATTTTACTAATTTTGTACCTTTTGTATCTTTTTGTAATAAAATATACCCCTTTTTGCATTTTTCATTACCCATTTTACTAATTTGGTACCTTTTGTTTCTATTTGTAATAAAATATATCCCTTTTTGCATTTTCATTAAACATTTTACTAATTTTGTACATTTTGTATCTTTTTGTAATATAATATATCCCTTTTTGCATTTTCATTACACATTCTACTAATTATGTTCGTTTTCTAGGTTTTTGTACTAAAATATGTCCCATTTTGCATATTACATTAGACATTTTACTAATTTTCTAGCTTTTGTATCTTTTTGTTATAAAATATACCCCTTTTTGCATTTTTCATTACCCATTTTACTAATTTTGTACCTTTTGTATCTTTTTGTAATAAAATCTATCCCTTTTTGCATTTTCATTAAACATTTTACTAATTTTGAACATTTTGTATCTTTTTGTCATAAAATATATACCTTTTTGCATTTTTCGTTACACATTTTACTAATTTTGTAACTTTTGTATATTCTTGTAATAAAATATATCCCTTTTTGCATTTTCATTACACATTCTACTAATTATGTTCGTTTTCTATCTTTTTGCACTAAAATATGTCCCTTTTTGCATATTTCATTACACATTTTACTAATTTTGTACCTTTTGTATCTTTTTGTAATAAAATATACCCCTTTTTCCATTTTTCATTACCCATCTTACTAATTTTGTACATTTTGTATCCTTTTGTAATAAAATATATCCCTTTTTGCATTTTTCGTTACACATTTTACTAATTTTGTAACTTTTGTATAATTTTGTAATAAAAATATCCCCTTTTGCATTTTCATTACACAATCTACTAATTATGTTCGTTTTCTATCTTTTTGTACTAAAATATGTCCCTTTTTGCATATTTTATTACACATTTTACTAATTTTGTACCTTTTGTATCTTTTTGTAATAAAATATATCCCTATTTTCATTTCCATTACACATTCTACTAATTATGTTCGTTTTCTATCTTTTTGTACTAAAATATGTCCCTTTTTGCATATTTTATTACACATTTTACTAATTTTGTACCTTTTGTATCTTTTTGCAATAAAATATACCCCTTTTTGGATTTTTCATTACCCATTTTACTAAATTTGTACATTTTGTATCTTTTTGTAATAAAATATATCCCTTTTTGCATTTTCCTTAGACATTTTACTAATTTTGTACATTTTGTATCTTTTTGTAATAAAATATATCCCTCTTTGCATTTTTCGTTACACATTTTACTAATTTTGTAACTTTTGTATATTTTTGTAATAAAAATATCCCCTTTTGCATTTTCATTACACATTCTACTAATTATGTTCGTTTTCTATCTTTTTGTACTAAAATATGTCCCTTTTTGCATATTTCATTACACATTTTACTAATTTTGTACCTTTTGTATCTTTTTGCAATAAAATATACCCCTTTTTGCATTTTTCATTACCCATTTTACTAAATTTGTACCTTTTGTATCTTTTTGTAATAAGATATATCCCTTTTTGCATTTTCATTACACATTCTACTAATTTTGTTATTTTCCTATCTTTTTGTACTAAAATATGTCCCTTTTTGCATTTTTCATTACACATTTTACTAATTTTGTCCATTTTGTATCTTTTTGTAATAAAATATATCCCTTTTTGCATTTTCATTAAAGATTTTACTAATTTTGTACCTTTTCTATCTTTTTGTAATAAGATATATCCCTTTTCGCATTTGCATTACACATTCGACAAATTTTGTTCGTTTTCTATCTTTTTGTACTAAAATATGTCCCTTTTTGCATTTTTCATTAAACATTTTACTAATTTTGTATATTTTGTATCTTTTTGTAATAAAATATATCACTTTTTACATTTTCATTACACATTTTACTAATTTTGTACCTTTTGTATCTTTTTGTAATAAAATATATCCCTTTTTGCATTTTCATTAAACATTTTATTAATTTTGTACATTTTGTATCTTTTTGCAATAAAATATATCCCTTTTTGCATTTTTCGATACACATTTTACTAATTTTGTACCTTTTGTATCTTTTTGTAATAAAATATATCCCTTTTTGATTTTCATTAAACATTTTACTAATTTTGTACCTTTTGTATCTTTTTGTCATAAAATATATCCCTTTTTGATTTTCATTAAACATTTTACTAATTTTGTACATTTTGTATCTTTTTGTAATAAAATATATCCCTATTTTCATTTCCATTACACATTCTACTAATTATGTTCGTTTTCTATTTTTTGTACTAAAATATGTCCCTTTTTGCATATTTCATTACACATTTTACTAATTTTGTACCTTTTGTATCTTTTTGCAAAAAAATATACCCCTTTTTGCATTTTACATTACCCATTTTACTAATTTTGTACCTTTTGTATCTTTTTGTAATAAAATATATCCCTTTTTGCATTTTCATTAGACATTTTACTAATTTTGTACATTTTGTATCTTTTTGTAATAAAATATATCCCTTTATGCATTTTTCGTTACACATTTTACTAATTTTGTAACTTTTGTATATTTTTGTAATAAAATATATCCCTTTTTGCATTTTCATTACACATTCTACTAATTTTGTACATTTTGTATCATTTGTAATAAAATATATCCTTTTTTGCATTTTTCGTTACACATTTTACTAATTTTGTAACTTTTGTATATTTTTGTAATAAAAAAATTCCTTTTTGCACTTTCATTACACATTCTACTAATTATGTACGTTTTCTATCTTTTTGTACTAAAATATGTCCCTTTTTGCATATATCATTACACATTTTACTAATTTTGTACCTTTTGTATCTTTTTGCAATAAAATATACCCATTTTTGCATTTTTCTTTGCCCATTTTACTAATTTTGTACATTTTGTATCTTTTTGTAATAAAATATATCCCATTTGCATTTTTCGTTACACATTTTACTAATTTTGTAACTTTTGTATATTTTTGTAATAAAATATATCCCTTTTTGCATTTTCGTTACACATTCTACTAATTATGTTCGTTTTCTATCTTTTTGCACTAAAATATGTCCCTTTTTGCATATTTCATTACACATTTTACTAATTTTGTACCTTTTGTATCTTTTTGTAATAAAATATACACCTTTTTGCATTTTTCATTACCCATTTTACTAAATTTGTACATTTTGTATCTTTTTGTAATAAAATATATCGCTTTTTGCATTTTCATTAAACATTTTACTAATTTTGTACATTTTGTATCTTTTTGTAATAAAATATACCCCTTTTTGCATTTTTCATTACCCATTTTATTAATTTTGTACCTTTTGTTTCTTTTTGTAATAAAATATATCCCTTTTTGCATTTTCATTAAACATTTTACTAATTTTGTACACTTTGTATCTTTTTGTAATAAAATATATCCCTTTTTGCATTTTTCGTTACACATTTTACTAATTTTGTAACTTTTGTATATTTTCGTAATAAAAATATCCCTTTTTGCATTTTCATTACACATTCTACGAATTATGCTCGCTTTCTATCTTTTTGTACTAAAATATGTCCCTTTTTGCATATTTCATTACACATTTTACTAATTTTGTACCTTTTGTATCTTTTTGCAATAAAATATACCCCTTTTTGCATTTTTCATTAGCCATGTTACTAATTTTGTACCTTTTGTATCTTTTTGTAATAAAATATACTCCTTTTTGCATTTTTCATTTTCCATTTTACTAATTTTGTACCATTTGTATCTTTTTGCATTTCCTTTTTGCATTTTCATTAAACATTTTCCTAATTTTGTACATTTTGTATCTTTTTGTAATAAAATATATCCCTGTTTGCATTTTCATTACACATTTTACTAATTTTTACCTTTTGTATCTTTTTGTAATAAAATATATTCCTTTTTGCATTTTCATTAAACATTTTACTAATTTTGTACATTTTGTATCTTTTTGTAATAAAATATATCCCTTTTTGCATTTTTCGTTACTTATTTTACTAATTTTGTACCATTTGTATCTTTTTGTAATAAAATATATCTATTTTTGCATTTTCATTAATTATTTTACTAATGTTGCACATTTTGTATCTTTTTGTAATAAGATATATCCCTTTTTGCATTTTCATTACACATTCTACAAATTTTGTTCGTTTTCTATCTTTTTGTACTAAAATATGTCCTTTTTTGCATTTTTCATTAAACATTTTACTAATTTTGTACCTTTTGTATGTTTTTATAATAAAATATATCCCTTTTTGCATTTTCATTAAACATTTTACTAATTTTGTACATTTTGTATCTTTTTGCAATAAAATATATCCCTTTTTGCATTTTTCGTTACACATTTTACTAATTTTGTACCTTTTGTATCTTTTTGTAATAAAATGTATCCCTTTTTGGATTTTCATTAAACATTTTTCTAATTTTGTACATTTTTGTATCTTTTTCTAATAAAATATATCCCTTTTTTGCATTTTTCGTTGCACATTTTACTAATTTTGTATATTTTTGTCATGAAATATATCCCTTTTTGCATTTTCATTAAACATTTTACTAATTTTGTACATTTTGTATCTTTTTGTAATTAAATATATCCCATTTTACATTTTCATTACACATTCTACAAATTTTGTTTGTTTTCTATCTTTTTGTAATAAAATTTGTCCCTTTTTGCATTTTTCATTAAACATTTACCTAATTTTGTATCTTTTGTATCTTTTTGTAATAAAATATAACCCTTTTTGATTTTCATTAAACATTTTACTAATTTTGTATATTTTGTTTCTTTTTGTAATAAAATATATCCCTTTTTGTATTTTCATTACACATTCTACTAATTATGTTCGTTTTCTATCTTTTTGTACTAAAATATGTCCCTTTTTCATTTTTCATTACACATTTTACTAATTTTGTACCTTTTGTATATTTTTGTAATAAAATATACCCCTTTTTGCATTTTTCATTACCCATTTTACTTATTTTGTACCTTTTGTATCTTTTTGCAATATAATATATCCCTTTTTGCATTTTTCTTTACACATTTTACTAATTTTGTACATTTGTGTCTTTTTGTAATAAAATATATCTCTTTTTGCATTTTCATTAAACATTTTACTAATTTTGAACATTTTTGTATCTTTTTGTAATAAAATATATCCCTTTTTGCGTCTTTCGTTACACTTTTTACTACTTTTGTACCTTTTGTATATTTTTGTAATAAAATATATCCCTTTTTGCATTTTCATTAAACATTTTACTAATTTTGTAGATTTTGTATCTTTTTGTAATAAAATATATCACTTTTTGCATTTTTCGTTACACATTTTACTAATTTTGTAACTTTTGTATATTTTTGTAATAAAATATATCGCTTTTTGCATTTTCATTAAACATTTTACTAATTTTGTACATTTTCTATCTTTTTGTAATAAAATATATCACTTTTTGCATTTTCATTACACATTCTACAAATTTTGTTCGTTTTCTATCTTTTTGTAATAAAATATGTCCTTTTTTGCATTTTTCATTAAACATTTTACTAATTTTGTACCTTTTGTAGATTTTTGTAGTAAAATATACCCCTTTTTGCATTTTTCATTACCCATTTTACTAATTTCGTACCTTTTGCATCTTTTTGTAATAAAATATATCCCTCTTTGCATTTTCATTAAACATTTTACTAATTTTGTATATTTTGTATCTTTTTGTAATAAAATATGTCCTTTTTTGCATTTTCATTACACATTCTACTAATTTTGTTCGTTTTCTATCTTTTTGTACTAAAATATGTCCCTTTTTGCATTTTTCATTACACATTTTACTAATTTTGTACCTTTTGTATCTTTTTGTAATAAAATATACCCCTTTTTGCATTTTTCATTACCTATTTTACTAATTTTGTACCTTTTGTAATAAAATATATCCATTTTTGCATTTTCATTAAACATTTTACAAATTTGGTACATTTTGTATCTTTTTGTAATAAAATATATCACTTTTTATCATTTTTCGTTACACATTTTACTAATTTTGTAACTTTTGTATCTTTTTGTAATAAAATATAACCCTTTTTGATTTTCATTAAACATTTTACTAATTTTGTACATTTATTTTCTTTGTGTAATAAAATATATCACTTTTTGCATTTTCATTACACATTCTACTAATTATGTTCGTTTTCTATCTTTTTGTACTAAAATATGTCCCTTTTTGAATTTTCATTACACATTTTACTAATTTTGTACCTTTTGTATATTTCTGTAATAAAATATACCCCTTTTTGCATTTTCATTACACATTCTACAAATTTTGTTCGTTTTCTATCTGTTTGTACTAAAATATATCCCTTTTTGCATTTTTCATGAAACATTTTACTAATTTTGTACATTTTGTATCTTTTTGTAATAAAATATATCACTTTTTGCATTTTCATTACACATTTTACTAATTTTGTACCTTTTGTATCTTTTTGTAAAAAAATATATCCCTTTTTGCATTTTCATTAAACTTTTTACTAATTTTGTACAATTTGTATCTTTTTGTAATAAAATATATCCCTTTTTGCGTTTTTCGTTACACCTTGTACTAATTTTCTACCATTTGTATCTTTCTGTAATAAAATATATCCCTTTTTGCATTTTCATTAAACATTTTACTAATTTTGTACATTTTGTAACTTTTTGTAATAAAATATATCCCTTTTTGCATTTTCATTACACATTTTACTAGTTTTGTACATTTTGTAATAAAATATATCACTTTTTGCATTTTTCATTACACCTTTTACCTATTTTGTACATTTTGTATCTTTTTGTAATAAAATATAGTCCTTTTTGCATTTTCATTAAACATTGAACTAATTTTGTACTGTTTGATTCTTTTTGTAATAAAATATATCTTTTTTTGAATTTTTCATTACACATTTTACTAGTTTTCTACCTTTTGTATCTTTTGGTAATAAAATATATCCCTTTTTGCAATTTCATTACACCTTTTACTAGTTTTGTACCTTATTTATCTATTTGTAATAAAATCTTTCCCTTTTTGCATTTTTCATTAAACAATTTACTAATTTTGTAGTGTATGTTCGTTTTGCAATAAAATATATTCCTTTTTGCATTTTCTTTAAACATTTTACTAATTTTGTAGTGTTTGTTTCCTTTTATAATAAAATATATACCTTTTTGCATTTCCATTACACATTTTACTAGTTTTGTACATTTTGTATCTTTTTGTCATAAAATATATCACTTTTTGCATTTTCATTACACATTTTACTAATTTTGTACATTTTGTATCTTTTTGTAATAAAATATATCCCTTTTTACGTTTTTCGTTACTTATTTTCCTAATTTTGTATATTTTGTATGTTTTTGCAATAAAAAATATCCTTTTTGTATTTTCATTAAACATTTTACGAATTTTGTACATTTTGTTTCTTTTTTTTATAAAATATATCCCTTTCTGCATTTTCATTACACATTTAACTATTTCGTACATTTTGTATCTTTTTGTAATAAAATATATTCATTTTTGCATTTTCATTACACATTTTACTACTTTTGTACATTTTGTATCTCTTTGTAATAAAATATATCCCTTTTTGCATTTTCATTACACATTTTACTAATTTTGTACGGTTTGTTTCTTTTTGTAATAAAATATATCCCTTTTTCCATATTTCATTACACATTTTACTAATTTGAACCTTTTGTATCTTTTTCTAATGCATTTTCATTAAATAGTTTACTAATTTTGTGCATTGTGTTTCTTTTTGTACTTAAATATATCCCTTTTTGCATTTTCATTACACATTTTACTAATTTTGCACATTTTGTGTCTTTTTGCAATAGAATATATAAGTTTTCGCATTTTTCATTACACATTTTACTAATTGTGTACATTCTGTATCTTTTTGTAATAAAATATATCCCTTTTTGGATTTCTATTAAACATTACACTCATTTTGAAATGTTTGTTTCTATTTGTAATAGAATATATCTTTTTTGCATTGTCATTAAACATTTTACTAATTTTGTAGTGTTTGTTTCTTTTTGCAATAAAATATATCCCTTCTTCCATTTCACTACACATTTTACCAGTTTTGTACATTTTGTATCTTTTTGTAATAAAATATATCCCTTTTTGCATTTTCCTTAAACATTACACTAATTTTGAACTGTTTGTTTCTTTTTGTAATAAAATATATCGCTTTTTGCATTTTCATTGAACATTTTACTAATTTTGTAGTGTTTGTTTCTTTTGGTAATAAAATATATCCCTTTTTGCATTTTCATTACACATTCTACAAGTTTTGTACCTTTTGTATGTTTTTGTACTAAAATATAACCCTTTTTGCTTTTTCATTACACATATTATTAATTGCGTACATTTTGTAACTTTTTGTAATAAAATACATCCCTTTTTGCATTTTTCATCACACATTTTACTAATTTTGTACCTTTTGTATGTTTTCGTAATAAAATATATCCCTTTTTCCATTTTCATTACATATTTTATTAATTTTGTACATTTTGTAATAAAATATATCCCTTTTTGCATTTTCATTAAACATTTTCCACTTTTGTACTGTTTTTTCTTTTTGTAATAAAATATATCCCTCTTTGCATTTCCATTACACATTTTACCAGTTTTGTACATTTTGTATCTTTTTGTAATGAAATATATCACGTTTTGCGTTTTCCTTACACATTTTACTAAATTTGTACCTTTTGTATCTTTTTGTAATAAAATATTTCCCTTTTTGCATTTTCATTACACATTTTACTAATTTTGTATATTTTGTATCTTTTTGTATTAAAATACATCACTTTTTGCCTTTTCATTACACATTTTACTAATTTTGTACGTTTTGTATGTTTTTGTACTAAAATATAACACTTTTTTATTTTCATTACACATCTAACTAATTTTGTAGCTTTTGTATCTATTTGTAATAAAATATCTATTTGTAATAAAATATATCCCTTTTTGCATTTTCATTACACATTTTACTAAATTTGTACATTTTGTATCTTTTTGTAATATAATATATCCCTTTTTTGCATTTTCATTAAACATTTTAATAATTTTGTAGTGTATGTTCGTTTTGTAATAAAATATATTCCTTTTTGCATTTTCTTTAAACATTTTACTAATTTTGTAGTTTTTGTTTCCTTTTGTAATAAAATATATCCCTTTTTGCATTTCCATTACACATTTTACCAGTTTTGTACATTTTGTATCTTTTTGTAATAAAATATATCACTTTTTGCGTTTTCATTACACATTTTACTAATTTTGTATATTTTGTATCTTTTTGTAATAAAATATATCCATTTTTACATTTTTCGTTACTTATTTTCCTAATTTTTTATATTTTGTATCTTTCTCCAATAAAAAATATCCTTTTTGTATTTTCATTAAACATTTTACGAATTTTGTACATTCTGTTTCTTTTTTTAATAAAATATATCCCTTTCTGCATTTTCATTACACATTTAACTATTTCGTACATTTTGTATCTTTTTGTCATAAAATATATTCATTTTTGCATTTTCATTACACATTTTACTACTTTTGTACATTTTGTATCTTTTTGTAATAAAATGTATCCCTTTTTGCATTATTCATTTCACATTTTACCAATTTTGTACCTTTTGTATCTTTTTGTAGTAAAATATATCCCTTTTTGCATTTTCATTACACATTTTACTAATTTTGTACATTTTGTATCTTTTTGTAATAAAATATATATCCCTTTTTGCATTTTCATTGAACATTTTACTAATTTTTTATCTTTTTGTAATAAAATATATCCCTTTTGCATTTTTCATTATACATTTTACTAATTTGTACCTTTTGTATCTTTTTCTAATAAAATATATCCTTTTTGCATTTTCATTAAATAGTTTACTAATTTTGTGCATTGTGTTTCTTTTTGTACTTAAATATATCCCTTTTTGCATTTTCATTACACATTTTACTAATTTTGTACATTTTGTGTCTTTTTGCAATAGAATATATAACTTTTCGCATTTTTCATTACACATTTTACTAATTGTGTACATTCTGTATCTCTTTGTAATAAAATATATCCCTTTTTGGATTTTCATTAAACAGTACACTCATTTTGAACTGTTTGTTTCTATTTGTAATAGAATATATCTTTTTTTGCATTTTCATTAAACATTTTACTAATTTTGTAGTGTTTGTTCCTTTTGGTAATAAAATATATCCCTTTTTGCATTTTCATACACATTCTACAAATTTTGTACCTTTTGTATCTTTTTGTACTAAAATATAACCCTTTTTGCTTTTTCATGACACATATTATTAATTGCGTACATTTTGTATCTTTGTGTAATAAAATATAACCATTTTTACATTTTCATTACATATTTTACTGATTTTGTATCTTTTTGTAATGAAATATAACCCTTTTTGCAATATCATTACACATTTAACTAATTTTGTACATTTTGTAACTTTTTGTAATAAAATACATCCCTTTTTGCACTTTTCATTACACATTTTACTAATTTTGTACCTTTTGTATGTTTTCGTAATAAAATATATCCCTTTTTCCATTTTCATTACATATTTTATTAATTTTGTACATTTTGTATCATTTTGTAATAAAATATATCCCTTTTTGCATTTTCATTAAACATTTTCCACTTTTGTACTGTTTTTTTCTTTTTGTAATAAAATATATCCCTCTTTGCATTTCCATTACACATTTTACTAGTTTTGTACATTTTGTATGATTTTGTAATAAAATATATCACTTTTTCCATTTTCATTGCACATTTTACTAATTTTGTACATTTTGTCTCTTTTTGTAATAAAATATATAACTTTCTGCATTTATTAAACATTTTACTAATTTTGTAGTGTTTCTTTCTTTTTGTAATAAAATATAGCCCTTTCTGCATTTCCTTTACACATTTTACCAGTTTTGCACATTTTTTATTATTTTGTAATAAAATATATCACTCTTTGCGTTTTCATTACACATTTTCCTAATTTTGTACATTTTGTATCTTTTTGTAATAAAACATATCCCTTTTCGCATTTTCATTACACATTTTACTAATTTTGTACATTTTGTAATAAAATCTATCCCTTTTTGCATTTTTCATTACACATTTCATTAATTTTGTACATTTTGTATCTTTTTGTAATAAAATATATCCCTTTTTGCATTTTCATTAAACATTTTACTAATTTTGTACATTTTGTATCTTTTTGTAATAAAATATATCCCATTTTGCATTTTTCTGTATACATTTCACTAATTTTGTACATTTTGTATCTTTTTGTTGTAAAATATAACCCTTTTCGCGTTTTTCATTACACATTTTACTAATTTTGTACATTTTATATCTTTTTGTAATAAAATATATCCCTTTTTGCATTTTCATTACACATTTTACTAATTTTGTACATTTTGTAATAAAATCTATCCCTTTTTGCATTTTTCATTACACATTTCATTAATTTTGTACATTTTGTATCTTTTTGTAATAAAATATATCCCTTTTTGCATTTTTCATTACACATTTTATTACTTTTGTACATTTTGTATCTTTTTGTAATAAAATATATCCCTTTTTGCATTTTCATTATTATAATGGTGTTATGTTTGCCTGAATCTTTTGGGCTTTGGATGTGACTATTTTTGCTAAAAATATGACGAAAGGACCTGAGTTCTCTAAGAGGACACTGGCAGTTTATTTATTTTCATGCCAGATTTCTAGAAGAACTAGTTGCTCTTAGGTTTGTTCTTGTCATGCAACTCTTGGTTTTTCCCATGAACTATAATATCTTCAGCGATGTTCTTCACTCCTGCAATGTTTCTCAGTAGATCCAAGATTGCTTTCAGGAAGATTTCAAATGCTGCATTGACACCAAATAGTAGCCTCATATTATGGTGCAACCCTGCATGCATCAGGAATGGGGCTATGTACCAACATATTCCTTCTAGCTCAAGTTTATTGTACATACTCAAGAGGTTGAATTTACTGAAAATCTTGGATTAGTTAAAGTTAACAATAAGGTCATCAATGATTAGCATTGGGTGTCTCACTCTTGACATGATTTTGTTTGCTTTTCTCATGTCTATACAAACTGTAAGAGTCCACCAGTCCTCTTGGGAACTACTACATCTGGACTCACCAGTTCATGTGTAGCAATATGAGAAGGTATGTGTCAGTGGTAAAAAAGAGAGGTTGACATAGAACCTGACCCTGACCCTAACTCTGGAGATCTTCCTCATTTTGTTGTCAAATATGAAAGGGAACTGGTCTGGTATATTGCTGTGGAAGGCGGATGAGAAAGCAAAATGGATGATATCTATCACTTAAATTTTGTAATCTAGTATAGGAATCAGAGATAGTGGTACCCACAACATATAATATGGATTTTATTATAGTGTCTTTAAAGTAATCTCTGTTTTGAATCCATATGCATAAATTCTGACTGAATGCTTGTGAAGTACCTGTGAAGTTGCTGACTATAATGTTCATGCCTGCAGCAGTATCAAGTATAAATTTAGTTGATGTGCTATTTATGTGGACCATCATCATCAGAACTTTTATTGTGAGTGCAGGTGTGTTTTGGACTGAAAAGGCAGACTCATCATTAGAAGACACTACTAATTAGACACTCCTAATTCTTCACCGCTCCCTCTAAGAGAAATTTGTCTTATTTTTCCTGACCAACCAACAAATTCTTGCAAAAATAATTCTGCTTGTGGCAGTTGTTGCATTTTTTTCCTTTATCAGGCCAAAAAATATGGGTCTGTGAACAACCACAATCATGGTAGGCTCCATTATTGTTAAATTTGTTGGAGTCATGCTGAAGTCAATAGCAATGTTGAGGTTGGTCATTCCTGTTTCTTCCTCTTCATTGACTGCTGTTATCCTGGGCAGCCATGCTGCTTGGCTGGTTTTCCTTTTCTATTTCTGCAAGTCTTGTATTCCTGATTTTCATGACTCTTGCTTCACTAGAAGCTATTTTGGAGTGTAGTTTTCTTTTCTTCTGATCCTGGAGAAAGAACAGCTCTTTTAGTGTTGTGAAACTTGTAATTTGCAGTTAATGTTCATAGTCTGGTGTAATATGCATCCATACACTCTTCTGGATTTTGCAGGATCTGTCAAAAATTTCAATATTTCATAGGAAATATTCTTTTAGGAGTGAATCATTCAATGAGGGACAGTTTTATTCTCTAATATTCTGCTGGCACCTCCATGCCATTTATAAGTTTTCTTCTGCCAATTCCCTTTTCCTTGTCTGTAAAGCTGTGGTTAATCTTGTAAACTTCATCCACAGCATAATAAAGGAGCATTCCCTTTTCTCTTGTTTTTTTTTTCTATGTCTAACACACAGTAAGTTTTCAAAATTTTCCACCCGTTTGTGCCACTTCATGCCTGTGGTGTGTTTGTTATTGTACACTGCAAATGGTGGAAATGTGTAGAGGTTTGTCATTCTGTTAAATTTTGTTTTGTTTTTTCAATAAAAACTTGTCCTTGTTTGAAAAGCTTTTATTATCCTCATTGACTCCAGACTCTTCATTAGAGCTGTTGCATTGTGGAATATACTCCTAAGAGGATGTTTCCTTGATCACTACAAACTTAACCACTTCGTGTCTAGGGTCAACCATTATCTATCCTATATATACTCTTCCTTCTTCACTGTACATGCTCACAAAAACTTCATTTAAATCTGTAATGTCTTACAACTCTTAAAAGACTAATGTGGTAGAAATCTGTTAGGGATGCCCCAAGAAAGCAGAGAGGCAAAATAAAGACTTCTAGCATGCATCCTGCATCTGCACTATCTTTATTAGAGATGAGCCTCCAGTTCTGGTAGTCAATTATAGTAACCCTCTACCTTAAGTGGCACTTTGGCCTTGTATTGGGTGAACAACAGGAAAAACTTTTCTAGAAAATTTGTAGTAAAACAGCAATAATTTTTCATCCTTAATGGATTATCATATTAAACAAAACTTCAAACTCTGAAAAATGTTATTCAATTTGTAAGTTGAAGTATTTTCTTTTTTTTAACATATTCTTATCTTTATTTTCACAAATAGAGAAGTGGGTAAGGTATACTATAATTGCTGGAGTTTCAGACCTGGGATTTCTATTGGTTAGGCATCCTTGATCCTAGATTATGATTATAGAAACAATTGTAAATTTAAAAATGTAATCTGAGATCCAAAATGATTTGAGAAGAAAATGTATAATGTCCAGAAAAATTATATATTTATTTAAATTTTCTTGTTCTATAGTTCATAGATATTTTTTTTTAAATTATGGATAAAAAAGTTGTTTCCATAGTTATCTATTAAATGATAAATAATATTATATTGGAGTTAGAAACAAATTTTAAAAACTTTGTAGATTTTTATAAATTTTTTTATAAAAAGATTTCTTTTCAAATTTATTTCTTAAATAGATAATAAATCTTTATAAAATGGTAAATAACAAATATTGCATTGTACTTGGTTCACATATTTTTATAATCTTGTACATAAAATTTGCTGAAGGAGTTTTGGTAGTATACAATAACCAAGATGTGAACAGAAAAAAACATCCTTTTGAAACACAGTTTTTTTTGCAGGCATGAAGGTTAAAATTTGTCATTTTATTTTTCGAAAAAGAATCACTGAAGAGGAGAATAGTGCAAAAACTCGGCAAATATTAAAAATGAATCAAAAAATCTTGAGCAAAAAATGAATGTTTTGTTATTCTTAATATTAAAAATGATGACAATTGTTAAAAAGTTGTTATAGTGAGATGCAATGAAACAAGTCTTAAAACAACGTATTAAAATTTAATAAAATGGAGATGCAGAATTCACAACTAAAATAGAGGTCAACAAAACATTTATTTACTTTGTTTAAACTGTTTCTTTATTGCTATATTCACAACATTTCTGGCCTTCTTCAGTTGATTGGAATTTCGAACTGAACTCTTTATTTTATCCCCTAGGGTAGATTGTTCTCACTTGAAGAAGGCCGGAGCATACAATGGATGAAATGTCATGAATATATCAATAAAGATGAGGACAATAGTCTGAACAATATAAATATCTTTTCATGTTAAAAAATTATGTTTAATATAACAGTGAAATGGAAAACTTTAGCAACATAATGGCAAAGATGGTGATAATAAAGCCTATTTCAAGACTGAGTTGAAGCAAGATGATCACCTAATAGACAAAGGTATCTTAGTGTCTTGGATGAAAGGTATGAATAAATAAGGCTGAAATCTAAGAAATGTAGGAGTAAATGAACTGATTAATTAAACAGTTCATTTGCTTGGGAGCTAATTTTGACTAAATATAAATATTTTATTTGTATTGATTATAAAAAGAACTAAACAGCAATTTACAATATTTATATGCAGACTATTGTTCTCATCTTTATTGTTGCTAACACAACATTTCAGCTGTTGTGCTCTCTGGCCTTTATCAGGTGTATGTTGATTTGGGTAACCTATAGGGAATTTCAAATTGAATCCTTTATTCATTCTATGGGGTTAGATTGTTCTAGGTTTACTACCCATGTTTAAGGATGCCTCATGTGGTTCTTAATTTAGTACTATCAATTATTGCTTGCCCTTCTTCTACTGAGTAAAGTAGTCTGACTGAATCTGGGATTGAACTCACAATTACTATGTCCTTAAATTCATGATCATTGCTTTAATTCATTAGGCTATTCTTTGAGAACTTGGAGCCTTAAACCTAACCTGTCTGCTGTTGAAAACTTGCTGTCATTTCTCTTTCTTCCATTATTAGTGGCTATTGTATTTATTTCAAGCTAGGCCTACTAAGGAGGTCCTCATAGTGTTAGCATATATTCTGATTCTTTCAGATGTCCAATTTTCCAGTGTTCTTCCTTGTTCAGTATTTTCACTTCATTCCACAAAGGTTGATGACTACTCTTTTCACTCCATACATGATCAGCCATTCCTGATTTGTTTTTCTCCTCACCATGGCTTTTTCCTCCAGCCTTACTCTTAGGGGGCAGTTTGTTTCACCTTTATATTCTTTGCAATAACTGCAAGGAATGTAGTGCACACAGTTCATGTTCTCCCATGTTAGGCTTTACCTAGTATAGATTTCTCCATAGAAGCTGCTTCTGAATATTGTCTTGATGTTGTATGGACCACAGATCTGAAACTTTTCTAAGTCTTGACATAAATCAGAAAGACCATGGCAATTTTTGATCCCTGACCTTTCTGTTTCCACCTGAGACATTGATGCTATGTTTGTAGGGTAGTTGTTATACTGAAGGGTATGCTTGATGCTGAGCATTTCCTGTTGGTATGTGTCTGAGTTGCCACATTTTTTGCACAGTGTTGTAGGCATGTAGACAAGCCTTTCTTCTAACTGTATGGATTGAATTTGAGGTATTGTCTAGTGAAGGTTATATGGATGTCTTGAACCCATTCTCTGTGTGAGTTATTAGTATCCCCAGAAAAGCTAGCTGATTATTATTTTCTTCTTCAATTGTGAACTGGATCGAAGGTCTTACTGAGTTCACATGTTCCAGCAGTATTTGTATATCTTCCTGGTGTGGCTGTATGAAGGTGACATCTATGTATCTCAGCCATACTGTTAGCTTCAGTGGTATTATTTCTAAAGCAATTTTCTTAAAGCATTCCATGTATATGTTCACCATCACTAGTGTCAATGGTGAACCCAAAGCTAAGCCATCTTCCTGTTAGTATATGTCAGACTCTAGTTAGAAGAATGTTATATGCACACAGAATGTCAATATTTCCATCAGATTATCTATTGAAATGTTAGTACATTTTCCAATAGTCCATATCTAAATAGTACAAATAATGATAACTCTTCATCTCATAAATTTAGAGATAAATTTTCAAACAACTAAGAACAAAAAGTAACAGTAAAAATATAAGTTAATCCATTTTTGACAGATAAGAATATTTTTCTTCTTAATCAAAATATAAGCTAATACCATACAAAGCAACAGACTGCCCCTTTTCACACCATATATGGTCAGCCATAACTGATTTTTCTATTTCTCCTCATGTTACAGCTTTATGGTGTTCCTGCAGTCTTATCTTAAGCGGATGACCTATTTATCCTTTATATTTCTTGCCACAGCTGCATGGAATGGTGTACACAGTCCTTAATCATGTTCTCCTCTGTGGTTGGTCTTACTCAGAAGAGATATTTGTGTAGTTTTGAACCACTCCTAAAGGTTGTCCTGATGTTATATTGACCACAGATCTTTTGTATCTTTTGAGATAAGCCCTTCACACACCAAGGCTCTTTTCTGATTGTCGTTATCATCTTCTACTCTTCTATCCAAGTTTGTGTGGTCTGCTACCCAGGATAGTTGTTATGCTGTAAGGTACTGTTTATAATGACCATTTCTTGTTCATATCTCTCTGGATTACTTATGACATTTGCTCAATGTTGTAGGCAACAGATGATCTCTTTCTTTCCATTACATGGGTGGTGGAAGTCGAAGTTGAGGTACTGTCCGGTGAATGTTGGTATGTGGTATATGCATGTCTTGAACGCCTGCCCTGTTCAAGATATCAATACAGCCAAGAATGCTAGTTTGTTTTTGTGTTGTAACATGAGGCGAAATAGAAAAATCAGTCATGGCTGACTATATATGGAGGGAAAAGATGATCACCGACCTCTGTGGGATGAAGTTGAAATAATAGACAGAAAACATCACTGGAAAATATGAAAACTTAAGGAATCAGCACATTTGCTAGGCCACAAAAATCTCCTAAGCTGGCTAAGCATAGACATGAATACAATATGGGAACCAGTAATACAGAGAACAAGAGAAAAACAACAATAACAAAACAAATTGTTTATGAGCTCTGGTAAAAATGGTACTGAGATACTAGGTTTATAAGTCCCTAAAATTTTTTTGCACCCAGAGATTCTTTATGCAATGAAATTCAACTAAATTGTGGTTTACTTCTTGGTTAATTAATTGCACAAATCCAGAATTTTTACAATCAGGCTTGAAGCTCCATCTCTTGGCACAAATACAATATTTCCAAACTTATTGCCAAGTTTAATAAATTCTTTCCTCAATTCATCCATAATATATTGCCTTCTATTTTTCTCTAAAAGTCTCATCAATTTGATCAGTTCTTCCTTCATTACATTTCCAGAAGGAAATTTTGCAACAATTCCTAAACAAGCAATTGACGTAATGTCTTTACTTTCAACCAAACAAATTGAAAACATAACTGCATTTTTTAAGTTTAGTTCAAGTTTATCAGTTACATCTTTTTCCATAACAATCATTCTTTCTTTGTATTTCTAGCAGCTGGCAAGTCAGTAATTCTTTTGAGTATCTCATCGTTATTTGAAATGTCTTCAAACAAAGGATCTGAGCAGTTCAAGAAGGTCTTTTTAATAACTACCTTCAGAGAGTGGCTTTCCATATAGCAATAGTAGAGAATAAATGAAAACTGTCTGCAGAAATATTGTTCTTGTTTTTTTGACTTAAACACCTTTTTGAAATTATTACATCATTGTTCCTGTTGCTTTACTTCTCTCCAAATAATTTAATTCCTTTCTTCATGTCATTGAGCATACATTCTGATGATTGCTTTCAAAATGGCACTTAATATTATATGAGTGTGCAACAACTGACTCCTTGTATATATATATATATATATATATATATATATATATATAGCAAAAAAGCTTTTTAATTTTGCTCCTATAAGACCATATTTTTACTTTAATCTTTGTGAAAAAGCCTCCCACTTCCATTACATTCTGAGATTATTTTCTTTTTCTTTGTGGCCGTTTTTATGGGTTATTTTTACAGTACAAAAGGGCTATCACAAATTCAATATATAGTCATAAATTTAAAATTTAAAAAAAAAATCTTTTAAGATATTCAAATAAAATCTGTAAATTTTTATAAGAGTAAATTTTCTTGCCAATGCAAGAACAGTATTATGGGAAGGACAGAAAATAGATAATTTACATAATTCATGCATCTAGGTGTTATATACTAGTCACTTTCCCAAAGCTTGCAGAAATTGTTCTCTATGTATTTTTAGCAGATTTTTGTTAACAAAACCTTTAACATTTTCATTGTTCTTTTTTCCATGGATTCATATCTTCTGTGGTATTACAAAAAAATATGTCAAAATTCTTCAGTAATTTCTTTAACTTTCAAAGATAATGAGATATTTATGATTTGTACATTTCCCACTATGTGTCACAGTAATTTTGACGAGTAAGAGTAGTGAAAGCAGTAAATAGGCCAAAATGTTATGATTGTGATCTGCAGTGAATCTAATTACACAAAACTGGTAATGGTGGGTGAATGACCATGATTAAATCTGACTTTTTCTGGTCAATAACTCCAAAACGGTAGATTTTATCATAATTGTAATTGTTAATTTGAGTTCAGCCTGTACACTTATGCGGAAATATGACGATTTCAAAAAATATTAATAGATATTTAGCTTGGGGACTGAAAAGCAAATTTACCAATTAACAATAAAAAAAAAAGAAAAATGTTTAACTATTATGAGGGAGGGTTTGAGATAATTATTCAATGAGCAAATATAAAATGAAACAAATTCAAATCAATTTAAAATGTACTTATCTTTGCCCTTCCTTTCTTTATATATTGTTTCTTTCTTTTTTTATGGTTAACTCTCGTATGAAGCTTTTTTTATGAAAATGTTCTTTTGATATTATTCTTTTCTTATGATAAGACTGATAAATAGTCCTTTTATGCATAAAAATATCCTTGTTTGCTTTTTACTTGGCTTCTGATATGATAGTCCTGATTTCTCCTAAACCTCTAATTCACACAGGTGAAGTTTGGTAATCTTCTTGGTATTTTCCTTCATTCTCTTCCTTAATGATAGATTTGATTATCAGATTTTATAGATGCAAAATAAGATCCACAATTTCATTAATCTTTCATCTTAAATGTTCAAACTGGAATTCTATTGAATTCGCCAGTTCTCGTGATTTTTTTATATCGGTATTCTAAATTGCAATCTTCTCTTTTTAGGCTGCACAAAAATTAACAGGCTGGACCCAAAATTTTGTCCACCTTTTCATCTCAACATCACGGTCGCAAATGCTTTTTTTGTAATTTCAAAAATAGTAATAATTAAAAAAAACGGTACAAAGGTCCTTTTTTTTAAAAAAAATCAACCTCTGAATTACAACAAATCTTTTAACGGTTATATCTGTGGGCTACCCACACAAAAAAACATGTTTATGTCCTCAATTTTGTAAATTTCAAAATCAGTTTCACTGAATCTGTTTTGTGTGGATGTAGTATAGAACTATGCCAAATGACAAAGAGGAAGAATAATGGAGCAATCAAATCATTCTATTTTGGTGTTGAAATGTCCTAAGCCCAGAGCAAATCAAAAGAAATATAAATGGAATTGGCAACGAAAAAATTAGGTAGATGTACTTGCTACAACAGGATTTTGCTTCAGATACCAGAGACTTGAAATGAACTGTCTTCAATCATCTACTCACTTTCACTGACAAGCTTATGCCTAAGGCCAGAGCTAAAAGTTCAATGGACTCTGCTCTCTATGTAAATCACTGCTCTCAATTTTATGTACATGCAGGCTTTTAATTAAACTCAAATTTCTGTAAAGAACATTCATTTCACTCAAAACTTTTTCTTTATCAACCAACTTTAAAATTACACCAACTTAATTTCCTTTTTTATCCAAATTGTTTTGCTTGAACCATATGTATAAAATATTGTTATTATATTATCATTATTCTGTTAATAATGAATGTATTGAATTTTGAAATTGTAAAAAGTTTCTACCAAATTTTGTTAGAGGACTCATGGTTAATGAACTTCCAAAATAAATAATAAGATATCAATTTTTTTAAATTCAAGATAAGAGCCTGGCAGGTGATCTCTCCTCTGATCTAATTCTAGTGGCTCAATGAATTTTCTTCAGTCAGGATGAAAAGGTTGTATTGTCAGTGGAGCTTGTTGTCTTTATCCATTATTTCTATTAGGGCTTAATTAACCCCAGCTCTCAAGTAAAAAACTATTTTAATTTTAAAAAGTAAAAATGCATATATGTTATGGATTTTTTATTTATGATATGTCAATGAAAGATGCTTTGCTTTTTTTTTGCCATCCATCTTCAAACTTAGTAGACATATATCAAATACATAAAAGCTAGTGACCTTTTTTTTTACTTAAAACCATCAGCTAAGTTAAAATTTGGTAACTATGCTGTTAAAACTGTAATCACATCAGGTAATTAGTTTTAATCAGATCTCTAGATTTAAAAACTTGGCTAATATATTTTTCAGCTCAATGGACCCAATTTGAAAGATCAGGTCAAATTCTCTTGGTTTTAATTTCTTTTATGACACAATACAAACTTGTGTCAAAGGCAATGAGTATAGTCATTTATACTTGTAAGACTTGTTGAGATCTGTCTACTCAGCTTTCTGTTGCTAACTGAGTGTAGGGATTCCAAAAATTTAACAACACATCTTTTAAATGAAACAGAAAAAAGGTTATTCTCTGAAGAAAAAGTAGAAGCAGAACGTCAGTTGAAATGACATTTATATGTGCTTTTCAGAAATATACAATAACACTAAAATGTTCAATTTTCCTTGCAGTGAAGTTTGTTTTATCAAGTAATTAAGTGTACATAGTGTGATTTGAAATGTGTTAACAGACTTACTTTATGACAGTCATCCTGACATGTTTATGAGTGTGTAGACAAGGCCTTAGTTGGTTGCTGCTGGCTTGTCTCTTTCATTGTGTGCATGTGTATGCACATGCAGATGAAACAGGCCTTGAAAATTGTTTTGAAACCTGAGAAACAACATGCTTCTATTTTTATATTTGTAAGGAAGATCCAAAATCTAATTTCACACAGAGGTGTGAACTTTTTGAATATAAGGTTTTCATTAGTTAGAAAGTACTTTCACATTAGCTCACGAAAATCTTTTTCTCAAATTTGCAGGAATAGTGAAGGGAGTTATTGTTATTTTCTAAATGGTTCAAAAATAATGTGGTAGGTCTACAACTACATCCACCAATTATTATTATTTTATTTAATTCCTATGGATTTTCATCTAGAAATCATATCAAATAATGGATAAAGTTTAGTCAGAGTACTGAGATTTTTGTTTGCCTCTTCAATTCTTTTATGTTTTTGGCATAAGAAGTCACAAAAATGATGAAATCTCATAAGTTTTGTCAAACTTTGTGATGATATTAAAACCATTAAAACCAGAATAAATGTTCTGTTTTTGACTTGTAAAATGTACCTTCTTTTTACTCACTAGCTTTGCTGAGGCTAAAAAGGTATGCATACAAATGGAAGAAACAAAAAAAAATGAAAAGAAGCAATGGTGTATGAACTAAGAGTAAATGAAAAAGAAAAAAGAGGCTATAGAAAAAGTTTGAGTTTGTGACTGAAGAAAAAATTCTACAGGAAGCTAAAACTATATTCCATCTAAGAGGATGGTGACTAAATTTAATTCTCAAATTGTCAAAAACCCAAATACATAATTCCTACATGAAGTAAATCAAGAAAAAATTAAAAGATATATTCTGCACAAAAAATTGCCTCAAATGCCAGTTCTTTCCCTCTGAGAATTGGTTCAGTCAAAGAGATTACTTTTCAAAATACTTTCTCAAAAGGCTCAGTTTCCCATAGTAAATTGATATCTACAAGAGGAGTAAGTACTGAGAGAATAAATTAAAAATAAAATCAGTGATGAGGGAAATAAAACTATAAAGAGAAAAATGGAGAATTTTCAAAATTGAACAAGATATTGACTATTCTCCAAATCATAAAAATCACTGGGTCAGTGTTAACAGGGCAACAGCTAGCTTGTGCAAATAATATATCAAAAGTAAGAAAAAAAATGTATCACATAGTCAATTTTCATGTGACAACAGCAAAAAGAAATTGATAAATTTACTGATGACACTAAACAAAGAAAGAAAAAAGATGAACTGTTAAACACTTTAGTGGATAATTGTGTTAAGGTAACACAAAACTGGACATTGCTTAAAGTTAAATATGTAGAATTTCAAATTGATTGTATAAAGCAGAGTTGAATCATCAAAAGCAAAAAGGAGCAGAGACAGTCGAGAACCACACAAGGCAGTAGGTGAAAGATGAAATCATTTCAATAAAAGAAAGTAGAAGTCTCATGTATTGAAACAAAACACAATCAGTTGAGATTGAGATGCACTAGAGCTGCAAGATACACTGTTGTATGTACCATATCTCCATTGTTATCTTTTCTGTTTACCTCATTACAAGAAAAAGTTCTTGCCTTTGTTCATATATCTATTGATATATGCATGCCTCTTTTATACTTGTCCATTTTTTTTCTCAAAATAAAATACACTTCAAAATTCATTGACACTAGGTTGAGGACACTGGGTGCAGGAGTACAATGGAATCAATGACATTAAATGCATATTTAACATGTTTGATTTCTAAGTTTTCTAGTTATCAGATGGATATAACAAAGTTCCAAATTGGGAAAAGGCATAAATTGATCTTTTTTCACTTAGCTATGTGCTACCTAGCAGAGTAGACTAGGTTCTCCAGCATTTGGATGGTAACCAATCTATGAAGGGAAACTTTAAATTCAAAACCATAGAGAAAGCAACAGGAAATTATTCCACTATCTTTCCCAAATGTCATGGCAATCCATAGAAAAAAAGAAGAAAAGTATCTGTGGAGAGCCATAATCACGTATGTCCTGAAGGGACATGGCATTAGAAATAAGAATATAACCTATATCTCTATCTACAAAAGGCAGGATGTGTGTGTGTGTGTGTGTGTGTAACGAATGCACGGACACAATCTTTGACGGATTTGCACCAAAATTTACATGCACATGCTCCAAGTTAGTGAGAAGGCCAAGACTAACTTTGCATTTCCCAATTCCCATCAATAGTGGAAATAATCGATTTTTTCAGGCTTCTACGGCAGTTTTCATGTAGTTTGCAGCCATTTTCTACTGGCCAGAGTGAGAGCCTATAGCTGGCTGCCACGACTAGGCAGGAAGATTCTATTGGCCAACATGAGAGCCAACAGCTGACTGACACGAATGTTAACTAGCATGCTAGCATGCAAAAAAAAAAATCGATAGCTGCATTCGTCACAAGTGGGAAAAATTTAAATCTGCATGGCACTTTACTCCAATTGGCTCATTCGCTTGCTTAAACTCAACATTGATTCTGGTTCTGCAGAACTGGGTTGGGTGTGAAAAAGTATTTGTTATTAACATTCTTTTTTCATTCAGTTTTTCCAGTTACAAGTATGTTTTTAAAGCTGATCATTTTGTGTTCATTTTGTTTAGTTCTTTTTTCATAACAGATTTAATGTTTAGTATAGAGCTTAGAAAAAATTTGCAGTGTGAGATAGGCAAGAAATAACGCATGTAGCAACATCAGCACAGCAAAGGGCACTCCTTTAAAGGCAAGGAAGGGCAAAAATATTCAAGTCAAGTGATAGTGATTGCTGTATGAGTCGTATGATTTTTGAATCAAGCACGGGCAACACCAGGCCATGCTGCTAGTTTCTTATAAATTGTTCTGCTTTTGAGATTGACCTATTAAAGATATATGATAAAAATATGGATTTATTTGTTATAGTTTTTAATTCATCCTTATAGCTGAATGGGATTTAGTTAGTTCATCAAGGTTGAATTTATAAAACAAAATAAACTTTGAAGTAGCTATAATCAACAGTACAATTAATTTATTTGCACTATACAAGAATGCTTTGTATGTTAAGTACCAGATATACTCATGTATCATGCAACTTTTGAAGATTAATTTTGAAGCTAATTTTAAGGGGGTCACATCACACATGAGATATAAAATTCACATATGTACTGCTGTCCCTGGCTATGCTGTTGACCAAACTATATATCCATTTACTGTAGTACAGCTGTATTTAAAATAAACATGATTTTGATAAAACTGATATTTTACTTAACAGTATCCAATGATAATGCATGTAATATTCACATATTAATATCGAATTGTAAAATACAAACATAGCGAATATGCATTTTTTCCATTACTTATGTTTATAAGATGTTTAGCTGTTTCTCATTTGGTTGTTTATGGCTGTATGTGTTTACATGAGTATAGTGTTACTAATGATATTTTTATAATTTTTTTTTCCTTTTTTAACTTATTTAACTCGAAGATGGGATAAATAGATAGATGAAAAGAGATTAGTCTATTGTAATTTGGTCTCTCAAAAAAGGAACTCACATGATACATGAGATACATGAAAAAAATCATTTTTATAAGTGAAAATTTGGGGGTCACATGATATTCAAGATCGCATGTTATACAAATATATATGGTATGTATATATTAATTTGTTTGCGTACATTTTCAAGAATAAAATATTTGGTATATTCTGTAAAGTTAGGAATAAAAAAAATAATTTTTTTTTACATTTCACAGAAAGAGAATTTGTCAGATAGGTAAAAATATTTTTAAAAAGATGTGAATATTCTAAATTAGTTTCATCTTTGTTACAGTTCTCCTATTAATTGGTAAGTTCATGTTTCACTGCTGTTTTACCATAAGGGAAGCAGTTGTTTTGCATAGATAATTTGGAATTCTTGAATTTTGATGACTTGGTCTTATTGGGTTGGCACTTCTGAAAAGTTTTATTTTTATAACCTTTAGGAAGATTGTAAATTATTTTTTTTTAATTTATGTCCATGCCAATTTTTACTTTTAGCAGCTTCCTCTGGAGCCTAGCAAATTACTTGATCCTATTTCAAACCAACCTAATGGCTAACCACATTGAAAACTTTGCATATCATTGCACCTAAAAACTTTCATCGCAGAAAAAAAAAGTAGTTGCAGATTTTATTACATTTAGTTATATTAGTAAATAATTCAATTTACTACCTCATTCTTTCAGCAGATATACCTGAAATAGTTGTATATACAGTTTCGTAGCAATCAATAAAAAATATGTACTTACATCTACTACATTTTATCTTAATTGCACTCATCTAAAACAAAAACAAAAAAAAAAAAACCTGCTTTCTTTTGATTGGAAACTTTTAGCTTTTTGCCATTTTTTCAATGTGCACAATTTACAATCTTTGTAAAACATTGACTTTCAAACCAAATCTGACATTACCCTTGAGAAACATTGTTTGTATTTTATTCTTCAGTTTTCAATGACTATCCAACATATTGCAGGAAATGACAATATGTTCTTTTGTATATACCTGTAAATACAGTTCAAATGAGTGAAGAATAAATAAACGATATTTCATTAAAACAAATTATTAAAAATTTCTCATTTCTGAAATCCCAATCCCATTAAGCATAGATAAAATATCTCAGGGTTTTCCATGAAACTTTGACCTCCACCATAAATACTGCAGACAACTATTTCTACATTTACAATGACACTATAATAAACATTTATCACAGATAGAGTTGTGTGATCATCTATAAGCATTCCATCACAAATCTATTATTCCCTGTTAGTGCACCAAAGTATGAAAACCAGTTTTAGCATTTTCTCAAAAACAGTTGCATATCCTTTGCAAATCTTTGTACCATCTATATGGCATCACATTACATAAGGGAGCCATTGTAAATTCAGAAAACATCAGTATAAAACTAGTAATTCACCTGAAGTAGAAATAAGAGTTTTCAATTGGAACAACTCAGATATGGTGTATCAGAACTAGTTTTCTACTATTATACAGCCATGTAGGAAACATAAAGCACCCAGCCACTATTTGGTAATTAGAATGACAACTAAGAATTTCAGTTTCACTGATGAATTTTCTGACACATAAACGTAACCTTTGTCATTATCATATATAGTCACTTTGCCAGTATACATGATAGATAAATGAATGTTTGTACGATGTATAATATTATTTGAAATAAAAGTGGAGATAATGAGATAAAGTAGAAAAAACTTAATGACATATTGTGTGTTAGGTTTGGCCTTTTTTCAGGTTGGAATGAAAGACAAAGCTGTATGTAAGGAAAATGCATTGGTATTTTTTAGGATAAGAGGGGTAATAAACTACCTTATCAGATACAACCATATACCAGAAAGTGTTTATATATATATATATATATATATATATAAAGGCTTAAACACTAATATTCCATGGTCATAATTTATTCCATTGGAATCGTAAATACGATCCAATTAATCAGACCTACAAATTCAAAAAGAAAACAGAAAAATCAATTCCGGAAATAAAAATAGAATTTAGAGAGAGTGTAAGTATGAGAGTGTGGGATGAATGTTAGAGCTAAAGAGAGGGGTAACAGACGAGAGAAGGTGGGAGATTAAAACTTAACAGAGAGAAGTTTTAGAGAGGTGAGTTGAAGACAGTTTAAGTGAGAGAAATATGAATGTTGTTGAATGTCTAATACATTACAAATGTAACCGGAAAGGATACAATTTGTGGTGACATACACACGCAATAGACGATCTAATCTTAAAGATCGGAAGAAGAGGGAGTGAGAGGAAAAGAAAAGAAAAAGGGGTGGGGGAGAGAGATGGGGCAGGGGAAACTAAAACTGAAGGGCATTTACTGAAAGGGCTGCTGTGTAATTAAGAAAATTTGACAAAATTAATATCGAGTACAGGTTACAAATCAAATATAAACAAATAAAAAATAAATATAATGATTATCTAATCTAGCAAGGACCTATATTTTTATGTTCAAAAACACATGCATATACACACATACACAATAACATATACACGTACATACATACATATAGGCGTGTACCCACATATATATATATATATATATACTCATTTACACACATACACATATATCCATATTCTTATTGTGTGTGTATGTCACCACAAAATGTATACTTACACTCTCTCTAAATTCTATTTTTATTTCCGGAGTTGTTTTTTCTGATTTCTTTTTGAATTTGTAGGTCTGATTAATTGGATTGAATTTATGATTCCAATGGAATAAATTATGACCATGGAATATTAGTGTTTAAGCCTTTTTATAATATCCTTACTCTGTCCTGGACATTGAGTTCTACTGGATTCTATCCTCTTGGAATTTTTTATTCAAAAAATATATATGTATGTGTATGCATCTATGTATATATATTTTGCATATGTATGTGTATATTTACGACTAATATTATCTATATATATATATATATATTATATATTTGGCACTTTGCTGATTGATACCTTCAGCATGCCAATTCCAGAAATTCGTAGCTGGACCTGTTTGTCCACTATTCATGGGGTATCAGTAATTTTCTGCTTATATTTTTCATTTTTTCCTTTTTTTATACACTTATCATTTTGACATATTGTTTGTATTCATGTGTCTGTTTGTGTTTTTATTTAATGGTTAGTATTTTATTTGTTTTTGCCTTGGTGTTAAATATTGAGGTATTAATTATAGGGGATTAGGTTTGTTCCTTTGTAGGTGTTTGTCTTTGTGTGCATTTAAATGCACATGCACACATGTGTATAGGTGTGAATGTTTAGTAATCGAGAAAGAGAGTTTTGTTTTTTACCTTTTTTTTATACATGGTCATAGTTTTAAGTTTATTCTTAATAATTGTGAGATTAGTACATTCTCAATGTATTTTCTCCTTAGTGAATACTTTTCTCTCCTGATCAGACAGGCATTTATTGTCAAAATTGTAATCAGATACATTATGGTGAACTACCAGTGCATTTAAAGTATTGTTATACAGCATATCTCTGCTATACTCATATAGTCTCTTTTAGTGGTTTCTGTATCTTTATCTCTTTATTCTTTGTGTTATAACCAGTGTATGGTTGCAAAGGAAAGAATAAACATACATAACTGTGTGAAAAGGACTTATCTGGTGTGAATTCACCATTTGTGTAGATGGATGATAGACCAAAATCATGGTGGTGATGTCAACAGCTGGCCTGTGTATGAAGTCAGGAATCTTATTACCCTATAGTGAATTGACCAAGATCAGGGTGGTGATAACAAGAGCTCACAGCTGTCAACAGATGGTATGTCTGCCTGAGTTCTGTGTCAGTCATTTTTGAGGGAATTTCTATTAAGCAAGAACCCAGGCTCATATTTTTCTTTGGTGGCAACCTTTATGATTGGCTATTGGATTTTAGATTTTTGCTGGGATTTGTTTTGTGGGCTGGATGTGATGCTCAGATCCCCTGTGCAGAAGGTGACTTTTTTATTTTAGGTTTGCTTTCTTAGTGCTCACAACTGGCTGACATGTTTGCAGCAGAGTATAATGTTTATGTCTTACACAGAAGTTTATGCTTATTGAATGCCTTCAAGTATATTTCGACATCTTCCACTTGTGTAGAATAACAAATTCTTAGTGTCTTACATTATCCTGCTACAATAGATACAGCCAGTTCAACATGCAATAGTTTTAACTCCGATGGCATTTGGAGAAGATTTTTTTGTTTTTCTTTAATAGGTCTTCAATGTATATATTTTTCTTTTTGTTTTTTCTTTCTTGATTGAGGATCTTTCAAGTCAAATTTAGCCAGATTTTGCACTTATTTTAAACAAATGTTCTTAGCATTGTTCAAGTTTTTCATCTTTTATCCAGTTGTCCTCAAATAAATATCACATTACAATGTTATATTCATTGTTATGATGTCACTAGAGTGCATTCTTGATAGTAGGCATCAAATATAATCTTAGCAGAGTGAAAAAGATGATGAAACATTCTGGATATAATTGCCTCAAACAGCAATTCTTAATTAGTTTTTATAATGAATGCAGAAAACAATGAAGAGTTTAAAATCTAATAAGAACAATAATTTATTTTCAACTGGTAGGTTGGCTCAAAAAATGTTTTATGAGAAAAAGTTGAAAAATTAGGATTTAGTTAATAGTGAAATTTTATGAAGAAAGCATATCATCACATATGAACACACACACACAGACATATACAGATTTGTCTATTGAACTGGAATTTGTATTCCTTTATATAAGGAACTGCTATAAGTAATTAAATATTTGGATTAATGGTTGATGCTAATAACATGAATACAGAGATGTGCTTTCTTGATTTAATGATTATATTTCCTACTGTTAAAATATATCTTTATGTAACACCATACCCTCACCCCACTGGACCCACATATTCCACAAGACCTGCCCTTGGTCTGGTATGGTCCAGTATAACAGCTTAGATACAAGTCTCCAGTTCCCAATGTCAATTCGAAGCCAACCTCCAGCCACTTGTGACTGTTTTGATCCTGGAGAGTGGTCATCAGATCATAAAAATCTGGAAGCTTTCCATTGGTCCACATGTGAGTTCATCAGCTGAGAATTGGGTTAACAGAAAAAACAAATATAACCAAGGTGATTCGATTTTGAAAGGACAAAAGTTTTTTTTTATGAAAGCAAACACACACACACACACACAAAATAATTCTTGTTGCACAAGGTTGAATGTTTTTTGTATGTGAACAATAACCAAACAAGCACAAATACTTCAAATAGTTTCAGTAAAGGAGAGATGTGGCCTTTGTTTTAACCCTTTTTGGTCTGTTCTTAGTGCAACTACTACAAATTCAATGTTTCCATTCTCAGTAGTAGTATTAGTAGTAGCAGGAGTAGTGATACTTAGATGTTAGTGGCGGTATTTCACTTCTTTGTCCTCAGCTTCAGCAACACACAGCAGACACTTCTTTTTCAATCTCTGATGTCTCTCCACTCAGTTTGACTGCATTTGAAGACAGATGAACCCCAAAACTCTCTCGCCACTCAGTTTGCTCGCCTCTTTATTAAGAGAACCAGCTCATGCATTCCAGACTGTTGATGTGTCTGTTTTTTTAGTGTGAACATAATGACATACTATCAAATTACAACTTCACTCCTCCAAAAATAAACAATTTACTTTTACATCGATTGGTTTCCAAGGTTCAGCACAAGACACTATTATCACCTATCAATTATTCTGCTGCTCTTTGTAAACTACAGAGATTCTTGTTTTAAAAATAAATTCTAGATCAAAACATCCTTAATTTTAACTTCGATTCTTATAGTGTCAAAATGTATTACTTTTTTTAAAGTTCCAAATTGTTATTGTTCCAGTAATTTTCATTTAGTAATCTGATATCCTTTATACAATTACAAAACGATCTTATTTCATGTTCTAAATTAACTTTCTGTAACATTTACATTTCAAAGTCTTTACAGCATATTAACATCTTGGTTATTTGAAAATGCCTCTCTTTCACTTGGCGTTTTCTGTTTTACAGTATATCTTCCTTTATTATCATCATCATTATTATTTCAGGGGTGATATCACCCCTGCCACATCTATCATTTCACTAAGTTACAGGCTGCCAGAAAATAGAAATTTGAATTGACATTGTACCTATTACTCGGCTTATACTTTGAATTTGGCTAAAATGACTCTGATGATTCCAACTCTTTAACAGTTCATAGCACAGTGTCTACTGCTGCTGTTACTATACAAGCTGAAGGAATATAGTTCTCTAGCTGTCACAGAAAATAAAAAGAAAGCATTCACCATATTTAATGTTAAAAAGAATTTCTTTTTTTGTAATGTACATAAAAAATGTCCTGCTAGAGAAGCAGCATGCAACAATTGTGGTTTCCCTGGATATATCCATTCTGACCAGGGCACATCATTTTTATCTAAAGATATAGCACTCAAATATGAATATTGCATCGAGCAAAACAATACCATACCACCCTATTGGAAATGGTCAAGTTGAAAGATACAATGACATTATTTGGAAGGTTGTTAAAGTGGCTCTGAAATCTAACAACCTTGACAACTGACATTGAGAACCAGTCCTTCCTGGTGCTTTAAACTGTATCAGATCCCTACTGTCAACTTCAACCAACTCCACACCAAACAAATGATTTTTTAATTTAGAAAATGATCTTCTTTTGTATCATCCTCACAAACTAGGCTAACTCCGGCCCTGTGCTTATTCATCAGTTTGTCAGAAATAAAAATGATTCTCTTGTGGTATAAAGATGGATGTGATTTGACTGTTTCCTTGAGGAACCTGGCACCATGTTCAGAGTCTTCAACTAGAAATAGTGATGATTCTTATGGGAGTAGTGGGGGCCTCACCCCCACTACTCCCATAAGAATCAACCCTGATAAACCCTTCACTGAAAGTGAAGAATCAATCATCAATGAACAACCTTCAGCTCTCATAAAAGAATTAGATGAATTTGCTATGACACCAAGCAAGACCTTAGATCATCAAACACTCTGTAAATCATCCAGAATCAGAAAGCCCCCCCACCACCACCCTCAATGCCTTGACTTGTAAAAAGTACAAGAGGAGAATGACATATTATTGCCACAATGGAACTCTCACATATAAGAAGATGCAGACTGAACTCTTAATGTTGCCATGCAATACAAATAATTATCTGAGGCCAACTAATACAGTAATATATCAATAAAATAATACATCAAAGCTTATTTAACCTAATATGTGTGTCTTATTTTCATTACACTTGAGAAAAAAACTTATCTTTGATATGTAATAACAACAACAAAAAAAAACAACAAAAAACACTGCTATCAAAATAATTGCAGAAATAGTAACACATTCATTAGTAATAGCAGTAACTCTAGTAATGTTTTGGAACATAAAAATATAATCTAAGAATTGAATAATAGAAACTTTCAAGAAGCAAAAAAGTAAAAGATGATGTGGACAAAAAAAAAAAAATACATCAAAAACAATTGTAGTAACAGAGAAATGGCAAGAGTTATGGAAATTTTGTCCAAATAATAACCAGTGACATGACTGCTAATTGAGCTTTGGATGAACTAACATATTTGTCATAGTAACACTAGTAGTGTATAGATAACATTAATCAGTAGGCAATAAACTTGACCCCACAGATGTGGCGGTCCTAAGTTTATTACATATATGTGTTTGTGCATGTGTGTGTATGAAGGATGTTTGAAAAGTAAGATACAAGCATTTGCTAATCTAAGCTAATTATTAATATCAATAAAACATGTGCTAGCAGCATTGCCATGCAATTTTTCCACATGGTTGCCACTCAGATTGATGTATTGCAAACACATAAATACCCTCTTGAAAAATATAGTGTCAAGTAATGGAGATGGCCTTGCACTTCCACAACAATAGTGTCATCTGTGCAAAAATGTTTTTCAGATAAATCTTGTTTGAATGGGGAACCAACCAGATGATAATCTGAAGGAGCCAAGCTAGGACTATGTAGTGGATATGGCAAAACATCTCAACCATAATGGTAGAACCACTCTTTAATCAGGTTTGCTGTGTGTGTGTGGGGGGGGTTGTCTTGTCAAGTAGTAGAATTACATCTTTACACAAACTCTTTTAATGAACAACTATCTTGAGTCTGTTTAATATTTCAAAATATATGACTGCTTTGTCTGTCAATGAGTCGCATACCTTTTGTGTTCTAGCCATGATGAATTTATTTGCTGACTGCTGAACTTTATTTTCTTTTGGGGGGAGAGCAGTGATGATAGATACTTCCTGGTCATAGAATCAATCTTTGTTTCCATAAGCTCCTCAAAAAGGAATTGTCCATATGCTATAACTTATTCTACAGTCATTCTTCTATTATTATACACAAATAGTTAATAGAGCTTCTAATGAAGGGATTAGTGTCACTAATAAGTTAATGTTAAATTCTTGGTAAGCAATATTAGAGGAAAGCAAAATACAACTTTTGGCAATGTTTAACATATGTACCTGCAAAAAAACAGTATTTCACAAGGACGTTATTTTTTTCTTGACTCTGCTATTACTTGGCCATTTTTACTGCTTTAATGTTATTTTCAAAATTTTAATAAAACTCAAACATATGAAACTAAATTTATGCATTCTCTTTTTTTTTTTCACTAGAGAATTTACACCAAAAGAATTAAACACTATTTTATTTGATTGTTTACAAGAATAATTTTATATTGACAAGTTTATAAAAATATGTGGACCAAATACATTGCAATACTTATTTATGATCTATCTGAATCACTTTTCAGGTTTAACTAATTTGCATACTGATTTAAAAAAAAAAAAAGAAGTATATTTCATTAATTAATTGTTCTTCATTACTGTTCTTTTATTTGAGAATTGTTTTGATTTTCATATACAAAATAGTCCTGTTTAGGAATATTGTCTTGTATAGTGTAGAAAAGTGTTTGGAATTTGCATTTTGCTCTGCCTTGAACATGTTTCCAAATACAATTTGTAAAACTTTCCTTAACTATAACAAGCCTGACCTCACACACAACCAATTAATTTCTTGTCTTTACAGTCATATTCTTTGAACAAATATATTGAACGTCCACAGCCCACTCAACATTTCATAAATAGTGAACATTAATCCCATAGAAAAACAACTAATTTTTCCTAGAAAAAGAAAATTCTCCAGGCAGCCTCTGCCTGGAGAATTTTTTTGTTTAACATTCACAACAGACACCCACCAGTTCAGCACTTGAGTGTTCATCTTGAAAATGGACAGTGTATGTATTTTACTGAAGACAATGCTCAGGAATTGATTGAAACTCCAAAAACCACTACTCTAATGGCATTCTTTAACCTATGCAATGTAGATGAGTTTGCCAAAACAATTCTCTATCCTGAATATTACATATTCAAATCTGGAAAATTCCACAGAAGAAAGCAAGAACCTCATCCAACTGAACCTGTTATTAAATGTAGTGATGTACTTTGTTGGGTTTATATAGTACATCTGAAAAATTCTGAATGCTTCTTTCTTCAACTTCTTCATAATGTCAGAGCTCCAAGATCATTTTAAAATTTGAAAACAACTGATGGAAATATTCTTGAGACATACAGACAGACATGCATTCAACTTGGCCTTACAGATCTCTTTGCTGTTATGATTGCTACCTATCAACTTTCCAATCCAATGGATGTTGGATTTAACGGCATGTCAACTCCTATTTGGGTCATTTTATGCCGAAGCCTTATTTATGAATTTAAGATGGTTATAGTGTATAAAAGGTTGGGAGGCTGTTGGATTTCATAATCTACTGTATTTTTTTGGATTGCTTTTTCTTGTGATTGTTTCTGATTATATATTTTCATATCTACATCCATGCATGCATATATATGTCTATAAACACATATACACATACATATACACTATTTGAAACATCAAGTTGTTTATTTCTATTGTATTTATTGGTTCCTGTGGTGGTGTATAAATGGAAAGAATTGTGATGGTTTTATCTTGTGTCACTTGTGTTGCTATTGCTTGTAATTTAGTTTTAATGTGCACTTTACTCTGCAGTATGTCATTTTTAATCAATATTGACACTCCTCCATTAGCTCTATGTCCTGTGTTGTGGTTATAGTGGCATTGTTTATAATTTTTAATTTTTAAGTTGGCATTTTCTTGTAAAAAAGTTTCCTGTAAGCAGATGACGGCTGGATACAGTAGTGACATAAGTATGAATAGGTCATTGTAATTAGATTTTATTCCATGTCAGTTCCATTGCAGGATCTTATGTGCCATAGTTATATTTTCATTTTTTGGGGGTAAAGTTACCTATTAGGTTTATATCATTTTTCCTCTCCAGTTTTTTTCCATCTCTTGAGTTTTTAGAAGCTTTGTCTTCAACTGCTTGTGGTTTCCTTCGGTCAGATTTTGGGTTTTGTTTTGGATTTTGTTTATATTCTTTCTCTTCTATTCCCATATATTCCATAGGTTCAAATTTATTTTCATTTGATATATTGATTCTTGATTTTGAGTTAGATCTTGATTGAGTGTTTTCTTGTTCTGTTGTCACTTTTTTGTCTTTTTGTTTATTTTTCATTTTCTTGGTTTGGGTTTGGGAAGAAGATGGTTCACTGGAGATTTGTTCTGTTTTCTTTCCAGAGTTTTTTGCCTTCTTCTGGGTTAATTCCATTTGATTTGGGTTGTTGAGTTTTATTTTTATTTTGATCCGATTTAAGTTCAATTAAAAAGGTTTTTAATTCTTCAAGGAAAGCTTTTAATTCCTTACATAAATTTGTTATTTCAGTTGTACCTTTTATTTTATCTTCATTGTTTATTTTATTTGCTTTTTGTACCATGGAGGCGTAGGTGTTTTCTTTCATGTTATTTTTAACTTCCTTTCGTGCTTCTGAGAACGATATATTTTTTTTGTATTTTATTATGATTATTTCTTTTTCCTGTTTGTAGATACTACATTGTTTTGAGAGAGCAGAGTGGTTTCCCAAACAGTTTGAGCATAGACTCTCATTTGGACAGTTCTCTTCTTTATGTTCTGGTTCTTTCTCACTACATTTTCCACATGTTTTTTTGTTTCGACAAGAATCTCTGTGATGCCCAAATTTGTGGCATCTATAGCATTGAAGAGGGTTTGGTATGTATTGTTCTACTTTTATAATTTCATGTCCAATTTTAATTGTTGTCGGAATTTGGGGGAAGTTGAAGGTTAAAATGTAGGTATTAGTTTGTATCTCTGCTTCATTTTTCTTTATTGTGATTCTTTTGACATTTGTAACACCTTGAGTTTGGAGTTCTATTTTTATCTCCTCTAGAGTGCACAGGGAGAGCTCCTTGCTTTTTACTACACCCTTTGAGAAGTTTAGGGTTTGGTGTGGGTAGGATTTTATTTCTATTTCTTGTAGTTTTTTTTGTCTTATTAGTGTATCCGCATATATCTTTTTTTCCACTTCCACTAGTAATGTTCCATTTTGTAGTTTTTTTACATTTTTTGGTATGATTATATTTGATATAGCTTTTTGGATTTTAAATGGAGATATTTCTGTTAGTGCTTTGTTGCTTATTGCTTCAAGAACAATAAATCGTGGAAAGTTTTCACTATCATTTTCTGTTTCCGAGTCATTATCCACATGTGGTCTCTTGGAAGATTTCTTTTTTTCCATTCCATTTTTTTTTTATTTTTGTTCAACATCCACGCTCCCTACCCACCGCGGAGTCCAGTATTGGGACATGATAAGGGGGAAACCAATTCACCTTGCCATGTCGGCGCTACGTGAATGATATACTCTCTTTGGGAGGAGTCTTTGAGCACGTGTGTTCCTTTGTTTCCGTTATCCAAGTTTTACGGCTGTGAAGGTTTAGCAGGTGTGTCAGATCTTTTTTTCTCCCAAATTGATTGACCCTCAGCCACCGCCTTCCATCACGTATTTAGGGTTAAGTGTTAGTTTTAGTTGGGAAGAGGAGTGTAAGTTATAGGTTTGGGGTGGATTGTATATGATGGAGCTTGACATGACCAGCCGATTGATCGGATCGGGCCCCTCCGTAGCCCGTCTAGCCCAGGTAAGGGCCAAAGTGGTGTGTTACAGGATTGTGAACACTTTACACCTGTATTACAACCTACTCAACCACCATGATCCCGTCCCCAGGCAATACGGGTCGCCACCCACTGCCAACAGGTGGCCCAATTGAGGGACTTTTACCCTCTGCAGGGGGGCAGTCGGCATATTCTGATGCCCCACTGACCGGGCACAAATCCAATGGATCTGTGGGTGAAACACCAAGAAGCTATGAGTGAAGACATTCTTCATTATATGCAACTGAACCTGAGGATTGTGAACACTGAACTGTGTGAAATAGAAGATAAGGTGCTAAATGTGACACAAAAAGAACAGTCCCATTTCGGACTTCCCAAACCAAACAGAGATTCTGATCCTTTAAATAGAGAAATCATGACAGAGACTGGATACAATGATGAAGAGTTGATCCATCAAATACAGACTAATACACCTCTTCTTACAAATGACAAGAGAGTCATCTACAATGAGATTATGTTAAGGATCAACAATTCTGCTGGAGGAATTTTCTTCTTGGATGGTCTTGGAGGTACTGGCAAAATGTTCCTAACTAATCTTCTTTTATCTTCAGTTAGGGTGCAAAGAACAGTGGCTTTAGCTGTGGCATCATCTGGAATAGCAGCTACTTTGCTTATTGGTGGAAGAACTGCTCACTTGACATTTAAACTACCATTAGTTCTGAATGAAAATCCAGTGTGCAACATAAATAGTGGTACAAACCTAACCAAGTAACTTCAGGTGACTTGCTTCATAGTCTGGGATGAGTGCACTATGGCTCACAAAGGTGCATTTGAGGCTTTAGACAGAACATTGAAAGATATCAGACATAATAATAGATTCATGGGAGGAGTAACAATTCTGCTATCTGGATATTTCAAATGAACACTCCCTGTTGTCAAACGAGTAACAGCTGAAGATGAACTTCATGCCTGCCTGAAAAGTTCTTAACTGTAATCATATTGAAAGATGCTATTTGACCACTAATGTGAGAGTGGAACTCAATACAGGGCAGAAAAGGAATTTAGTGACATCCTTTTAAAAAATTGGAAATGGAGAAATTTCACATGATCAAGATTGACAAATCAGCTTTCCTGAAGTTTTCAGCACTGGTTAAAAGCATTGAGGGATTAATTTTTAAAGTATACCCATATTATAGCAGATAACTTCCAGAATACAGATTGGTTGTGTGAGAGACCAATTTGGGCTCCCAAAAATGAAACAGTAGAGATCATCAATCAGAAGATTCTGCAAGATATCCCAACAGAAGAAAAGACATACCTATCCAATGATACAACTGTGGATCCAGACAAAGCAGTTAACTTCCCTATCAAATTTTTTAATTTTTTTGATCTTCCAGGAATACCATCACATAAGTTGGCATTAAAATAAGGAGTACTATTGATGCTGCTGAGAAATCTTGATCCTCCAAAGTTATGTAATGGTACACGTCTTATTGTGAAGAAAATGTTACCTCACTTATTGGAAGCTATTATTATAACTGGTCAAGGGAAAGGAGAGAGTGTACTCATTCCAAGAATTTCATTGATTCCAATACATATGCCTTTTGATTTTAAATAATTGCATTTCCCAGTCAGAGTAAGTTTTGTAATGACTATTAATAAATCACAAGGTCAATCAATGAAAGTTACTGGACTTCACCTTATGCAACCCTGCTTTTCTCATATGTTGCCTATTCAAGGGTTGGAAATGGATGGAATTTATTTATATTTGCTCTAAATAAAAAAAAAAGTAGTTTATCCTACTGTATTACAGTAAGAATTATTGAAGAAAAAACTTTTTCATGTTTACAACCAATTTATTAATGAAATGTTCATTTAAAATTTTTGTTTCAAAGATTTCAAGTAGTGAATATATCTTACTGGGCGAAGCCTGCTAGTATTATATAAAGAAATAACTATGAAATTAATTTTTTTATTCATAAATTTATAAAAATGCCAGTGAACAAGCAAACAAATTTCTTTTTCCAACTCATTATCAGATGAAATTGACATCTCTTCATCATTTCGTTCTTCCTGTTCACCCTGGGTCCTTATTTGGTCAGCATGGGCCAACACACTATCGCCATTCTCTCTATTTATTATGGCTGTATTATGGCCTTTTTGCATTATGAACTCGGCTCCTTCCGGATCTGCATCCTTGCTCTTTTTGTACCACATCTTTTCACTTGTAGAGTATGACATAGTTAGCAGAGCTCTAATATGTCTCGCCATTAAAGCTGATGGGCTTTCGAGTCTTCCCGCGTGTGGTATGGTCCGATAACTTAAAAGCATCCTCGGTAGAAAAACTTCTACTTTTTCTTTTTGCTGAGAGCATGCTTTCAGCCACTTTTTTACAGTCTGAACCATCCTTTCTGCTATTCCATTTGATTGAGGGTGATATGGAGGAGTTTTATATGGTTTACACCCTATTTTCTCTAACCATACGTTAAGTTCTTCCTCACAAAATTCCGGTGAATTATCTGATACCAAGATTTTTGGGAAACCATTTCTAGAGAATACGACTCTTAGAATTTGCTTTATAGTTGAACTTTTCTTCTTTGCAACCGTTATTATTTCAGGCCAACCTGAAAAAGAGTCCACTAATATTAATAAGAGTCCCACTCCATTTATGTAGGCATGATCCATATGGACCCTACTCCATGGCTCCACTTCTTTGGGTCATGAATGTAACTTGGCTTGTGTAAAGTTTCTTAACTCTTTACATTTCTTACCCCTCTTTACATAATTCTCAACATCTCTTGAATAACCTGGCCACCAAGCTTCTAGTTTTATCCTTTTTTGTGTGGCCGCTACTCCACAGTGTATATCATTATGTACACTTTCTATTAGAGGCTTTGTGTTTCTGGGGGAACTACCAGGTCCCCATTGGATATCACTCCAAGTTCTATTGTTAATTTGTGCCTCATTTCTTTATAAGGTCTTTCCGCCCTAGAAAAATTTCCCCACAAATTTTTTCTTATTCTCGATACTATCATACTTAGCACTGGATCATGTCTCATTTCCGCAGCCATTCTGTCTAAAGACAAAACATCAGTCTCCATCAAGTGTAAGAACGAATCTTCAAATTCTTCCTCCGTTTTGTCTTTTGACTCCTTGTAAAACCTCAATCTTGATAGTGCGTCCACATGTGGAATTGAGTTTCCTTTGACATACTCTATATCAAAGTCAAATGCCATCAATCTTATCGCCCATTGTAGAATCCTTGATGTCGTGACTTTGGGTAATTCTTTCTTTGGGTTAAATATAAACTCCAATGGTCTATGATCACTTCTTAATAGAATTTTTTTTCCAATTAAAAATTGTCGGGCTCTGGTAGTTGTCCACACAATAGCCAATGCTTCTTTCTCTATGTTCAAGTAATTAAATTCAGTGTTTGTTAACCTTCTCAACAAATACATTATTGGATGTCCTTCTTGTGATAATATTCCCGATATTGAATGTTCACTTGCATCTGTAGTGAGTGCTATGTCCTTTTTTGGATCAAAAATTTTCACTACAGGTTTCTTTGACATTATTTCTTTTAATGTTTCAAAAGCTTTCTGCTGTTCGCCTGACAAGATAAATTCTACATTCTTTTTTTCTTAAATTTGCAAACGGTTCCGTCAAGTCCATGTATTTTGGTAAGTATCGCCTGTAAAAATTTACCAATCCCAAAAAAGACTCCAATTCTTTTTTATTTGTAGGTGTAGCTACTTTTAGAATTTTTTCTATCAAGGCTTGGTCTGGTGATATACCTTCTTTCGAAATGGAATAACCTAAAAAAGAAATTTTGTTGGAGTTGCTTACGCATTTTTTTTTCATTTATCGTCATTCCCGCATTTCTTAATCTATTCAAGACTAATTCAGTTTTCTCTTTTAATTCCTTTTCATTAGTAGATCCTATGCATATGTCATCTTGGTAACAAACCATATTTTGTACCTTTCCTAAAACCTGTTCAATGGCCCTTTGAAATATGGCACTTGCTGTTTTTACTCCATATGGCATTCTCTTCCATCTTATTAAACCAATTGGCGTATTTATCGTGGTTACTTCTTTGAAGTTTTCGTCTATTGGTATTTGGTGGTATGCCGTTTTTAAATCTATTTTTGAAAAAACGGACATCACTGACAGTGCATGTAATGCAAGTTCAACATTGGGTATAGGATATGAATCTGAGCATATCTTGTGATTTACTCCTATTTTATAATCTCCACAAATACGTAAATCACCATCTGTTTTCCTCAAATCCACAATCGGTGATGCCCACTTGCTACCTCCAGGTGGAACATGATCGAGAAGGTCTTGTTCTACTAGTTTACGTAGTTTTGTCACTACTAACAGCAATAAATGTACTGGTCATTTTTGCGCCTCATAATAAGAGGGGGAAACATTTTCTTTTACTTTTAAACTTGCTTCATAGTTCTTTAACTTTCCAGTTTTTTCCATTTTTATTTCATTAACTTAGTAGAATTCATATTAAGCACATCATTTCCAATAAGGCTGTAGTTTTTCTTGCAACTTGTAACAATTACAGGAATTACTTCAAATTTTTCTTTTAACTCCAATGAACCTTCGAAGTATCCTAATATTCTTATAACGGACCCATCAAACTGGCAGAGTTGTAAATTGCTTTTTCGTAAAGGTGGCTTACCTATGTGTTCCCCAAAATTTTTTGGTATCAGTGTTACTTCACTCCCAGTATCCATTTGCATATCTAAATTGCAGTTATTAATTTTAACCTTTACTATAATGTCTTTTTTCTTCTGTTCAAAAGTTTTATTTTTCACAGTAAAAACTTCCCTGTCAGTGTCGTTTTCTTCAACTCTTTCAACATTTTTCTTTTTTAATTTACACACTGCTTGAAAGTGGTTCTTTTTTAAACAATTATTACAAGTTTTCCCAAATGCTGGACACTTTTCCTTTTTTATTTCATGTTCATGTCCACAATACGAACACTTTTTTATCTTGTTTAACGCATACGTATCAGCGAATCTTTGTTTGCTGGGTTGACTTTTATAATGGTGGTACATCTGTATTAGCTCTTGTTGTTGCATAAATTCAATACCAGCATTTAAAGACATATTTCCTATTTGTAACTGTTCCAATATTTTATATCGGTGTGACCCATTGGACATACCTTCAATTAGTCTTAATTGAATCAAGTCCTCTTCAATGGTCTGTTTGTCTTGTCCAAGTTTCTCAAATTCACAATATCTACTTGCATTTCGTAGACGGTGTAAATATTTTATAATTGGTTCGTCAATTTCTTGTTTCATTGTTTCATTTTGTTCTTTCTGCCACTACCAGCCTTTTCTTGGGTCTCATATTCTTTTTTATAATCTGACTTATTTTTTCGAAAGTCAGGTCTTCCAAATTTAAGGGATATGCCATAGTGGAGACTTTCATTACCGCCTTGCATCCAGCTGTGGCCAAAAATAAATCCATGATTTCATTTTCACCTTCCTTTTCCTTGTTGTCTTTCAACTTTTTTGTTCTCGCAGTGGCAGAGAAGCAACGAATCCAAGTATCCACAAATTCTGGATCTTCCAGACACAACTGAAATCCTATCGGCAACGCCATTGTTGTGAAGTTCAAGTTAGCACAAGTCAGCTGCTAATCTCTTACTCTTGGTGGTTATTCTCAGTGACCACTTATAAGAATGTTCACTTCTGCCTATGCAAATTATGCATACTAATTTGCTAGTATCACTACATAAATAGTCAATTGAACTTATTTGATAAAAAATATTGGATGTGTACCACAGGTTTAGATTAAAAAAAAAACAAAAAAACAAAGAAAAACAAAAAAATGACTTTGAATTGAAGTGTAAGGAGTCAGTTCATTGCAAGTAGCCAAAGTGAATGAAATGGGTGACCAAATTTACTTATTGTGAAGAGCCACATACGATAACATTCAAATGTTTGAGAGCTGCAAGACCTGAACAAAATTTGCACATATGTTTTTGTTATATATATATATTTGTTATATACAACTTATATTTTAATCTAATTCATACCCAGTAAATAATTATTAAGCTTGAAATTTTTATTATTTATCTTTTATATTAACTGTAATGAAAGCTGTACATTGAGGGTCAAAGAGCTGCATGCGGCTTGTGATCTGCAGTTAGGCCACCGCCCTGCTGTATATAAAGACTCTTATAAGGCAGGAGTTTAATTCTCCCTATAAACTTACTTTTGACCTATTTCTTGTCAAAATACTGGTTATTGAATAAAAATGTTGTTAAATGAGCTTTAAAAAGGATAAAGTTGAGCAGTAACAACACTTAACTAGGAATTCTCAAAACTTTAAAATATCTTTATCATGCATAAAACATAGAACCAATCCCTAAATCCATTCAAGAGAGGGATAATATGAACCACAATTTTGCTCACTATTGCAAGAAAACTAAAATAAACATAGAAAATTTAAGAAAACATGCTGTCACTTGCCTTCAAGCATGAAAACTTTTAGTGAGAAAATATAAAATAAAACAGCATAAAGGATAAAGTATAAATTTGAAGCTACTTTCTGTGCAACTGACTTATAAAATGAAGGCTCATGTTATAACCCCCTTCCCATTCTACTACATCTCAATTTTTATATTCATATAAAATACAAATTTTATTGTAATATAATTATGTACAATAATGGATCATATGCAATATAGGTGAACAATTTAACTAGAAAAATTGAAAATAAATACAATATATCTAAATACAAATTAGAGACAGATCATAAAATATCATTCTATCTTAAATAAATGAACAATGTTCTGTGGCAATTTTTAACATCAATTTGAGATTTTTCTTCTTAAAAAGTTGAATAATTTTAACACATTCAACATTATGGATATAGTGAATTTTATATAGTTTTTTTTCAAAACTTAGCATGAGCCAAACATATTCACAGATTTGGACAAAAGAAAAAAAAAAAAAAAAAAAAGGGAAGCTAGAATGATATCAAAATCCATGAAAATTTTTCATCCTTTGTCAGTTGAGCTTATTTTAATTTGTAATGTAATATAAATGTAGGTAGAAAAAAGAAAATGTTACAAGGGTCACAAAGCATTACCCAGGTTCCCCCCTGATATCAAGCTTGGAATGAGACCACCGATTATGTAGTAGTAAATTTTTAAATGGATTTTTTTTTTAATCTGACTTTATTTCTTATTACTATAAACATTATATTTAGTGGCTACATGTGTTTGAGTTGATATCACTATTTTTCGATTTTTTATAAATGGTGAAATTAATGTCAACTAGCCAAGACTGAGAAGTCCTGCTAAAGAAAAATGTGCTTCCTGATAGGAATCAAACTTGTATTCCTTTTTTCCATCAGCGAAACCACTCTTATAGCTGAACCTAATTGGTAAGTGCACAGTTTAGCCATAGGAGTAATTTACCTGATGAAAAAAAGAGATGGTAGTTTTGATTCCTATTGGGATGCACATTTTTCTTTAGTTGGACATTTTGATCTAAGCTGGTTGACATTAATTTTACTGTTTAGGAAAATAAAAAAAACAACAAGGATGCCAACATGAGCATGTATACTCACCAAAAATAACATAGCAATAATATATAGTAAGTAAATGCAACAAATTTGAAAAAAAATATGTACAAAAATGACATGATTGGGAAGGAAGGGTAATCCAATGGGAACTGTGGAAATGTATAGGGGATGTAGAAATATGAATTGATCCTAGAGAATGAAAAATACAGAATAAACTTTGAAATTTAAATAGATCACTCAATCCCAACCAGAAGAATGCATTTAAAAAAAGAGAAAAAAGAAAAATGTCAGATAATGAACTTAACTGTTCCAGAAAACCATAGACTAAAATTAAAAGAAAAACTGGATAAATATCTGGACCTTGTTAGAGAACTGAAGAACTTCTAGAACATGAACAGGCATCCATTGTCATTGGGGCACTGGTAATAGTCCAGAACAAGCTGGGAAAAGTGGAAAGCTGAGGAAGAATCAAGATCAAGACAATGGCATTGCTCAGCTAGAATACTGAGGAAAGTACTGGAGAAATTTGTTCTCACTTAACTGCCATTTTAAATGTTGTTGTTGTTGGTGGCAATAATAATGTCAGTTGCCTGACCTTAACTAGTTGGGCATGTCCCCTAGTGTGCATCTTTATTCAGGAGTGGAAGTAGTGAGTAGCTAGGTGTTCAGAAGGCTGTTTCTTTTTGAAGTTTGAAGGATGAGGTAACCAAAGCAATTTGGGAGTCACATCTAGATATTTGGGAATACACTTAATCAGAGACTGTCTGAGCAGAGTGGATTACTTCAACTGAGAGTATTTCTAACTGGGCTCCACCTGCAAAGTTATTTGATGCTGTTATGAAAACCTGTCACCATACTGTGCACATTTGGCTGTGATGAAATATTTCTGGTATGATCTTATCAGATTGGGGATCATTATGGTTAGCTTGGGCTTCATATATACATGTATTTGTACTCCAGTGTCACTTTGTTGGTATGCTACTCATTCAATAATAAAAAATAAAAAAAAGTAAATAAATCAGAGATTTGTGGAAGACTTAAGATTGTCCACATAATGGTGGTGCTGGTGTTAATGAGGAAACTAAGAAATATACTGGGGAACTGAGGAAACTGTCTCACTCAATCTCTAGGATTAACTGCCAATATATCTGTTATGAAAAACCAAATGCATCAAAAAACAATTATAATTAGTATGGTTATATAAAATTAATACTTTATGATCATTTATATCAAAGTAAGAAATCAATCAAAAACAAATGCCTAATATTCTATAAAATAGTAAGAGTAGTAATACAGTAAGTGATCATTAGAATCTTAACCTGTTTAAGAATAGGGTTAACCCATAACCAGTGTTGGCACCCTGCAGTTCACGTGAACTGATTCATAAAAATAATAAAAACAGAGAACTGGTTGTTGGATTATCCAAAAATAATGTAATGTCTATTAAAAGCTGATATATAATACTTAAAAAATATAATTAATACCATTGTTGTAAGTTCTGTGCAGGCTGAAAGAGAGTTTTCTCTGATGAACATAACTTATTCTGACAAAAGAATTCATCTTGAAGTTAAAAATGTGGCAAGTCATAAATTTGAGAGGTCTTCCATTAGATCTTTGGGACAGCAATTCAGTTCAAATGTGTCTAAGAAAAAGCATCATTCTTCAGAACAGAAATATGATGAGAACAGAATTTCAATCTGGAAATATTTTAATAAATAATTGTTTTTTATTAAATTATCAAAATGGTTTAATTTTTTGTTTCCATTCTCAGATTGAAAAGAAAATAAGCAGAATCAGTTCCTAAAGATTACCTGTCTTGTTCCTAGAAATATCATTATTGCCCATAAACATTATCTTCCTGACATATCCCCATAAATTGTGCCTCTTAGTCTGTAACCTCTTGGACCTTGTACAGGGTGAATATTATTGTAACAAAAAAAATAAAAAAATTAGCAGAAAATGTCCAAAGACATGACTGGTAATTTGAAACATAGTGGAAATAAATTATTTTAGATAACAAGAAAGCTGTTTCATACACAAGTGTTGCAATTAACGACAGAAAGAGCAACATGAAAACCATAGTAGTCATTTCACTCCTTTCATTCAAAACTACACCGAGTGACACTCCTTCTCTTGGGGACTCAAACCAATAACAAAAAAAAACAAGAGGTGTAATTCATCAGTCATTACTGATGATACACCTCCCTCCATCCAGATTATGATTATTTTTTTTTTTCTCACACACAGTCCTTTAAGTATTTTGGTTTTAATGTTAACCGTCCTTTACTAGCTCTTGCTTCTTGATCCACATTTTTAAATGGATCCTGCTTTCTTTTCTTTCCTCATTCTTGAACAATATTGTATTGTTTTTCCACAATAGGCAGTAAATGTTTCCTATTCCTGTTTTGGAATTCACCCGAGTCTAACTTTACTGTATATGTCCTATTGTGTTTATTTGCTGCTATGACTGTACCAGTGTTTTCCCAAGTTTTCTCTTCATCCCTTTTCTCTCGGATTCTATCTCCCACTTTTAGTGGCTTTAGATGTCTTTTATCATAACTTATTTTACTTCTTGTTTTATAAGATCCATCTTTTTCTTTTACTTTCCTAAAATTTGGCCATTTAGGTTTTAATTTATTTGGGTGACTGGGTAAAGTTGTTTTAATTTTCCTGCCTATCAAAAGTTCTGCTGGGTTAGCTCCAGTAGCAGTTATTGGTGTACTACAGTATGCCATGAATGCGAGAAATATGTCTGATTGTCGTAATCTTTTTCCTAAATTCACACTTATCTGAATTCAATGTTATTCATGATTTTTCTATTACTTCTAATGTTTCTCTAAGTCTTCTATCATGTTCTTCCATAGTTTTACCATGAATTAGTATCAGGTCATCCCATAAGTTCTGTCCAAATTTTAACTTTTTGTTAAAATGAACGAAATTTAAAGAGTATTTTATAATGTCTAATGGAGCTGAACATGTTTAGATGCATTTAAACCGATCAAATTTTATTTCAGAGAAATAATAAAATTAAATTTTGTTTGATTAAAACCCTGCTAACATGGAAGTACCCAAGAATCATTTGAGGCACATAATGCTTTATGAGTTCAAGAAAGGAAACTCAACAGCCAAAGGAGCTAGAAACATTCACTCAGTTTATAGAGAAGAATGTGTGAATGAAAGAACTTGCAGAAGATGGTTTGCAAAATTCAGAGGTGGAGATTTTACCCTTGAAGATGAAGATCGAACCAGACGTCCAGTTGAGTTTGATGAAAAGCTTCTTGAAGCAGCCCTTGAAGAAAATCCTGCTTTATCAGTTGAGGAATTTGCAGTGGTTCTCAGTTCAAACCGTACAACTGTTCATCATCATCTTCCTAAATTTAGAAAATTGGTGCCTCATGAATTGTCTGAAAACAACCTCAAATCCTGAGTTGACATCTCTTCTCTCCATTCTCGCCAACTTGTTTCACCTTTTTTTGGATAGACTTGTCACTGGCGATGAAAAATGGATTTTTTATTGAAATGTTAAGTATTGTAGACAGTGGCTTGGTAAAGGGGAAGGGCCACAGCCACAGCCGAAAAGGGAACTTCATGGGCAAAAGGTTCTTCTTTCAATCTGGTGGGATAGCCAAGGAATAATCCACTTTGAATTCTTACCACCTAATGCAACAATTAATGCTCAAATACACTGTCAGCAATTAGAGCATTTGAAACAATCTTTGAGGAAAAAAAGACCTGCTCTAGTGAATCAAAAAGAGGTGATGTTTCATCAGGACAATGCGCAATCCCACACAGCAAGAATCACGTCACAAAAGATCGAAGAACTTGGTTGGCAGAAAATTCCTCATCCACCTTATTCTCCCGATCTTGCTCCTTCAGACTACCATTTGTTTCATAGCTTACAGAATCATTTGGAAGAAACAGCTTTTGTAACAGTGGAAGAGGTTAAAACTGACATTTGTGAGTTCTTCGAATCAAAGCCAAAAGAATTTTACAGTAATGGAATTAGTAAGCTTGTTAATAGATGGAAGGAAGTCATAGATAATCAGGGAAAATACATTGTTGATTGAATCTGTAATTAAATATGACATTTGGTCACTTGTTTTCTTTATTCAAAATTCGGACAGAACTTATGGGATAACCTGATATATCATCTATTATCACATGTACCCCTTCAATGTTTTCTAGTAATTCTGTCATTCTTTGTTGAAAACTTTCTGGAGCTGAGGAAATTCCAAAAGGAAGTCTCTTAAAATAAAATCTTTCGAATGGTGTTTATAAAAATTGTAAGCAAATGACTTTCTTTATCTAATGGTATCTGGTGGAACCCACTAGAGCTGCATCCAGTTTGAAAAGATTTTCGAACCCCTTAATTTGGGTGATATATCCTCCAAATTTGGTAGCATAAAATATTCCTTTTTTACCACTGAATTTAATCTTTTAAGGTCTATACATATTCTGACCTCACCATTTTTTTTTCTTACTGAAACAATGAATGAGCACCAGTCTGTTGGTTGAATAAATTTTTCTATTGTATCTTTTTCCAAGCGTTGAAGCTCTTTTTTTACTTTGGGTAAAATTGGGAAGGGTATACGTCTAGCAGTTGGTGTGCAATATGGTATTGCATCACTTCTTAGTGTAATTTTTACTGGCTCTCCTTTCATACATCCAGTTAATTTCACACTATTCTTATTAATGTTGACTACTACAGCATCAAATCCCATTTTATATGCTGTATCTCTAGATAATAAATTGTCCGTATTATTATCTATTACAATGTAATAGATAATAATACGGACAATTTCGTAGAGGTACCTATATTACATGAATGTCAAATGTATACAACTTGTCTTTATATCTTGTACTAATGGTGAATTTTCCTTTACAGGTTAATGAACCACCGGGACTTTTATAAATGCCATATACTGATTTCAAATTTGGTATTTTTTTCAATGTTCGAAACGTCTTAGAACTAATAATGTCACAATTTTCTGCCAGTTTGTACAATCCTCTGATAATTTCTCTATCGGTTCTCCATCCTTCTGCGTCTTCATGTAAAATTTTGCTTGCTTGTGGATTATTTTTTTTGGCGTGAAATATGTATCATAATTTGATCAATATGATGTGGAAATTTTTCTCATCTTCCTTTTTCCTGAAAGAAAACAACTTGTATATTTGTTCAGCTTCTGGTCCCATACAATATATTAACGTACTAACTTGAGTTTTTGCTGATTCTTCAGGTAACTTCGAAGCTGTTCTAAAGTGTTGGAATCTATGGTACCATGCTGTCCATTTTCCAGGGTCTGTGAAGTGTAAAATCTTCTGGAGGCTGTAATTTAAACATTTTCTTTTTTGTTTGAATTAAAAGTTCCTTTCAGTATATTATGTTTGCATTATTGTGTTTTTAATCCCACTCTTGACACCATGTTTCATACATGAGAGTTGCAATTAATTTAATAACGACAGAAAGAGCAACAGGAAAACTGTAGAAGTCATTTCACTCATTTTATTCAAAACTGCCTCAAGCAACACTCTCTCTCTCTCATGGACTCAAAACAATAACAACGAGAACAAGGGGTGTAACTCAGTGATTACTGATGATACAAAAGCTCCCCTGAGAAGTCTAATCAATGATCAAATCAAACATCATCAAGCTCTAGTGTTTTATAATGAATTGAAATGGAAAATTAAAAATAGAGAAATATGAGGACCAAATATAAAAAAATCTTTAAACTATGAGAGATGATAGTATTTATCACTCTTAAATTTTGAGGCAATGAAAAGTGAAAAAAACCTATTTCAATGTACGTCAATAAGTTAACAAATAAGAATTTCAAAGAATGAAATCAACCATAAATAAAAAAAGGAATATTCAGAAAAATGTTAAATTATCATTTACTCAACAACATTAAAAATATCCAAAGAATTTCAATATAAAAAGTTCAGCAATTGTAACAACAACACTAGAAAACATTAGATATCTCCATATAAATGAAAATGTTGCTAGTTATTTTCATCTGATAATCTTCTTAACAAATACTAATGACAAATTACTAGTTTATGAGCAATTTAATTGTTGTAATGTAGTAGTAATAATTAAATAATAGAAAGATAATGATAACAGGAACAGTAATTGAAAAAAATAGTAGTTGCAGTAATTTAATGAACTAACTCAGCTAAATGCTAAAATGTCCTTGGAGTTGGTAATTGCATTTTGTAAGCCAATAAAATACTAACAAGCCACAGCACTTCAGTTTTCCAAAAGAGCAACAAACCTACACAAATGTTATATAGCTACTGAAGAAATACTATGCGACCAGCAAAAAGAACCTGTTTAGTTTACAAGAACTCAGCAAGATTCTTCTTAACTGAACTGATTTTTAGTTTTAAAAAGAAAGTAGATTTCTTTCCTCCATAAACTGTAAGTAAAAATTTCTAAAAAGAAATAAATTGACTTAGTTTTAAAAAACATAGCCAAAATTTATGGCATAAATGCTAATTAATACTGTCTCAAACTTTAGTTTTGTATATTTTTTTATATAAAAAAAATAACTGTACGTCATTATTTTAAGTTTGGTCTGATTCATGACTAATGTTGCTTGTTGCATAGTACTAGCTAAAAAAGCCAAATTTCAAATGTTGCTTTTGAAGACAAAATTTATTCTCTCAACTTGGAAGATTGGTGCAAAGCAAAGCAATTTTCCAACTTATTATTTTTTCCTCTAGTTTAGTTTTTTGTTAAACTAAAACGGAACCTTATTGATGGATATCGCAACTCAAATTCTTTAAATTAAATGAAATGGTTTGTGTGATAAATGTACAAGTAATTAATTTAACCTAATAAAAAAAAAAAAAAAAAAAAGCATTTATTTTAATTTAAATCAGATTCCCTTGCAGTGGATTAAATAAGCAATAAAACGTGTGTGTCGGGGGGGATATTCATCATAGCATTAACATTGTAATGATGTCTAACTTAAGACTTTTTTTTAATAAGTTAAAGAAAGTGTTATTTTTATTTATTTTATTTAAAAATTTTTTTGCTGTACGGTAAAAAAAAAATAAACTTCAAAATAAAAAAGTATTATTCTGAATAATACTTGTACAATAGTTTTGAATGGGTAAAAAAGATGAATATGTATTTTAAAAAAATAGAGTTAATTTATTTTCTGCTGCTGCTGCAGACGATAATTGTTCATGGTATCAATTATGATAATCAGTTTAAAAAGCTATTCATCCCTGATCTATCATGGCGAATGCTGAAGAGCGTAGTATTGTCACACGCTCTTGTTGGATTCATGTTACCTATCCATTCGCCATCATGCCGTGATTTATTTATATAACTCAAGGTAAGTTCAGTGTCCGATGTTTCTTTTCCGCCCGAACTGTACTTAAATATTTACCTCTAATAATCTCAGACGATTCTGAAAAGAAAGAGTCATACCTTATCGCGAAAGACTGATTGGAAGAGTGTTGGAGAAAAATAAAATTGTCACTGGACAAAAAGTGGGGGTCAAGTTTTGTCAATAAATCCCTTACTTTCTTGTCAGTTATTAATATTATTATCATACACGCTATATTTTCTTAATTGGTCTTTTTGCCGTAATGTTAATTTTTTTTCGTAAATAAAATATCGGAAATGTGTAAGGGTTGAAAACAAATAAAAATTGTTATGTAGAAATATTTCAGAGTCCATAAATAACTAGAAAAATGTTATCTGTTGAGTGGTAAATTTTTGTTCACACAGTGTCTTTTTGCTCTTGAGTCTTAACTTGACAGTTGAATTTTTTTAAAACTTACGTTGTAAATTGGAATAGATTGTTAAAAAAATCTTATTGTTTTTTAATAAAAAGTGAAAACATCAAATTTTTTTTTTTTTTTTTAATATTTTGTTTAAGCACCAGCTACCCCTTGACAGGACGTTACCATTTTTTTTTGTATCGTGATGTCACCCACTTTCGCTTTTAAAATAATTTAAAAAATGTTTAATCTGAAACCAATGCATACTTGTAATTTAGATATCATAAAAAGAAATTAAAATGACTTTCTTTTTTTTTCTGGAGAAGGTTCGTATTTTGTCGCCCCCCCCCCTCTTTTTTTTTGTTTCACAAAACAACACTGACAGTTTTCTTTTACTTAGTTTTACTTTTAACTCTAAGTAGTAAGTAAACGGAAAAAAAAGGAGCGAAAACAAAAATGTTTACTTTTAAAAAAACCGATTTGTATGCAATAATAACACAATGCGTCAGCATTTTTATTATTTGATTGTATTGTTTTTAGTTTTGAAGAAAAAAAAAACAACAAAAAAAAAAACAAAAAAAAACGTTCCGCTTGAATTAGAATTCATTTCGGAAGAAAAAATCCGAAACTTAACCTTAGAGGTATTTTTAAGTTTGTGAAATAAAAACAAAAGCTGAAAAAGTTGTCTTTTATATTTTTTTTAAAAAAGTTACTGAAAGTGAAATTTCTAAAAATGAATTATTTTTATTTTTGACCTTTTTTTTTTTTTTTTTTTTTCGCGTGTTCGTGGTAAAAACATGAATTTTTGTGTTTTTTAAATAAAATAAGTAAGAAAATCAAACTAACAAAAAAAAAGTAATCGTTCATTATTAATCATGAACAGTAAAAAATGTGTTGTTTTTTTAGCATTTAAAAGTGAAAGTAGCTATCATTGCTACTTGTAGTAAGTAAAAAAAGTAGTAGTAGCAGTAAGTTTATGTGTTTTTTTGTAAATTAAATCAGCTGTCTTTGGAAAAAATTAAAAATTCTGTTTTTGTTATAGTTATTCATTAAAATATGTCACTTAGAAATTTTGTTTGTTGAGAACGAAATTATTATAACGTGAAAAAAGGGAGAATTTTAAGATAAAAAATAAAAATGTTTTTATTACTGTTTTTTTATTCAACTCTTTTGAATTAAAAATTAATTCAGTTCCAACTGCTTTAAAATTGATTCATTATTTTTTAGTTCAACATTAAATAATAACAATTGTCATTCCATATTTCAAATTCTCTACAGACTTAGAGAGAATTGGCTATTTTTGATTGTCTCTTGGCGTAAAACGGTTGTACGGTAAAGATAATTTGTTAAAAATATATTCTTACATAACTAATTTTCATATCATTATGAAGATTTCAGTGTTAGTGAGTTTTTCATACGATTGTAATGGTATCTCTGTTATTTATCAACTTGCGCCCCGCCATCCTCCCCAAAAAGCAAACATATTGATTTTAATTTTATCTCTGAATCTCTGATTTCATTTATGCTAAGCACAACAAAACGTATAATTATTAAATATCCCCTTCATTTATTCCGCCACTATTTTTTTCTAATCAGCTTAAAAACAGGGGAAAACGATGGAAACGAGATTGAATAATATGCATGCGAAATGAGAAAAAAAATACGTCCTCCCAATGACTTTTTAGTTTTTAAATGAATGGCAATATAAACTTTTTTTTTTTTTTTTTTTTTACTTGCTTATTTAAAATTACATGTTTTTAGTTAGTGTGGGCATAAAGAATCTCATGATAGTTTCAATCACACTCACTGTTCTGTTGTAAAAACATTACTGATGAACTTTAAGTTGTTTTTCATGCTAAATTCGTTTTTTTTTTTTTTTTGCATAACCATTTTCTAATGCAAACGCACACATTTTAAAAATGAAAAGCTAAATTCAATTCCTCTTAAAGCCCCCCCCCAAAAAAAAAGCCCCAGTGTTGTTTAAAAAATGTTTGGAAGAATTTTGAACAGTTTATTATTATAATCCTTATTTATTTTTTTATGGAAGTCGATATGCACAAAGAAAATTTAAAATACAAAAATTTATTAGTAAATCTGCAACACACTCGAACGAAATCGTACGACTGTCATTTTACTTTCAGTTTTGTTTTGTTGTGGTCATGGATAAGACGATTATCGTCTTTTTTGTCATGAAAATAAAGAGAACAAAATAACCTCTTTTTGCATTTAAGACAAATAATTAAAAATAAAACATTGATATGAGCTAAATAATCCGATAATAATTGAATAGAATAGAGAGAGAGAGAGATGAATGCGTAGATTTAACAGAAAAAGGGAAGCTCGTCTCGTGACGCTGAAGAATTGATTACCACGAGTTGATCTAACGAGGCGACCAACGTTAAACACCTGATAGTGTTGCAGGAAGCCGGCAGAGAAAAAGAAAATAAAGCAGTAAATAGCTAGTCGTTTTCAGAAACAATGTTATTACTACAATACAATTGTAAATTAACAGACATTACTAACGTCACCTATTTCTAGCATCTGTTTAAATACCAGTAATTTCTTAATAGCTTCTTTTTATTTACATAACAGTTGTGAATGTGATTCAATTCCCAAAATTTATGTACAGTAAAAAAAAGAAAAAGAAGCTTATTAAAAAATTAAAATAAAAGCTCTTGTCTTATAAGACATTTATATTTTAATACTAATTTTATTTTTTTTACAAAAACAGGGCTATTCAAGTTAAAACTTTTTTCAATATTGACAAATTTTATTGTTTTCAGACTTACTTCACTTTCATTCTCGTCGTAAGTGATTGATGCATATGGTGTTAAACAAAAAGCTCATATGAAGAAAAATATCATCATAATCATTTTTGGTGACTTTCATCTGAATTATGACAACATCTTGATTCGTTCGCTCTAGAACTGTTTAATTATGGAAAAATGACAAATGATGTCTTCTCGTCCGATTGTTGAACAATTTACTCAACTGTGTAGTAGTGTGTATGTGTGATTTTTGAGAAGTTTCAACAGTTAACTTAGTGTAAAAAGTAAAAACGTTTTGTCATTTTAAAAGAATCTGAATTCATTTTTTTTTAATTTTTAGCCTGTTTAAAAGAAAGAGGTTTTACTTGACATTTTTACATAAATTTATCCCTGTAACTTTCAGCTCAGAAAAATTATTTAATACTAATAATCTAATCATCAGACGCCATTACAGTTCTTTTGCATTTATTTCGAAAAATATTGAAATATTTATTGTTTCAATATTTTATTTTTAAGCATATATTAAAAAATAATTACAAAATCAGACTGAATTGAATTTGAATAAACCACAGTTTAAGCAAGCTTGCGTAGACTTCATATGTGGAGGTTAGTAGTTTTTCGAAGATCGATTCGCTATCGATCAATTTACGTCTCAAAATGTGGTAAAAAAAAAAAAAAAAAGGAAATTTGGAAATATATTTTGAAATTTTGGTTGATAAACATAATGTTAACAGTTATACAATTGGTTAATAATAGTATTCTAATGATTTTTAATTAATGGCAGTAAGTACTCTAACGAGAATATGTTGTTCTCTAAAAAAGTGACAATTCAACAGTTGTTTCAGCAAGATGAGGGCGGTGAGAAAATCTCCGAAATTTGTCTTCATTTTCTGGGTTTGTGGCTTAAAACGTTAAACCGAACCAAAATATTTAAATAAAAGTTCGTAAGATTTCTTGGCATTGATAATAGGAAAAAAAAAACCCACTCTGGTTCAAATCCAAAGTACTTGTCATTGTGGCTAAAAAAAAAAAAAAAAAAAAAAAGTTTTTTTTAGCAATATTGCGATGTGCAATAAGGTAGACGTGGGGGTTTATTTGGCTTCTTAAAAGAAAAATCAGACTTTTTTTCTACTGTTCACTATTAAAAATAAAATCTATGAAATACATCGTCGTTTTTGTTTTGTTATAGAAGTGAAAACTAAATTGTTAAGTAGTCGGAAACAATTAGCATAAGTTAAAAAAAAGAAAAAATGACGACCGATAGGGGATTTTACGAAAAAAATATTTTTTTTGTTGTCTCACCTGCATTTGAAAATGTTATTTTATCACAAAATGGTAATGTCTTCTTTGTTTGTATTCTCTATTTTATTAATTCGTAGCAACTAGAACTTAAATTAATGAAGTCGGTGCATAAAACCTAACCAACTACTTAGTAGTCGAACTAAGTAGCAGCAAATGAAGTAACGAAAGCTAATACTACTACTACTACTACTAAACAATTTTTTTCCAGATGATCAGATGCAGTGAGTAACAGCACGAAATACTTGAATGATGGGGGGGGGGGCTTTTTTTTTTTTTTTAAACTACAATAAATGTTTAATAAATCTAAGGTAATAATGAATAACAATTGACGTATTAAAAATTATGCAGGCTTTTTTGTTGGGGTGGCGAATAGAAGAATGAAAGATAGTAGATATACACAATATAAGAGTAAGACTAAAAAAAATAAAAAGAAAAGTAGTCGCGGATGCTACTCTACTACTGGGTTCATAATCAGCTGATGGTGACTGGCTGTTTAGGTCGGAAGCTAAAATAGGGCCCCCATCCTTGTATGGCTATCCGCTAGTTTTTCTTTTTCGGGGGTAAAGCGGGTATCTCTACCTCCGTAGGTAGGTAGCAATATAGCTGGTGTTACTGGTAGGTATATCAATACCACAGTTGCGGTGGTAAGACGTCATCCACTTTTGACTTTAAGGATTGTTGTAGGAAGGAATTAATTTAAGAGTCGTACATAAGAACATTGAAACGAATTCTACGGATTTTTAAAGGAAGGATTTACTTGAACAAGATGAGGTTGTAATTGTATCGACGTGTACAGGGGAAAAAGGTGACTAGTTTCTCTTTCATTTATTTTAGAGTAGTGTGTTTGTTAGTTTTTAAAAAAAAAACGGCATCCAATTGAATTTGCGTACTTACTACGACTCGATTAAAAATACCATTGAAGGAGAATATTGTAATTGATTTTCTTTTTCTTTCTATATCTCCTTTTCCGTTCTTGTATCACACAGATGAATTTTAAAAGTGAAAATATGATGTTAAAAATAAAACCAACGTATCGTTCTTCCTTTCTCGAGAAGAATCAAGAATAGGAAATTGAGTTTGGTCACCTGATCATGCCGGAGTATTGGAAGGAAAACTGACCGCTTACTCGGCTCCGTTAGTTTTTTTTTTTTTTTTTTTTTACTTCTATTTTCAAATTCATGAATATTTTTTGGTTAATCCTGCTATCTTCAAAAAATTAATGTAAATTTCAAAGAGATGTTTTTATTAAAATTAATTAGCGGTTTCAGGTTCATTCGACGAAAGAAGAAAGCTGTCTATTTTTTACCTGGTATTTTTAGTTTTTAAGTTTTATCCAAATTTCTCAAAACAAAACAAACTATTTTAAGGTTTTAAATCACCAAATGTCAGCAACTTACCAAATAAAGGGGAAAAAGTAGTCTTTAATAAACATCCAATTTTGTAGTTAAGGTGGTTTTTGTAAGCAAGCCAGTGTTGACATGAAAATTGAAACCTGAATAAATTAAAAATTATTTTATCTGCAACAATCATTGTTATCTTAGACTCATATCTACTCAATAGGTACTACTAATTAAAACTTAATGTAATTGTAATAATGCATTTTTTATGTAACAGATACCACCTTTTTACTTTAGGTGTACCGTGTACTGTAGCTTCTGCTTAGCACCTTATTTCCAGTTGAGTTATGTAACTATTGCACATGATTCCCTGATGTCTACAAAGACTAGGGGATTACTTTTGTATTTCCTTGGAGATATTGCACTAAAAATATCTTCTATTTCTATATTTAATATAAATGTCAATATAACTAATTTTTTACATTGAGTTCTTCATAAATCTTTTTTTTTTGTAGCTACTTGATATTATTTTTATTTTCAGTCTATGCAGATGTAAGGGTAAAATCAGTAAGAATAATCAGACTTATTATTGTAGAAATTCACATCTGCATGTGTTCCACAAATTATATTGCTTATTTGTTCAGATGCTAATTAATAAGTATTATTAACAATTAACTTCATGGTAAGTATAACCAGTAGGAAAGGTTACGTGTTTTCAATTTTCAATGCAAATGGAAACTGCTCAATCAAATCCTGCTGATGACAGCATATCTACTTTTTTTACATGAAAATAACCAGAGAATTGATAGCAACAGTCAGGGTCTGTCCCAAAAGGAAACAAAATGCATTACTTCAGGTTACCAAAGATAAAAAAAGGACCTTGTGGTAAATAAAAACCAATCACTTAAATTACAAAAAGGCACCTCCACTATAAGTTTTTTTTGTTTGATATATCTGTGCATGAACATTCTTAATCTTATTTTAATTAATGGTTTAGTGAAAATTGAATATCTAATATTGAGAATTTGATTATGGTTAGCTATAAAAAAGAAAGAAGAGATTCCTCTGTTTTGCTTTTGGGCAAGAGTAGAGTAGACCGTTACAATTTACTATTGCCTAGTTACTAGAGATTTGTCTCTTACGTAGCACCTTTCTATTGCATTTAAATATGGGATAGTCAAAAAAGTACTCTCTCTCTCATGCCTAAAATATTCAAAACTGAAGTTTCTGCAGCTTCTCTCATGTGAGTTTCCACAGTAAAAAAAAGTCTGTATCACATTTTTTATGGCTAAAGCTAGGGACTTTATCTCCCCCCAATTTGTATTAAGTATAAATTACTATAAAAAAAACATTAGATAAGTAAGGAGCAGACATTTTTACATTAATACACTGTTATTATAACAGTTATGCAACAATCATTTAATTCAGGTGAAGGTAATAAATTAGATTTATTTTCTCTATTTTGGGGCTCATTTTGCTAGAGTCTTATTTTTTTTTATTTCGGTTATTTATTTCAGATTCTTCAACTCATAAATTATATATTCCATTCTAGCTACTTGATTCAAATACTTTTAAAATCTTCAATATCCAAATTTCAGTAATAGTTTGAGTTCATTTAGTTTCTGAATAAGGATAAGTAGATTTATTTAGAGAAGTGAAAATTTTTGGTTCATGTCTTTGCCAAGTGCATTTTTTAAATTTTAATCATTAAGGCTGGTATTTTTTCACCTGTTTTGTGCAGATTGATGTAATATATTTCATCACATAATCTGTGAATGATACACTATCTGATATATAAATTTACATTTGCTCAAATATTAAATGAACATTCACTGCTTGGATACAGCCTATTTATATGCTTGTCATCTAAATATAACTCAATAATTACAGATGAGTAATCAAAGGGCCTATCCTATGTATTATTAACCTAGTATGGGTTACCAATTAAATAATCTGTCTTTTTGAAAAGTATACCATGTTAGGTAACCTGATATAAGCATCAAGTATTGTCAAACTCAAAATCTATTGTTACAAATAAAAATGTCACAAATTTTCAGAGTAAATGTCCATTTAGAGATTTAAGGCCTAAATAGCAGAGCTACAAGAAGATGCACTGCTATTTCTGGACAAAATCCAAAAAGAAACATCTTTATCAACAGACAGCATTATTATTTATAAAAAATTCTATATACAAATAATGAGACCGTATAAAAAGTTTTCCTAAAAGCACGTTTCGCTCGGCAGAGATGGAAGAAATTCATGCTGGCTTGTTTTTAAATTGAATTAGAATTCATAATCGAATTCAAACCTGTATTTGGTACTTACCTTTTTCCTTTCGATGACTTTATCTGTATAAAACTGGAAGTGCTAATTGTAAGTGTCTAAAGATTTATTCCTAATACAAGTGGACATGTTCAATGGCAAAAAAAATGGATAGTAATAGGAAAAATAGAATTTTACGCTAATACGGAAAGGTATGATTGGATTTTAAAAAAGATCTTGATTAAAAAGAATTTGCATACAGTATTCTTGGAAAGGTTTTTTCCAAATAATTAAAATTTGTAAGAATAGAATTCAATTTTAGGTTCTATATTTGTCTTGTAATTTTTTTTATAAAGGTAAAAAATAAAAATAGAACTTTTCTTAATTACTGAAAAAAAAATTTCTGATAAAGTAACTAACATTCCTCAAGGAATTAAACATTATCAGCCTGTTTTTAAATCAATTGATACAAAGTATAATTCATGTGATTTTATTCATTTTAGAGATATTTACAAATCTAAGCAAGTTCAGGTACTTCTATTAGTAAAAGATGAATGTGAAAAATGATCATACTTTTGAGTTTTTTGATGAATAATTTTTTTTGTCCATTTATTATAAAAACTTGGCCAATTAAGTTTGGTTAAAAGTAAAACTAAAAGCAATTTGAACAGATGTTCATCTGCATTGAGGCTGTGTAAATAGTTTCTATTTTTTTTTTTTTTTAATGATAATTGATTTAAAAAAATCTACCTCTTTATCTGAACAATTTAAATGGCCCTTTTTATGAGATTTTCAGTTTCCAAAATCATGGATGTACTATTTCAGGCCATAAAAATCTGAAATACTTTTTAAAATATATTGTTAGGAAAATAATTTGATGACTTAAACAGAACATCTCTAATAATTTTAAAAGATCTTTTAGATTTCATCAACAGTTTCATGTTTTTTCAGTCATGTTTATAAAATTTCTATTTTTGAACTTTGAAAATTCTTCTTTACTATTTTTCCTACTTTTTTCTTATCCTTTTTTCTTTAAACTTTCTCCTGCCTCCAGTTAATTTCTCGTTTTCTTTCATCTTTTTTACTCTTTCTTTTTTTCATATTTTTTCATTCCTCTTTAATCTTTATTTTTACTCGTATCACCTTCCATTAATGTTCCCATTTTTACTTATATAAAAAAAATCATAGGTATACTGACAACGTTTTTACTTTTTCTTCTTCAAATGGTCAACTAAACATTTTTCTCATAAACTATTCACTTCATAATTGATTTATCCAGATGATATGAATCGCACATTAAATAAAAAATTGATTTTTTTTCTGCAAAAAATGGCACCGATTTTTATATAAAATTAGTCCAGCGTTAGATATTGAAATCCACCAACTGGTTTTAGGAATTGGTAATTTCTACAGATAACCAAAACATTTTAATACTGACCAAGCACTTATTTGTTTAAGTGGCTGTGAGTGTGTTTATAGAATTTTTCTGGTTCCCAAAATTATGGAATGATAGAACTAAAATTGAAGCTGTATCACCATACCTACATGCAAGCAGCTAGTGGACTGCTGGCCGCGGATGGCAATGCCAGCAGTCCTCTGGTGGTAGCCACTAGTGGGCCTCTAGAGGTCCACTGGTGGTAAAAATGATGAGAGGAACACGCAAACGGTCCGCCAGCAGTAAACACTAGTGGCATGCCACCTTGCATGTAAGGATGTTCACTTTAGAAAAATTTCTATTGAAAGCATAGTTACAGAAACAAATTTTTCTTATTTGAGAAGTAAATTGCAATAAGGAACTCTTTTTGCTATTTCATTATATTTCTTTTGTAAATTTATGATAAATGTAGCACCTGTCAAATTAGAGATGTCAAAATAAAGCAAGTATGGAAATTTAACTATCTAGGAAGTGTTATAACAGACAACAGCAAAATGTGACACAGAAACCTAAAGATGCCTTTCAGAAACTAAGTAAATTATTAAGAAGCATTTTATTGAAAGCAAAGATCAGTGCTCAACTGTTATAATATCAATCCTATATGACAGTGAATGCACAGATGTGGTTTTACAGAAGAATACTGAGAATAATATGGACAGAACATGCAAGCAATAAGGAACTTTTCTGGAAATGGGAATGACTATTGAAATTTCTGAGACATAATAAGAAAGGAAGAGAATTTGACACTCATAACTTATCAAGAGTAAGAGGCTACAGAAGAAAGCAGCAAGTAATATACTTAATGAGCTTGTGTAAATGAATAGTAGAACTTGAACTGGGAAGGATAGTAAGAGGATAAACATTGTTTAACACAACCATAGTTGGAAATTGTGGAGAGCCATAATTGTTCATATCCAGAATAGGCATTTGACACAATAAGCACCTATCACTATTAACACCATAAGAGAAGCAAATATATAAATATATATTATGACATTTTAAGTTTGATATATTTATAAAAGATGGGTACTCAATATTAGAGATAGTGTTTATAGATATAGACAGTGTGAATTTAGGAATCAGCTCTGCATGTTGACTGTTACTTTTGTGTTCCAATGCAATCTTCTAATCAAGTCTGAAGATATCTATTTATATAAACACACACACACATATGTGTGTTGGACTCTCCCATTGATTTTGATGTATGAGGGCCCAACAATTCATTTTAGAACTGAACTACTAGAATACCCATAGGGATCATTATAGTGCAGAAAGCTTGTCTACAACCCACAATACTTTTTGTGAAGAACTTCTAATATGCAACAAAATCACCAAATAGCCCTTCTCGTGTTTTATTGTAAAAATTTTAGATTCTTCAAGATAATGTTGAAACCTAGGAACTTAAAAATAACCCTCTCTAGAAAGATATAGTTTGAGTTCAGTTTTTGTCTTGCCCTATACTGACTGCTACCCAAGGATAAACAACCCAGTCTCCCCTACTATTAAACGTATGGTGGGAGGAAGATGGTTGCAGGCAGATATAAGATATCTGAATGCTGCATTTTTTTTTATTTCTACAAATGATGAAAATAAGATTAATATTTTAGATAAATTCACTGTATTTTATTAGAATTATCAGCCATTAAACTCTCATCTGCTTTCTTTGTTAATTGTTTTGTTCTGAAATAACCCTACAGTTATTTTCTATTGAATATAATCAAAAACACATATAGATTCGTGCAGGCTCATTTGATATTTTTAATTTATTTTTTTAAAATTTTCTTGTAATTTTTGTGATTGAATAAAATTTCTAGAAAGCTTCAGTTCCTGTTCATGTACTTTCAATTGTTTTTACAATTTCACATTTGTCAACACTTTAAAAAATATGAATATGAACAATTGCCTTTTAAATCCCATTATTAGATTGCTTGATATTTTGAATTTGTAGAGATGGTGAAATATGTAGTAATAGTAATATGGTAAAGAAAAGTTTTATTTTTTTTTTTTTTAATAAATGAAGATAATTTTATTCCCCATTTTTGCATAAATATAGTAATACTTTTTATTTTTTTTGTCTCGTATTCTTTATTTAATGTCTTCTGTAGAAATATGTTTATGTTCTCTATTTAATGTTGCTGGGTTAACGGAGTGAAATAATATTCTTTTTAAATGATTTCCTCATAAGTATATTAATACATTAGCAGTTTGAAATTAAGATACATTGGGTTGAATAGCGAGACAGATTGGGTCTTATAGCTTTGGTTGGCAATCAGTCTACTGCAGAAAGAAATGTGAGAAAAATCTTCTGCCTAGTCAGTCATGAATCAAAAGAGACATGATTGCCCATATGTATATCATCTATGGCACTTAACTAAATTTTCAGTAACAAGAAAACTTTATTCCCAAATGTAAATGTGTAATAACTGTGATGAGAGAATGGTAATCTGTTTAATTTAATAGTATTATGAAACTGATTCCTAATTTTATATCTGATTGAATTTTTGATGCTATACATTCTTGGTATTTTATGATTGTTTGGATCAGTGAAAATAACATATTTGCACTTATTCATAATGAATTTTCATCTTACAAAAATGATTATCCATGGCAATTAAAATAATCACTGAATATGATTATATTTTATTAAATCATATTTTGGAATTAATCTTTTAAATAGCTTTGCTGGTTTTGACTAAAATAAAACAAACTTTACTTAATAAATAATGTCATTAGAAAAATTGATAAGGCATTTTCCCATTAAATGTAAAAAACAAAAAATCATTCATCACTGTTGATAAGCAACTATTACTTGAGTTACAAGTCATCACATACTAAAAGGAAATAAGGTAGCATTTGTTGAAGACATGCATAAATAATAAGGATGCCTTATTAATGAAATAAATTGTATTAAAAAAATTATAGACTCTTTTAATTCCTTTTATAATGATTAAAAAAAATTTTTTTCTTCAAAAGTCAAAGTAGCTTTATTTTATTTTGTTTCTCACTTCAATGTATTTTATTTTTTGGTAAAATAGGTACTATCAATTATGTTCAAGCTCATCTTTCTACAGTTTTTGGTAATGCAAGGATTTAAAAATATAACTTAATTCTGAGAGGTTTTAGATTTTTTTTTCTTTCTCTGCTGTCATCAAAAGATGTAAAAATCAATTAAAATTAATGGGCTTTTGGTTTTTGTAAGGAACTTGCATTTTTCAGGTTTCCAACTTTATTTTTCTTTAAGGTTTTCTTAATCAAATTGAAAACTTGACAAATTATGGCCTTGAATTTTTTCCTTATTTTATGCATACAGAAGATGCTGTTTTTTTTTCTCTTGAAAACTACAAGGCACTGTCTGTAAGGATTAGCCATAACTGATAAAGAATCAATAGTTGATTTAGAAATGATTCATCAGTTGGAATCTTAATGTTTCCATTACTTAGAAAGGATTTAAATGGCTATCTAGTAAATTCACTTCTCTTTAATTATAAGCTAAAGCACATGTGAATTTATCACGCATTTTATATTTTGAGGATAAATTCGAAAAAATCCATTATTTTATGTGAATGTTTTATATTATTATATGAACTGCAAATAGTTTCATAATATCTGTCTATATTTCTGAGGTGTGGTATTATGTACACTATTTATATTATTCGGACTGTTGTCCTCATATTTGTCGCCATATTTATTACAACATTTCGGCCGTTGTACACTCCAGCCTTCTTCAGGTGGTTAGAATGTCAAACTGAACCCTTTATTTCACTCACTGGGGTAGACTGTTCTAGTTCCATGTGCCATGGATGTCAGTTATCGGTTATCTCCTGTTAATTCCCCTCTCCAAGTTCTCCACCACCTTAACCAGGTATTGAACTCACACTCTTTGGGTCCTGTCACTGGATCTAACTAATGCCTTTATTCAATGTGCCATGTGTATGAATTTCTGGGTATTATAAACCGAATGTCTTCAGCAACACACAGTCTTTAGTCATGTACTCCTCTATGGCTAAAGACTGTGTGTACACTATCCCGTGCAGCTGCGGAAAGAAATATAAAGAGGAAACAGGCCGCCCCCTTAAGTTAAGGCTTCAAGAACACCAGAAAGCTGTAACATGAGGGGAAGTGGAAAAATCAGGCATGGCTGACTACATATGGAGATAAAAGGAAGATCACCACTCTCTGTGGGATCAGGTTGAGATCATAGACAAAGAACACCATTGGAAAATTCGTAAACTTAAGGAATCAGCACATATACTATGTCACAAAAATCCCCTGAGCTGACCAAACATAGAAATGAATACAATATGGGAACCAGTAATAAAGGAGTGCCAGAGAAAAGCGATAATAACAACAAAAATTGTAATACGAGCTCTGGTAAAAACATGCAATGATAACAGCAAAATTGCAATATGAGAACTGATAAAAAATGATTGCTGAAAACATTAGGTTTATAATACCCAGAAATTCATACACAGATGTTCCCAAGGACACATGGCACAGTGGATAAAGGCATTAGTTAGATCCAGTGAAAAGAGTGTGAGTTCAATACCTGGTTAAGAACTTGGAGAGGGCAATTAACAGGAGGTAACTGACATCCATTAGATGTGGCATGTGGAACTAGAACAGTCTACCTCAGTTTATTTCGGCACCTGAAGAAGGCCGGAGTGTACAACAGCCGAAAAGATGAGAACAATAGCGTGAATAATGTAAATAGCTTCATAATAGCTTGTTAACTAATATGAAATCTTTAAAATAATTTTAATGTACTTTGAACTTGAGATAGTAGAGATTCATTTAGTTTTTTGTTTTCTGCTATATACAACTGAAATCAGATTTCATTGCATACATGAAAATAGTAATAGATACAGATACTACTTTAGATTATTTTCATTAATACATTAAAAGTAATTACAAACCATTAAAATTCCATGAGGTATCTTTGTAATTTACAAATAGAATAGTCATATTTTGATTATATAGGAAAAATCAATTTAATTTCTATTATATATGTTATTTAATAATAGTAGCTTATCAAATGATGAATATTTGAGAAAAAAACAACTATTGTTCATTTTCAAGAATCTCTTAAAGTACAATGTTTACATATATGTATGCATACATAAATATGCATAATGTTTTGTATAGAAGTATATATCTGTGCTAAGATATGAATGAATATATATATATATATATATATATATATATATATATATATATCAGAATAATAGTAGAGGAGAGTCAGCTACAATGGACCATTTATGTTAATAGACAGGGTTTGAAATGAATGTAAATTTGCTTGCTATGTTGGAGGACTAAATTATAGCATCATGTGGCTAAAATGACCTTACAGAGGCATTTTACACCATGCATGCTGAGATTAAAACAAACTTTATTAATGATGGGTTGTCATCATTTGATTTGAAGAGCTGCCATAATTTTAATCACTTTTTGGGATTTGGATTGGCAGAATATTGTTTTATTTTGACTATAATATGCTGGCAGTAATTAGAAGGAACACTTGATTTCTTTCTTTGAAAATAATAAGTCATTGAAAATACTTGGAAAATTACAATTTCAGCAAGTTCATAAGTGTGTATCTGACATAAAATCATTTGACACCTGGAGAAACTCGCCAAAACAGTCAACAGAATATCCATTCTTTTTAATAAACATATTTAAATGAAGGATTGCTGCCTAATTAATTATACTATTCTTAAAATTTATACTTTGTCAGATTTTATTATGCAAGTCAATTTTTTCTCAATAAAATTGGCATCAGCCAAACAATGTTGGGAAAATTTTCAGGATGTATTTATGATAAATATGTGAATTTCAGCTTCGAGTATCTTAGAAATATTTACCTTTTACATTATGCAAGTTGATGTTTATTCATCATATTATAAATTATATAGTTATTGATATATATCTATAATAAAAAAAAATAAAGATTGCTATTGGTCATAAAAAAAAACTATAATCTCAAACAAGAAACAATGTATTTTAAAGTTATCAAGTGAAGGGAACACAAAATTGGAAAGTGTGAAAAGTTAACAAAGACAAAAAATGAAATTGAAAAACATTGGCAAGATCTGACTAAGTAAAATTCAACTGGCTTTAAGAATGTCACTAGAAGTGATCTAAGAAAAATTAAAAAGGTAACAAACAAGTAAAGTGGATTGACCAGCAAGAAAATATGAAGAAGCTGGTGTTGTGAATTTCAGTAGAGATAAGAAAAATGCAGAATATTAGGAATATTGGCTAAAGTTATGAAAGCATCCAAAATACCACCTTTTAAGTAAACATTATGAAGAGAAAAGTATAAGTTGGGTAAAGATGTATATGAAAACTGATTCTCAACAGCAATTTTTAGTGATGAATGTAGAATTAGACTGGACAAACCTGATTGCTGTACTAAAGGTTGGGTCCTTCATGGAAATAGTTAACATGACTTAGATGTCAACAGGGTGAGTAGGTTAATTAATGTTTTAGACTAGTTTAGTATTGTAGGTAGGAAAATTGAGTTGATGGTGCTTCAAGATAAATGCAGAGCTTTATTCTTGGACACAATATTTTTTTTAGGGGTGGGCAGATCAAAATCAAGAAGCCTAAAGCTGAAGTATACATTTATTCATAACAATGCTTTTTCACATCCTGAAAAACTATTGCCTGCCTTGTCCCCTATTTAAAAAAAAAAAAAAAAAAAGGTTTCAAAGATGCTAAATGAAATATGTGCCATTTTCTCCAGATATTAATCCAAAGAAATATTGTAGGTCATCATAAGAGATGTATATGAGAATGGAAAAGTATTTTCAAGCCAATAATAAGATAAGCAATAAAAACTGCTGCAAGTAATGCTATAATTAAGTGTAGAAAACAAAAATCAATGACTGAAAGATTGTGAAGGAACTCATATTAACATAAAATAATAAATATTTATAATATAGATTGATATTTTAAACTGAAATTCACATGATATATTGCTCATATAATTGTACTAGAAACATTTTAACAGTTTCTGTTAATACCAATTTTATTGTAAAATAGTGCATAATTTGGCATTTAATATATACAGTATGACTCAATAATTTGAATCTTATTACAAAAAATAATTCTTTATCTAGAACTTAGTTTCCATCAGGTCCTTTTGAAGTTGTTCCCTTTGGTAAATGTACAAAGTAATTTCACAAAAGTAACTATTATATTCAGTTTGCATACACTGTTTAAATTCTCTAAAATGTTGGGTTGAGGCCTTTGTATAACTTGTTTTACCATCTGATCAATTGTCAAAGTTATTAAACAATGAATTCAACACCATGAACAGATGCTGTTAGTACAAGTTAAATGCAAAAAAAAAAACGCGTTAAAAGATGGAAATCATAGCTTATTAGTCAAAATCACCTCTTCTGTCTTGTTTAATAGTTTTTAATACAGTGTAACCCAGATATAAGAGAGTTGTCAGGACCAGAGAAGAAGTCTCTTATATCCGGGTTTCTCTTATATCGGGGTTTGGTCTATTTTGTTTAGGTAAGTATGGCTCTAATTTGGGACCAGATAAAATCTCTTATATCTGGGTCACACTGTACAAACATGATTGTGCATTTTTTAATACATACCTGTACAGAAAAATAGGATATATAAATTCTATATATTAGACTAAAGGTGGTTAATCAAATGACAAAAGGACCTCTTCAGGCTAATGTTTTTATTGATGGACTTGTATATATCATGGGAGAAAAATATGAGTAAACATTAGTTATAATTAAACATTAAGAGATATTTTGAAGATGCAGGGACACTTAACTTTAAATTCAAATTTTTAAATTTCTTGTCATTGATGTACAGCTTAGTGTTATGGGACCTTACCCATAATAACATAATGGACTATTCCATACATAATAAATACTGTGCCTCAAGAGAGAGCAGAGAGTTCAGTCCGAAGTTGGGTGACCAGCTGATCGGTTGAACTCTCTGCCTTTGGGAAGGGAGAAACCTGAACAAGGCTATGCCAAAGGGTGGAGTCTCTTTTGGGGATACGGGTTCAAAAGGCATATTTTTGGCCGAGCTCACGGGCTCAGAGATCCCATGTTAAACCTGCCTTGTGCCACATGATGCCCTCGTGGGGGTGTGACTAAATACCGTTCAGTCTGAAGGCTAGAGTGAAGTCTGTCAGGAGTCAGTCTGAGCGAGTCAGTCGAGTCAGAGGCAGTCCAAAACAGAGTCGCGTTCAGACAATTACTACTAAACCTGATTGTTCATACTAACACTTTCTACTTCTCTGTATATATTCCTGTTAGTAATATATCTGTGTTATTCCATATCCGTGTTCGAATTCTTATTTGGTTCTACCTTGGACCATCACCGTGGTACAAGAAACCGGACCATAACACTTAGTCAACTTCATTCATCATCATACCACTTTTACCATTGTTGTTTTTAGATATCCCACACTGTGATAACACTGGTTTTGTTAAGACAGGTTAAATTCTGCATGAACTGGGAAATAAACTTATCTTGGAGTTGGAAAAATCAGAAATTAAAATACTTTCTATAAATTTCTGCTGTAATAAATTACTTTCTCCTTAAATTAAAACTGCATTCTTTAAGTAGAAATTAAGACTCATTACCATGAAAGATTAATGCAATGCGTGTGTTGTTTCATAAAAGATCTATATTCAGATGTTTTTTATTTAAATTCCTAGAAGTTTCACCTGTGTATATTACAGTCTATAATGTAAATTCTTGCTTCAAGTTTTAGGCTTTTATCATTTTGTTTTGTATTAAATCTCTTATTGTTTTTATAACAAATTTTATATTAAGTTTAACTAAATTATTTTAGTTGTAGTCATTATTAAGTTGGTAGGTAGCATTATGTGTCTAGTTTTATTAAAATTATCTTTATTTTTCTGGTTTTAGAAATCTGATGAGCATTATATATAAAATTAGGATATTGGCAGAATTTAAAAATATTTCTAATGTATTTCTCTTTATATAAATATTGAGGGCTACAAATTATGCGTGCTCTTAAGTAGAAACTGATAATTATTCTGAATTTTATTTTATTGTGATGGTTTGAGATAATTTTTATTGGTAGATTTTTGATAGAAATTTAGTTTTCCATCCATATCAGTCCAGTTTAACATGATATTAAGTAAATGTATTGTTTGTTTTTGTTTCATAAGTAAATTCTTTTGTATATATGTTAGTTTATTTACAAGATCAGGTAATTCTTCATGTCCCTTTTATATTTCTCAGCAAAGAACTTCTCTTGGTGCCTTTTGCAGTCTTCTTGGAAATTCAATATTTTTTTTCATTAATTCTGTAAAGACTAATAAATTCTGGGAAGTAGCGATCTTTGGATGAAAATTAGCTTTTGTACAGTCACTTTATTTTTATTCACATTTTAAAAATATTTTATCAATTAATGGTTTAGATATTATGCTTTAGGGAAGGAATAGATACATTTCAACTAATACAAGCTCTGTTCTGAAATTAAAGATTTATCCTATATAAAGTATATTTATTTTTCACTTTGGAATTTGATGAGGAATTAGAATCATCTCTTCTGAGCCTACAACTTGATCATTGTTTTCCTTTAGTTTTATCTCATTTTCTGCATCAAGTCAAATCCATGAATAGGCATATGGCTGAAATTAATCAACCAGTACTTTTCAATAAGCTGATTATAATTGGAAAATGAGTATACAAATACAGGTTAACTTCTTGTGATTTAGTACAATCTCACTGGTATATATACTGGATATTGTACATCTCCATTTTGCAAAATCCAACAAAACAAAACCTACACCATTACAAAGTCACATACATCACCTTGATGACAGGCTGGATCCATAGATTCATGTTTTCTTCACATATGAACTCGAACATTAGCTTGAAGGAGATGAAAATATTACTGATTAGGCAACTTGGTGCTATTCTTTTATGCTCCAGTGGTGATGTTCTCTGGCTCAGGTGGGGTGCAAGAACCCATACTGATAGCACACTTTTTGGTCAACAACTATAAAGCCCTATAGAATACATTGCATACTGAACAAAGAGTTAAGTGGTACCAGCATTGAATTAGGATGTGATTTGATGCATTTTTCATCTTTTGTTGAGTGTTTATTATCCCTTTCAGCCACTGACAGTTCTATTCTTGCATCATCCATGGACTTTGTATGTCTGTCTGTTTGCCAGAAATTTCCATGTTCCTGACTTAACTATTTTACTAGAAAAATCTAGAGTAGTTGCAACTTGAAAGAGAGAGAATGCATACCCTGTCTTACCCCAATATTAATTCTACAGTCAAATGGTGTTAAATCATGTCTGTGTCCTATCACTGTCATTTTATTAATCATTAAATTAATAAAATCATTGATAATTATAAACATTGACCAATAAGTATTACAAAATAGTTCTTGTATAGAATAACATAAAAAATGAATTATGACCGTTTGGTTTTCATTCAACCAAATCAGAAATGTCATGAGCTGGAATCTGAAAATAATAGACTTTAGTAATTGCCATTTTAATTCTTTCAAATATCATAAAAACTGAATTCTCTCAGATGTTAAAAGAAATATATTAACTAAAAGTAAGGAACTATCAAATGTGAATGGAGGTTACAGGTTAATAATACTCTCAATTTATTTCCCACTCCTTTTATTTATTAATTTTAAGTTTTTGTGCTAAAATAAATCTTGTCTAAAGTATTTGAAATTCAATTTGCAATAACAAAACCTTGTTCAGAGTGTAACACAAAGGTAGAATAGACAAAGGTGTAAAGATATAATCACTACTAATAAATTGGTGATATTTATTATTACATTTTTAAAGCAGTAGAACTTAGCTTGATATTTCATCCAGGGAAAATGCAGATATCTAAAATGCTTGATGCTGTATCCTATATACTCTTATTAAAAAATAAAATAAAAAATGGGATGAGCAACAGGTCTTAATTAGTTAAAAAAAAATCTGAAGAATACACAAGTATATGAGCTTCAGTTGATTATTGTTGATAGCAACATCAGTTATGATAATCTTTTTATATTAAATCTGGTATTAAATATGATTTTTCACTTATTTTGCTGTTACAGTGACAAAATCTGACTTTTTATAACCAGAGAAAAATGTAATTATTTTCCCCTTTTTGACAAAGAAAATTGTAAAAAAAAATGTTAAATTTATCTGTTAAAAATGTTAAATTTATTTATTTGTTGAATTCTCTTTTAGAGAATGAGAAAATTACAAAAAGGCATTTCTGCAGACAAATGTAAATGTCGGATTAGTGTAGGTCTCTTTGTTGAACCAAGAAAGGGTTGGAGATTAACTACTTACATAAAATATGCAGGATCACTTGAATTGCATGGGTTTTTGACCATAGAAGTGCTTGTATAACACATTGTTGTGACTATATTGAACCATTCAGTAAATTTACTATCATTTTCTGGTTTGTATCAAAATATAGATTGTATGCCTGAAGGTTTATTGATATATTTGATAGGACTTTAGACTTAATCTAAGGTTTTTTGCAACTTCTGTATTAATCTATTCTAGAAAGATTCTGAATATGACCCATAGCCTTTTATTAGGATTATGGAAAACAAAAACTGGAGCTTTAAAAATCATATATGTGTGTGTGTGTGTGTGTGTGTGTGAAAATATTTTTGAAGGTACAAAATCTAATTACACAAATAAGTGTGTAGCTTAATATTATAAGACATGTTAAAAGCAATGCAACTGCTTTCACTTCCACTCTTCAGGCCTCTGCAGGAGATTTAACTACATCAACGCCTGGACATGAGAATTAAACAACATATTCCCACCAAGATCAGGAATCACACCTTATCTTTGAATGGACATGTTCCAAATACCTATGGTTCCACCATATGTGAGCACCGCTTAAATAACAGAGGGTGTGCTGGTAATTTTAGTGCTGATTGTTCACTGTTCTGTCCTGGTTGCACTCATTATTTCATCTCAAGGTGCTGGAGGCACTTTATATCAGGTCCCACAAGTCTTCCCTGTGTAAACAGCGTGAATGTTTGTTGGTGCTCTCTGTTATTAGGTTGGTGCAAAAATAATGACGTAATAATGTCGTTTTTTGACGTTACTTCAAAAAACGACATTATTACGTCATTATTTTTGCACCAACCTAATATTTGTCTCTAGCTCTTTGTGTTCAATTTTTTGTTCCCTTCTCCTTCTGATTACACATTTTCTGTTGTTTTAATTCAAGTTAAATCTCCTATAAAGGCCTGAAGAGTGGAAGCGAAACTGGTTGCTTTGCTTTTAATATGTCTTGTAATATTAAGCTACACACTTTTATTTCTGTAATATATATATATATATATATATATATATATATATATATATATATATATATATACACATATATATTATTTTTTTTTTTTTTTCATTAAAAACAACTGAGAAGGTACTATCCAACTTTTATTCAAATTTAATTCCATTCGTACAAGTGTTTTATTTTCTTGATATGAAGTGTATAAAAACTGACCATAAATGCTTTGGCTTAGATAAGTTTTCCATTTGTTTTTATTCATTTTGTCCTTTTACACATGTATTCATAATTATATCTGAAATTACACACACACACACACACACACACACACACACACATACATACATACATACATACATACATACATACATACGTACACACACATATATATATATATATATATGTATTATATATTTTATATATATATATATATATATATATATATGTATTATATATATATGTATTATATATATATATATGTATTATATATATATATATGTATTATATATATATATATGTATTATATATATATGTATTATATATATATATATGTATTATATATATATATATATATGTATTATATATATATATATATATGTATTATATATATATATATATGTATTATATATATATATGTATTATATATATATATATGTATTATATATATATATATATGTATTATATATTATATATATATATATATGTATTGTATATATATTATATATAGTTTATGAAAAACTAGGTAATCCGTATGGGTAAACCTACAGAGGATAAAATCCAGAGAGCTCAATGTAAATATAGAGCAAATAATTTAAATAAGAACAGACCACTGTAATAAATTATTTCACCACAGCCCTTTTAAAGGACTGCGGATCATCAGACTTTACTTCCAAAGATTGAAACAAAAAATGAAAAGAAATTTACACATTTTTGACGGGCCGTATTAAGCATATGTAAATTAACGAAGTGAGGGGGGAGTGAGAAGACACGAGTGAGTTAGCAGACATTGACACATTTAAACGGTTAACTTAACAGAAGTTATATATTGATATTGAAGGGGTAGAGGAGAAAAAAACCATAGAGAGAAAAAGAGAGTAGGAAGTCAAAAGGTGTCACTAATTTTCTTTCATATATCATGTGTGTATCTTTCCTTATTAAAAAATATTGATAACTTTTTTTGTGGGGGGGTGTCAGGTTTTGTTATGCATACTAAGCACAGCAAATTTATTTATAAATACATTCAAAACACAGTATCCTATAATGGTGAACAAATTATTTTATTAATTCATATGTTAATATGTGTTCCTTGACATTCTATAATATTTATCATTCTTTCATCTGTTAATTTTTCTATTGTTTTGATTTTAATGACTTGCAAGCGATTTTAGTGCTTGAATATTGGTTCAGTTCTAAAAACACTTTTATGATGGTCCATATGTTTTCTATTGGATTAATATCTGAAGAAGACAGTGCCATTACATTAATGTTTTTGAAATGATTTTTTGCAAGGTAGGCAATAGTCAAATTTGCAGGGTGTGAAGGCAGTGGAAAGAGTAGGCATAAATGTATAATGGAACATCTGTAAAAAATGGATTTACAGGTCAGTATCAAGAGACTTCAAGTAGGCTGCGCATAGTTTGGCAACTGCAATAATAATAAAAAAATTCTCCTTTTATTAAATACTGATAATCCTTTGCTCTGAAAGAACACTGACCTGGGATAAGTGAGTGATACAAGGTTTACAACTGGCTGAATCTACATACTTGGCAAGCTAAAAGAAATGGTAGACAAACATTTCAATTTTAAATTGGTTTCTGAATTTTAAAGCTCAGAAACTGGTTAATCATAATGAAATGGATTGAGAAGGAGGATCTTGTTTGGTGAGTGGATCATTTGCCATTTATCAAAAGCTAAATGAAGAGAACAAGCCCAACATTGAGCAATTAAAAAATGCTTTATGAACAACTTTCGTGATGGTCTTGAATGAATGTTCATGGCCTATGAAAGTTCATAACATGGAATTTGTTGATATGTACCTCCCTTCGTTATTGCAATACTATTCAAAGTGATGTTCAAATGCAGTATGACATGCATATTCATAGTGAGGTTGTTGCAACACATCAAGCAGATTCTTTTGCACCTCATCCAGGATGGATCTGATGACTGTGAATTAACTACTGGCTAGAAACTGGGTTATAACGAAACTGCAGAACCAGTTGTGGTAGCTGCTTGACGAGCATCAATTAGAGCTGAAACCAGCTCAACTCATGTGATAGTTTCACATGAGCAGTATGCAAAGAAGTGCATAACTTTTGATATGGTAAAGTGAGTCACATTTCTTGAGATTGCTATAGAAGCAAGACAAGAAGAAAAGATGTCAGGCCATTATCCTTCCCAAGCAAGATATGAACAAAGTTCCTTGTGACACTTGTCAGTGGAATTAAAAGCATAGCATGCTGGACATTTGTTGTTCTCCATCATTTGTGAGCAAATCTTTTGAGAAAAGAATATAGATATACTGACTGTCAGTAGAAAGACTCATAACTGCCTTGGAGTCAGGAATGAAGTTATGAGTAACATGTATCTCCATTAATGGTCTTAATTGTGGATGGAAATGTGTTGAGGTTTGACCTTTTTTTTATTAAGAACTGGTTATAACTCTCAAATAACACAATCTGGCAATGTACACTTTCTCAAAGGATGTTTGACTGTATGTGTGGTCATTAAAGGTTGATGAACTTGATTTCAGTGCAGAAATTGACCAAAACAAGAAGATATGGATTGCATCATGGAAATGGTCAAAAGCCAGATATTGCAGAACATTGTGTCAGAATGCTCCATGTGTAAGCAAGTTTAACCATGAATTGAAAATATAGCTGGACAGAGGAGGAGCTTGGTCCTGTTTATAGCTGTGATGCTAGAAAAAAGTGCACCTTATGATGGACTGTTGAATGTTAAATGGTTATGGTAATACATTTACAGCTAATGTAGACATATGTTGGGAGAGTAGTAGTATGTCACTATTTAAGAGGCAAAAGTACTGCCTCACCTGGTTGGTGCTTGGACTTAGTGTGGCATCATTAATAATGAGGTCAATAGTCAGTACTGTGATGTTACAGAATATCACCATCCAGAATATGATGCTGGCCTATACTGTTAGTCCATTTTTTTTCTAAATGTGCTCTTACCACAGTGCAGATACTAGACTTTCATCAATAAAAATCTAATACCTGCACTGTAGTAAGAGCACATTTATAAAAAATTGGACTAACATGCAAGGACCTGGAGTGATTGGAGGATGGTACTCAAGTGTTGGGTTTGTATAGTTGATTTTTCTCTAGCTACTTGAATGTCACTGGAAATCAATGAGTCCATTGTCAAAGTGTGTTTGTTGTATCCCATGAGCATTGCTTGATATATCAATTTGGCTGAGCTCCATGCAACATTAAAAGGCACCAATATTAAAATATGCATCTCTCTTTCACAAGAGGAATGTTAAATTTATTAAGATTTTATTTGAAGGCAACACCTTCAAATAACAGAATTTAGAATAGCATGTTCAAAATGCTAAGGAATTTTCGCAGCCAAGTCTGTCTCTTGATATGAATCCTAATGAACATGCCTGGAACATTTTGGATTGTAAAATAAAAATATCGAGAAAACCTGCAAAGGACTTGCTCTCTGTTTTGAAAGCTGCTGGGTCAGATATTCTGTAAAAAAAAAAAAAATAGCAATTCTGATAAATTTGATGATTTAAGAAAATAAAACTCTAAAATTCTCACATGGCAAACTCAGTAAATTTAAATGTACATAGCACTTTTCTTAAAATTTGCCTTTATCTTTCAACTCTATAGAAAGCATTGTATTATTGAGCCCTACCTTCTTGTTTTAAAGATTTAAAAAGTAAAGATTGTGGCTACTGTATCCCTTCTTTTACTGGGGAGTCAATAGCATCAATGCAGGACATATCAGGCTTACCTCAAGTTTTCACAGTTGTCTAGCAAATAACTTCTAATACAGATCACTAGCCAGAGGTGAACCTGACCTGACCCACACTGGTGCTCCCAAAGGAAAACATTTAGGCAGGATCTAACAGATATAGTCTATGCCAGGAAGAAAAGTGATGCATTTCAGGACAGACTGTTGAAAAATAATTTGAATTTCTTTCTAAATATTAGTACTGGTTATGCTACCTCCATCCTAAGTATTTATGAACTCTCTTATGTTCGTTCCCAATTTGCTTCTTATATTCATCAACAACTTTTCTGAGGTCATCATTTCCTAACTTGGTATCTATGTTGATTGTACAACTGTTTACTCCTGTCTTAATAGTAAGTACAATAGGTTTGATAAAGCAAAACTGGCAGCTGATCTTGAAAATGACCTATCATTTGTTAACTGTAGCAAGAAATAGCTTATAAATTTTAATGTCTTCAAAATGAAACTGCTATCATAGAGAACTGTTTTCACCTTCAATCATCATGGCTGATGCTAATCTCCAAGAGAGCAATATTTTCATGGCCATTGTTTTAATAAGCTTTCAATTCTGGTACCTTGACCACATGAATTTAAGCATACTATTAAATTGGCATCTAGGTCTCACCATTTTACTGTTAAAATCACTAGATGTAAGTTCTATTTTAATAGTTTCTCTTGTATTTCTTACCTGTAGAATTCTCTTCTAGTTTCTTGCTTCTTTGCCACCTATGATCTTCAAATATTTAAATGCACCATCAATCTCTATCTTCTGTCTTTTTGAATTTCTTTTATTGTCCTTTCTCCTCACTAGTATCTTCTCATTTTCTTTTTCTCTCGGTATCCCTTTGCATCTTAGTGACATTATTACCTTGTTTTGGGTGAAACAAGAAAAAAAAATGAAGTTATCTTATAGGTATATTATATGTCTGAGAATCACCCAACATTAAACTGACAGTTGTACTTTTGTGTTTTTAATTTGCTTATATACAGAAACATTGTACATTTTTTTTTTCTCTCTCTCTCACTCACTCACTCACTCACTCTCACACACACACACACACACACATATATATATATAGTTGTATGTTTTTATATATGTACCCTGCTGATGGCAATGCCAGTGGGCCTCTAGCAGTCCACCAGTGGTAACATTGCTGAGACAAACATGCTAGCAAATGCTGGTGGCATGTGTGTAGGGACACACACACACCACATCTACATTATTATTATATTTATTTTATTAATTTTTTATGAGCCTAGCTCATTACTGATTTTGAAAATCAGTATAAAAAATCTTGTTTTTACTTAAGTGCTTGTATTATTGAGAAATACAAAACTCTGGTTTTGTTTTTCCCATTCTAATAAAATATTTTTTATCTCTGTATCATATGCATAAACTGATATTACCATAGTAACTATCATATTTGAAAGCATATAAGACTCCTTTTCTTTATTACAAGTTTATGAAATTCTAATATTTGCAGAAAAAGTGTTTTATTTATTATCAAATACAGTAATTTGTTATCTAATTTTGCCTTTTACACTTAATGTATCTTGAAAAATGTCCACATTGCATTATTTTATTATTTTAATTTATCTTTTTTTTTCTCTAAAATTAAATACCAATATTACTCTCCTAATTGTTGTTATATTTATATAATTCATAAAATGTAACACCAATTATGGTACAGATGTGGTAGAACTCTTGTCAGAACTGTGAGCCAATTTGAAACTAACATGATCAAAACATTACCTAAAGAACAATGTTAAATAATAATTATTGGATTAAAGTTACTCTTAAAAAGGATTTTCATATAATCAATATTTGATTACCAAAAAGAACAGTATTGAAAATTTTGTTAATAACTTCATTTTAATTTACATATAGCTAAACATTTATTGATGCTGTCAAAAACGATAGCATATTTTGTTAACTCTTTACTTAAGTTTTTATATGTGACTTTTTAAATATATAAATATAGTGTCTACGAAAAATAATATAATTACTTATGTATCGATTGGCACTTCTGTTTAGGGTCAGTGTAGTATCTGTGAATTCTGCCTAACTTAGTATTTGCAAGTTAATTTTATCATGTTGCTAATACAGACATATTGGATATGTTTGACTGATTAGGTCAGAGCATGATTGACTTTTTTTAAAATTTAAATCTGCTTGCTTTATTATGGTAAAGAGGTACGGAAAAAAACAAATAAATGTATATTATATAAATGTATTTGGTATAATTTTTGTTTTGAAATTGTCTGACAGTAGGAGAAAGTTTAAACTTGAGTGCAAATGTTCTTGTTACGGTGAATCTGAGGAGAGTGGCTTTGAATATGATATGTCAAATATTGATTTTTAGATTTAAAGAGAATCATGTGAGCTTAGAAAATGAAGAGTATTGGCTTAGACAACCAGTCATTTCTTTGGCAGCTAATGATAACTCTCCATTTGCAAACTTATGAAAGAAGAATCTAATACCATTTTATTTAACTATAATCTTACTAGTCATTTACACATTTTTAATTTTGGAAAGAGTTTGTCTGGAGAGTGGAGAGATGTATGTAAATTTAGATCTATTAGGTTGGTGCAAAAATAATGACGTAATAATGTCGTTTTTTGACGTATTTTTTAACGTCAAAAAACGACATTATTACGTCATTATTTTTGCACCAACCTAATAAAAAAATAATTTTTAGTTTTGTCAGCAATTGTCAAAACATCTACAAGTGAAGAACAAAAAAAAAAAAAAATGAAATGAGAAAGCCAGAAAATTAACTTTAAATATCTTCATATACTAATTTAATTTATTATTATATTCTTAGTTCCACTAGAAACTAAGAATAAACTTGTCAAAATAGTCAAATTTATTTTAATATTGTTTTGTTTTTTTATTCATAGGAAACCTTTGATCTTTTTAAAGAGTCTGCATGTGTATGAGATGAGGGAAAACTGGTGCTAAACTTTTACCAATGGATACAAAAAGAACAGTAGTAAAGATAAATTCCATTAAAAGGACTACTTTGAATTCATAACTATGGAGAAGGCAATGAGGAAAGAACTCCTCCATGTTTCCCAAAAACTTCTGGCAATTTACAGATAATAAACAAAAAGAATCTGTGAAGTACATTGTTAATATAAATTTCTTTTCCCTAAAATGATTTATTGGTTTGCAATATTCATTATTGTGGCTTGCAAATTCAATGATAACCAAAGAAAAATTATATGTAAGTTAAAAAATAATGTACTTTTATTTATAGCACCTATTTACCAAGAACTTTTTTACTTTTGTTTATAAATACCTGTTGCAAAATAAAATCCTTACAATTGACTTTATCAAGTCCACCAGTCCACACATTAGCTAAGTTTTCCTTTTGTCTTTATTCATATTGTTCTTTTACAGATTTATTTTTAGTTATAACTGAAACACAAACACACACACATATATATATATATATATATATATATATATATATATAGAAGATCAAATGTAGATAAGAATCCAACATGATGATAAAATAAAATGAAGGACAAGTAGGAAACATATCTCAATCTAACATATTTCACTTTTATTAAAGCTTTGTCAGAGATTGAGATAGAAATGTAAAAAACAAAGAGACGGTACTAGTATGTTAAGATTTTTTGTTACTTCTTATTGGTCAGGTATGTGTCACATGTATAAATACAATAGATAATATATAAATATGTGTGAGGAACATTTTGGACATTAAAATGTGTAAGAATGTGTATGTAAAGAAACACTTGTGTGTCTAGATGTATGTTAATTCATGTAAGTGTATAAGAATGTGTTTGTGAGGAATGTCTATAGATGTCAACCTTGTTTTTGTCAGTGAAATATAGCGAGATGTTGCAAATAATTTTGTATTTGTTTGGATTTTATATTCTCATGCATGTATATATGGGAGATGTCTGTGTAGGTTGGTGAGATGCATCAAGATATAATAATCATGTTTTGGTTGGATTTATCATTAAAGAATTTCTCATGCATATATTTTGAAAAGGATTTATTTGTTTTCATTATTTTATGTATTAAACAAACCTAAGTTAAATTCATGTATGATAGATTGGTAGAAAGATGGTGATGTAATGTTTCGAGTGTTTATAGTTGGTAGTAATGCTATAAATATATTTTCAAAATATTTTCTCCTTAAAGGGTTATGTTTTTTTTTTAATTAGGCTGGCATTAGTGAAATCAAAGTTATGTTCAATGTCATTTAAATGTAAGACGAGAGTTTGAAGTAATGTTTGGTTTATTTTTCTTCCTGATTATATCCCTGATTTTCTTGGAGATGGTGTTAACAATCCTAGTGTTAGGAATAGCTAATTCATTTGTGAGTTTAGTTGAAAGGATGTTAGATTGCAAGATTATGAATTTTGTGTATTTTTTTTTTATATGGATTTTATGAGCTCATTTTTTTGGCATTGAGGATGAAATAGTGTGGGTAGTAGAGAAGTTTGAATATTTTCTCAATATATTGCTCTTCTTCATTTAGGTATTCAGGGCTGCATATCCTAAGGGCTCTGAGGTAAAATCCTATGATTAGTACATTTTTATTCGTTATGGTGGCAATAGAAATTCATTAGGTCATTTTCAGTAAATTTTAAAATCTAATTTATCATTGTTGCATATTAGTAAGATGTCAAGGTAAAGTAGAGAATTGTTTGTTTCAAGTTTGTATGTGAATTCACTGGTAGGTTTAACCTTATTGAGTTTTGTAATTATAACAGGTTTATTTATTGGATATAAAATAAGAGGATGTCATCTCAGGTAAGTAGAGCTGTTAGGTATATGTAAATGGGATAGATTCTAAGAATTCTAGAGAAAGGCAAGTGAGAACACTACTGATCGGTAACCCTATTTTTGTTTGTAGAAAATGTTATTGAAAAAAAAAGAAACAGTGGTTAGTAATTATTTTCATATTTTTATAATTTTGTGGACAGGTAGAGGAAGCTTTTCCTTGGATTTCTTGAAGTGGTTGCTTAATATATTAAGGCATTTCATGATAGGTATATTGGTATAGTTATCTGATGTCTGAACTTGCCATAGACATGTTATGTATTCTTTGGAGTAAGTCACCTGAGTGTTTGATGTGTGCTGTGTTGATGGTGTCTAGGAAGAGAGTTAGGATTTTAGTGATAGTGCACCTAACAACTTAGGTAGAGCTATTAATTCTGGACACGATAGGTAGGTGTGTGTGTGTGTATATATAGAGTTGGTCAGATGGCAATTTATGTTTGGGTATTGGTTTCCTGTTTTGTTTTCATTGATACCACGGTTTCAATATTTTAATCATCTTATATAATCTTACTTTAAGTGTATTATTCGCCAGATAAAAACCATAAAGATATTTTTAAAAATAAAATGAATTAATTTTTTTTGTTTAGAAGAATTTTATAGGCAGAACAGTAACAAACACC